>OV725083.1:90451243-91168105 GCA_928085145.1 Nezara viridula | reverse complement strand
TTTTGGATGGCTAGGTTTGGTTTCCTATTAACATCTGAAGAGGACAATGTTTATTAAAGAGATGTAAAATATTTTAAAATTTGGTAATTGAAACTGAGATTGTTAATAAAAATAAATAATAAAATTATTAAATAATAAGTAAATAATCAAGTAAAACTGTTGAAAAATAACTAAATGTTTATAACTTAATAAAATGTCGTCATGTGTTTACTATAATTAGGCCGCTTAACCTATCTAATTGTTAAAAACTATTGCACATATGTATTATGACTTCTTCTCATAGGAGGGACTTAAAGGGCATGCATTAAGCTTATTCATAGTAGAAAAGTATGTTTCAATGTTTGAAGAGCTCTGGTTTCATTACTTATGGGTACCATACTATAAGAATATGAATAAGTTATATAAAATTAAGTTGTATAGCGCGAAAGGATAATAGGGTGTTTCTTAAATTAATTTTTTTTAACAAATAGCTCTTTGGGAGGTCTTCCTCGAGTTTAAATAGAGTAAACCCATTGTTATATTTGCGTTAATTCATATGTGTTTTAGTAATAATCTAATCGATAAATCTTGTCTCAGTTTCAATCAAGTAAAACTATTGTTATTAAACAGATATCAGCTTTTATTAGTTCAATTGTCCATAGTAAGGGTTAACGGAAACCAAACATAGTCATGACACAGCAGAGAGGTATTAAATTTTTGGATGGCTAGGTTTGGTTTCCTATTAACATCTGAAGAGGACAATATTTATTAAAGATATGTAAAATATTTTAAAATTTGGTAATTGAAACTGAGATTGTTGATAAAAATAATTAATTAAATTAATTAATAATAAATAAATAATCAAGTAAAACTGTTGAAAAATAACTAAATGTTTATAACTTAATAAAATATGTCGATGTGTTTACTATAATTAGGCCGCTTAAGCTATCTAAGTGTTAAAAATTATTGCACATATGTATTATGACTTCTTCTCATAGGAGGGACTTAAAGGGAATGCATTAAGCTTATTCATAGTAGAAAAGTATGTTTCAATATTTGAATAGCTCTGGTTTCGTTACTTATGGGTACCATACTATGAGAATATGAATAAGTGATATAAAAATAATGTTGTATAGCGCGAAAGGATAAAAGTGTGTTTCTTAAATTAATTTTTTTAACAAATAGCTCTTTGGGAGGTCTTCCTCGAGTTTAAATAGAGTAAACCCATTGTTATATTTGCGTTAATTCATATGTGTTTTAGTCAATAATCTAATCGATAAATCTTGTCTCAGTTTCAATCAAATAAAACTATTGTTATTAAACAGATATCAGCTTTTATTAGTTCAATTGTCCATAGTAAGCGGTTAACAGAAACCAAACATAGTCATGACACAGCAGAGAGGTATTAAATTTTTGGATGGCTAGGTTTGGTTTCCTATTAACATCTGAAGAGGACAATGTTTATTAAAGATATGTAAAATATTTTAAAATTTGGTAATTGAAACTGAGATTGTTAATAAACATATTAAATAATAAGTAAATAATCAAGTAAAACTGTTAAAAAATAACTAAACGATTATATTAACATAATAAAATATTGCGATGTGTTAACTATAATTAGGCCCCTTAAGCTATCTAATTGTTAAAAACTATTGCACATATGTATTATGACTTCTTCTCATAGGAGGGACTTAAAGGGAATAAATTCAGCTTATTCACAGTAGAAAAATATGTTTCATTTTTTTTAATAGGTCGTGTTTTGTTTCTACCCTGCAGGGGCTAGTAGTATTGTGCGCTGCTAGCGGGGATTAACGCTCCTCCAGGTACCCCAGTTCAGTACACTGCACAAATACACACATAACACCAGACTATACTTGTAAACTTCTTCACGAGGACACCTACACTACTCCATCTAAATCTTAGGGATATCAGCTTTTATTAGTTCAATTTTCTATATTAAGGGGTCAACGGAAACCAAGCATAGTTATAACATAGTCGAGAGGTATTAAATTTTTGGATGGCTAGGTTCAGTTTCCTATTAACAACTGAATAGGACAGTGTTATTAAAAGAGGTGTAAGATATTTTAAAATTGAAACTGAGATTGTTAATAAAAATAAATAATAAAATTAATAAATAATAGGTAAATAATCAAGTAAAACTGTTGAAAAATAACTAAATGTTTATATTAATTAATAAAATGTCGCGATGTGTTTACTATAATTAGGCCTTTTAACCAATCTAATTGTTAAAACTATTGCACATATGTATTATGACTTCTTCTCATAGGAGGGACTTAAAGGGATTGCATTAAGCTTATTCATAGTAGAAAAGTATGTTTAAATATTTGAATAGCTCTGGTTTAGTTACTTATGGGTACCATACTATGAGAATATGAATAAGTGATATAAAAATATGTTGTATTCAGCGAAAGCATAAAAGCGTGTTTTTAAATTAATTTTTTTAACAAATAGCTCTTTGGGAGGTCTTCCTCGAGTTTAAATAGAGTAAACCCATTGATATATTTGCGTTAATTCATATGTGTTTTAGTCAATAATCTAATCGATAAATCTTGTCTCAGTTTCAATCAAATAAAACTATAGTTATTAAACAGATATCAGCTTTTATTAGTTCAATTGTCCATAGTAAGGGGTTAACGGAAACCAAACATAGTCATGACACAGCAGAGAGGTATTAAATTTTTGGATGGCTAGGTTTGGTTTCCTATTAACATCTGAAGAGGACAATGTTTATTAAAGAGATGTAAAATATTTTAAAATTTGGTAATTGAAACTGAGATTGTTAATAAAAATAAATAATTAAATTAATTAATAATAAATAAATAATCAAGTAAAACTGTTGAAAAATAACTAAATGTTTATAACTTAATAAAATGTCGTCATGTGTTTACTATAATTAGGCCGCTTAACCTATCTAATTGTTAAAAACTATTGCACATATGTATTATGACTTCTTCTCATAGGAGGGACTTAAAGGGAATGCATTAAGCTTATTCATAGTAGAAAAGTATGTTTCAATATTTAAATAGCTCTGGTTTCGTTACTTATAAGTACCATACTATGAGAATATGAATAAGTGATATAAAAATAATTTGTATAGCGCGAAAGGATAAAAGCGTGTTTCTTAAATTAATTTTTTTAACAAATAGCTCTTTGGGAGGTCTTCCTCGAGTTTAAATAGAGTAAACCCATTGTTATATTTGCGTTAATTCATATGTGTTTTAGTCAATAATCTAATCGATAAATCTTGTCTCAGTTTCAATCAAATAAAACTATTGTTATTAAACAGATATCAGCTTTTATTAGTTCAATTGTCCATAGTAAGGGGTTAACGGAAACTAAACTATAGTAATGACACAGCAGAGAGGTATTAAATTTTTGGATGGCTAGGTTTGGTTTCCTATTAACTTCTGAACAGGACAATGTTTATTAAAGAGATGTAAAATATTTTAAAATTTGGTAATTGAAACTGAGATTGTTAATAAAAATAAATAATTAAATTAATTAATAATAAATAAATAATCAATTAAAACTGTTGAAAAATAACTAAATGATTATATTAACTTAATAAAATATTGCGATGTGTTAACTATAATTAGGCCCCTTAAGCTATCTAATTGTTAAAAACTATTGCACATATGTATTATGACTTCTTCTCATAGGAGGGACTTAAAGGGAATAAATTCAGCTTATTCACAGTAGAAAAATATGTTTCATTTTTTTTAATAGGTCGTGTTTTGTTTCTACCCTGCAGGGGCTAGTAGTATTGTGCGCTGCTAGCGGGGATTAACGCTCCTCCAGGTACCCCAGTTCAGTACACTGCACAAATACACACATAACACCAGACTATACTTGTAAACTTCTTCACGAGGACACCTACACTACTCCATCTAAATCTTAGGGATATCAGCTTTTATTAGTTCAATTTTCTATATTAAGGGGTCAACGGAAACCAAGCATAGTTATAACATAGTCGAGAGGTATTAAATTTTTGGATGGCTAGGTTCAGTTTCCTATTAACAACTGAATAGGACAGTGTTATTAAAAGAGGTGTAAGATATTTTAAATTGAAACTGAGATTGTTAATAAAAATAAATAATAAAATTAATAAATAATAGGTAAATAATCAAGTAAAACTGTTGAAAAATAACTAAATGTTTATATTAACTTAATAAAATGTCGCGATGTGTTTACTATAATTAGGCCGCCTTAGCTATCTAAATGTTAAAACTATTGCACATATGTATTATGACTTCTTCTCATAGGAGGGACTTAAAGGGAATGCATTAAGCTTATTCATAGTAGAAAAGTATATTTCAATATTTAAATAGCTCTGGTTTCGTTACTTATGGGTACCAAACTATGAGAATATGAATAAGTGATATAAAAATAATGTTGTATTCAGCGAAAGCATAATAAGGTGTTTTTAAATTAATTTTTTTAACAAATAGCTCTTTGGGAGGTCTTCCTCGAGTTTAAATAGAGTAAACCCATTGTTATATTTGCGTTAATTCATATGTGTTTTAGTTAATAATCTAATCGATAAATGTAGTCTCAGCTTCAGTCAAGTAGAACTATAGTTATTAAACAGATATCAGCTTTTTTTAGTTCAATTGTCCATAGTAAGGGGTTAACAGAAACCAAACTATAGTAATGACACAGCAGAGAGGTATTAAATTTTTGGATGGCTTGGTTTGGTTTCCTATTAACATCTGAAGAGGACAATATTTATTAAAGATATGTAAAATATTTTAAAATATGGTAATTGAAACTGAGATTGTTAATAAAAACAAATAATAAACTTATTAAATAATAAGTAAATAATCAAGTAAAACTGTTGAAAAATAACTAAATGTTTATAACTTAATAAAATGTCGTCATGTGTTTACTATAATTAGGCCGCTTAACCTATCTAATTGTTAAAGACTATTGCACATATGTATTATGACTTCTTCTCATAGGAGGGACTTAAAGGGAATGCATTAAGCTTATTCATAGTAGAAAAGTATGTTTCAATATTTAAATAGCTCTGGTTTCGTTACTTATAAGTACCATACTATCAGGATATGAATAAGTGATATAAAAATAATTTGTATAGCGCGAAAGGATAAAAGCGTGTTTCTTAAATTAATTTTTTTTAACAAATAGCTCTTTGGAAGGTCTTCCTCGAGTTTAAATATAGTACGCCCATTGATATATTTTGCGTTAATTCATATGTGTTTTAGTCAATAATCTAATCGATAAATCTTGTCTCAGTTTCAATCAAATAAAACTATTGTTATTAAACAGATATCAGCTTTTATTAGTTCAATTGTCCATAGTAAGCGGTTAACAGAAACCAAACTATAGTAATGACACAGCAGAGAGGTATTAAATTTTTGGATGGCTAGGTTTGGTTTCCTATTAACATCTGAACAGGACAATGTTTATTAAAGAGATGTAAAATATTTTATAATTTGGTTATTGAAACTGAGATTGTTAATAATAAAAAATAATAACATTATTAAATAATAAGTAAATAATTAAGCCAAAGTGTTGAAAAATAACTAAATGTTTATAACCTAATAAAATTTCTTCTCTTGTTTGGTTACTTCTGGGTACCATACTATAAGAATATGAATAAGTGATATAAAAATATGTTGTATTCAGCGAAAGCATAATAAAGTGGTTTTTAAATTAATTTTTTTAACAAATAGCTCTTTGGGAGGTCTTCCTCGAGTTTAAATAGAGTAAACCCATTGTTATATTTGCGTTAATTCATATGTGTTTTAGTCAATAATTAATCGATAAATCTTGTCTCAGTTTCAATCAAATAAAACTATTCTTATTAAACAGATATCAGCTTTTAATAGTTCAATTGTCCATAGTAAGCGGTTAATAGAAACCAAACATAGTCATGACACAGCAGAGAGTTATTAAATATTTGGATGGCTTGGTTTGGTTTCCTATTAACATCTGAAGAGGACAATGTTTATTAAATATATGTAAAATATTTTAAAATTTGGTAATTGAAACTGAGATTTTCTAATAAAAACAAATAATAAACTTATTAAATAATAAGTAAATAATCAAGTAAAACCGTTGAAAAATAACTAAATGTTTATAACTTAATAGAATGTCATCATGTGTTTACTATAATTAGGCCGCTTAACCTATCTAATTGTTAAAAACTATTGCACATATGTATTATGACTTCTTCTCATAGGAGGGACTTAAAGAGAATGCATTAAGCTTATTCATAGTAGAAAAGTATATTTAAATATTTGAAGAGCTCTGGTTTCATTACTTATAGGTACCAAACTATAAGAATATGAATAAGTGATATAACGATATGTTGTATTCAGCGAAAGCATAATAAAGTGGTTTTTAAATTAATTTTTTTAACAAATAGCTCTTTGGGAGGTCTTCCTCGAGTTTAAATAGAGTAAACCCATTGTTATATTTGCGTTAATTCATATGTGTTTTAGTTAATAATCTAATCGATAAATCTAGTCTCAGCTTCAATCAAGTAGAACTATACTTATTAAACAGATTTCAGCTTTTTTTAGTTCAATTGTCCATAGTAAGCGGTTAACAGAAACCAAACATAGTCATGACATAGCAGAGAGGTATTAAATTTTTGGATGGCTAGGTTTGGTTCCCTATTAACATCTGAAGAGGACAATATTCATTAAAGATATGTAAAATATTTTAAAATTTGGTAATTGAAACTGAGATTTTCTAATAAAAACAAATAATAAACTTATTAAATAATAAGTAAATAAACTAGTAAAACTGTTGAAAAATAACTAAATGTTTATAACTTGATAGAATGTCGTCATGTGTTTACTATAATTAGGCCGCTTAACCTATCTAATTGTTAAAGACTATTGCAAATATGTTTTATGACATCTTCTAATAGGAGGGACTTAAAGGGAATGGATTAAGCTTATTCATAGTAGAAAAGTATGTTTCAATATTTGAATAGCTCTGGTTTCGTTACTTATGGGTACCATACTATGAGAATATGAATAAGTGATATAAAAATGATTTGTATAGCGCGAAAGGATAAAAGCGTATTTCTTAAATTAATTTTTTTTAACAAATAGCTCTTTGGGAGATCTTCCTCGAGTTTAAATATAGTAAACCCATTGATATATTTGGCGTTAATTCATATGTGTTTTAGTCAATAATCTAATCGATAAATCTTGTCTCAGTTTCAATCAAATAAAACTATTGTTATTAAACAGATATCAGCTTTTATTAGTTCAATTGTCCATAGTAAGGGGTTAACAGAAACCAAACATAGTCATGACACAGCAGAGAGGTATTAAATTTTTGGATGGCTAGGTTTGGTTTCCTATTAACATCTGAACAGGATAATATTTATTCAAGAGATGTAAAATATTTTAAAATTTGGCAATTGAAACTGAGATTGTTAATAAAAATAAATAATAAAATTAATAAATAATAAGTAAATAATCAAGTAAAACTGTTGAAAAATTAATAAATGATTATCTTAACTTAATAAAATGTCACGATGTGTTTAGTATAATTAGGCCCCTTAAGCTATCTAAATGTTAAAAACTATTGCACATATGTTTTATGACATCTTCTAATAGGAGGGACTTAAATGGAATGGATTAAGCTTATTCATAGTAGAAAAGTATGTTTCAATATTTGAATAGCTCTGGTTTCGTTACTTATGGGTACCATACTATGAGAATATGAATAAGTGATATAAAAATAATTTGTATAGCGCGAAAGGATAAAAGCGTATTTCTTAAATTAATTTTTTTAACAAATAGCTCTTTGGGAGATCTTCCTCGAGTTTAAATATAGTAAACCCATTGATATATTTGGCGTTAATTCATATGTGTTTTAGTCAATAATCTAATCGATAAATCTTTTCTCAGTTTCAATTTAATAAAACTATTGTTATTAAACAGATATCAGCTTTTTTTGGTTCAATTGTCCATAGTAAGGGGTTAACATAAACCAAACATAGTCATGACGCAGCAGAGAGGTATTAAATTTTTGGATGGCTAGGTTTGGTTTCCTATTAACTTCTGAACAGGACAATGTTTATTAAAGAGATGTAAAATATTTTAAAATTTGGTAATTGAAACTGAGATTGTTAATAAAAATAAATAATAAACTTATTAATAATAAGTAAATAATCAAGTAAAACTGTTGAAAAATAACTAAATGTTATATAACTTAATAAAATGTCGTCATGTGTTTACTATAATTAGGCCGCCTTAGCTATCTAAGTGTTAAAACTATTGCACATATGTATTATGACATCTTCTCATAGGAGGGACTTAAAGGGAATAAATTCAGCTTATTCACAGTAGAAAAATATGTTTCATTTTTTTTTAAGAGGTCGTGTTTTGTTTTTACCCTGCAGGGGCTAGTGGTATTGTGCGCTGCTAGCGGGGATTAACGCTCCTCCAGGTACCCCAGTTCAGTACACTGCACAAATACACACATAACACCAGACTATACTTGTAAACTTCTTCACGAGGACACCTACACTACTCCATCTAAATCTTAGGGATATCAGCTTTTATTAGTTCAATTTTCCATATTAAGGGGTCAACGGAAACCAAGCATAGTTATAACATAGTCGAGAGGTATTAAATTTTTGGATGGCTAGGTTCAGTTTCCTATTAACAACTGAATAGGACAGTGTTATTAAAAGAGGTGTAAGATATTTTAAAATTGAAACTCAGATTGTTAATAAAAACAAATAATAAAATTAATAAATAATAAGTAAATAATTAAGCCAAACTGTTGAAAAATAATTAAATGTTTATATTAACTTAATAATATGTCGCGATGTGTTTGCTGAAATTAGGCCTTTTATCCAAGCTAATTGTTTAAACTATTGCACATATGTATTATGACTCCTTCTCATAGGAGGGACTTAAAGGGAATGCATTAAGCTTATTCATAGTAGAAAAGTATGTTTCAATAGTTGAATAGCTCTGGTTTGTTACTTCTGGGTACCATACTATGAGAATATGAATAAGTGATATAAAAATAATTTGTATAGCGCGAAAGGATAATAATGTGGTTTTTAAATTAATTATTTTAACAATTAGCTCTTTGGGAGGTCTTCCTCGAGCTTAAATATAGTAAACCCATTGATATATTTTGCGTTAATTCAAATTTGTTTTAGTTAATAATCTCAACGATAAATCTTGTCTCAGTTTCAATCAAATAAACCTATTCTTATTAAACAGATATCAGCATTTATTAGTTCAATTGTCCATAGTAAGGGGTTAACAGAAACCAAACATAGTCATGACACAGCAGAGAGGTATTAAATTTTTGGATGGCTTGGTTTGGTTTCCTATTAACATCTGAAGAGGACAATGTTTATTAAAGAGATGTAAAATATTTTAAAATTTGGTAATTGAAACTGAGATTGTTAATAATAATAAATAATAAAATTAATAATTATACGTAAATAATCAAGTAAAACTGTTGAAAAATAAATAAATGTTTATAACCTAATAAAATTTCTTCTATTGTTTGGTTACTTCTGGGTACCATACTATAAGAATATGAATAAGTGATATAAAAATATGTTGTATTCAGCGAAAGCATAATAAAGTGGTTTTTAAATTAATTTTTTTAACAAATAGCTCTTTGGGAGGTCTTCCTCGAGTTTATATAGAGTAAACCCATTGTTATATTTGCGTTAGTTCATATGTGTTTTAGTCAATAATTAATCGATAAATCTTGTCTCAGTTTCAATCAAATAAAACTATTCTTATTAAACAGATATCAGCATTTATTAGTTCAATTGTCCATAGTAAGGGGTTAACAGAAACCAAACATAGTCATGACACAGCAGAGAGGTATTAAATTTTTGGATGGCTAGGTTTGGTTTCCTATTAACATCTGAAGAGGACAATGTTTATTAAAGAGATGTAAAACATTTTAAAATTTTGTAATTGAAACTGAAATTGTTAATAACAATAAATAATAAAATTTTTAAATAATCAAGTAAAACTGTTGAAAAATAACTAAATGTTTATAACCTAATAAAATTTCTTCTATTGTTTGGTTACTTCTGGGTACCATACTATAAGAATGTGAATAAGTGATATAAAAATATGTTGTATTCAGCGAAAGCATAATAAAGTGGTTTTTAAATTAATTTTTTTAACAAATAGCTCTTTGGGAGGTCTTCCTCGAGTTTATATAGAGTAAACCCATTGTTATATTTGCGTTAGTTCATATGTGTTTTAGTCAATAATTAATCGATAAATCTTGTCTCAGTTTCAATCAAATAAAACTATTCTTATTAAACAGATATCAGCATTTATTAGTTCAATTGTCCATAGTAAGCTGTTAATAGAAACCAAACTATAGTAATGACACAGCAGAGAGGTATTAAATTTTTGGATGGCTAGGTTTGGTTTCCTATTAACATCTGAAGAGGACAACGTTTATTAAAGATATGTAAAATATTTTAAAATTTGGTAATTGAAACTGAGATTGTTAATAATAATAAATAATAAAATTAATAATTATACGTAAATAATCAAGTAAAACTGTTGAAAAATAAATAAATGTTTATAACCTAATAAAATTTCTTCTATTGTTTGGTTACTTCTGGGTACCATACTATAAGAATATGAATAAGTGATATAAAAATATGTTGTATTCAGCGAAAGCATAATAAAGTGGTTTTTAAATTAATTTTTTTAACAAATAGCTCTTTGGGAGGTCTTCCTCGAGCTTAAATAGAGTAAACCCATTGATATATTTTGCGTTAATTCATATGTGTTTTAGTCAATAATCTAATCGATAAATCTTGGCTCAGTTTCAATCAAATAAAACTATTCTTATTAAACAGATATCAGCATTTATTAGTTCAATTGTCCATAGTAAGGGGTTAACAGAAACCAAACATAGTCATGACACAGCAGAGAGGTATTAAATTTTTGGATGGCTAGGTTTGGTTTCCTATTAACATCTGAAAAGGACAATGTTTATTAAAGAGATGTAAAATATTTTAAAATTTGGTAATTGAAACTGAGATTGTTAATAATAATAAATAATAAAATTAATAATTATACGTAAATAATCAAGTAAAACTGTTGAAAAATAAATAAATGTTTATAACCTAATAAAATTTCTTCTATTGTTTGGTTACTTCTGGGTACCATACTATAAGAATATGAATAAGTGATATAAAAATATGTTGTATTCAGCGAAAGCATAATAAAGTGGTTTTTAAATTAATTTTTTTAACAAATAGCTCTTTGGGAGGTCTTCCTCGAGTTTATATAGAGTAAACCCATTGTTATATTTGCGTTAATTCATATGTGTTTTAGTCAATAATCTAATCGATAAATCTTGGCTCAGTTTCAATCAAATAAAACTATAGTTATTAAACAGATATCAGCTTTTTTTAGTTCAATTGTCCATAGTAAGGGGTTAACAGAAACCAAACTATAGTAATGACACAGCAGAGAGGTATTAAATTTTTGGATGGCTAGGTTTGGTTTCCTATTAACATCTGAAGAGGACAACGTTTATTAAAGATATGTAAAATATTTTAAAATTTGGTAATTGAAACTGAGATTGTTAATAATAATAAATAATAAAATTAATAATTATACGTAAATAATCAAGTAAAACTGTTGAAAAATAAATAAATGTTTATAACCTAATAAAATTTCTTCTATTGTTTGGTTACTTCTGGGTACCATACTATAAGAATGTGAATAAGTGATATAAAAATATGTTGTATTCAGCGAAAGCATAATAAAGTGGTTTTTAAATTAATTTTTTTAACAAATAGCTCTTTGGGAGGTCTTCCTCGAGTTTATATAGAGTAAACCCATTGTTATATTTGCGTTAATTCATATGTGTTTTAGTCAATAATCTAATCGATAAATCTTGGCTCAGTTTCAATCAAATAAAACTATAGTTATTAAACAGATATCAGCTTTTTTTAGTTCAATTGTCCATAGTAAGGGGTTAACAGAAACCAAACATAGTCATGACACAGCAGAGAGGTATTAAATTTTTGGATGGCTAGGTTTGGTTTCCTATTAACATCTGAAAAGGACAATGTTTATTAAAGAGATGTAAAATATTTTAAAATTTGGTAATTGAAACTGAGATTGTTAATAATAATAAATAATAAAATTAATAATTATACGTAAATAATCAAGTAAAACTGTTGAAAAATAAATAAATGTTTATAACCTAATAAAATTTCTTCTATTGTTTGGTTACTTCTGGGTACCATACTATAAGAATATGAATAAGTGATATAAAAATATGTTGTATTCAGCGAAAGCATAATAAAGTGGTTTTTAAATTAATTTTTTTAACAAATAGCTCCTTGGGAGGTCTTCCTCGAGTTTAAATAGAGTAAACCCATTGTTATATTTGTGTTAATTCATATGTGTTTTAGTCAATAATCTTATCGATAAATCTTGTCTCAGTTTCAATCAAATAAAACTATTCTTATTAAACAGATATCAGCTTTTAATAGTTCAATTGTCCATAGTAAGCCGTTAATAGAAACCAAACTATAGTAATGACACAGCAGAGAGGTATTAAATTTTTGGATGGCTAGGTTTGGTTTCCTATTAACATCTGAAGAGGACAACGTTTATTAAAGATATGTAAAATATTTTAAAATTTGGTAATTGAAACTGAGATTGTTAATAAAAATAAATAATAAACTTATTAAATAATAAGTAAATAATCAAGTAAAACTGTTAAAAAATAACTAAACGATTATATTAACTTAATAAAATGTTGCAATGTGTTAACTATAATTAGGCCCCTTAAGCTATCTAATTGTTAAAAACTATTGCACATATGTATTATGACTTCTTCCCATAGGAGGGACTTAAAGGGAATAAATTCATCTTATTTAAAGTAGAAAAATATGTTTCATTTTTTTTAATAGGTCGTGTTTTGTTTCTACCCTGCAGGGGCTAGTAGTATTTTGCGCTGCTAGCGGGGATTAACGCTCCTCCAGGTACCCCAGTTCAGTACACTGCACAAATACACACATAACACCAGACTATACTTGTAAACTTCTTCACGAGGACACCTACACTACTCCATCTAAATCTTAGGGATATCAGCTTTTATTAGTTCAATTTTCTATATTAAGGGGTCAACGGAAACCAAGCATAGTTATAACATTGTCGAGAGGTATTAAATTTTTGGATGGCTAGATTCAGTTTCCTATTAACAACTGAATAGGACAGTGTTATTAAAAGAGGTGTAAGATATTATAAATTAAAACTGAGATTGTTAATAAAAATAAATAATTAAATTAATAAATAATAAGTAAATAATCAAGCAAAACCTTTGAAAAATAACTAAATGTTTATAACTTAATAAAATGTCGTCATGTGTTTACTATAATTAGGCCGCTTAACCTATCTAATTGTTAAAGACTATTGCACATGTGTATTATGACTTCTTCTCATAGGAGGGACTTAAAGGAAATGCATTAAGCTTATTCATAGTAGAAAAGTATATTTAAATATTTGAAGAGCTCTGGTTTCGTTACTTCTGGGTATCAAAGTATAAGAATATGAATAAGTGATATAACAATATGTTGTATTCAGCGAAAGCATAATAAAGTGGTTTTTAAATTAATTTTTTTAACAAATAGCTCTTTGGGAGGTCTTCCTCGAGTTTAAATAGAGTAAACCCATTAATATATTTGCGATAATTCATATGTGTTTTGGTTAATAATCTAATCGATAAATCTTTTCTCAGCTTCAATCATGTAAAACTATAGTTATTAAACAGATATCAGCTTTTATTAGTTCAATTGTCCATAGTAAGCTGTTAACAGAAACCAAACATAGTCATGACACAGCAGAGAGGTATTAAATTTTTGGATGGCTAGGTTTGGTTTCCTATTAACTTCTGAAGAGGACAATGTTTATGAATGATATGTAAAATATTTTAAAATTTGGTAATTGAAACTGAGATTTTCTAATAAAAACAAATAATAAACTTATTAAATAATAAGTAAATAATCAAGTAAAACTGTTGATAAATAACTAAATGTTTATAACTTAATAAAATGTTGTCATGTGTTTACTATAATTAGGCCGCTTAACCTATCTAATTGTTAAAGACTATTGCACATATGTATTATGACTTCTTCTCATAGGAGGGACTTAAAGGGAATGCATTAAGCTTATTCATAGTAGAAAAGTATGTTTCAATATTTAAATAGCTCTGGTTTCGTTACTTATAAGTACCATACTATGAGGATATGAATAAGTGATATAAAAATAATTTGTATAGCGCGAAAGGATAAAAGCGTGTTTCTTAAATTAATTTTTTTAACAAATAGCTCTTTGGGAGGTCTTCCTCGAGTTTAAATAGAGTAAACTCATTGTTATATTTGCGTTAATTCATATGTGTTTTAGTCAATAATCTTATCGATAAATCTTGTCTCAGTTTCAATCAAATAAAACTATTGTTATTAAACAGATATCAGCTTTTATTAGTTCAATTGTCCATAGTAAGCCGTTAATAGAAACCAAACTATAGTAATGACACAGCAGAGAGGTATTAAATTTTTGGATGGCTAGGTTTGGTTTCCTATTAACATCTGAATAGGACAATGTTTATTAAAGAGATGTAAAATATTTTAAAATTTGGCAATTGAAACTGAGATTGTTAATAAAAATAAATAATAAAATTATTAAATAATCAAGTAAAACTGTTGAAAAATAATTAAATGTTTATATTAACTTGTGTTTAGTATATTTGGGCCGCTTAAGCTATCTAAGTGTTAAAACTATTGCACATATGGATTATGACTTCTTCTCAGACGAGGGAGTTAAAGGGAATGCATTCAGCTTATTCATAGTAGAAGAATATGTTTCAATGTTTGAATAGCTCGGGTTTCATTACTTATGGGTACCTTACTATGAGAATATGAATAAGTGATATAAAAATAAGTTGTATGGGGCGAAAGGATAATAGGGTGGTTCTTAGATTAATTTTTTTAACAAATAGCTCTTTGGGAGGTCTTCCTAGAGTTTAAATAGAGTAAACCCATGGATATATTTGCAGTAATATTGTTTTTTTAGCTCTTGATTTACTTTCGTACTATTTAAGCAAGTTATAAAAATTAGTTTTTATGTTAAGGCTCTTATTTTTATTGAAAATATTGCCTGATCTCTTATAGGTTATTAGTACACGTAATTCTTATTAATAAATATTTTATATATGTTAAAAACATCACCACTAGCAAAATGAATTAGTTAAAAAATAATTTTTTTTCAAATTTATTATAATATAAGTATTAACTGATGAGTTGATTCCTTTTTTAAGATATAGAAAATAAAAAATGAGAAATACCAACTTTTCTTATTTTGTAAAACAATTTAAACTCAGTGAGTAATTTAAATAAAATAAAAGATATGTACCACTACAACCCTGGAGAGTCTTGGGTTGAATATTTTGTAAGGAAAAACTGTTTCAAGTCCAATGGTTGTGCAGGGATGTTATTTGGCCAGGGTCACACTCTAATGTCAGGTTTTCCTGCTTACTTAAGGGTAAGGTACCCACTTTATAGAGGCTGGGTGTGCCCAAGGGGGATCCGCAAACACAGAGCTAATCCACGGTTGATGTAACAGGTAGACTCGAGTGCAAGCTGAGGAGGATAGTGCCTTACTCAGTGATATACCCTGCTGCTGTAATTAAATAAACGAGTTTATATATTTTTATTATTTTTTAATAAAAATGAAAAAAGTACAGATATTCTTTGGTAATATTAAAATTCTATAGGATTGATTTTTTTATTAAATCACATTAACAAAAATACAGTTTATCTAGTCATAATAATTTTCTGCATTATGATCTCATTATCATTATTATAATCATCAAGTCATTATAATTTTCTATATAGATTTGTTTATAAATTAATATAAATATTATTTTATACTCATTATAAAAGAAAGTTTCACAATTATTTTGATTTAATTATTATTAGTATTGACATCAGTATTTTATTAATATATTATGCTATTTATTGTGTAGTTGCAAAGCAGTGGCTTGATTTTTTAATATTTTTTTTATTTTGTTTAGATAAATCTTTATTGCTTAGTTTCATTACTTTGGTGCGGTTCGGGTGTGTCGCTCAGTATTTTGATTATATTGTGATATTTAAAAGTATAGTTTGTGTTGAAGTGAATTTTCTTAATTACCGCCGTGGACATTCGGTTTTTTCGATTCGAAATCTGCTGGGTTTAAAGACCTTGGCGGATAGTGAACTTGAAGAAAGAAGCATCCGACATCTCTGAGAAATCATGGGTAAGTTACATGCCACATTATTTATTTTTCGATATTTAACAAAAAAATTATTTGTTTTTTATTGTTTTCTCCTTACTTTTATCTAAGAAGCTAATTTCAAATCTTATTTTAATTTTCAAGTATTGTGAAATTAAGTTAAGAACACAAAGCAAACCCATTAAAAAAACAAAGAATGTTTTTGAAATCATTTAAACTATTTTTCGTGCCAATTATTTTATTGGAAATATAGAAATTAAAGTTTTACAATGAAGTATAAATAGATTATTTAAAAAATAGATTTTATAAATTTTTGAGTAATGAATTTTTTTTTTTTTTTTTTACAGCTTTGGATCATGGATACGTTATCGACAACAGGTACTAATTTAAACTATTAATTGATATTTATTAAACATAATAATAGATAAATTTATTTTATCAATATTTGATTTTAATCAATATACACTATATTTATTAAACATAGTAATAGATACATTTATTTTAACAATATTTGATTTTAATCAATATACACTATATTTATTAAACATAGTAATAGATACATTTATTTTAACAATATTTGATTCTAATCAATATACAGGATATTTATTAAACATAGTAATAGATACATTTATTTTAACAATATTTGATTCTAATCAATATACAGGATATTTATTAAACATAGTAATAGATACCTTTATTTTAACAATATTTGATTCTAATCAATATACAGGATGTTGGAGGAAAATATTTATAGGAATGATAGTAGATCTTAAGAGCTACAAAAAGTTTATATAAACAATGGCTCGATTTCCAGCAGGAAATTAGGAATTACAAGTTTTATGTTTTTTTTATGCTTAATAAATATTATTAATTTATGGCCAGATGTAGTTTTTATTTTTTTGTTCATAACTGTTATTCATAAGGGACCTCATCCCAGAATAAAGTTTACTTTCTATTAAAAAATAAAATAAAAAAATTGATACAAAGTGTCATGTCCGTTTAACTGGTTTTGACGAAAAAGTTGCTGTTACATATAAAAACCTTAAATATGCAATTTCACGTTAGAACAACTTTTCGTTTTTGAACTAAACTGTTAAAACAAATAATTTTTTTTGGGACTTGGTTATTTGGAATCAGAAGTGCTCAAAACGTGGAGTTCCGTTAAAAACTCAGATTCAAAAATTTTCACGATCGAAATACTTTCCTTTACATCTAAAATAACATCCACATACTTACATACATATCTAAAATCTAATAATAACAAAAATATGTGTTAATTAAATTCAATAAATAAGAAAAGATTAACAAATTAATAAAAACAAAAGAAAAAGGTCGGAGATGTAAATAACATCTATACCCAAAAACTCAGTCATGTCTACTGTTCACCTATTAGGGAATGCCTTTATAGTTTTAATTTTTCTCTAAAAATGTAATCACTGTATATCTTTTTTTGAGCAGTATGCTTATTTTTATAATACTCGTACAATAATACTTTAAGAGATAATTTTTTAAATATTTTTTTGGTTAATTTTATAATTTTGGGGGGGGGGCTCAGCCCGAAAGCCCTCTCTTCTCTTTCCCCTCTCCCCGTAGATCCACCTGTGTACTGGCTTTGACATTTTCTCTAAACATACATTTTAGGACTAGAATAATTCTTTTTATCAATTATAAATATGGATCAATTCCTATAATAAAGATCTGAGTGAAAAAATTTCATAATCACTTTACATGAAAAATCTTTATTTTTTTTTATTTTTAGAGAAAAGAAATGTATTTAGGCAATTCAGTTATCATAATTAATTCCAAATCATGGTGAAACAAAAAACAAAAGAAAATAATTCATGATTTTTGTTTTAATTGGCTTAGTTTAGCACTCAAAAGTCCTTTTTAAATGTTTATAACAAGGACAAATTCTATTTTCATTTGAAGTAAATTTTGTCTAGTTTACAGTAAAATAATTTTAAACTACTTAAATTAAATAGTTTTTAAGTATTACTTCCTATTCAATGAAAAACCGTGACTCACTTCAAAAAGAACAAAAAATTTAAATTCCTGCTTTCCTGCTGAAAAAAGGGCAATTATTTATATAAACTTTTTTGTAGCTCTTGAGGTCTTCCACTAGCAGATCCAGGATTTAATTTCGGGGGGAGGGGGCTTTAGCCCGGAAGCTTTTTTTTTTATATAAAGGTAATTAACTTGGAAAAACAGAAAGATACTAACTACCTGTATAAAATGGTGTTTAAGTGATACTTGAAGTCCTATTAAATGTAATTAGACGAGCAATAATACTTTAAGACATAATTTTTTAATATTTTTTACCATAAAATATGGTCACATTTTATCATTTTGGGAGGGGGAGCTTCAGCCCGAATGCCCCACACCGTAGATCTGCCTGTGAGAATTTCTCTCTACTTACGGAACACCCTGTATATTATTTTTTATTTTCACTTACTGTATATATGCAATATATAGTAAGGGTAAGTATTGCGATCGTGAATATTGTAAAATGTGAGTTTTCAACGGAAATTTAAGTTTTGAGGTCTCCTGAGTCCAAATAACCAAGTCCCGCAAAATGGTGTCTGTGCGAGCACATATGTGATCACTCTAGCTCAAAAACAAAAAGTCTAATGAAAGTGAAATTGCATATTTAGAGTTTTTATAAGCCTTGGGTGTTACAGCAACATTTTCTTCGTAAATGGCAAACCGGAAGTGGTACTTAATATAATCGATAATCGATATTTTAACAATTTTATCAAAAACAGCTCTAACGATTTTGATTAAACTCAGTATATCAGTAAATTACTCCCCCCTCCCTTAAAATTAAATTACCTCTACCCCACCTACCTATCTCTCTAGACATATTTAGCTCAGAAACTGCAGTTATGTATGAGGTTTATAAAAACAGAAGAGTTACGTGGTTTTTATCTCCTACCTTGGATATAATAAATATGATTTGTGTTATTTTAATTGTATTAATGAGCTCTTAGCTGTAAGCTTTAAACTTCAGCTCCGTTAAAAAATGCGCTTAAAAAAATTTAAAATAGCCCAACATTAGCAGAATATAATTTCTATTCAAAGTATAGCGGTAAGTGGAAGTAGTGTGATGCACACACCACATTTCTTTTTTATTCTACTGAAAGATCGGAATTTATGGAAGAAAAATAATTCCTAATATGCAAGTATAAATAATTATTGTTAAAAAGCAAAAATAAAAATGATATATGAAGATTAGCATCTGTAAGAAAATTAAAATAATTATTTCCAATAATGGTTTTTACAGGAACAATAGTGTTTTTAAGGAAAAAATGTTTGTATTTTTTCTTGAAATTTTCATAAATACATTCAATTTTCTAAACATTTCGTATTTTTTAATTAAATTTAGTCGCTGAAGTAGATGTATTATAATTTAAAAAGAGAAGTTATAATCGTATAAGTATTTGGCTTCACTAGCGGATCCAGGATTTATATTTGGGGGGGGGCTTCGGCCCGATAGTTTTTTTTTTCATATGTATAAGGATAATTAATTTGAAATAAAAAATAGAAAGAAACTAACTACCTATATGACGTGGTCTTTAAGTGATTCTTGAAATCCTATTAAATTTAATTACACGAACAATAATACTTTAAGGGATAGTTTTTAATATCTTCTTTTTCTATAAAACATGGATATACTTTACCATATGGGGGGGGAGGACTTCAGCCCGAAAGCTCCTCTCTCTCCCTCCCCCTCCCCCCATAGATCCGCCTGTGTTTGACTTGAATCACTTATAATAATTACTACACTTATTATATGGGTTTTTTACTTTCACTTACTTATATTCATTTATTGCGAAGCAGCTATTGCTCATGACGCGCTCACTTTGTTTTACAGGCATCAGTAGTCAAAACCCTACAAAATAAAAAAAGAAGCAACAAAATCGGTTCACCAGATCCCGGGAAAATCTTCGTACACAGACAGTAGACCAATGGTTAAAAACACGTTTTTTCCGACTCAGCATACACCAATAATAAAAATAAGCATACTGCTCAAAAAAAGATATACATTGATTACATTTTTAGGGAAAAATTAAAACTATAAAGGCATTCCCTAATAGGTGAACAGTAGACATGACTGAGTTTTTGGGTATAGATTTTATTTACATCTCCGACCTTTTTGTTTTGTTTTTATTAATTTGTTCATCTTTTCTTATTTATTGAATTTAATTAACACATATTTTTGTTATTATTAGATTTTAGATATGTATGTAAGTAAGTGGATGTTATTTTAGATGTAAAGGAAAGTATTTCGATCGTGAAAATTTTTGAATCTTGAGTTTTTAACGGAACTTCACGTTTTGAGCACTTCTGAGTCCAAATAAGCAAGTCCCAAAAAATGGTGTGTTTTAACAGTTTAGTTCAAAAACGAAAATTTGTTCGAACATGAAATTGCATATTTAAGGTTTGTATATGTTACAGCGACTTTTTCGTCAAAATCAGTTAAACGGACGTGGCAATTTGTTTCAATTTTTTTTTATAGAAAGTAAACTTCATTCTGGGGCGAGGTCCCTTATGAATAACAGTTATGAACAAAAAAAATAAAAACTACATCTGGCCAAAAATTACATTAATCAATATTAAAGAATATATACAGTATCTTCAGTGAAATTAAATTAAAACAAGTAAAAATAACACCATTTTGAAAAAAAACATTATTTAAATGAAAAAAATAAAATAAATAATGTAAGCATGGGTTGATTTTTAAAATTAAAACTCAATCAATTTTAACAACCATTCACCTTAGTTAAAATCTGTTTCGCAATATTTATTTCATTGTACAACGTCATTTTGGGATGTGAGAAGGAATTGTGGTAGAGATGATATTTAAATGAGGACAAGGAAATTTAACACATTTTTACGATTTCCTCAAAAACGGTTTAGATTAAATTAATTTTATCAGGGTAAAATTAAGCAGTTTTTAATATAATGTAGGTTTTATTTTGTAACAGGGCTTAAATGGCTAATTTTCAATATTTCTTCCTCTAAAGTACATTTAATTTTTTATTCGAAATAATTAACCATTTTACATTAAATTAAGATATAAAAAATAGTGAAATATAAAATATGAAAGAATTTAATAATTAAATAAAGGAGAGTTAAGAGATCGTAACTAATAATAGCTGTAATAAAGAGACCAAAGGACCAAAGATTAGAACAGGCTTCCATAGTTAACACGAGCTCAATATAATACGGCCTCCGACAATATTATATATTATATATTATATATTAATATTATATATTATATACGCTTTGGGTAAGCGCACCAATGATGGACATAACTAATTAAAGGTTTGTCTTTTTTGGCTAATGCTGCCGTAATTATTATAGTTATAAACTTCTCCGTTTGACGTATAAAATCTCTAGGATCTGCTTTTTCTATTCTAAAAAAATATTCAGTTATGTAGATATAATCTCCATTAAACAAAAACTTTCGATGGACATCTCGAAATTCTATTGTTCTATTAATGGACACGGGTCGGGACGGGGTCGGTACCAGTAATGGATATATCTCTGAAAAATTCTAAAATCTTTGTTCAACTAAAAAGATAAACGTTCAAGTTGGCAAAACTATTAGGAAGGTATGAAACTCCCTGATATCAAGAGCACTATAGAAACAACAATGCTATTAATTTTAAAATTTTCTTTTGGGAACTTTATTCATACAGTTGTCAATATAAGGTATTGTTCTCACATCTAGAAAAAAAACTAAACCTCTAAACCAATAAGGAAGCTTATTATTTACATTTAGATAGATAGATAGAAAAAAAAACTTTATTCTGGGACTAAGTCCCTTTAGAATAACAATATTGTACAAAAGAATAGAATATTACTGGCCTAAAAGTTTGAAACAATAAATAAAATTGATAAAATAAAATAAAAAGTAAAGAAAACCTTAGGGGCACAAGCTATATACAATACAGATAAAAATATGTACAGAGCATTTAAAATTATAAACAAAACAATTAAAACTATGAACGAATCACTTGAACTATGGACAAAACTATATATAAGGGTTGAACAACATAAACATACACTTTGAGAAATGAAGAACGAAAAAGAGATACAATGAGTTCATTTCATAAAAAAAAACTTTACTTGAATATATATATATATATATATATATAAAAAACAGTTAATTATAATTGAATAAAAAAAGAATGTATGTATTGAAATTCCTACGTCGATAGTTATCATATGATTATGTGATTGCTATAAAATACATCTATAGTATTAATAGTTAGCTGGTATCTGACTGTTTTTGGAACAGGAATTGGAATAGGAGGTTTTTGAATTTGTATAGGGAGGGGGCATGCCGAATGTGGATCGGGAGGGAATTTCAAAAGTTGACAGAGCGGGCTATATAGGAATTTTGGAATGAGGCAGATCTATGCGAAGGGATGTATAGGACAGATGGTCGGGATCTTGTAGTGAGGACTTAAATTGGAGAAGGATGTAGGCATAAGAAGGACGATGATCGGTAATGATTTGATAAAGGAAAGTGCCTAGGAAATATTGTCTTCTTAAGGAGGGGAAGAGCCACCCTAACTCAGTGTAGTGGTGGGAGACACGGGAGCGTCTCGGGGTCCCAATTACAAATCTTACGAAGCTATTCATAAGTCTTTTAGTCATAAGATTTATTTGTATATTAATATATATATTTGTATAATAATATATATATATATATATATATATATATATATATATATATATATATATATATATACATTAATAGCATTTCATAAGTCATAAGTCATTTAGAGTCAAAACTGTCCATAATTGGTGCGTTCACCCTACTTGTTCATCAGTCTATCGATGAAAAGGATAGCATGACCTCCACACCCAGCATGTCAAAATAACGAGATTATATAGGCCAAGCAGCCCAGTGTTTTGTAGGCCACCATTGAGAGTTTTCGTAAATAAACAAGATGTCGGTTACGATGTGATGAAGCAATTCATGAAGTCTAAGAGAGATGTTAATACTTTCGTGTTAGCTATGGAAGCCTGTTCTAATCATTCGGAAGAGCTCCTTTGGTTTCTCCATTATAACTATTATTCGTTACGATCTCTTAACTCTCCTTTAGTTATTTAATTATAATAGGAAGAAATATTGAAAATTAGCCACTTACTCCATGTTGCAGAATAAAACCTACATTATATTAAAAACTGCTTAATTTTACACTGATAAAATTTGATAAAAAAGGGGACTCTCGTGGAGTAATATCAGAACAATAATCCTTAAAACTTAACCAAAATATTGTTTAGTTATCGACTTAACCAACTGGCCGAGCATTTGGCTGAAGCCCCTCTCCCTTCTTACTTTCACTTACGTATATATATATATACGTACGTATATGTTCTTTTCCGTTTCACCTGACGATTTAAATTCACATTTTATTTCTGCCTCCTCTACCTCTTCTCTTCCCTCCTCTTCCAACTATGCTCCTGAGTCATCATTTAATGATGATGACTTTTATTTCTCCTACATTTCCCCGACTGACTTACTAACCGCAGTAATGAAATCCCACACCAATTCCATAGGACCAGATGGCATTCCTGTCAAATTGATAAAATTATGTCTCCCCGAAATCCTCCCAGTTCTCCTTTTCATTTACAATTTCTCCCTACAGAACTCAATATTCCCTTCCTCTTGGAAAAAAGCCATTGTACTCCCTTTAAATAAAAAGCCTAATCCATCCTCTCCCGAAGACTTTCGCCCAATCTCAATTCTTTCCAATCTCTCAAAACCCCTAGAAAGATTGGTACAATCCCAAGTTTCCAATTTCCTAGAAAAGTCTAACCAACTCGATCCTCTCCAATCTGGTTTCCGTCCCGGCTACTCCACACAATCCGCCTTAATCAAAATTACTAATGATGTTCAGACTGCAATAGATAATAAACAACTAACTGTCCTTATACTTCTTGACTTCTCTAAAGCCTTTGATTCCATTAACCATCCCATCCTTTTCAACAAACTAAAATCACTCTCCTTCTCCAATAGCTCCATCTCTTGGTTCCAATCTTTCCTATCACAACGCACCCAAGCAGTCTCCATTCCTAATCAACCACTATCTGCCTACCTGCCTTTATCCTCTGGAGTCGCCCAAGGATCTAGCATATCTCCTCTCCTTTTTAGTTCCTATATCAATGACCTCCATGACTCAATTCTCCATTGTTCCCACCACCTTTATGCAGACGATTCTCAAATATACCTATCCTTTTCTCCCCCTGAGCTATTGGTAGCATTTACTAAGATCCAAGCAGACCTAGATCGAATCTGTGCCTGGGCAAAATTAAACGGATTAAGGTTAAATGCTTCAAAAACTCAGGCCATTGTCATTGGTTCCAAGCCCCTCCTTAGATCCTATACGGACTTTCCCATACTAAACCTTGGTGACCAGCCAATCTCCTTCTACTCCTCTGTAAAAAATTTAGGACTATTTATTGATCAAACCCTCTCCTGGAGTCACCATATTTCTCACATCTCCCGACGGACAGTCTCTACCCTCAAACTATTCCATTGCTTCCGCCATCTCCTACCTCAACATACGCGCAGACTCCTCGTTTCCTCTCTCATCTTCCCCCACTTTGACTACTGCTGTGTGGTGTATGATGGACTCTCGGTGGAGCTCCGCGACAGACTGAAAAGAATAATGAACAGTTGCGTGAGATTTGTAATTGGTGCCCCGAGATACTACCATGTCTCTCACCATTACACTGAGTTAGAGTGGCTCTTCCCCTCCATTCGAAGACAATATTTCCTAGGTACATTCCTCTATCATATCATCAACAATCATCGTCCTTCCTACGCCTACAACCTTCTCCAATTCAAGTCCTCAGTCCACTCCCTCTCCACAAGATCTCGACCTTCCGACCTTTACATTCCTTCTCACAGATCTGCCTCGTTCCAAAACTCCTTTATTGCACGTTCTGTTAGTTTCTGGAATTCCCTTCCAATCAAAATTCGACATTCTTCATCCTTATCTACATTCAAAACCCTCCTATTCCAATTCCTGTCCCAAAAACAGTCAGGCACCAGCTAATCTTTTATGTAAAATTACACATTATATATAAGACCATATTCACATATAGCTCATGACCTGAATACTTATTATAGATTCGACTTTCTTTTTCTCTTTTTTTTTTTTTTTTTTCTGTTTCAACAGAAACAGATTTTACTGTTAAGAAGAATATACATTTATTTTTTCTGTATTTTTTATTTTTTCTAAAAGGGTTTATTTATATTTTAACATCGTACATAGTTTTAAATATCTTAGTATGGTTTCAAGAGTTTTTTATATAGATTTTTATATTTTATTTTGTATATAGTATGTATAACCAATATTTTTTTCTTTTCTTTTCTTTAATGACTTATCATTATCTTAATTTGTTATGTTTGTTTTTATCTGGCCAGATGTAAAATTTTAATTTCTGTACTTTTTTGTTATTCTGAAGGGACTTCGTCCCAGAATAAAATTATTTTTCTATTCTATTCTATTCTATATATGTAATATATAGTAAGGGTAAGTATTGCGATCGTGAAAATTTTCGAATCTCAGTTTTCAACGGAAATACATGTTTTGAGGTTCCCTGAGTTCAAATAACTAAGTGTCGCAAAATGGTCTGTGTGTGTGTGTTAACAGTCTAGCTCATAAACGAACAGTAGTACGAAACTGATATTAAGTATTTAAGGTTTGTATATGAGCCGGATGTGACAGTAACGTTTTCGTTAAAATCGTGTAATCGGAAGTGCCACTTTATATGAACGCTGAAACACACTTTTACAATTTTCTCAAAAACGGCTCTAACGATTTTGATTAAACTCGGTGTATCATTGTATAATTAAGTAGTGTTTAATATAAATTAGGTCTTTTCCGCGTTGATTTAACTTTACAGGGCTTAAATGCCCAATGTTCATAAATGTCTTCCTCTAAAGTACCTTTAATATAGTTTATTTGAAAAATTTAATTATTTCGCATTATTCAGAGTTATAAAAAAAATGCTACATATAACTTTTGAAAGAATTTTATAAGTTAATAAAGGAGAAAACATAAATAAAAATGCAGAAAAACCTGCGTTGCTATTATTTATATATATATATATATATATATATATATATATATATATATATATATATATATATATATTATATATATATATATATATATATATATATATATATATATATATATATATATAAACGCACTTTAAAAAGTTGCTTGACATTAAAATGAATATGTAATGATTTTATTAGCATAAGACTAGCTATGTCAAGCTATGTCTTTTTACAAAGGTAAATATTGAATATTTAAAAATGTTTTTTCACTTTACGTATGTAAGAAAAAAATATAAATACAAAATAATTCATTGATATATATATTCGATTTATTGAAACATATTATTAAGTGACATTCATTAAAAATATAACCAAACTTCAGCTCCATCAAAAATGTACTTAGTGAATTTTTGCAATGTATAAACAATATTAAAATATTTTTTTATAAAAAAATCTCATTATATGATATATAGATAGGTATATACATGTATGTGTATGATTTTATTCTTAATGAATCGGTGTTTTTTTCACAACTCAACTTACAACACTCAATATTTTCAGTTGAACATATATATATCCACAGCCTTCTGGAATTCCTTGCCATCTGAAATCCGTCATGCCTCTTCCTTGTCCTCATTTAAATATCATCTTTACCAATTCCTTCTCACATCCCAAAATGACGTTATACAATAAAATAAATATTGCGAAACAGATTTTGACTGAGGTGAATGGTTGATAAAATTTATTGAGTCTTAATTTTAAAAATCAATCCATGCTTATTTTATTTTTATTTTCATTTAAATAGTTTTTTTTTATTTCGTTTTTTCTCAAATTTTTATTTTATTTTTACTTGTTTTAATTTAATTTCACTGAAGATACTGTATATATACTTTAATATTGATTAATGTAATTTTTGGCCAGATGTAGTTTTTATTTTTTGTTCATATCTGTTATTCATAAGAAACCTTGTCCCAGAATAAAGTTTACTTTCTATCTATCTATCTATATATGTATGTATGTATGTATATGAAACCTGGGACTGAAAGGGAAATGCACAAGATGAACCAAGAGACAGCGTTGCGTTGGCAACAGTGGGCGCCCCCTCCCTTAGGATTCCTGAAGCAGTCAGTCCGTCGCGGCGGCCCGTGCAAGGAGGTCGTGTGTCTGTTCTCTCTCCACCATCTCGGTCAATCTGTTAACCTCAGCACATATCACTTATCAGTTCATCATTGTTTAATATTATCATCAGTTTTACAAAGTGCATCGGTATACTTCACATAGATATTTCACATCACGGAATATAGTTGGTCCGGTCGTGTGTTGTTGCCGGTGAGGAATTGAAGTCTCCAGGATCCAGGACATCTTTCATTCCTTAGAGATGGGTTCCTCTTCGACAGGATCGGATATATCCTAGCCAGGACAGGAGGCCATAGCGCTGATAGAGGTAAGGAGGACAATTCCGTTAACTTCCGCGACTTGTTTTAAGACCACATTCTCTTCTAGTGATGCAGAACCGTTAATAGCGATCTCACAATCACCGCGAGCTCCGAACTGGTGGTACCGCCAGCTCGAATTTACATTATTTATTATTTTACGTAAAGGATGAAAAACAGTCAGGAAATGTTAATTAAGTTGGCTGACGTTTCGATCTATGTATGTAGCACAACATTAAGCTTATCACCGAGGTTAATAATAAAAAAAAATATATTCACAATATTTCTCCAATTCTTCTTCGGTGCGTACTATTTATTTTCAAGATTATTTATTTTCAGCCATTTTACACCAATTTTCAAAAGTTTTGTCAACTTAATGACTACACATCTGATTACGACGTTTCGACTCGTTGAGCCATTTTAAAGTCTAAAAATAATTAATAATTGAGTAATAATAATGTTATAAAATAATTAAAGGTGGACATGACAAAATTAAAAATTTTTTACATGAGTAGACGCACGCAATCGCATATGTTGAAAAGGACAGGTACATGATTTGTATTTTAGGTATATAAAAAGAATCTCTATATGTTGAAGTATGTAATGTTTTAAATATGACTGTAAATTGTAAAAAAATTTTAGACTTGAAAATGGCTCTACGAGCCGAAACGTCGTAATCAGATGTGTCATTAAGTTGAAATTTTTTTTGAAAATTGGTGTAAAATGGCTGAAAATAAATAAACTTGAAAAAATGTATTAATTTTATAAACTTGGAAAAAAATTAGTAGCTTTTAGTTTTTAACGTTATTCTTGTTGTTTCTGACTTATTTTTATCATTACAATTTTAACAGTCTAATATATATCCAACTATAAATTATTATATTTTTTTTCAACTTAAACACTCAATATTTTCAGTTGAACATATCTCTCTATTTCTGAATATCCTTTTATTAACATTTTTCTTTTTAAGAAGTATATTGTTTAACAAATATTTTATATTACCACCAATATATATTTTTATGTTTAGTAACATTTCAAATAAATTCCTTGAGATGAACCGTCAATATAAAATAGAAGTTAAATTATAAATACAAATCCCATTAAGATATAAATATAAATTAATTAAATAATAAATTCCTAGCTAGAGTAACCGTCAATAAAGGTGAATAGAAAAATACTTTATTGTTTCTTGATTTTTTTTTATTGACACCCATTGTCTGTTCATCTCGAGAAATTTTTTTTACATGTTTACTGAGCATCATGACGTATAAATAATGTTGCTAATATTGAATATCTTCTGAATAAATTATATATTTCACGAGGGTATTGAGGAATAGGTAGATGAAATCGTCGATACAAATGTTTACTATCGAATATAAAAATATGAATCATTTTCAATCCTGCATTCTAACGATTGTAATTGTAATTAAATATTTTTAAACAAGGAATACAAAATCTTCAAACATATCAGTATGGAAATTGAAAAACATTCTCGTTGTTTGGATTGAATTGTCAACGATATGAGCCTTTCAGTTGACAGAATGACTCAAATTTCAACGTTTTTTAATATTAATTTTATTGATATTTCTTGTGGGAAAATTTATACCTTTATTCACAGTTCTTTATTTCAACATTGCAATCACGTACTCTAGAATCCAACGTACTCACTATCTGTACAGATATTAATTTTCCAACTAGAAATATCATTAATATGATGCAATTGGAGTTATTCATTCTGTCAACTGAAAGGCTCATTTTATTGTGGTATTTTCATATTCGATAGTTAGCATGTGTATCGGCGATATGTTCAACTGAAAATATTGATTGTTGTAAGTTGAGTTGTGAAAAAAACACCGATTCATTATGAATAAAATCATACACATACATATCATATACATATCTAAATATCATATGATGAGGTTTTTTATAAAAAAGATTTTAATGTTGTTGATATATTGCAAAAAGCCACTAAGTACATTTTTGACGAAACTGAAGTTTTGATTATATTTTTTATGAATGTCACTTAATAATATGTTTCAATAAACCGAATGTATATGTATCAATGAATCATTTTATATATATATTTTTTTCTTAATATATACGTACAGTGAAATTTTTTTTTCAAATATTCATTAATTATATTCGTGAACAGACATAGCTTGACTGTCTTATGCTAATAAAATCATTACGTATTCGTTTTAATGTCAAGCAACATTTTAAAGTGCGTTTAGATATTTCACAAAGGCATAGGAAAACAATAATTTAGATATTTGTTTTACTATCGTTTGTGAAATGTCTAAACGCACCTTTTTGTATGAACATAAGCGGATTTAACTAGGGCTTTGGGGCTGAATCTCGCACCATAAATAAACAAAACATCAGTTTTTTTTCTCATTGGTTCATATCTGCACGGGCGGATCTACGGGGGGGGAGGGGCTTTCGGCCTGAAGACCCTCCCCCTCCAAAATGGTAAAATATAACCATGTTTTATCGAAAAAAATATTAAAAAATTATCTCTTAAAGTATAATTATTCGTGTAATTACATTTAAAAGGGCTTTAGGAATCACTTAAACACCAGTTCATATAGGTAGTTAGTTTCTTTCTTATTTACCAAAGTAATTATTGTTATTTTTATGAAAAAATAAGCTTTTGGGCTGAAGCCCCCCCCCAAAAAAATTAAATCCTGGATCCGCTAGTGCATATCTGGTCGTATCATACACATTATTATATTTATAAATAAATACACATTTTTGTTTTTTGTTTCACCATATCTGTTTTTATGAGCAATCTCACTTGCTTAAACAATCAAATATATATATATTTAAATTATGACGCATATACTTATGCTTCCAAATGTGAGCATAATGTAAACATTACATGCTTATAAATATTTTTGTAGAGAAGGATGATTGGGGTAATCAGTCAAAATAAATAATTATTTTTAAATTTGCCGACGTTTCGGCCGCAAGTTCAGGCCTTCCTCAGGGCTGGTCAATCCAAGAAGCGTGGTAAGACTCAAAAACTACAAAAATATTATTTACTTGTAATTAAAACCTCCAAAGTTGAATACCTAAATCCGCTACTGTGTCAAAAATATGTAACTATAACATGATTAACTATATGTGTATGAATAATAAAATATATATAAACATAATTTATTTAGGCCTAAAAAGAAGTGTTGATTTATCAGAAAAAATAAAAAAGTTACTTATTAAATTTCGTTCTTATAGCTTTGTGTTTTCCTCTTAAAAATAAAATTAAAAATATACTAATTTTAAATTTAATTTAAACTAATATAAATTAGTTAAATTTTAACAATAAAACGTGAGTATCTTGGTACCTTCAAACATAACATTGTCGGCACTATGTTAAAGTAACATATCTTGTAATCTGCTCATCCGTTACTTTAACATGAACCCGGCGACATGTCAGTGGTCAAAATAAAATATTGTTTTGTTTCAGTATTTATTACTGAATATTAATGATATATAAATATCGTGCAGAAAATAATATTAAATTAAGTAAATTTATTATTATTGTTTTAATACCAATATTAAATTTATTATTAAATATTTAGTTAATTTAATTATTTTAATAAAATAAATTATACATAATTATAATAATGATTGTGTTTTTTTTCAAGCCGAATAAAAACATAAAAATTAATTTGATTTAAAATATATGCATTTTTATAAAAAATATATTTAAAATGACATTAATATTTCTCGAGACGATTTTCTTTTGTTTTAATATATATATATATATATATATATATATATATATATATATATATATATATATATATATATTTTTTTTTATTTCTTTATGAAATTTACAACTGTATTACATAAATACATCAAGTAAATTTGGACATAATTGATATAATGACATGAATACACTTGCTGAGTAACTACCCAATGTTAGCACTCTAAATTTTAATATATTTAAAATGTAAATTTTAAATTGTGATAAAAGAAAAAGAAAATAATTAAATATTTAATAATAAATTTAAGATTGGTATTAAAACAATAATAATAAATTTACTTAATTTAATATTATTTTCTGCAAGATATTTATGTATCTTGTTCTGGTTGATTAATGTGAAAATATTCATCATATTTCTTTTGATTATTTAAACCAAAAATAATATATAATATTTAAAAGATTAGTTACAGTTTTTTTTTCTTTTTGAAGTCCTTGACTATACGAAAAGTTAAAAAAGTGATAACTATCAGAACTGATATATGCCCCACTTTCTAGAATTTTTTTTTCTCTCAACCTTCATACGTTTATTGAAAGAACTTCGTGTTGATTGATGTGTTCGCAAATTTATTTTTTCATATTAAAACCATGTTTGCAATTATTTAGTTTCCAAACAATTTGTTTAAATGTCCATTCAGACCTCAAGTTGTTTTGAAATCATTAATGTTCTCATGTTTCATTTGAAAGTTCCTGAATCAGTACTCAGGTTTCGAAACAGCTTGGTGACATTTTCATTTAGGTTTACTTTCGTAACGAAGTTTGCCTAGGTGGTCCTGGAAATTAAGTTGGTCGACTTTGGTGTATTTTCCACTTTATAGAACGCGCTTGATAAACCTCTGTCTGTATTGCATTTATACGTTTATTATTAATTGAATGTTTTAAAACATATTAAATTAATTCTGCAGAAAAATTTAATATACATATTTAAGGAGAGGAAATCCTTCATCCATCTTTTACTTACTTCCATACTTTTTTTTTTTTTATTATTTCTTAATGTTATTTACAACTGTATTAAATAAATACATCCAGTAAATTTGAACTTAATAGATATAATGACATGAAAACACTTGCTGAGTAACTACCCAATGGTAGCACTCTAATGATATGACTACATTAGGAGATCAGTGGGCCATCTTTTCTTTTCAGAAGGGTCCCTTCCTTTTCAGAAACGAGAGGGTTGGGATGATTCTGAAGTTTGTTATGGAAGGATAGGTATCTGGATTAGGCCATTTCCGAAACATAAGAAACATTAAGGTCGTTATGGGTGGTTTGATTTGTAACAAAGTAGGGAGCATTGAGGATTTTACCAAGGATTTTGGATTGTAAGGATTGGATGCGAGAGGAATTCGATGGTTTAGTGGAGTCCCAAAGCTCAACTCCGTAAGTCCAAACAGGCCATATTATAATCATGTATATGAGTCTTTTGCAATTAATTGGAAGTTTAGAGAGTTTGTCCAGTAAGTGCTGTAATCGGAAACGTCGAGCGGTTTCTTGTCATTTCAGTCTAGTATGATCCATAAGTAGAAATAATTTTTTTTTTTTTAAATTCTTAAATTCTAAAAATATTACTTTAATTATTAATATAAAGTTAAGACAATGAATGTAAATTATGATGATTCTGGGCACTGTATAGTTTTAGTTTATTGAGCTTTAAAAAAATTATTTTTACTTATATTTTCTATAGAAATTCCATTTACTTTCTTTGAAAACGTACCTTTCCTATTCACTTATATAAAATTTACATTATTAACTACAACAATTAAAATTTACAAGCATTTCGTCACTCCCCATTGTCTTCTACGACTATATACGTTAGGTATTTTATTTTTCTAAACCCTCTAGCTTTCCAACGGTATATTATACATCCATATCCGTACACTCCTATTTCCAGGAATCTGTTTTCAACCTGCCAAAATATTTCTTTATTCTATATATAAAATTCTTTCATAATTCATATTTATTCATTTTGTATTACTACTAACAATTATATGCCTTTTATTATTTCTTATAAATAATGTTTTTTAATTTAAATTTACTTATCTTTAAGTTATTTTATTTTTATTTATTTTCTATACTTTTTGATTATTATTTACTTGTTTCTTTTGTTTATTGTTCAAAAAACATTTTGAATTTTTTCCTAAGAATTATTTTTTAACTCAAAATATTTCTCTCACTATTATATATTTCTACCTATCACCTGGTTTCCATGAAAAAGGGCTTAACCGTCAGGGAATAAGAAATTCAAAGTAGGACTGATGGGTCAGTTGTAAGATTGATTATTAAAAATGAGAATCAAGTCTGAATCAACTATATTGAAAAAATAAAACTTGTAAAAATATAATCATGATGTCTAATTTACATTTCATAAATAAACCATAAGCATTTCCTGTTATTGAGAAAAAAAAGTTACAGAAATCGACTTTCTAATGAATTCTGGGAATACGATGGCGAAATAAATATTGCAACAAACTATGAACTGGGTGCGAGAGATGTGGGTTTGAGGCTAAGGTTTCGTTTGTTCAAACTTTCTTTTAAAAAATTAGAATATATTTATAATTGTTGGTTGATGGTTGACTGTCGTGAATAATGTAGAGAAGGATGGGGATGGTTGGGGCGATCAGTCAGAAATAAAAAGGCAAAAATATATAATAATATTTATTTTAACATTTACCGACGTTTCGACCTGAAGATCAGGCCTTCATCAGGGCTGAGAAAAGCCTTCTTTATATTTATATTTAACCGTTTAGAACTATGCAGATATAAATATTGTAGCGTGGATGTCTTATGTATTATATGTTTGTGTTTAAGTTTATTTTTTTTATCATTCATTATATGAAATTGATACAAACATTTTGGGGAATATATAAGAATTGTATTGGATTAGGTATGGGATATCAAAAACTTAATATCGATCCTATCGAGTTCAAATATTTTCATCTATATTATAAACATTTAAAAAAACACATTAATTTTGAATTATCAATATAATTATAAACACTAGCTCATAGGCTAATAAATAAAAAAAAATGTTATTTTCCTCTTTAGATTAATTAATGGAAATATCAATTCTTCTTTCCTCTAATTGATTTCCTGGTCCCTGTTCATCTTCGTCATACTCAGTTAACTACATATTACTAGTGTTGCCCAAAATCGGTCTTGGTCTTGCATTTTACGAGACTATCTTGCGCAAGACCAAGACCATGACCAAGACTGAGTTTGCAATACCAAGACTCCTCTCGGTCTCGCATTTGGGCAACACTACGTATTACAGGCAAGATGAGTTATTGCTAGCTTTCGAAAAACGATAGTTTATATGTTTATTTTAATTTAAAATATTAAAATATTGTAGGGACGAAATCCATAGTCGATAATATCGAGTTAGATGCCATCAATAGTAAAATATCTAATAATAATAAAAGGCTTAGCGAACACGAAGGTTCGATGCCGACACCATCAATCGTTTACACACCTCTCTCAACCGGCCGCCGTCCAAACCCAGTCTCTTTAGATCGGCCTTAACGCAATCTTCCAACCTTCGCTTTATTGATATCTTATTACTATTACTGCCTATTATTTTCTCAATATTTATGTGCTATCTTAGCTTAGCTTAGATCTGAAATTTAGCCCGAAACGTCGGCACAAGGAAATAAAAATAAATGTAATTCATGTATTTTTACTAACTGAAAACGCAAAGCAACTTCTCTGCTTTACCTTTTTTTTTTTATAGATTCGTGGAATTTTTTAATTAAAAATTTACTGATAATAATAATAAAAGGCTTAGCGTACCCGAACTCCACCGTTCGCCGTCCAAACCTAGTCCCTTCAGATCGGCATTAACGCAATCTTCCCACCTTCGCTTCGGTCTACCCCTCGGACGTTTACCAGTCAGCACAGCAAATGTTAACCTTTTAGGAATTCTCTAGCTACAAAGCCCAACAAGTTTACAAGCCCATTTGATTCTCCGCGATTTAATCACCTCAATTATATTAACCGGATACAGTTTACGCCATTCGGCGTTCTGTAACTGTCTAAACTCTCGAGTTAACATATCCTCCTTCGGTCCGAATATTCTACGCAATACTTTATTTTCGAAAACCTTAAGATGTTGCTCATCCCTTAATGAAAGCGGCCACGTTTCGCATCCATAAAGTTCTGTAGGAAGAATTTTATAGATTATAGTTTTTATGTTCAAGAACAGGAGGCGCGAGCTAATTAGTTCAAGCATTCAGCCAAACCTTAATTTCCTCTATTTTTTCTAGTTTATCGTAGAACCTAGATACCTAAACTTCTCTACCTGTTCAAACATATTCTCTTCTATATCGATATAATTGACATTATCTTCATTTTTGCAGCTAACCATATATTTTGTCTTATTCGTGCTTATTTCGAGCTATAGTTATTTAATGGCTTCCATTAACGTTGTCGTATTTAGTTTTATACATTACATGCCTTCGGTTAACAACGGATCCTGGATTATGTATATATATATCCTGGATTATATATATATATATATATATATATATATATATATATATATATATATAAATTACGTTAGGAAAAAAAAAAGAAACTACCTCTATGGAATGGTGTTTAAGTGATTCTTGAGGTCCTTTTATATGTAATTACACCAACAATAATACTTTAAGAGATAATTTTTTCTCATAAAACATGGTTATATTTTGGAGGTTTTAATTACAAGTAAATAATATTTTTGTAGTTTGTGAGTCTTACCACCCTTCTTGGATTGACCCGTCCTGAGGATGGCCTGAATTTCGAGCCGAAACCTCGGCAAATTTAAAAATAAATATAATTATTTATTTTTAATTTTGACTGATTACCACAACCACCCTTCTCTACAAAAATATTTTTAAGGATGTAATGTTTACATTATGTTCACATTTGGAAGCAGAAGTATATGCATCATAATTTAAAAAAAAAAAAAGATGTATGTGATTGTTTAAGCATTTAAGTAAGATTGCCATAAAACAGATATGGTGAAACAAAAAACAAAAATTTGTACTTATTTAGAAATATAATAATGTGTATGATACGACCAGATATGAATCAATGAGGTCATATTACTATTTGTGGGGAGGGTGTTTTAGCCCGAAAACCGCCCTTATAGATCCAACCCTTTTGAAAATTATCAATGTTTCGATATTATCGATGGGCACCCCTACATTGTATATATATATATATATATATATATATATATATATATATATATATATATATATATATATATTTATACATACATTGACTGTATCCTTAAAGAGGACGATATTTCCCCGATGCAGGGGTCTTCGAGAGGACAAAGGAAGGGAAAGCAGTAACAGGTGTTGGTTGAGTTCCGGTTCCTCGGGTGTGGCAGCGTGCTGTGCGCTACCTCTATGGCCTTACTCGTTATCTTCTACCTCTTTGCAATTCCATATATATTTCTTACTATTTTTTGTTAAATAAATGCTATTATTCGACAGACCGTCTTGTTATTAATTAAAATATTTTGTCATAATCTAACATATGTCTATTATAGGCCATAGGTCACCAAAAAAAACACGGTCACTTATATTAGAGGTTTAACTGATAAAATTGAAAAAACAAAAAATTTAAAAAATATGATATAAATGAAATCAGATTTGGGAAAAAACCTATTAATAAATTAGATAAATTATATAGTAGAACTAAGGATATTATTCCTAAAGAAAAACTAACTAATATTGTTTATAAAATACGATGCGAGGATTGTGAAAATAAAACATATTACGGACAAATCTCACAATGGTTTGAACGTAGGATACAGCAACATAGACAAAATTGCAGGTCTAAAACGACAAAATCAAAATTAGCCACAGGATTATCGCAGCATACCACAAAAAATGGACATAAATTTGATTTCGGTACTGCTTCCGTGTTGCATAGAGAACAAAATATTGGGAAACGTAGAATCATTGAATCTATTTTTATCACTAAAAATCTAAAACATTCAGTGAATCAACAGACAGATGTTGATAATTTAAACACGTTTTATGCTAGCACAATTGACAAAATTAATATATAACATACTGATATAAAACAGCTGATCACTAACCCCTCCACCCCACTCCTTATGTAAGTAAATCCAGTCCTGTATGAATGCCCTATTGAAGAACAATACTTTCTTGATACCGTCTGCAAATAGAGGTATATAAATCGAAAATTAAAAATTTTAAATTAAGTATAGCAGTCTATTTTTAATTTATAATTATGTATTATAATTTTTAGAAACGCAAAACGACATTCTTTGAAATAAAAGAATGAATTAGGACGAGTCATATCGTAATGACAAATTTTAAAAATTTTATGGCGCGGTGCATGGTAGGTGAATGATACAAGTTTATTGTCTGAGGCTATACCTGAATGGTAAAAATTAAATTAAAATTTAGTTTGCAGGTTCTTGAAAATGGCTCCTGAAGCCGAAACGTTGGAATAAACATACATGTAATATATAAAAAAACTGTGTTTTTTTTGGTGACCTATGGCCTATAATAGACATATGTTAGATTATGAGAAAATGGCACCAAACCCGAAGGATGGGACTAGAAAAATAAAATATTTTGAGTGTATATATTATAAATCGTTATCGTGTATATATGACATTTCGTCTATTAGGAAGAATGGCTTTCTTGACATGAAAAAGTGATATTTTATAGAAGTTTGTTTGTTTATTCAGGCTTTAAGGCGTAAAACCCCAAGGTCATCAACTCCTGTGAGTCAGTTATGTTTGTAAAACCTTAGAAGAGAAACAGAAAAAAAAATGAATAATCAAAAATTAATAATAGATAGATATAGTGGTATATGAAAAAGATATTTAAAACGTATAAAAATGAAATATATTAAAATAGATACAAAAAAAAAAAACAAACAATAAAATACAAATTATATCTATTTTTATATTTTATTTAATAGTCTATAGATTTTAAGAAATTTTATCACGGTTTCTATGTTTGATTCGTCGTTGTTTAATACAACTGATATATCCGGTTTTAGAGATAATCGATTTAGGCTTGAAGTGTAATAAGTGCATTCTTGGAAAATATGGTTGACTGTGAGAGGGCTATTGCAATGCTGACAAATTGGTGGTGGCTGCTTAGTGATGTACATGGGTTAGGTTCGTGTGTCCTATTCTTAACCTGGCCACGGCGACCTCCTCTCTACGATTAGGGCGGTTTGGTGTGATCTAGGGCTTAACTGATTTTTTAACAACTTTTAATTTGCTAGGTAGGCTTTCGTTCCACATAGATTGCCAACTATCCAATATTTCTTTTTTCAGAGGAAAACTCATTTCTGGATGGGTCAGGATAGGAGTACCTCGGTGGCTCGGTGTGGAAGCGCGAGTGCCTGTTTGGCTGCCGTATCCGCAAGCTCATTACCAACCATACCCACGTGACTGGGAACCCAAATAAAACTAACCGATTTTCCTAAATTTTCCAGAGTGTGAAGATATTTGTGTATTTTAACGATTACTGGATGTTTTCAGTACATATCATTTAAACCCTTCAATGAACTCAAGGAGTCGGTTATCAAAACTATCGAAGTTATAGGAGAAGTGTTTAAGTTTACTTTTCCTAAATCATTATAACATATCAAATCGGACATTTTTTTAATAATAATACTCAGCTTTTCGTCATTACTAGCAAATGGGGGAGGGATGAGGGTGTCGTTAAACTCGTGAATGTTGAAGTAACGGGGTAGGGATGACCATAAAAACACGCGTTGTCCGGCAACCAGCCGATTTATAAACCGATGTTTACAAAAGATATTATATAATTACGAGTTTGCGTTCCGGTGCAGGGGGGAGGGAGGAGCATTTAACTCTTGCATTAATCTCCCGTCAGGGAAAATCGTCGTATAACCTAAAAGGCGATATTGGGGTAGGCAAAACAAAAATTTAAAATTTCTCTTAGAAGATGGCCTCGTGAACTACTTATATAGACATGTTGTTAGAGTGTTAGTTTGTAGTTTGTAGTAGTTTCTCAACAAGCGTTTTCATGTGATTATATTCCTTTGTAAACGTTTACTTGATGTATTTATATTGTATGTAATAAAATGTGAGTATCTCGGTATCTTCAAATATAACATTGTCGGTACTGTTAAAGTAACATCTTTTAATCCGCCAATCGTTGCACGTCCGTTTAACATGGTGCCGAGAATATGTCAGTGGTCAAAATAAAATATTCTTTTGGTTCAATATGTAGAACTGAATATTAATGATATATCAATATGGTGCAGAAAATAATATTAAATATTTAGTTAACTTAATTTTTAAATAAGATAAATTAACAAAATTAAATACCTTACAAAGGTTATGTTGTTGTTTTTTCACACCGAAGAAAATATTGTGATCGGGTCAAATTTCGGATATGTGGTTTTCGACGGATCTATACGTTTCAGAGCCCTCTGTGTCTGAAAAACACACTTTTAGCCATTGGTCTGTCTGTCTGTGCCAAGATTATCTCGGGAACTACTAAACCGATTTCTTTGCTTCTTTTTTTTTTTTATTTTGTAGGATTTAACTACTGATGCTTGTTACAGAAATTCGGTGCTCCGTGCGCAATAGCTTGCGCGCAATAAATGAAAAACATGTAGGGCCTCCCTTTGTTTCTTCATGAACATATGTAAAGATTTAAAAACTATTCTGAAATAAGTTGGAAAGTCGTGTGAGTGGACACACCAGATGTTTTATTTTTATTTTTTCCCCCTTCCTCTGGATGAGGATGAGGGCAACGGATTAAATCTCGAGTTAAAATCCCCTTCGGCACTGGGACGCGAACTAATTATTTAATTATTTTATCGTCTTTAACTTGGCTTATCAGGTTGATTTCCCATACGCCTATGTTGTTCTGCCCCAAAGGCAATCCTACATTCCCTTTCATACCCTACAAGGGATTTTGAAAATGATTTAAAATTCATCTCCATCCTCTCTTCAACGCCTTTTGGTAGAGTGCAAAAGTATAATATAGTTAAAATAATATTATTTTCGGGTAAAACACCTCAAAAACTTTACTTTTTCAAAAAATACGAATCGAAAGGAACCGAACGGAGAAAGGGATAGAGGTGTGTTATCCCACCGGGAGAATCCTTTGTCCTGGCCGGCCCGAGCAGGTTTCCTTTCCTGATCCTGCGGTGTAAGGACCTCGCTGCACGCCTCACTATTCCTCCATTCATATTGCAATACAATACGTTTTTAGACCATCGTTTTTAATTATTCATTTTATTATTTTTATTTATTTTTTATCTATAGTTTAAATAAATAATTATATGTAAAATTAATAATAAAAAAATCTGGTGCGCGCATCACACGACTTTCACTTACGACACTCTTCTTAGGAGAAATAAGTATTTTCAGCCAAAGTGAAAAAGAAAGTAAAAATTATAGACGCTATATTTATTCATATTTCATTGTGGGTATTTTTATTTTGTTGTATTTTAGACAATTAAATATTAAATAAATAATTATATGTAAAATTAATAATCGAGAGAATATTAATATTCGAGAGAATTCCTAAAAGGTTAATATTTGCTGTGCCGAATGGTAAGCGTCCGAGGGGTAGACCGAAGCGAAGGTGGGAAGATTGCATTAAAGCCGATCTGAAGGGACTGGGTTTGGACGGCGAACGGTGGAGGGAGGTGTGTAACAAGCGATTGGTGGTGTCGGCATCGAACCTTCGGGTTCGCTAAGCCTTGTTATTATTATTAAATATTAAATAATACCAATAATAGCATTTATGAAAACCGCATGAGTATATGTATGTAATATTGTCGGAATCCGTATTATATTAAGCTCATGTTACGTATGTACTCTTTCGGGTGAGCTCGGACGCCCTCGTATTCCTTTGGTTCCTCAATTACAACTATTATCCGTTACGATCTCTTATATCTCCTTTAGTTAATTATCAAATTCTTTCATATTTTATATTTATGAATGCGTATACGCCCGCCATTGAGATCAAATAACGAGCTGATATTTGTAGTAAAAACAGGAAAATAAATATTAAAACAAAAAAAAGTATAATATTCCTTATGACAACGGACGTATATGCTCGCTCCGTTTTATTTATTTTTTTACTATCGCAATTTAATTATTTTTAAATCTCTACTCCTGAAAAAATACACGATACTTTTTTAACAGTATATTAAAAATTTTGAGAGAAAAAAACAATATGGTCCACAGTGTGAAAGTTTCACTCGAATGGCTTGTTCCTTAAAGTGTTAATATCTCACTATTCGTCATCAGTGATATTTGTTTCCATAGTGTGCCAAAGATATCTTAAAGATGTTCTGATTCATTAAGTTTTTCAATAGATTTTTAGTTATATCTCAACAAAAAAGTGTTTAGTGACCGTGTCATATTTAATTTAATATATATACAAAGCAGGACTTTGTAGGGACCGTAATAAAGACACCACACTTCTTATTCCCAGACTTATTTCTCCCTTATTATCGTTACAAAGTGGCAATAAGAGTAATTATAATTGTATAATCCCCACATATATTATTATAGTAAGGCTCGAAATCGGTTTTGTATCAAATATAAGCTCTTGCTTTGCTCAAATACGAATGGGGCACCGTTGGATTCAGAATTTAACGGGTTAGCGAATCGTATTCTCCACTTTTGTTTTTCTTTCTAAAATAAATAAAGTCGATACAAACATTTTGCTACGTTTCAATACTGTAACGGTGGTAGGTTTGTAGATCGATACGGGACAAATTGGACCTTGAAGATTTTGATGCGTACAGCGTGCAAGATCCTGCGTTTTTAAGCCGAAAAACGTACTATTTTCGAGATAAGGCAAGGCATAGGGTTCGCATCTACACAACCTTACGTTAATTGTGGTACTGTCATTGAATACATGTCTCATTTCGTCGACTTGAGATCTCTATGATCGAGAGAGGAGTTTATATTATTCATCGATGGTGTTTTTGATCGGCAAGCCATATCATCGTTAATTCTTCACCAAATCTCAAGATTGAGCTACCGATTTCGAAGGTTTCCTTCTCCTTCAGGCGGGCAAAATAGTCCAATTACGCCGGAAATTCAGGCAAACAAGTTATGGAAGAAAACAAACTTTATTTGCGAATGAATAAAAAATTATACACTATGCCCATGGTTATATAAAAGATTACTGAATTACCTATAAAAGGAAAAAAAATATATATCAAAATTGAAAAATTTTTATAAAGGATACAGCTTATTAAAATTTGTAAACATGTTGGTTCCAAACAATAATAAGGATTTAAATTCATTTTTGTTTCCTTTGTTGATTATATTTATCGATTAAGTAAGAAATGATTTCTTTATCTTTTGATACGTTGCGTTATTTTATTTTATTATTAATTTGGCATTTGATAACAATATGCTGTGCGAATTTTTCGCACAGGACTACTACTAATACAAATTGGCAATAATCTTCTCTAGTGTTATGTAAGACTTAAAGCTCTCAAACCGACTTCACTGTAGCCTTTTTATTGGTTGATATCCTTAAGGACGACCCACTCGTGAGGACTCTTCTTATTTACGACCCCTGCTCCTTAAGAGGGCTCTCAAAGTGATATCCTTAGCCGGGAACAGATAAGCGGGCCAATATCCAGACCTTTTTATTTCCTTACGGAGCTCCGAGAGGATCGTGGGGTTCGATAAAGGTTTTATGGAACTTGGATATCATCGAAACTTGCAGGTTAGGTTGATAGGCTATGATAATAAGTAAGTTATCAACGAAAGCTTCATGTTTTTTTTTATTTTATTTTTTTATTTCTTTATGACATTTACAACTGTATTACATAAATACATCAAGTAAATTTGGACATAATTGATATAATGACATGAATACACTTGCTGAGTAACTACCCAATGGTAGCACTCTAATGATATGACTACATTAGGAGATCACGGGGCCATCTTCTTTTCAGACGCCTCGGAGGGTTATCAGGAATTGAAGAGGAAGCAAGGTTAGAAACGAGAGGGTTGGGATGATTCTGAAGTTTATTATGGAAGGATAGGTATCTGGATTGGGCCAGATCTGAAACATAAGGAACATTAAGATCTTTATGGATAATTTTATTAGTGACAAAGTAAGGAGCATTGAGGATTTTACGAAGGATTTTGGTTTGTAAGGATTGGATGCGAGAGGAATTCGACGGTTTAGTGGAGCCCCATAGCTCAACTACGTAAGTCCAAATAAGTCTTATTATAGTCAAGTATATGAGTCTTTTGTAATTAATGGGAAGTTTAGAGCGTTTGTCTAGTAAGTGCTGAAGTAATCGGAAACGTCGAGCGGTTTCTTGTCGTTTCAGTCTAGTATGAGGATTCCAAGTTAGTCGTTTGTCCAGGTGGAGTCCTAGGTATCGGATTTGCTCAACAGGGATAAGTGGAGTATTGTTAAAGGAAACTGTAGGACATCAAGTCGTTGGTTTACGACGAAGGGTAAAGGTAATTTGGTGGGATTTATTGGAGTTTATTTTAATTCTCCAGTAAAACTTCATGTAAAAATGAAAGAGTGCATACGAACGAATCATGATATCCTAGGATATGGCACTACATATAATTAATTATCTTTGAATATAAACTAAAATTTCAATAATAGCAACACAGTAAAATATTAACGTACCAACTTCTAGGTCTTAGCCTTGTGGACATTTTTTTATTTTCTTAATTCATTTTAGTTTACATAGTTTATTCGTCTAAGTATATTAATAGTTATTGATTTAAATTTTATTTTTATTCTTGAGCTACAGACATGAAAATAGACAGATACTGCACCTGTGCAATCGCATCAGTTCTTTACAAATGTTGTGCCGTGTTCTTGTGCAATGTTGTCTTAAAGTACACGTCTCATCACAGTTCATACTGTAATTACAGAAAAGAAGGTTCTGGCATGGTGCAAGGCGCACGAGCTACTGTCATTTCGCAATAACATGCAAGTTGTTATTATGTCTTATATTTTGTTTTATATTCATTCACTTGACTGCCGGGTTCTCTTATAGAAATCTTACCGAGTCTTTTAAAGTCATCTTGATTATTTCCAAGGACAGTCATATCATCTACATATCGTAGGAATTTATGATTCATTTGCACGATGTACTTATCACTTTCTTCAGTTCTTAGTTGAACAGTAATGAAAGTATTGCGATCGGGTCAAATTTCCGATATGCGTTTATCGACGGATCTATACGTTTCAGAGCTCTCAGAAAAAATTGGGCTATGGCAAAAAGTTTTTTATCAGCAATATTAGAGAGTATTGGAATATTTACACTGATCTACCTTAAGCCGGTTTACATTGCTTCAATTTATCAAATAAATCTTACTCAAATCTTTTCTTTGATCAATTTTCAGGAAAATAAATCTAATTATTTTTTTTTTTTTTTGTTTCTTGATGGACATATGTAAAGATATAAAAAGGTTTCTGAAATAGGTAGGAAATTCGAGTGAGTGGACACACCAGATTTTTTTAAATATTGTTATTACTACAGACCTTGTAGATATTTAACAAGTCTGCTCCATCTCTGCCAGTCTTGGGTTATTTCTTTCAAGTTATCTGCATACACCTGTATCTTTGTTAATTTGATCTATCCGTCTGTTTTTTTACCTTCTAATACATACTATCGAGGCATTCATTGATGTGTAGAGGCTTCCAGATGGATTGCTCTGAGCTAAATGTTCCGCCTATCTTAACCTCCGTGCTTTCATATCATGAGATATTGATTGACCTGTTTCAGTAAGCAGCTGTTTATTGGTCTTTCTTCTATACCGAAGAAAGTGAACTTTAAAATTTAAAACGTCAGACACTTGTCTTTTTACTAGAGCTCGACATTTAGTATATTTTGTGCACGTAAATCATCAAAACAATTCATTTCATACCAATTATTATCTTTATTTTATTATTGACTAGCTTCACCCAGCCACGCGCTGCTGTGGCTTAGCCTGGCAACATGAGAAAGAAAGAAAATAGAAAGCACATATGAGTAGATTAATAGCAAAGGACATCTGTCATTTTTAAAAAGTTGGGAAACAAATATGTCTGTAAAATGGCTTCAATTAAAACTAATTCTAATATTTTAAATTGAACATTCATTATCATCTGAGTGAATACTCCGTCATTCATAATCATCAGAAACAATCTGAGTTGAACTTATAAAACTAAAATAAAAAATTAATATAAAAAACGTACAATAGTATTGACCTACATAAGGAGAATCATATAACTTCTTCAAATGATAATTTCAATTACTGTAGTAATTATAAAATTTTCGATTAATCAATAAAAAATAAAAAAAATGCTTGCCTACCTTCGGTAGTGAGAAAGCAAAAGGAAATGGCCTTTTCTGAAGAGAAAGCAGTAAATGTTTAAAACTCTATAACTCTGCAACGAACCGTCCGATTTCGATGATTTTTTTTTTATTTTATCAGCAATTCAGAAATCTTTCAGATAAATATGGGTAAAAAAATTTGTACTTTTTTAGTTATTGTCAAATATTGAATTCATCGTATCATTTTTCAGATTGTTTTCGGGAAAGTATGTTATACACATAAATAAAAGGGTTTGAAGAGGAAGACTTTAGCCAAGTTTCGTTAAAATCGGTAAAGCCGTTAAGGCGCTACAGTTTATAGCGACACATTTTTTTTGCGGCTTTGAACAGAAAACCATTTACATTTTTATTTTTTTACATATATAAAATTATCGTAAGACAGAAGTACTATGCCAGAAACCATCACAGGAGTGTACGGAACAACTTCCCATAGTTTCATGGCGATCGAATGAATGGTTTAGTAATGCACAAAGGACAAACAGATATATATATATATAAAATTCATTTTTATATATATAGATAAATAAAACATGGAAGAAAATAAAAAACAACTCATGATTATAATAGAAACCAATTTTTATAGTTTATCATTGTTTTAGTTATTTATTTTACTATAGTACATTTGCATATTATCGTTATACACTTTATGATTATATTAAAAATGTTACTAACCTAATCTTTAATTAATGCCATCTTCGGCGAATATCCTTACCACTAAGAATTAAACCTTCATCAGTAACAGTTACTTTTATTGTAACATGTTATTATTCTACTAATCCAACTACAGTGAACATCTAACATATAATAATATAATATCACATAAGTTCAGATTGAAGACAGTTCATATTTTATTAACACTTACAAAATACGAACCAATTAGACACAGTTCATCTCTTCAGCATACTGATTCAGAAACCACTGAATTTTTTATTTTTTTTTTTAATTTTCAAATGCCATTCTAAAAGCTAATTTTGGATATGTTTTGTATTTTTTTAAAATTTTATTTTTATTTTTATTTTTTTTTGAGTCGAGGTTTGAAGAACTGAATGGAATAGAAAGTCATGTTAGGAAGAGATTAAGGCTGTGATAATTCTAGTGACCGTATTAATGTGAAACAGCTGCACACGACATGTGTTGGTTCTGTGACTTCTTTCTTCAGCTGATAACGAGTGGAATCGCTTTTATCAATGTACTTCTTCCTTACAGGATAATTTTATAATTTGGTTTTTAAATACCTTTCGGAATCTATTTTCTAATGTGTCTGTGGTGGATGTATGTATGTATGTATGAAAAATCCTTTATAAGATTCTATATTTGAATTAATTGAGAAATATTTTACTCCTAAGGCCAATCCATGATAAAAATCATATTACTATAGAATCCAAACTACAGTTCCACTCAGTTTAACAGGAAGAAAAAAACGCCAAGAAAACTGAAAAAAATTTGCTTAACGTCAAGTAGGATTTGAATATTTTATTTTAATTTTTCAATAGAGAAAATACATTGTGAAAATTATAATCAACTAAAAATCAAACCATGGATGAAACGTCCATCAAGTAAGTTCAGCGTAACTTCCTCACCGATTTTATTGGTTGCTTAATTACCCTTTCTATTCCATTCAGTTCCTCAACTCTCAAAGACGGCTCAAAGAAAAAAATAATAAACATATAAAAAAAAATCTAGAAATCGTTTTTAGGATATTATTTGAAAATTCCAAAAAAAGAACGTGTACCTTAGTCAATGACCTTAGTGGAGTGATGAACTTTCTTCAAACTGACCTTATGCGATATTTAATTTTTCTAATAGATGTTCACTACAGATGGATTTATATCATAATTATATGTCATCAGAAAATCAGCTCGTACTGAATAAGGTTTAATTCTGAATGGTAAACAGTGTTGCCCAAATGCAAGACCAATACCGCTCGGTATTGGTCTTGCCAACTCTTGGTCTTGAAACCTAACTAAGCCCGAATGAAAAATTAGAAGAGTTAAATGCAAAAGTATATTGGTTATACCAATTCTTTACGTACAGTAACTAAAATTTTCAAGTATCAGGGACTATTTTACCTCACTTTTTATTCACATAAACGATTTTCTTTTTTGTTGACCAATCTTGGTCTTAGTATTGCAACAGTTAGGCGGTCTTGGTCTTGGTCTTGAAAAGTACAAGACCAAGACCGATTTTGGACAACGTTATTTAATAATAATAATAAGGCTTAGCGAACCCGAAGGTTCGATGCCGACACCACCAATCGCTTGTTACACACCTCCCTCCACCGTTCGCCGTCCAAACCCAGTCCCTTCAGATCGGCTTTAATGCAATCTTCCCACCTTCGCTTCGGTCTTCCCCTCGGACGCTTACCATTCGGCACAGCACATATTAACCTTTTAGGAATTCTCTCGTTACTAAGCCCAACAACTTTACAAGCCCATTTGATTCGCCGCGATGAAATTACCTCAATTATATTACCCGAATACATCTCACGCAATTCGGCGTTGTGTAACCGTCTGAACTCTCCGGTTAACTCATCCTTCTTCGGTCCGAATATTCTACGCAATACTTTATTTTCAAAAACCTTAAGACGCTGTTCATCCCTTAATGTAAGCGGCCAAGTTTCGCATCCATAAAGAACTGTAGGCAAGATAATTGTTTTATAGATTCTAATTTTTAAGTTTCGGGACAAGAGGCGCGAACTAAGTAGTTTTGTCACAGAAAAATAACAAGCATTCCCCGCCTTCAGTCTAACCTTAATCTCTTCTTCAATTTCGTTTTTTCTAGTTATCGTAGAACCTAGATACCTAAATTTATCTACCTGTTCAAACATATTACCATCTATATCGATATCACCAGTAGTATCGCCATTTTTGCAGCTAACCATATATTTTGTTTTATCCACGTTTATTTCGAGTCCTAGTTCTTTACCGGCTTTCATTAACGTTGTCGTATTTAGTTTTATCAACGTTATTTAACGAAATTAAAAATCACTAGTAAATCATTACACCTGTGATGACATTAATTGGTTTTAGAAAAAAAATGGTTTCTATTACAATCATTCGTTGTTTTTTATTTTCTTTCATGTTTTATTTATCAATAATAAAACAAAGACAATAATAGAAATGCGGTGAATTTTATTTGATAATTTTAGTGTACAAATGATGCTTAATTTGGAGTCCTAATAAAATGAGAGGTATAAGAAGTTTTAAGTTCGAAATTTCACTTTCTTCCACATAGAAAAAACGCTGCAAATTATTTCACAATGGTTTATTATTTCCAAACAATTATACATCTAATGTAACATTATCTTCCGAGTTACAAAGAAAAACAAAACAAATGGTGATTCCAATTATTGAACTAAACTTTTTTTCTTTAATCATTAGTAATATGCTAAAAAAAAAATAGCATTAGTTCAGTAACACATTCAAAATTTATAAACCAAACCAAGGATATAAAATTTGGAGTGGAACATATAAAAAAAACCGGAGACCCTATCTTTTTTTGTTTATTTTAACTTTTTTTTTTTTTTTTTTTAGGACATTCCGTAAACTTTTAAGAAACCATAATACAATATCGATAAAATAGTATAAACTTTTCGAGTTATTCGGAATTTAATTTTATCATCCCTCGTAACTTTTTTTCCAGCTTATTTTTGTTGAAGTATGTTATATAGATAAAATTAAAGGGCTTCGAGAAAATGACTTTAGCGAAGTTTCATTGAAATCTGTACATTCGTTTAGGAGCTACAGTCTATAGCAACGCAGGTTTTTCCTGCCGCCATTTTGAAAGTAAGAGAGTAATGTCGATGAAGGAGGATCATTTTCGGATGACCTCTGATTTTATATCAAAATTTGAAAAAAAATCGGTCCAGTAGTTTCGGAGAAAATGCGCGGACGGCGGACGGACAAAAAAAATTTTATTCGTTTTTCGAATTCTACGCGTCCTGAAACGTGAAACCTCAAATTTTGAGAGGGGGTTAAGTTTTTTAATTTTTGTCGATCATAATGGTTGATTATTGAAATAATAAACCAAAAACACCAATAAAGAGCTGCTTACTAAAACTGGTCAATCACATGATATTAAGAGAAGGGGTTAAGATGGCGGGACATGTAGCTCTGAGTTATTTATCTGGAATCTCCTACTTAACAATGAAGAAGCCTTAACACTTTTTGAGACTGTAATTGTAATTGTGAACTCTACTTTGATTGTTGTAGATAAACTATAATTGTGGTTCGCCTAACTGCTACCTATATAAAGTTGTAGTATTGTAAATTATTACTTAAGAGTAATTCTTGCTCAACTCTTGATGAACGCAAACAATTCCCTGTGTCCAGGTCTAGGAATCAAGCTGTTCATTACGTTACTGTAGGAAAAAACATAAATAATAATGGCTGTTGTTACATTGATTATGCTGCCGTGTTGATGCAAGAAAGTGTTAGTTGATGTATGAGGAAGTCAAACTTTGTTCCCTGAGATGTTTTTGCCTTTTGTGGTATGGAATCCAAACCCTCCGGTTTCTTCTTGACGATGCACATGGACATACCAACAGGCTAATACAATAAATGACTTCACTCTCTCTCGGCAGTTTACAATATAGCAACATTGGACTGAAAAGGAACTAAGTGAGAGATCGCCTCTCATAAACCTTGTTTGGTTTACGGAAGAACTATTCTTTCTGTAGTTTCACTTTCTATTTGTAATATGTAGAAGATATTAGCCCATTTAGGCATTATCAGGAAAACATAATAATCAATGATTTAGCGAACATGTAGGTGCGATTCCGACACCATCATTCGTTGTCCTTACTTTATGTTATCTCGACGTTCAATCCCGCAAGATCAGCCTTTACGCAATCCTCCCATCTTCGTTTTGTTCTACCACTCGGACACTTACCAGTGGGCACAGTGCATATTAACGTTTTAGTGATTTTTTTCACCACTAAGCCCAACAATTTTATAAGCTCATTTTATTCGTTGCAAAGCTATCATCTCGAATATATTCATGGATTATAGTTATCGCAATTAGGAGGCGGGGTTTCCGGTAACCTGATAAACCGAAAATTCTTTCATATCGAGGTTTCTTTTAACTCTGGTATTGATTCCCCGCCTTATCTCCTCGCCCGGAAAAAATCGTTTATTGTGAAAAGGCGAGGAATGAGAGAAGAAAGAAAAACAACGTTCTCGCAGTTCGCAGTTGTACTATATAAATTCTCAGTTTGACCCGTTATTCATTACAAATATTTTGATTAAAAAAAAAAATAACACCAGAAAAAACACATCAGGATATGTCTTAAATCTCTAGGTTCACAACGGGTTACCTATTAAATATTTAAAGGTTGACCGTTGCATTATAAAGGAAGAAGATGGTTCGGGGTTGCGGTCATAAATAGGCTAAATAGTGGTAAAACTATTTTATTGAAAGCCGACGTTTCTACCCGACTTTGCAGGTCTTCATCAGGGCTAGAACGGACAAGATACAAAAATATAGAGAATTGTGAGAGTTACATAATGTTTTGACATAATTTATAAACTATGTGAATATTGGGTTTTAATGAGGGGGCAACATGGAAATTGTTAAATAGGTACTCGATAGGTTTGGGGAAGATTTGGTTTGATCGACATTTTAAGAGAAAAATCCGTTGCTCAGTTTTTATAGTGAGCTTTTTATGGAGGTTGCAAAAATTATTGAACTTGGATCTATATGAGTGAAATTTTGTTTTTAGAAGATGTCTAGTGGAATTTTGTTTCAACGGGTTACCTAGTTCATACGTCTATATTATTACTCTTATTTTCGAAAATATTTAACCCCATTTTTTCCTGTATTTAATTATTGAATTATTTTGTAGTTCATATTACTATTTTATTTATTTTATTTTTATTTTTTTGTTCTTCACTTCCTCACGTATTATAATAAACTGGGGTTTCCCGGGCCAGGGTTTGAGGACTGGGGATTAATACCTTAGTTAAAATTCTTCCCTTGGCACCGGGACGCGAACTCTGTGTAATTTTATCACATTACTTCTATGCCGGTTCCCAGACAACCCGCGCGATACTGTGCACACGCGTTAGCTCGCTCGGCCACCGCGCTCTCTCGTCGTTCATATATTTTTTGTATTAATTTAATACTACTGGTACTGGTACGGGTGGGGAGGCCTAGTCCGGTAAGTAGGCCACATGTCCACACACACGCAGGGAAAAAAGTTTCAAACCCCTGACAGCCACCTTGTACTTACCATAATAGGAATGTCAAGATTCATTTCCCGGGGCCGCCAACCAGAGGGAAATAAAATATGAAATTATACTACTAAATCATAAAGGAATAATTTGTTTTATTTTCTCTTGTAAAAACTCAATTTTCACATCCATTTTGCTCTATCAGTAGCGACATAACTTTTTGTTAGACTTGGTTATTTGAAATAAATAATAAATATTTCATATCATTGTAGTTATTGAAGACGAACTATTGAACTGCATCCTGTCAGTCGCTTTTGACCCCTGTAAGACGGATGCCCCGAGAGCTATCCTTCATCTTTGACAGACATTCGTGCCTCAGACCATTAGCTCCAAGAGTCCTTAATCCGAATCCTCTGACCCGGATCTTCGACCGCTTGTGTAAGAGCGGAAGCCTTCCTCTACGGTCGCTAATCGTTTTGGCCACCGATGGTAATCTACGATAGTGAAGGATCGAGTTTCACTATCGAGTTCACTGTTGTGATCCGGTTAGAGCCGTTGTGTAACATGATGTATATTAGCCATGACTCTTTGATCGATTGTAGTACTTACCCTGGGCTAACGTAAGCCTGGTACAATTTGCAGGCTGTAATTCCGGAAAGAAATCGAATAATAATAAAGGCATGAAGGTAGTACATCTCACCTTAACATCCTACAATAGATTAATGTCTAATCTGCACTAATACGATTTGTCTGTAGTCGCTGCCGTTTAGACGAATCGGCGCCTTTGGATTCGCCAAAAATAACATGTCTGCTATGGGCCGTCTCCACCGTGAATGGGCTCTGTCCCGCGTCATTTTGGGTTTCCTTTAAATTACGGATTTACATAAATACGATCAAATCCTCAGAAATACCGCTAACTTTTAGCACGATTAAGGGAAAAATGATAATCGGAGTTTTATAATTAACTATTTCCAATCGGTTTGAATTTAAAAACACTGAAAATTATTACAAAATAGTTTATTATTTCCAAATACTTATATATCAAATGCAACACTAATTTCCTTATCGCTCTGGTTAAAATATGTTTGATTCTCTCTCTTGAACAACATCCATCTTGTATACCAGAAATGGAGAGGTGGAGAGTAATCTGTGAAAAAAAAAAAATTAGTTATTAATATATGTTTAACATCACAGAATATTTGTCTACTCTCATTATTTAGAATGGCTAGAATCATTGATAATTGTGGGTTGATGGATGGCCGTAGTGAATAATCGAAGAAAAGAATGGTTGAGTATATTTACTTTTATTTTTGCTGACGTTTCGGCCCAAAGTTGAGGCCTTCATCAGGACTTAAAAAACAGATCAAATTGGGAATGAGAAACTATAAACATTGAATAATCAAATATTAAAAAAAAAAAAAAGTGAAAGAACATTAAAGTAAAATAAAGTAGGTATGATAATTACAGTAACAGAGAACTAAGAAATTATTATTAACTACAACCAAATTACTTTATTTTACTTAAAGTACACTCTATCTACCTTATTTTATAAGTTTATTATACCTACATTTTTAGTCTATACCTTTCACCTTTTTTGGTTTATTATTTTCAAAAATGAACCATTGTGATCGAACAAAAATTTCAAAAACTTAATCCGCTCTCAAAATTTGAAGTTTAAGTTTCAGGATATGCATAATTCGAAAAACGAATAAAAAATGTTTGTCCGTCCGCCGTCCGCTCATTTTTTCGAAACTTCTTCTTTTTTTTTTAGCATATTACTAATGATTTAAAAAAAAAAAGGTTTTGTCCAATAATTGGAATGATTTTTATTTCGTTTTCTTTGTCACAAGGAAGGTAATGTTACTTTAGATATATAATTGTTTGGGTATAGTAAACTATTGTGAAATAATTTGCAGCGTTTTTTATTATTATTCAATGTTTATATTTTCTCATAGCAACTGTTGTCTAGTTTTTCCTTAGCCCTGATAAAGGCCTGAAACATGAACTGGGCCAAAACGTCAGCAAAAATTATAATAAATATACTTATTTATTTTTACTATTTTTTTTTTTTTTTTTTTTTTTTTTTACTGATCATCCCAATCATCTTCTTTTCTAAAATCATTTAGCTTGATATTTTCAAATTTTCGGTTCTGTACTAGCAAAACATTACTCTATTTTGTAAATATTGGATTACATAAATACATATCAAAACTATGCCATCTTGTTCAATGCCAACTATCAGAATCTAGGACTATTTTTCACTCGATAACCCCAGATAACCTTCTTATCTTTTCCAAATCGCCAAAAATCCTTATTGTTTCCAGGAATCTAAATAAATGACCCGTATAATCTATTTTATGTTTATCAGAAAGAAATTGGATTGAAAAGGAGGAGTTGGAAGAATTAGATATGATTAATTATAGCGTATTCTTTTTATTTGTTTGGCACTATTGTGGTTATGGTAATTGTAACAGTTAGCTTCATATTGAAAATACTTATAGTACTAAAACTTCGTCAATGGCTTTAGTTCGAGAGTTCGTGTAAAACATTCAACTTTATTTGATAAAAATTTCGAAAGCATTTTTTTAAATATTTATATTTAAAAAATGAGAGTCCGGCAATCGGAACTTGTTAGCTGTAAAAATGGCGACTGATTTAAAGAATATTAAACAAGTAGCTTGAGTGGGAAAATTTCTTAATTTTTCAACTTGTATAGTATATTGATTTATACATGTAAAAAACAAAATAACTAACGCGGAATATCAAGGGAACAATTTTTTACAGCCAAAAAAAGCTGGATTTTTTAAAAAAAAAATTTTCGTCTAATCGTGTAAAATTTCATTTCCTTGGTCTAAAAACCAATGTTTTATATATATATTCATTACTTTTCATGGACTTTGAATGTACATATATTCTTTATACGTGTATGCTGTACTTCAAGATTACTATGCTCTTAATTATTATTTTTAATATTTTGTATAAATGTTTTAATTTTACCAAAATAGAATCTTTATATTTTACTTTACATTAGCTATTCTTACTTGGTGCTCATTTACTAGAGGAATTAATTTTTTATTTATTGATTTTGTTCCTGCCTGTTTTATTTTTTATTTGTATTGTATATAGTTGTAGACATTTTGTAAATAGTTTCTCATCAGCTTGTTACTTTTTTTGTATTTCTGTTAGTATTTTACGTAAGATATTTTATTTATTTAATGTAATTCATAATTGGTAATTGGTTGACTGTCGTGGATAATGAAGAGAAGAATAGTTTTATGCGTACTTCATCATTCCACACTATGTAACAGTCTGTATTATTTATCTCTTAGTTCTTAGTCATTATTCTAACAATTTCATTTTACTTTATATCTATCTATTTTATTTTTCTAATATTTTATTTAGATCTATTGTATCTAGATCTAATCTATTTTATTTTCTCATTTTTTATTATCTTTTTTACCATCATTACTTATGTTTCTCATACCTTGTTATCTGGTTATTTTTCTTAGCCCTGATGAAGGCCTGAACTTCAGGTCGAAACGTCGGCATATGTAAAAAATAAATATTATAATTTATTTTTTGCCTTCCTTTTTTGACTGAGCACCCCAACTATTCTTCTCTTCTTTAATGTAATTCCGTCGGCCAAGGTATTCCTCCGTTCTGTAACATTTTGTTATTCTTAAGGAATTTTTCTCAGAATAAGGTTATTTCTCTATCTATAACTCTTAAACGGTTCATATAAGTGAACGATGTATCCTTTAAGAAATTAAATAACGTTAAGTTGTGCGTCGAGTGAGTACCTATACATAAAAATTTGGTATTGTCGATACGGTCAACGAATGCTGTTTTTATCTCGTTTCTCAAAACACTTCGCTGCTGAGAGGTCGAAAAGAGTCCTGTTGTATAATTAGACTTTCAACAAGAATAAATCTGTAGAATAAACACCCATACTGTTTGAATATTTAAAATCACAGATATCTTCATTACTCAATTTTTAGCCTTCACTATTCACTACCGATTTCGAGTGAAGTAAGTCAACTAACAAACTGTTGGCACTCAGTGGAAGAGGAATTCTATGCTCTAAAATTTTTATTCTATGATTTTTTCAAATTTGAACTCATCGTCTTGTCATATAAAAAATTTTATTTACGAAAGTTATCCTAAATGGTGTGTTTTAAATCTGTTAAACTTTGCCTATTTAGTAGTAGTACATCCCGTCCTCCCAGATCCTTCTACCTAACTATACTCTCCTTCGTCATGACAGAGTAGATCGCACGGGTGGTGGAGTAGGTCTCTTTGTCCATGACAGTCTCAAATCCAAAATTCTTCACTGCTCTTCCATAACCGATTCTCCGCACGTTGAATACCTTTTCGCCGAAATCCTCACCACCTCATCTGCCATTCTGTTTGCTGTCATATATCGCCCTCCTAGAATTCCTTTCGATGAATCACTTGAGACTTTATTGTACAACTTAATCCCTTCCTACTCAAACATCATCCTCTCCGGTGACTTTAACACCAATTTACTGGCACCATCCTCTGATTATTCCTACCTAACAAACCTCTTTAATTCTCTCAGCCTTTACATAGTACCCTACAATCCAACCCATCATACTCAGTATTCAGAGTCCTGGCTCGATCTAATTATCCTGGATTCCTCAGACAAACTCCTTGCCGCATCTCAGCACCCGGTTCCGTTTCTATCTTCCCACGATCTTGTCCAGATCTCTTACAATGTCCCTGTTCCATCCTTTTCTCCCCGAACAATATCCTTCCGAAACCTAGATTATCTCACTCACGAAACATTGTCAGAAGGTCTTGACGATATCCAGTGGGATCCCATCTACTCCTCAAAATCCATAGACACCATGGTAGAAATCCTAACCACTCAACTTCACTCTATCCTCGACCGACATGCTCCTCTTATCACAAAAACCATCCGATATCCTCCAGCTCCTTGGCTTACCCCTGCTTTGAGGGAGTGTATGAGAGAAAGAGATGCTGCAAGGCGACGGTTTAAACGAACTCGACTTCCTGATGATTTTCTCTCCTACAAACAGCTTCGAAATAGCACTCAATCAGCAGTACGCCGTGCTAAATCCCGTTACTACCATCATTCCCTATCCAACTCTCCCAATACCAAGGCTACGTGGGCTATTCTTAGAAAACTGACCATTGGTAATACACCCCAGTCTCAGTCCAATTCCGTTTCTGCTGATAACCTCAACGCTCACTTTGTCTCCTGTCCTCTTGCATCCACATCTCCCACGTCCAGTCTGGCTCCTATGTTCTCTTCCTTTAATCCTGATCACTTCTTTCTTTCCCATATTACACCAGATGAGCTCCTTAAATCCATTCAGAAGTCCCATACCAATGATTACGGTCCCGACAACATCCCAGTCAGACTGATTAAAGCCGCATTGCCATCCATTCTTCCGATCCTTTATCATATATACAATTATTCTCTTCAAAATGCTACCTTCCCTACATCCTGGAAAACCGCCCTAGTACGCCCATTGAAGAAGACTTCAAACCCATCAGTTCCTAATGATTTCCGACCGATTTCCCTCCTTTCAAACCTCTCAAAACCATTAGAGCGGTTAGTCCAATCCCAGCTATCCCATTTTTTAGAGGACAATAATCTCCTAAATCCCTACCAGTCTGGATTCAGGCCTGGTTATTCTACTCAGTCTGCCCTAATCAAAATTTCCCAAGACCTTCACACAGCCATAGATCAGCAGAAACTAACCATCCTTATTCTCCTAGACTTCTCCAAAGCTTTTGATTCAGTAGACCACAACATCCTCCTAACCAAACTTAAAAATATCTCTTTTTCTTCTAGTTCCCTTAATTGGTTCCAATCCTTCCTAACCGGTCGCTCCCAGTACGTTGTAATTCCTAATAACCCACCATCAGAATCTCTACCTCTGACCAGAGGCGTCCCACAAGGCTCTTCCTTATCCCCCACCCTTTTCTCCATCTATATAAATGACCTCCCATCCTCTATCCTGCACTGTCATTACCACCTGTATGCCGACGACATTCAAATTTACCTCTCCTTTAATCCGACAGATATCTCAGATGCCACTCAAAAACTTCAGGAAGATATTGACAGAATAAGTGCTTGGGCAAACCTCAATAGGCTCACTCTGAACGCCGAGAAGACAAAAGCCATCTTGATCGGATCCCCTTCACTCCTCAAATCCTCCCCAGTATCTCCCAATCTCTTCCTGAACAACTCACCTATCTTATTCTACACCACCGTTAAAAACCTAGGTGTTACTTTCGATCAATCCCTATCCTGGAAACCTCACATCTCCCAAATTTCCCGTCGCACTATCTCCACCCTAAAACAGTTCAATCGTCTACGATATCTCCTTCCATATAAGTCCCGTCAACTCCTAGTTTCCTCCCTTGTTTTCCCCCACTTCGACTACGGCTGTATGGTGTACGGCGGACTCCCGGGAGATTCCGAGGCCAAACTTAAACGCCTAATGAATTGCGCACTACGATTTGTTTTCGGAATCTCAAGGGATACGCATATTACCCAGTATTACACTGAGTTGAGGTGGCTCTACCCATCCTATCGCCGTCAGTACTTCCTAGCCACCTTTCTGTACCAAATTATTAGAACCCATCGACCCTCCTACATTTTTCACAGCTTACAATTCAAATATTCCATCCAATCCCGTCCCACCAGATCTCGTACTTCCGACCTCTATCCTCCTCCTCACCGAACTGCTGCGTTTGACAAATCCTTTGCAATACAAGCCGCCTCCCTCTGGAATTCCATCCCACCTGATATTCGACACGCTCAATCAGTTTCCTCGTTTAAACCACTCCTCTTTAAGCACCTACTCCTTTCTCAATCCGAATGATTGTGAAATATATCTCAGAGAAATATCTGAGCACCACCAGAGAGTACCTCAATTTATTAAGGTTATTTTAGTTTCTCATACATATGTACAATTTACTTGTTCTTTTTTTTTCTCTTTTCTGTATTTTTATCGTAAGTCAACTTTCATTGTAAATATACAATTCAATTGTAGCCACACAGACATATAATCTGTATTCATATTTTGTTCTTAAGGGACAACAGTCCCAGAATAATAAAACATTTTTTTTCATTTCATTTCATTACTAAAAACTTATGAACACACATGTGCTTTTCACTTGAATCGTAATATAGTGTGATCATAAAATCGATAACAAATATGGCCTACAAAATATTGGGCCATTTGGCCTATATAACCTCATTTTTTTTGACATGTTTGAAATAGAGGTTATGCCAAGCGGGTCAATATTTTTAAAGGCCACTTCTGGATTTTGTGATCAATTTTCTTACGATTCAAGTAGAAATCAAATGGATATTAATGAGTATTAAGTGCCTCATTAAATTAATATATTTTTTGAAAAAAGCGCACATTTTTTGAGAATTTTTGTAGATAAAAAATCTGGTGCGCGCATCACACAACCTTCACTTACCCATTTCTACTTAACAGAAATAAGTATTTTCGCATAAAGGGGAAGTGAAAGTAAAAATTATATACGCTATATTCATTTACATTTCATTGTAGGTATTTCTATTTGTTAAATTATCCTTATATATACATACAATTTTTAATTTTTATACCGGTGTAATCTATACAATTAAATATTAAATAATACAAACGATAGCATATATGAAAACTGCATATTGATATCGTCGGAGTCTGTATTATATTAAGCACATGTTACGTATAAAAGCCAATTATAATCTTTCGGGCGCACTCGTGTTCCTTTGGTTGCTCCTTAAGTTAATTATCAAATTCTTTCATATTTTATATTTGACTATTTTTCATATCAAAAATTAATGTGAAGTTGTTAATTATTTCGAATAAAAAAAAAAATTAAAAGTACTATAGAGAAAGGAAATATTGAAAATTAGCTATTGAGCCCTGTTAGAAAACATCAATGAGGATAAAACCTACATTACATCAAAATCTGCTTAATCATACACTGATATACTGAATTTAATCAAAATCGTTAAAGCCTTTTGTGAGAAAATCGTAAAAATGTATTGAATAAAGTGCCATTTCCGGTTAGCCAAATTTGACGAAAAAGTTGCTGTCACATCTAAAGCATATATCTATCTTAAACACGTAATATCACTTTCGTACGACTTTTCGTTTTTGAGCTAGACTGACCACATACACAAAGACTATTTTGCGATACTTGGTTATTTGGAATCAGGAGACCTCAAAACCTGCATTTCCGTTGAAAACTCAAATTCGAATACTTTCACGATCGCAATACTCTCCCTTACTATATATTTCATATATAGGTAAGTGAAAGTAAAAATTTACATATTAGGGTAAGATGAAGCCACTCATGAAGTTTTAGATGTATGTTAATAATTTGATAACAAGGGATCTGTAAGTCGGACTATCGTACTTTCCATTAACGATCTACCGTACAATGGTTTGTTGATTGGTTTTATTTAATGCAATCATACCTTAGAGATTACCTAACTCCTTAATTTTTTTCCAAACCATTGATTCTAAATTAGCATTCGATTCGATCGACTACCTAAAGTTATGTAAAATTCTCTGGATAATGGTTATTCCAAACGATCAGTTAAGCCTCGTTGCCATGGTGACTTTTATCCTCTTACTGCCATTGTTTAAGCTGTATGACAGTAGGACATTTGGGAAGTCTCTGAATTCAGCGCTAATGGTCAAGGATTTATGCTGAGTTCAGGAACGACCTGCTGGATTCCAGCCGAAGGTTTAAAACATATTAAAAAAATCTCATCGATGCATTTACAAAGGACCTGATGGATTTACGATGCTATCGATAGTATAACCTCATTCATATATTTTGATATAGTGTTAATTAATTCATACGTTTTGGTTGATTACTTAAATCTTTTAATTTTAAATACTTGTTTTAGTTACAATATGAGTTTTTTCGTTCGATATATGTTTCGAACATACATTCGTCGTTAATTATTTAAAAAATAGAAAACTATTGATTAGCTCAGCACTGAGCTTATAAACTTGACAGCCATTTACTGTCTTGGCAGTAATTTTTTTTTTTTTCTATTAACAACCTCTTCATTTCTGGCCTACGGTAGTAAGGACGAAAATTTGTTTGTCTGCCTGAAAATAATTTTTAACCAACCCGGATTCGATTCGGCGCCGCTTAACTCGAAAATGTAGAAAATGAAGTCTCCTGTCTTGGGAGTACTGACGAAGTTTTTTCGTGACTGTCACGGGGTGACTATTGTCGTGTAAACACTTCCACGTGTAAACACCTGACAGTGGCCGGTCACCTGACATTGAATTTCGGACAACGAATTTTCCTTATCAATTTTCTCTTCAACTGAAATTATTGATAGTTCTTTCAATCTCTTAGCTCTTAAGATTAAACAAATACGTTCAAAGTTAAAATATGCACTGGATGGAAATATTGTGAACGAGCAGTGATGAAAGCCTGCACAAAATGATTTTTTTGGTTTATTATTTTCAATAATGAACCATTGTGATCGACCAAAAAACTTTACCCCCTCTTAAAATTTGTGGACTACTGGATCAATTTTTTTCAAATTTGGATATAAATGGTTTTTTAGGACAATTAGGAGCAAAGATATGATCTCTATTTTTTTTTTTTATGTTCTTCTGCAAAGGTTATATCCGTTGTTTTGATTTTTGAATTTTGAATGTGTTACTGAGGTAATGCTAATATTTTTTTTTAGCATATTATTAATGATTTAAAAATAATTGGAATCACATTCATTTATTTTTCTTTGTAACTAGGAAAGTAATGTTACTTTAGATATATAATTGTTCGGAAATAATAAACCGTTGTGAAATAATTTGTAGCGTTTTTTATTTCGCTTTGACTTTAACTCCCAATAAACTTTCCAATCATATGATTTACAGTCAACTGTTTCTCTACTATTATAAATTTCTGTAATTTATTTTTATTTTTTTTATTTTTATTAAATAATTTTATTTGTATTACATTGAGGCGAATAAAATTGGCATGTAAAATTGCTGGGCTTAGTAACGAAAGAATTTCTAAAAAGCTAATATGCGCTGTGCCGACTGGTAAGCGTCCTAGGATTAGGCCGAAGCGAAGGTGGGAGGATTTTGTTAAGGTTGATCTTGCGGGGTTGTATTTGGACGGTATACAGTGGAGAGAAGTGTGTGGACAGTTATTGGTGGTGTCGGTATCGAACCTTTGGGTTCGCTAAGCCTTATCAATATATTTTTTTTTTACATTAGCTGATATCACGTTTCTTGACTTATTTTTTTTTATAATACACGAGTAGTCCCCTGAGATCAACGAACCCTTATCCCTAATCAGAGAACTATTGGAACCTCATCAAGAGTACATTAAGTACGAACCCTTGAGAGCTGGTGGGTTTGAACGATAAGGCCGTAGTATTGTCCCCGTCAACCCAACCTCCTGCCTTTCGGTCGCTATCGAACAGCTATTATCGTTTCTTTATTAGTTTAAAATGGCCACTCTCTCCCTTCAATAATTGGATTTTAATTGAATAATCGAACAATATTCAATTTCGATTAGGAAATATCTTGATTGAATAGAAGTGCCTCTAATAATAAAAATGTAGTGGGATGGAAAAGGCTGGCTTAAGGAAGCGAAATAGGGATGGGCGATAGAGTATAATTTTCTAGTATCGATAAAAAAACTTTCGATGTCGTTAATTAGTAACTTCCTGAGAAATACTTAAAGACGATTTATTTTCGCTGTATTCTTTTGTGTTTTACTTTAAAATACTGCATAAGTATTATAATAATTAACATTTACATTGGATATATTTTTAAAGAAAATTAAGGCAAATTAAATAAAAAATTATGTTAAAAACAATTATTAAATAAATAATTTAAGAAAATATTGACGAGAAATACATTTAAATAGAAAAATAAATTGCATTTATTTCTCTGATTTTTTAATTCTAACAAGAAACATTGACGACATATAGGTAGTATGGTTTTAACTATTTGGTAAAAAAAAATAAGACAAGAAATGTGTTTGTCTTGTAATTTCCAAGATTCTAATTTTCTAAATAAAAGTTGATAATAGCACCGACTTTAAAATATAATAAAACTGTGGTGGCATCCTTGTAGATTTTATAATTATATATTTTTTTTCATGAAAAAGTAAAATAAAAAAGATGAGGTAAATGTAACATTTTTTTACATCGGCATAACTAGAGTTTGATTTATTTTTTACATTGAAGAAGGCGTCTTCATTTTTAATTTAGTTTCAGTTTCAAATACTGATAAGAATAATTTTAAACTTGCCTCAGACTTCTATTAATTTATTTTCTTAATTTGGCGTTTCCATTATACAATATTATACAACCGTTCTCCGTTATCAAACATTTAACTTTTACATTGTTACATTATCGCTATATCTAGTGTAGCCCAAAATCGGTCTTGCTCTAGCACTTTGCTAGACCAAGACCGCATAACTGTTGCAAGACCAAAATCAAGGCCGGTAAAAAAAATATTTTTTTTTAGTAAAACTTAAGACAAAATAGATATATTTTAGTTACTATATGTAAAGAATTGGTATACCCAATATACTTTGCTTTTAACGCTTCTAATTTTTCATTCAGACTAAGTTAGGTTTCTCCTATCTAACAAATTACAGGAATATCTTTATAGCAATAAGCTAATAGGAAACTGAAAGACTGCTGCGAGACTCTTGTGCAAGACCAAGACTCGTGTAAGTCTCGTATTTGGGCAACACTAACTATATCTCGTACATCAATAAATGGCCAGAAGAATGAATAATATATAATTAAAATTATTTCTTTAAGCGTATAAAATTTTAATATAATTTGTGTCTAAGAGGAGGATACGAACTATCGATAGCCAATAGGACGATCGAGAGTTTTAAGCTATCGATATATCGATAGTATTATCGACCACCGCCCATACCCAGAGACTGCCAAAATGGGCCCAAAGCGCCCATCTCCAATATGAAAAGAAATCCTAATCAATAATAAAAAGACTAAAAAATATAAATAGCTCATTATAAAGACGATGAAATGCTGAATATTTCTCTCGCTTACAGTATGCAGGTTCGAATTTTAGCTTCTGAGATATTTTAATCCATATCTTCAATGAAACTCGTTGTCATTTGGTTTTCGACTCTACTTTGAAGACTGAAAAATATTTTTCATTTCTTAGTTTGCACAACGTGAAAATAGAATGTTTTAACAGTCGAACTAGTTATGTAAAAATGTCTATAAAAATATTGTCTATGAAATTTTTTTTTTTCAACTTTATCGAGGAAAATTTATTTAATTTAAGAAAATGGAGGTGTACAGATGAGTGGGAATGAATATAAAATCCTAAGAAATGTTTCTATAACAATTTCTATTCCCTGAATATAAATGAAAATTTGAATATTTATTTCGTGATAAAATATTTATGTAAATACTTATAGGCCTTAGCCTAAGTAGAGTAGTCGAATTTATTTAATCGATTTTAATTTACATATTTTATTCATTCACGTATCTTATTTGTTATCAATTTTAATTCTTTTTTTATTAACATTTTTATTATGGGGACCATCGCCTCCTCCCCCCCCGTAATCTGTGCCTGTGGCTATGACATTATTTAGTAATTCAGAAGCTTCTGTGAGGCGAAATGACCACTCCGTCAGGACCTTCGGGTCAGTAAAAAACGACGAGCTTCTTTTCACTATTAATTAATAACCCTTTATTCGAGACGGGACAATAAGATCGATATTACAGAGCCCGATCGATTGTTCTCTAGTTGTCACTGCTTCGCTTCGATAGGATGTTGATTAGTTCCTCTCGCTGAAGGCTTCGGTACCCGCTTTAATCATATTCTCTCTATTGTCTAGTTTTCTTCTTCTTTTTTTTTCTTCTATTAACTCAGATTAATAATGGACTCATCTTTAATTACTTAATTTCGTTACTAATTATTTTATTAGGTAATTAATCTAGCTATTATAATTGACTTAAAAACATGAATAGTGGGTGGGACGTTTTATATCATATCGAATTCAAATTCTTATTTTGAATTTTATTTTTATCATATTTAAAGTAACTAGCTAGCATCGAACCCAAGAACATTGATTTTTTGTGAATGAATAACTCATCAGAATTTTTTTTTTTTATTTATTTTTTTTTTATTCATAAATATTACAATCTGTCTCAATAAAGGACATTTTTAATAGATTTCTGAGAGCACATTCTCACCATATTTACAAATTAAAAAATAAATAAATAAATAAAAAAAATAAGCTAACTTCAAATAATATAAAGCTACAAAAGAACAAAATAAAATATCGTAGTGAGAAAGAAAAAAAAAGGTATGAAAATAAACATCTTAGACGCAGGCATACCTATTACACTATTTACAGTCGGCCATAGGAACTCCGAACCATACTTATTCCCCCACATGTGGAGGAAAAGCAAGGCTTCAGAAGATCCCTGCGCTTCTTCCTCAACCATTTCACTGGCATTGAAAGCCAGCGGAGATTGAGTAAGGGCGCTACAACCACGGACACTCATGGCTTGAGTGGAGAATCTGGCCATTGCCAGAACTCCAGTATATACATGTTACAAAAGGTCACGGGGCCACTGCCGTTTCAGCCTGCGAGGAGGATTGTAGGGATGAGTGGTGCTAGATAGGGATTGTGCTACGGGATTAGGGTGATGGGTAAGGTTCTGATGAAATTTGGAGAATTTGTCTGGGATTAGATCAAAAATAAATGGAATATTGAGGTCATTGTGCAGGGTTTTATTAGAGACATAGAAGGGAGCATCGACTATTGTACGGAGGACTTTGGACTGGAAGGATTGACATCAGAATTAGAAAAAAAAATCTCTTTCAAAGACACGTATCTAAGCACGTGATTCTCACCCCAACCTACTCTATCGTGAGCCACATTTAAAAGTTGCACTACTCAACTGATGGAAAAAATTATCACAACTCAACGGGAATAATCCGGTATACCGAACATCTGTAACGCGTTGTCACATAAAACGGATAAAACACTCATTTTTCAACTTTGTCCGATCTTCCTGTTCAATGTGTCATTCAATACAACTTCCCGAGCCTAACAAATGTCGTTGTATACATTTTTAGGATTAACCAAACGGATTAGCCGGAAATCAGAGGGAAAAATACAAAAATTTCACGCCGCCCGCAACAATATTCAGATCAAGTTCTAATTTTACACGGATGTAGGTGACTCAATGTCCAATGTTATTTTGGTTATTTTGCCAGCGATAAACTCAGCAGAGTTTAAAGAAGTGGAGAGACTACAACTCTTTTTGATTAATTAATCGACTCCACAATCTCCTCGCTTCATCATAAATGAAAATTAAACACTTAACAAATTTAATGGATCGGTTGTGGTCGGTTTAGTTGTGTGTTACCTAAACAAATAGCCAAATAACAAAGCTTTTTTAAGTCTATTGTGGAAACCTTGACTTCCATAAGCTCCACCATAATAAATTTCAAAACAACCCCCCTCCTCCCTCCCGATCCAATTTTATGAAATTAAATTTGGAACCTCCTCCCCCGATAATACAAAATCCATCTCAAAAAAAAAAAAAAATTCCTATACACCTGTCAACGATGGGTACATGGTACATCAGCTAGTTGAATAATATATCATAGACTTAGACAATAGTTATAGGATTTCACAATTTCTTTGAAAAAGCGCAAAATATTACTTTAATTTGGAGAATTGTTTAAGGCGTGTTACGACATGTGGTAAAAATTATTTATCAACTATATAAAATCACAATTATTTTAAAAATGATTCGATTTAGTTTCGTCTCAATTACGTTACATTGAGAAATTCTTCAGATGTTCCTAATCAGAAATTAATAAAAATGATTGTGACATATTGGATTAGTAAATATCTAATTAAAAATAATTATCTACCAATGAGAATTATCAGCTGATAGTTGAGATTATGTAACGCCAGCCAAGTCCAATGCTATTTAAATCCATATTATAATTTCGCATCTTATCGTTTCAATTCATTTTTATAAATTTAATGTTTCCATAAATTATTCATTTTATTATTATTATTTTCATGAACAATATAAAGATTCGATCCGTGTTGAAGCGAATAGAAAACGATTTCTTGGTCGATTATATCAAAGCGTGTAAACATGATCGTCTGAATCGATAATAAATCGAAGCAAACTAAGCATGACGTATTAATTGAAAAAAAAAATGTTACGAAGTTAAGTTACAACTGAATATTATTGAATCTTTCAAAATACTCATTTTTTCAATTTTTGATATTGATAAGTCTAGTATGAGGACTCCAGGTAAGGCGTTTATCAAGGAGTCCTAGGTAACGGATCTATTCGACAGGGATCAGTGGAATATTAAAGGATACGGTGGGACAGGATGTAGGTTTACGGCTAAGGGTAAAAGTAATTTTTTTTTTTTTAAATATGTAATTTTGACTTTTAAACTAAAATATCGAAGGGGTGATATAGATAGTCAATAATGTCGGTGTAGATACTACCGATGGCAAAATATCTAATATCGAGAGGAACATATCGATATTTCGATAATACCGACAATCGATGGCTATCTCTTTGGGCGCTGCACTAAACCATCCTTACAATTCTGCTTAAAATCCTCAATGCTCCTTGCTTTGTAAAAAAATAAAATAATCCATAATGACTTAAATGTTCTATATGTTTTCGATTAGATCTAATTCAGATACCAATATTTCCATAATAAACTTGAGAACCATCCGGATCCTCTCGTTTCGAACCTCTTTGGTCCCTGATGTCTCTCTGAGGAGTTTGAAAAGAAGATAGAACCGTGGTAGATAGTTCCTCTACTTGTTTTTTCATGTCATTATATTTCTCTGTTTACTTCTATCGGATGTATTTGTATTTTAATACAGTTGTATATTAAAATTTATAAAATATATTAAAATGAATGCTATGATATAGAGACTGCTATATTATAAGCGATGTTTGCGGGAGCCGCGGGGTCTCATAATGGAGACCTGATTTGAAAGTCAATAAAGGTCCTTTATAAGCCTTTCTGGAATTCCAAGGCTGCCCCGGTCACGTGCGTGAGGATTTACCGAGTTTGCCCGCTGCTATTCCGTCTCGTGTTACGTCTATTTAGAGGGGGGAGATTAAGGAAGGATTAATACTCTCATATATATGAGTATATGTAAGGTACAATTACCCATGGAAAATAATTTAAAGTTGTTCATATTTAAAGTAATTTCTCAATTCTCAATAAAAGTTTATTTAGATAAAAAAAATTAACAAAAAACTTTTTTTTTTTTTCTAAATGATATTTACAACTGTATTAAACAAATACATCAAGTAAATTTGAACATATGGATATAATGACATGGAAACACTTGCTGAGTAACTACCCAATGGTGGCACTCTAATGATATGTCTACATTAGGATATCTCGAAGCCATCTTATTTTCAGACGCCTCGGATTCTGAAGTTTATTATGGAAGGATGGGTATCTGGATTGGGGCAGATCTGAAATAAAAGAAACATTAAGGTCATTATGGATGGTTTTATTTGTAACAAAGTCGAGAGCATTGAGGATTTTCGATTTTAAGGATTGGATGCGAGAGGAATTCGATGGCTTAGTGGAGCCCCATAGCTCAACTCCGTAAGTCCAAATAGGCCTTATTATAGTCATGTATATGAGTCTTTTGTAATTAATGGGAAGTTTAGAGCGTTTCTCTAGTAAGTACTGAAGTAATCGAAAACGTCGAGCGGTTTTTTGTCGTTTCGGCCTGTTATGAGGATTCCAAGTTAGTCATGTGTTCAAGTGGAGTCCTAGGTAGCGGATTTGCTCAACAGGGATAAATGGAGTATTGTTAAAGGAAACTGTAGGACAGGAAGTCATTGGTTTACGACGAAGGGTAAAGGTAATTTGGTGGGATTTATTGGAGTTTATTTTAATTCTCCAGTTTTGACACCATTCTTCAAGATTTATGATGTGTGATTTAAAGTAATTTAAAATACTTAGGTCACAATTTTTGGCCCATTATACATTATACCCCAGGAGTATTTGAAAGCTTACTAAATTCCCTACAAAACGTAAAAAAAAAAATCATCGAAATCGAAAACAGTTGTGTCTGATAAAATATTTTATTTATTTTTTCTTTCTTTTTCTTCTCTTTTTTACACTTATATTCGGTTTATATTACTCATGAGAGCTCTGTTTTGTCAAATTTATATTTGGTATATTTTTATAGTATGAATTAAATGTTGAAATGGAACAGTTCGTACCCACTCAACGAGCAAAGTGGGTTCAAATATTTTTTTAAGCAAAACCCGAGTTGAGATTTGTATTCCGCAGCACAATAAACTACCAAATACGAATTTTCATAAAAATCAAAAAATGAATTTTTTTTTTTCACGAGTTCTCAGAGACGGAGAACCCATTTCAATAATTTTTGAAAATCAGAAAAAATGTTATAACTTCAATACGTCTCAAGCTATCTACAAGAAATTTATTAGGAATTTAGGGCAACATAATCTACACAAAATTACATCAACAGGACCTTCGCAAACAAACTACAAATGGAGATAAAATATAAAAACCTATAAGGAGTTTATTCCTTATATAGACTTGTTATTTGTATATATGTGTATTGTTATACTTATATATGTAATTTAATTAAATAAACTTTTTGGGGGATTAGGGAAAAAAATAATAATTAAAAAACATAATTATTTATTGTTAAGCACGATCATCAAGATTTGGTTGCAAATCCTATTCTGGTAAATTTAAATTTTTAAAGAAATATGCACACATTTACTAATTCCCACCTAAACTATATTTGACATCGATTATTTAAAAAAAACATTTCAATCCTTTCAATTTTCTCTCTTCCCTATCGTTTTACCTCTTTCCCCTGTGCTATGGGCCATCTATAGTCGATATTATCTAAATATCGATATTTTCCTCTACCACGCACTACAAGCAACCTGAGTATAATTTTTTTTTCTAACGATCAGGTTCATATATAATTTCTAGCGCTTTCTGAAAATGAATGTTTTAATTTTAATTTTTAAAATAAAATATCGAAGGGACGATATCGATATTCGATACTATCGATGGTAAAATATCGAAAATCTGATGGAAAATATCGATATTCTATAATATTGACTATCTAGGGCAATCCCTTAGCTCCATGTGGATACAGCCTCAACTATCTGATTTGGTTACCCCTTATGAGAATAAAAACGGTCTTTCATATTAGTCCACTCAAAGTATGTCCCAAAACGGCTTAACGTAAAAAGTTTTAATTGTTTTTAATGACCGAATTCATTTTTGTTCTTTAGTAATGCTGAGTTATAACCTGAAATGTTATGCAAATAGTGACTCAATTTTAATATAAAGATGAAAAAAAATTCCTGAAACTCATAGTTCGTTAAAAATAAAACGGAACCTTTCACTGGATCATTTACTTCTAAAATAACATTTTTTATTACATGTCATTCTATATTACTCAGGAAACTTAATTTATAATGGATTTCTTTTGGTTTTTGAATTGTATTATACAGTTTTTTTTTATTCTTATTTTGCGCATGTCGAAAGAGGTATTTATTTCAATTATCTACAATTTCATAGATAAGCGAATTTTTTTGCAAGTTAGGCAACATATAATACATGTTGATAATATAAAATAATGCATATACATGCGGCTAGCCTGAGGTGAATAAATCACGAACGGGTAATTTGGCTCGGAGGGCGTTCTACGAAAAGAATTATGGTTATGTAAGCGGATATGTAAGGAGGGACTTATGTAAGCCGGAACCCGGAGCATGTAAGACAGTCCGGACTGAATACTTGGGCGATAAATCAGTCCGAAGTAGGTCAGTCCACGAAGAGTGACCCCTGGTAAAGGTTAGCTCCTATTGGTCCATCTGGTTAGGTAATAATATCTTGAGGTATTGTGATCTGCTGATACCATTTGTCAATCGTATTAGCATATCGTTGGAAGATGCCAAAAACAAAGCTATGAGTCTCTTAAACATTAAATAATGAAATCCCCTTCGTCAAAATCCGTCGCTCCTGTGATCCGAAGAAAGGAATTTATTCTACCTTATATTATATACAAGGGGTCTCGTAAGTAGAGAGGAATTTTTATAAGAGTGATCTCAATACCTACAAAAAATTACTTATAAGCAATGGCACAATTTTCAGCAGAAAGTAGGAAATCCAAGTTTTGTGGGTTTTTATGAGAGTCATGTTTTTTGTTGAATAGGAAGCGATAACTAAAGAAATATTTAATCTAAGTAATTAACAATTACTTGATTGTAAAATAAACAAAATTTACTTTAGATAAGAAAGTTTGTCATTATTAAAACCATTTAAAGGAGACGTTTGGGCGGCTAAACTTAGCTAAGTTCTGTTTTTAAAAAAAATCATAAATTATTCGCGATTTTTTTTTTATCATCATCCAGCTATACTACAGTTACCCCTCTTTTAGAAAAACTTCATAGTTTAATAAGGTTTAAGTTTATATTAATTAAATTGAGGTTTATTATGCAAAAACTTGAGATTAACTTCAGGTTGTGTAAAGAAATGATGTGATTTTCTATCCCGTCTCTTAAAAGTACCCTTGTTTTCAGTAAAAATGGTTACAATTAACTGTTGCAAAGCTTATATTTCTTGTTTTTGCATGACCTAGGATGTATTGTAATGCATTTTTTTTTTATATTAGGAGTTTCCACTAATAGTGGGTTTCCTTAACCTAGACCTTGGATGGCTTCTTTCCATAATATCCTACCTAAGGTCCATTCTTCCCGTAGACCATGACCTATCATGGATCCCTCCACTTCATTATCCCAGGTCTTCCTTAGTCTTCCTCGTCTTCTTCTTTCCCTAGTTTTCCATTAGTGGACTTCTCCTTCAGGCATTCTTTTCAAATGTCCATACCACTTCAGGATTTTTATCTCAATCTCTTCCAGAATGGTTCTTTTAACCTCCATCTTTTCTCTGATAGTCGTATTTCTGACTTTATTCATTCTGGATATTCCCGCCGCTCGTCTCCAGTAGTCCATTTCCATTAATGGCTAGAAGTTTCTTCCTGAGGTTGCTTTTTAAGGTCCAACTTTTTGACCGATATGCCATAATGCTCAGTATTATACTAAATATTTTTTTTTGGTTTTGGGGATAACGTTTCGGTTCCATAATACCGAGCTGAGCATTGATTGCCATCTGAAATATTCCTTTTTATTTCCACATCACATGCACCATTTATTTCAATTATGGAACGAAGATATTTAAAATTTTTAATTCTTTTTAGAACCCCTCTGGATTCAGTTCTATATCCTCATTATTGAATGTCATATGTTCCATTTTCTCTGCATTAATAACTAGTCCCCAGTGCTTGTATTCCTCATTTAATTTTCTTAACATTTATTCAGCATCTTCTGCGTCCTGTTCAATGACGACCTGGTCATCTGCAAAGGAATAAAAATAATTGTGTAAATACACATTTTATTCATAAAAAAAAAATAACGATATTTCAAATATTTGTCATGTAAAGTGGTTATGAAATTGTTCTCTCAGATTTCTGTCATAGGAATCGATCCGCATATATCAGTGACAAAACATATTATATACTATTTTTATCAAAATGTAAACAATTTTTTAGAAGTGGTAGCATATCTGAAGAGTTATAAAATAATTTATATAAACATTGATCCGATTTTCGGCAGAAAGTTGTGTTTTTTAAAGTATCATGTTTTTTGTTGATAAATAAAGAAATATTGAATTTAGTTTAAAATAAAGACAGCTTCTGATTGAAAAGGTAAATATTAGGAACGTTGAGTTTGTTCCTCATAAATATGGATCAATTCCTGTAATAGAGATCTTTGTAATCAACAAATTTTTCATTATAAATTTTGATAATAAATAATCAAAAAATCATTATTTTTAACTTTTTTTTTAAATAAAAAGAGTGTTTTTTCCATTTATATTTATTATTATACATCCCAGGTCTTCAAAAAAAAAAAAAAAAAAAAAAAAAAATTAAAAATTAACAATCATTTATTGTAGTTATTTTTTTTCTGAAAACACGTGTACTTTTAGGTGGTAGGATAAAAAATCACTTAATTTTTTACACAGTTTGAGGTGAATCTCAATTTTTACCATAATAAATCCTAACTTAAGTAATAAGGAATTAAAGCTCATTCATTAAACGAGGAAGCTTTTCTTAAAGTAGGGTGTCTATAGTATGGTTGAAGGATGAGGAAAATAAAATCGCGAATAATTTATGTTTTTTTAAAAACAGAACTTAGCATTGTTTAGCCAATCAAAAGTGCTCTTTAAATAGTTTTACCAAGAACAAACTGTATTTTCATTTGAACTAAATTTAATCTAGTTTGCAGTTAGGTAACTGTTAATTAGTTAGTTAATTAAATATTTCTTTAGTTATCGCTTTCCCTGGAGTCATACTATTATTGTATATATATTATTTTTCTGTATAATTTATTTTATTTATTGTACATAGAGTGTGAATGTGATATTTTTCAATAAATAAGTTTAAAAAAAAAAGTTATCGCTTCCAATTCAATACGTAACTTATTTTACAAAACATAAAACGTAAATTATCTACTTTTCTGCTGAAAATTTGATCAAGATTTATATATAATTTTTTTAAATAAAGGTTTATAAAAGATAGTTAAATTTATTTAACATAGTAAGGCTTTACACTACTACATGAATTAAGAGTGAATGTTAAATGTTTACGAAAGAATATGGATTATTTAATAAAATAACGGTTTAAGGTACTTCAGTGTTGCTTTAAAAAGGTCCGACCGAGTTTGGCGTGCATATTTTAAAACCTTATCTCTTCTGATAATGCCTTCAGCTGAGCTCGCTCCGCACGCGTCAATGACCCGCTATTTTTAACATTCCGTAAACCATATACGAGTATATATATATATATATATATATATATATATATATATATGTATGTATGTATGTATGTATGTATAACTATGGCCTAACAACAGATAATATAAATTTCCATTTACTCAATTTTAATTATAAATATATTAGGTTTTTTTTTTAGTCAACTGACTATCTGAAATTCTTATCTCGTTAAAATATTAATTTCATGATGTGAAAATAACCCATTACAGGAACAATGATTTTTTTTCTAGTAAGTGTATCTTAATTTTACCACCATGATATCATCTCCCATCCTCAATAAAATTATTAAACCAGAATTATAAATATTATTTTTTTAAGTAATATTCTACATTTTATTCTTCCCAAAAAGTTCACTATATAATCAAGAGATTGAAAAATGAACTATTTCGTTTTTTTCATGAGATATTTTCCATTGAAGACGCCTGAACCGCCAAGAGGTGGTATGAGATAGTAAGCTCTAATCTCATTTAAAACTAATTTTTGCAAACTTTATTGGTCGGTTTTCTTCAACAAAACTGTCGCATGCACAATATGATTTTATATAGAAAAACTGTAATGCTCATGATCTTGACAATTCGCTGTTAGTTAAAAATGAAACACGCATATTGTAATAATATTTGAGTATTTTGCAGATTAGTCCCGCCAGTTACTTTTTGTAACAGTTATAGAGAAGTATTAGTTACATTTGAATCGATGTTGTTATTCTTTTTTCATATAAAAATTTGTTACGAGGTCATATTTTATATGATTAAAGGAAACTAGTTGATATAAATGATTAAATAATTTAACAACCGACATAAATCAGACGTTAGGTTACAAATGGGAAAAATAAAACCACACAAACTTGTACCTCTAAAACTTTTATATGTTTGAGGTTATGCATATTGCAGAGAATTTATAAATTGCTGTTAACTATGAAACTGATGGTAGGTATTTAAATAAGTTTTGCACTGAAACATTGAACATCTTATATAAGTCTAGCTAATTTGCTGTTTTAACTTTGTTAGAGCGATCAGCTGTTTTTGATGATAACCTTCTTCTATTGTCTATTTTCGTTTCTCTTTTCTTTTGTATTCATTATTATTTCTTTTCTCCTTTTTATCTGTATTTTTATGGCTTATTTGCGCATTTTAGTTGGTGACTATATGTTTCTTTGTTTTCATCTGTTCCTTTATCAATTATAATCAGTTATTTGATTGTAACCTTCCTCAGCTGTGTGGAAATGTGCCTTTTCTTTCAGTTTGTATTTGGAAACTATTGAATGATGTAATCTTGTATTTTATTAAACAAATGGTTGTGTACACGATCATATAAAATATCTGTTGACAGATGTTATATAATTGAAAAATAACAAAATTATTTTTCCATTGTTTTAACTGTACTGTTTTTAACATGTAAATTTCTTTTATTATTATTTTTTTTTATATTGACTATTTTCTTACTCTATATTTTTGGTTGTGTATCTCTGAGGCACCTTAGCCCACATTTTTGTCTTTCTATATTATTCTAAATGGACTCGTCCCAGAATAAATAAAGCATTATTATTATTATTATTAATTCAAATTTAGTTGATACTTTTTTATAACAGTTACAAAAAGTAACTGGGGTGGCTTATGTACAAAAGACCCTAATCCTATATATTATTTCTAAATGCTGTTTTTTTTTGGTCGGTACGCCATAACTTCGTCAATTCTTCATCGAATTCAATAATTGGCCACTCATTTTGAAGATATTCTTCTCCTTCACATGCGAAAAATAATCCCATCCCTCCGAAATTCCTAGAAAAAAGTTATGGAGAAAAAGAAACTTTATTTGCGGATAACTCAAAAAGTATGCATTTTCTCCTGTATTTCATCCATGATAATTAGAAAGATTACTAAATTACCTACAAAACAAAAAAAAAAAAAAATCGGACAATTGTTAACAAAGATACAGTATATTAGTTTTGGTAAACTCCATAATGTCTTCCTGTTTAAAGTTATTGCATTTAGGAGTAGAATAGTCTACTAAATTTTGGTTTATTATTTTCAATATTGAACCATTGTGATCGACCAAAAAATTCAAAAACTTAACCCCCTCTCAAAATTTGAGGTTTCACGTTTCAGGATACTTAGAATTCGAAAAACGAATAAAAATGTTTTGTCCATCCGCAGTCCGCGCATTTTCTCTGAAACTACTGGACCAATTTTTTTTTCAAATTTGGATATAAAATCAGTTGTCACCCAAGGATGATTCTCCTTCATCGACATTACTCTCCGCCTATTCCTTTCAAGATGACGGCCGAAAAACTGTGTTGCTATAGACTGTAATGCCTAAACGAATGTATCAATTTCAATGAAACTTCGCTAAAGTCATTTTCTCTATGCCCTTTAAATTTATCTATATAAAATACTTCAACGAAAAGAATCTGGAAAAAAGTTATGAGGGATGGTAAAATTAAATTCCGAATAATTCAAAAAGTTTACACTTTTTTGTTGATAGTGTATATGGTTTTTTAAAAGTTTACGAAATTAAAAAAAAAAAAATTGTCTAAATCGGACAATTATGGTCTCCTGTTTTTTTTATATGTTCTACTCCAAATGCTATATCCTTTGTTTGTTTTTTAAATTTTGAATGTGTTACTGAATTAATGCTATTTTCTCGATGCTCTTTAAATTTATCTATATAAAATACTTCAACGAAAAGAACCTGGAAAAAAAGTTATGAGGGATGGTAATAATTCCGAATAATTCAAAAAGTTTACACTTTTTGTTGATAGTGTATATGTTTTTTTAAAAGTTTACGAAATTAAAAAAAAAAAAGTAATTTAAAGATTAAAAAAAAAAAAAGTTTAGTCCAATAATTATAATAATAATCATCTTTTATTATTTGTAACTAGGAAGGTAATGTTACTTTAGATGTATAATTGTTTGGAAATAATAAATTATTGTGGAATAATTTGCAGCGTTTTTTTCTGGATTTCATATTAATTTTATTTTTTCTTTAAGACATTGTTCTTTACATTTTTTTTTTTTTTTTATAATTAAAAATATCCTATGATCGGGACATTATTTTGTCTGTATTACTTTTATTATCTTTCCAGTCAGCGTTTAAATCTTCCCAGTCCTAGAAAAGCATTTCGTACAAATATTTTGGTCTATTATGTTTAATGGAATATTGTAATCGACTAAAGAAAAAAATATAAATTCCTCCCCTACATAATACATAGGAACTACTTATTTTTAATTTTTTTTTTCTATTTCTTTACTAATCAAAATTTTCTGCGAATTATTCGCATGGGCCAACTGCTATTGAATAATTAAAATTAATTGGTTTATATGTTTGCATGGTTGTAAGGATTTTTTTACCTATAATGTATACTTGAAAATATTTAGAAAAATGCAGTTTTTGGCCAGATATGGTTTTTGCTTTTTGATCATAATTGTTATTCTCTATTATAATATTTAATATCACTAAACAAAATTTTCTGCGAATTATTCTTATGGGCCAACTAGTATTCCCTTATTTGTAAACAGTTTTCCACGTCCTCGCCCTCGACCCCCGGTGACCCCCAGATATCGGCTGAGAGAATATTACAAAGGCGGTGTTGACATCGCTCAGTCAGCTGATTGCTTGCAATTATGCAATTAATGGAGTGCACTGATTGGTTCTAGAGGCGGCAGATGTTTCATATCCGCCCGCTCTGAGATCATCGCCACCGCCTTCTGTATCGCTATCAATGTGCCATTGCAGTGGTCGACCTACAGATGTATGCCTCTCTTATCTCATTATTTAACAATCGTTCCTAATCCTCTGATAGTGACTCAATGGATAAGGGAACCTTTTTATTACGAATAACTCTAAAAACGTAATGTTATGCAATGTACTGCTTCATTATCACCGATTTAAATCTTTTCAAACCATTTTATTTGCTACCAAAAATAGGGAAGCTAAATATACGTCCGGAAAGAAAAAAACAAAACAAAATAAATTGGGCTCAAAATCAAAGAAGTTTTATTCATCTTTCTCTTTAGGATTCGCGAACACATTTTCCCGATACGACTTTATTTCAAAAAAGGTTCATTGAATTATGTCCAAAGTTGGAGATAATTTCGAGAATAATGTACAAACAAGCTGGCCCGTGAAAAAAATTCGCACAGCAAATTGTTAAGTGGTCAAATGCCGAATTAATAAGAAAATAAAAAAATTCAACTTATCATAAGATAAAGAAATCAATTGTTACTTTATCGATAAATATAATACGACTAAGGAAACAAAACTTAATTTAGAACTTCATTTATGTTGGAACCACCATATTTAAAAATTTCAATAAGCTGTATCTTTGCTAGATATTGACCGATTTCGATGATTGTTTCCCTCGTGTAGACAATTTAATAATCTTTTATATAATCATGGACTCAAATGAGAAGAGTGTAATTTTTTAGTTATTAGCAAATAAAGTTTCTTTTCTTTCATAACTTTTTCACCTGAATTTTCGGGTTGATAGGACTATTTTGGCCGCCTGAAAGAGAAGGAAGCTTTAAAAATTGGTGGCTCAATCTTGAGATTTTGTGAAGAATTAACGACAATATGGCTTGCCGATCACAAACACCATCGATAAATAATATAAACTCCTCCTCTCTCGATCATAGAGGGCTCAAGTCGACGAAATGAGACATATATTCAATGACAGTACTACAACTAATGTAAGGTTGTATGGATGCGAACCTATGCCTTGTGTTATCTCGAAAATAGTACGTTTTGGGGCTTAACAACTTAGGAACCGATAGTTCCTCCGGAAATCTTCAACGCACCAAAATCAAGGTCTAATTTGTCCCGTATCGATCTACAGACTTACCACCATTCCAGTATTGAAGCCTAGCAAAATGTTTGTTTCGAATTTATTGATTTTAGAAAGAAAAACAAAAGCGGAGAGTACGATTCGCTAACCCCCCGTGAAATTCTGAATCCAACAGTACCCCATTCATGTTATTTGAGCATAACTGGAGCTTATATTTGGTACAAAACCGATACATACTATAATAATGTATGTGGGGATTATCTTGATTCAATTTCATTGAATTCGGTCGAACAATTCAAGTTAATGTACCTAATTAATAAGAATATAATGGCTGTGAATTGCTGTAAGCAGTTAACATATGAAAAGGCAGATTGTATTTATACAGTGGTTATATGCGATTTCACGACTTTATTTGGTTATTTATTTAGTTATATTTAGGTGACATGTGCAACTACAAAGATTATGTTGTTTCTGATGAGATTGTGTTGTTAAGATATGTCCATAAATAATCTGTTGTTACAGCTGAATAGGTTAGTTCTGATGTGTATGGCAAGTGTGTTTATAAAGGTTGTGTTCTTTAAATATGTCTGTTCTAATTGTGTTTTTGCAGAAATAGGAACAAAGTTGTCAAATTTTCTGATTGTAGGGCTGGTCGATATTCCCGGAGACGATACAAACTTGGATAATGTTCTAAAATATACTTAGCTGATAAAGGAATGAGTAAGCCTCGTGTCCCCTATTCTGATGCGTGTTGCAATAGTTTGCTCCCTACGATTTCTTTTTTTGTGTGGGAGTGGACTATTTACGATTTTAATTTGTATTCATTCACAGATTTAATTTACTATTTATGAAGTTTTAACAGTGTTTTGTAGTCGAATTAGTATTAAGGTCATTCACAAGGTCTCCATTCACAACCTCCTTTGACTTATTTTACGCCGTCATTCATTTTTTTTTCTTTCTTCAGGTTCTAAAATTATAATAGGTTATAGTCCTTGGTACAGACCCCTTTTATTCAAATTATTAACATCCGCCCGAAACTTCGGAATTAGCTTCATCTGATCGTAACCTACAAATATTTTTTGTAAGTTCAAGTGGAAAGCAAATGGGTATTCATTAATTTTTAGTACCTAATTAAATAGACAAAGTTTGTTGATCCCCAGATAAAAAACGCCTTAAGTTAGAAAATTTTGGTAAATAAAATTACCAAAACTTACGATGAAAATAATTAGATGAAAGGGGTCTCGACCACGGAATATTAGGGCGAATACGATCCTAAAGTCCGCCATGTTTGTCTCTCTGCAAACATAAAAATGTCTAAGAACCCTGTTTCTGGTTTTTATTTGTATTTCTGATAAAGGAATGAGTAAGCCTCGTGTCCCCTATTCTGATGCTTGTTGCAATAATTTGCTCTCTGCGATTTCCTTTTATCTGTGGGAGTGGACAAATGTCCTACAACATTTTAATTTGTATTCATTCGCAAATTTAATTTACTATTTACAAAGTTTTAACAGTGTTTTGTAGTCGAATTAGTATTGAGGTCATTCACAAGGTCTCCATTCACAACCTTCTTTGACTTATTTTACGCCTTCATTCATTTTTTTTCTTTCTTCAGGTTCTAAAATTATAATAGGTTATAGTCCGTGGTACAGACCCCTTTTATTCAAATTATTAACATCCGCCCGAAACTTCGGAAATAGCTTCATCTGATCGTAACCTACAAATATTTTATTTACAGAAATACACTACAAACTCACAAGTACTAAAAACTCACGAATACCCTTGTGCTTTCCACTTGAATCGTAAGATAGTATGATCATATCGAAAAAAAAGATTCGCCTACAAAAACATTGTTCTATTTGGCCTGACCTCCACCCCGAAAAAGTTAAAATAACCAGGTTATATAGGCAAACGTCCCAATATTTTGATAGGCAACATTTTTTTTTTTTTTTTTATAATTTCTGTTTTAAGTTCAAGTGGAAAGCAAATGGGTATTCATGAATTTTTAGTACCTAATTAAATAGACAAAGTTTGTTGATCTCCAGATTGAAAACGCCTTAAGTTTGAAAATTTTGGTAAATAAAATATTTGTAACTTACGATGAGAATAATTAGATGAAAGGGGTCTCGACCACGTAATATTAGGGCGAATACGATCCTAAAGTCCGCCATGTTTGTCCCTCTGGAAACATAAGACTATATAAGAACCCTGTTACTTGTTTTTATTTGTATTTCTGGTGTTTTAGAAATGTTTTAACCCGACTTAATATTTACTAATATCATATGTCCTTTCACTTACTCTTTGAACTTTGCTCAACTTTGAATAGAAATTATTTTCTGGCCATGTTGGGCTATTTTAAAATTTTTGAATTGTATTTTTAACTGAGCTAAAGCTAAAACATTGCAGCTAACAAATCACAAATACTATTAAAATAACAAAAGTTCAATTTATTATATCACCGGTTGATTATGGATTGTACAATTCGTTGGTTATGGATTGTTCGATCCATTGATTATGGATTGTACGACTATTAGTTAACTGTTATTTTCCATTGCAAAGTTTATTAAAATGGAATTAATTATTTGCATTGTCTGTCATAGACAGGTCAAATGTCACACTAATTATAAGTGGATTCTGTTGAAATATCGCAAAGGGAAAATTTATCGAATTATTCACTAATTTAATTTTCTAACAGGTTACATGATGATTTTTGGGAATAAACGGACGATAGATATAATCTATTTATTCCGATTTCAGAACCACGTTTTCTGAACTAAAATAAAAAATCTGGTGCGCGCAACACACAACTTTCACTTACTCTTTGAACTTTGCTCAACTTTGAATAGAAATTATTTTCTGGCAATTACATGATGATTTTTCGGAATAAACGGACGATAGATACCTAGTTATTTAAATATAATGTCGGATTTATAGTTATTAAACTACAGTACGTAGCATTTTTCGAAATATCATAAGATAGATTGTCAGTATGTAGACAAGGTTGGCATTGTCCCTGTTACATACTGTCATGACAGAAACTGTTGTCATGTAAACGAGGCTTGTGATGATAAAGCTATCCTTCAGAAGGCTGCAATCCTTTCTCCACATCCTTGATCCTTGGACCAAGGCTGCCCCGATATGGTGCCATGGAACGACCTTAATACCTCTGCGTTATATAATTCTTAACTAATTTAGTATTTGTATTTATTGTTCTAATAAATTTTAAATACAAACATTTAAAAAAATAATGTAAGAAATTCGTTATGAAAGTAGTTAGGAAGGATATTGGTCAGAGAACAAAAGCAAAATAATAAGGAAATGAAATAATTCAACATGTCATAAGATGAATGAATCATTTCCTGTTTTTTCGGTAATTGTAATCGACCAAGGAAAAGAAAATTATTATAAAACGTCATTCATGTTTTAAACTACAATAAAATGTCTACAATTTTTAATAATTTTTTCTCAATTAATATTAATCCGATTTTGATTAATTTATTGTTTTGTAGGAAATTTATTAATCTTAGTGTGGACAGCTTGAAATCACGTTGCAGTTACCATACTTCTTGTAATTTTCGAAAAGAAAGCCTTGACTCCAATTTGATGAAAAATTCTTTTTTTTTTATTGTTGAAATTTACAACTGTATTAAATGACAATACAACCATACAACAAGTAAATATGAAATAAGTAATATGATATATACAATATTAAGAGAAACTACCCATTGGTAGCACTCCAATTATATTTCTATATTAGAAAGTCCCGAGGCCATCTTCTTTTCAGATGTCTCGGAGGGTTATCAGGAATAGAAGAGGGAGGTTAGAAACAAGAGGGTTCGGATGGTTCTGAAGTTTATTATGGGAGGATAGGTATCAGGATTGAACTAAATCGAAAACATATAGTACTGATGAAAAATAAAATTATTTTTAGATTACTATGGAAATTCTTATTTGAGGGTTTTCCTAGGTGCGAAATGCAAATCTCAAGTCTGTTTCTTCTTAAATAAATATTTGAAATAAATATATACTTTTGTCCTTCGATGAGTACAAATTGTTTCAAATTTACAAACTTCTAATAGATTTCGATGATTTTTTGTTTTGTAGGTCATTTATTAATCTTTCAAATAATCATTGGTGCAATAAACAAAAAATTATACTTTTGAGTTATAATAAAGTTTCTTTTTCTTCATAAGTTTTTTTCCTTAAATTACGGAAGAATGTGACTATTTTTTCCATTTAAAGGATCACTTAAAGGGGTCAAGATTAAGATAGCGTACTGATAAAAAACACCTTTGAGAATCAATGTATAAGGATTATATATATATATAAATATAACGTAATATCGATTTCTCGGTACTGTTTGTCGGTGGAACGCAATGGTTGCCCAAGTGAACTGGATTTCCGTTGCGTGTGCGGAATATGGAGTTGTTTTGAATTAATTAAATCTAACAATCTATATTGCCTAAAAACAGGATTTATATACACACAGTATTGTAATCTATTACTTATTGGGTATCATAGATAGTATTTCAGAATCAATTATTCTTGATCTGTAAAGATAGCGTATTCAGGTTTATTGCTGTCCCTACCTCAATTCAAAACATTAAATTTTTTTTTGTTTCTATTTTTTTCGCTAAAAAAAAGTTAATTTGCTTTTATTTAATGATGAGAAGGATGGTTGGGGTGATCTGTTAGAAATAAGAAGGCAAAATAAATAATAATATTTATTTTAACATTTGGGTGCAGCCCTGATGAAGGCCTGAACTTGAGGTCGAAACGTCAGCAAATGTTTAAATAAATATTATTATTTATTTTGCCGTCTTATTTCTGACTGACACTCCAACCATTCTTCTCTTCATTATTCACGACAGTCAACCATTTACCCACAATTATGAATTTATTTGCTGTTCGGTACTATTTGCGAGGCGTTGATGAAGGTGACACAGGTTGTTAATGCGCGATTTAAGGTGAGGGTAGGAAGACTTTAATAAGGAGAATGATATATGAGGGAGAAGGGATACATCCCTTTTATTTAACATTTAAATATGAATCCTGAGTGGAATTAAATTGCAGCTATTGAACTGAAAAACTGAATTTTTCTTAACAAATATAGGTGAATAGAGTACTTACAAGCGACAAAAGTATATATATATCTATGTATCTCATTAGTTTATAATAATTGTAAGTTATACAATTATAAACATCTTGAAGTAACCTCATTAATAAAAAGCAGATTGCTCTTCCTCAGTCAGGAACTAGATATATTTTATAAAGAAATAAGAAAAGACAGATGTACAACATCTTGCTGGGAAATGTCGTCATGCCCGCCAATAACTTGGCTTTTATGGTCGAATAAATTTATACAATTTATTCCCTTAACTTGGGAGTCGTGTATCGGTTAGAAGTGAACTTTTTCTCCTCTCAATGACTTTATTGATTTTCCCATTTGAGCGTTGAACATGTTTTATTGTATTCCTTGAACGATGCACATAAGGTTTTTAATATTACATAATAAAGTATAATGTTCTCCCTACTCATGATTGTACCCATGGTTAGACCTCGTTGCTTTTAAATATTTATCTATGTGTTCTAATGTTTTATAAGTAAATAGAAATGAATTCTTCACAATGCATTTTGAAGTGAAAACTAATAGTTTTGGACATTTTTTCTGGAGAATTGAATTAGATTGAACCGTCTGATTTTCGATGTATAACGCTCCGGTAAAGTTGGCTGGAATCCAATAATTGAAGTGTTTTTGCATATGGATTCAAATATCTCTAAAAATCAGATCTGAATATTGTTAGTGAGGGAAATGTTCATCATTCATATTTGTTGGCTATTATTCAAAATTATATTTTAACGCGTTAGAGAGACAAAAAGGAAAAACATAGTGTGAAAAACCAAATTATAACGAGTTTTATTGAAGATATGTATTTAAATATCTAAGAAACTAAAAATCGGACCTGCATGCTGTAAGCGACTGGCGGATTTACGGGGGGCTTTCGGGCTGAAGCCCCCCTCCCCAAAATGGTAAAATGAAACCATGTTTTATGGTAAAAAAATATGTCTTAAAGTATTATTGCTCGTTTAATTACATTTAATAGGACTTCTAGAATCACTTAAACACCATTTCATATAGATAGTTAGTATCTTTCTGTTTTTCCATAATAATTATCGTTATATATATGAAAAAAAAGCTTCCGGGCTGAAGCCCCCCCAAAATTAAATCCTGGATCTGCTAGTATTGTAAGCGAGGGAAATGTTCAGCATTCCATTTATAATATATATTTTTAATCTCGTCTTGTTGATGTTTTCACATATATCGTGCTGTCTAAAGCACACAGTTTTTTTTAACTGACTCTTAAAAATAACGATTATATTATATTAATGTTTAAAATAATATATCGATGGTACTCAACAAATAATATATCGATGATATATTCTTCCTGGAACTGAACTTACAAGGATTTGGGAGTACAAATTATAAAAGGTCGCTAAAGATGTTTTTGATAGAACTTAATTTTCAAGAATGTATTGTGACATTATTCAGCAGTCTCACGAGTACTTACGAGTTCTACTCCCACTGAGTCGCCTCCAGTAGTCTGACGGTCTGCTGGACAGTCACCCTTCCGAGTACTTACCCTGCTCGAATATCCCTCTCCTTTGGAAAATATTAATTATGAAATCAATTATCTATTGTATAATTATAATTTTATTTTATCTCTTGTCGTTTTATTACTATAATACTAAATATAAATATAACTCTAAAGAGTGGAAGACATGGAATCTCCATGTTCTTTAGTTGATCCTTAATGCCTTTAGTTTATCTCCTAGGAAGAAAAAAGACTAAATCCACAGCTGTACGTGACTGTAGAAAGTGCGCTGTGTTGAGGTAAAGCTACGGTGCTTTGTCCTTAATAGTCTCGTCTCTGTATTATCTCTAATAAATGTATCTGTATTTATAAAGCTTTAGCGAAAGTAGAACTTCTTCTTTATGTAAAGTTTTAAATTACGTAATTTATTTATAATAACTTAATTTGGTTGTTCCTTTTAAGTGTGGTCTGTATTTAATTTTGCATAAAATCAATTATAAATTAATGTTTAACATACCACACATGTCCTCCCAAAAACATTTTATAAATAAAAATCTATTCTGGTTTAATATGTTCCATGTAATATTTATGGAGTTTTAAACCTAATTTTATTAATGATTAATTGAAAAGACGTATTTTAGTAGTACCTTATGATATATTTCTGTATCGAGGATATGTGATCATGATCCAATCATCTCCATTAACAACCGTTGACTTAGAAACAGTATTTCCCTATAAAGAACCAAGCCCAAGAAATTTCTTATTTAATATATACTTAAGAGAAAGAAATTTTTAAAATTCGACATTTAAGCATGCTTTATATTTCCATGAGCTAATTATCTACTAGTAGATGTTAAAAAATATTTAATTTTACATCGATTAGACGAATTCAACGAAAATCATTAGAGCTGTTTTAGAGAAAATTTTAAAAATGTCTAAAATCAATGATATCATTACTGGTTGGTCGATTTTGAAGAAACATTGGTGTAACATCCCAGTTTTATACCTACTACACCCTAATTTCGGTTGTTGTTTTTTCTTTATACCTGCTGCCTATACACCTTGATTTCGGTTTTCTTTTTTGGATTAGACTGTGCACATCCACTAGTGTTGCCTAAATGCGAGTCTAAGACCAGTCTTGGTCTTGTGCAAGAGTCTCGCGACTAGTGTTGCCCAAAATCGGTCTTGGTCTTCCAAAGTGCAAGACCAAGACCAGGACTGGTAAAAAAAATCGATGTTTTTAATAAAAAATTAAGGCATAATAGTTACTAATACTCGACCATCTTAGTTACTATATGTAAATAATTGGTATAACCAATATAGTTTTGCATTTAATTCCTCTAATTTCTCATTCAGGCTTAGTTAGGTTTCTCCTATCTACAAAATACAGTACTGTAAGACTGTTGCGAGACTCTTGTGCAAGACCAAGACCATGACCAAATTGAGTTGGCAAGACCAAGACTCGTCTGGGTCTTGCATTTGGGCAACACTACTCGCAACAGTCTTGCAGTTACCTATTATAGAGATATTACTGAATTTTTCAAGTGGCGGAAATCTAAACAAGCCCAAATAAAAAATTGGAAAAGTTAAATGGAAAAGTATTTTCTTTATACCAATTTTTTACTTGACAAAAACAATTTTGTTATCAGTCTTGGTCTTAGTCTTGCACTTTGTTAGACCGATTTTGGGAACACTAACATTCACAGACTTTTATTTTGAAGACTTGGTTATTTTGACTGAGAGTACCTTGAAACAAAAACTACAAATCGAAATTTGTCATGATTGCAATACTTTCTCTTAGTGTATACTTTTTTTTAAAATTTATTTGTTGAGAAATATTACAATCTATCATAGTTAAGAAAATTTATAATACTGTTCAGAGAGCACATCCACACTCCATATATATATATATATATTTTTTTTTTTTTTTAACTTATTTATTGAAAAATGTTACAATCTGCCTCTAGGACATTTATAATAGAGTTCACAGATCACATTCACACTCTATGTACAATAAATAAAATAAAACATACAGAAAAATAATATGTATACAATAAATAAGAATAAAATAACCTAAAAATAAATAAATAAAAAGAACACATACATACTATTTACAATCTGGCGAGAGAACTCTGAGCCAGACTTGTCCCTCCAACTGTGGAAGGAAAAGCATGATTCCAGTAGATCTCCGAGCTTCTCTCTCAACCTCATCACTGGGGCTAAACCCAGTGGAGATTGAGCAAGAGTGCTTTACTCTATATTTAAAATTAAATTATAAAATATACACAATAATTATTTTTACTTAAATTTAAACCTATTTTCCACATCCACATTCTCAAACTAGCATCTTAATATTAATAATATTGATTTATTATTCTGTTATTATTATTTGTTAGATTTATCATTATCATTAAGTATATTTTACTTTATTTTATAATTTCTAATAAATATTTTATTTTATAGGAAACTACGGCAGACTCCATCGCCTCTAGACCCGGTAAGTTGAAGATCTTTATCACATTTAGTAGGTGATGTCATAGTCCTTAAATATCGTACTGGCTCTGATGAATGGAGTTCTGTGAGAGGGAAGATGGGGGCCTGATTGTAGGCCACACAATTGTAACTAATTATTATCAAAAGGCCTTAATTTACATTCACTGGCTACCGTTCACGGAATATGGTTTTTACTTAATAATATTAATCGTCTTTCAAGTAGGGTAAGCGCTCCAGTGATGAACATGATGAAGGAATTTTTTTTGCTTATACCGCCGTAATTGTTATAGTTAAAATTTTTCGTTGAACATTTAGATTCTCTAGTCTCATTTTTCTATTTAACACTTTAAAACTGAAAAAAATATTTAGTTATGGAGGTATAATCTATCTATCTTCCGTGACAGACTGAAAAGATTAATGAACAGTTGCGTGAGATTTGTAATTGGTGCCCCGAGATACTACCATGTCTCTCACCACTACACTGAGTTAGAGTGGCTCTTCCCCTCCATTCGAAGACAATGTTTCCTAGGTACATTCCTCTATCAGATCATCAACAACCATCGTCCTTCCTACGCCTACAACCTTCTCCAATTCAAGTCCTCAGTCCACTCCCTCTCCACAAGATCTCGACCTTCCGATCTTTACATTCCTTCTCACAGATCTGCCTCGTTCCAAAACTCATTTATTGCTCGTTCAGTTAGTTTCTGGAATTCCCTTCCTATCAAAATTCGACATTTTTCATCCTTATCTACATTCAAAACCCTCCTATTCCAATTCCTGTCCCAAAAACAGTCAGATACCAGCTAAGCTTTTATGTAAAATTACATATTATTTATAATAACATATTCACATATAGCTCATAACCTAAATACTTATTATAGATTCGACTTTTTTTTTTTTTTTTCTAAAAGGGTTTATTTATATTTTAACATTGTACATAGTTTCAAGTATCAAGTATGGTTTCAGGAGTTTTGTATATAGATTTTTTTTATTTTATTTTGTATATAGTATATATAACGAATATTTTTTAAATATTTTTTTTACTGATTTTTCTTTATCTTAACTTTTTATGTTTGTTTTTATCTGGCCAGATATAAAATTTTAATTTCTGTACTTTTTTGTTATTCTTGGGACTTCGTCACAGAATAAAATTATTTTTCTATTCTATTCTAATCTCCATTAAAAAAAAAAAAAAACACTCATCGTCGTGGATACCCAGAAATTCAATTGTTCTAGTAATGGACAGGGAGTCGGTACCAATAATAGACATATCTTAAAAAAAAAAATTAATTTTTATTTAAGGACAAAGATAATATGACATAACTCTTCGACTTAATTTTAGCAAAACTGTTAGTAGGAAGGCATGGAACTAGTGCTGCCCAAAATCGGTCTTGGTCTTGCACTTTGCAAGACCAAGACCAACGCCGCCTAACTATTGCAAGACCAAATAAAGGCAAAATAGTTACTTACTAAATAGTTAATACTTGACTATCTTATTTACTATTTGTAAATAATTGATATAACCAATATACTTCTGCAATGAACTCCTCTAATTTTTCATTCGGGCTTAGGTTCCTCCTATCTAAAAAATATCAGTAGTAATAAGCTAATAAGTAACTGCAAGACTGTTGCGAGATTCTTGCGCAAGACCAAGACCATGACCAAGACTGAGTTTGCAAGACCAAGACTCGTCTCGGTCTCAAATTTGGGCAACACTATATGAAACACACTGATCTCAAAAGCACTATAGAGACAACAATGATAGGCATTTAAAAATTTTGTTTTGGGAACTTTGTTCATTCAGTTGTCAATAGAGGGTATTGTTTCAATCTAGAAAAAATGAGAACCTTTAAATTAACAAGGAAGGTTATTATTAACATTTAAAGTCCAACCTGTTCATAACTCGAGCGTTCACCCTAAATCAGTTTAGTCATCATTTATTATTCAATTTAAAAAAATTATAATGATGACACATTTGTTAATTTTTTGAATTTTTTAATAAATTATTTTTAAAAAATGTAAAACTAAAATTTGTATAAGAACCGGTAGAACTATTATAGTTAGCTGAAAACCTTGACTTCACCTGCCGCTGAGAAACCTGAATCACTGCCCGAGAATAGAACCCAGCCCAAGGCTTCCCTTAATCAAAACATCAACTCTCTGCTAAATAAAACAAACATTCCCTGTCCTAGCTTCAACACAAAACATCTTCACCGTTCGCCATCGAAGGCTGTTCTGAAATCTAAGTAATTTTATTTATGTATTTGCCAACCTAATGTTAGTGTAGTTTCTTACATAGGCGCAGGTTTTCTATTATGATTTGGGGGGGAAGGAGGAAACGATGAACAAAAAAATAAAAAAATTGGTAGTAGTTCATATTATTTGTAAACATTCAACATGATTATTATGCAACGAAAAAATATAATATTGAATATTTAAAAATAAATTTATACTTATGCTTGAACAATTATAGATTTTTTTTTATGTGCTTCTGGATATATTTGTATACATTATAGGAAGGAGGACAGCCTCCATAACATACGTTTCTAGAACTTAGCTAAAAATGAATAATGTTAAAAACTGAAAAGTACTTTTGATTTTTTAGTTTTTACAACCTCCGTTGTACACAAAAATACAACGTTTTCAAAGTTTGACTAGTAACTTTGGTCTATGAAACATTCTTCTTAAAATATATTACTACTTCTTATATATATTTTTATTTCTATAGATTTCCAACTTTATCGCGAAATATTTATAAGAAAATCACAAGAAAATGGAGGTTCCCACATGAGATGTGGATTATTATCACAAAATATAATAGTCCGTGGTACAGACCCCTTTTTATCGAATTATTAACATCTGCCTGAAACTTCTTGAATAGCTTCATCTCATCGTAATCTACACCTATTTTATTTACGAAAACTCTCGGAATTAGGACGTTTTCAATCTGGAGGGGGGCGAACTTTGTCTATTTAATTAGGTACTGAAAACTCGTAAATATACATTTGCTTTCTACTTGGGTCGTAAAATAATTTGATCACAAAATAGATAAAAAAGGTTCTCTACAAAAATATTAGGCCATTTGTCCTATATAACCTCGTTATTTTGTAATTTTAGTGGTGTAGGTCACTCCAAACTCCTCGATATTTTTGAAGGGTACCTTTTTTCTCGAGTTTATGCTCAAATCATCTTACGATCCAAGTAAAAAGCAAATGTGTATTTACGAGTTTTTAGTTCCTTATTAAATATAGAGAGTTTGCCCCCCTATAGATTGAATATTCCCGAATTTCATGAGTTTTCGTAAATAAAATAGTTGTAGGTTACGATGAGATGAAGATTTAGACGGATGTTAATAATTCGATAAAAAGGGGTCTGTACCACTCTGAGAAATAGTTACGTATCTAGTTATAATCCTACGTACTTATAACCACCTAATCGTGTTTTATTAATAGATTTTAGTTTACCTATTTATTCATGTAGCTTATTTGTTATTAATTTTAATTTTTTTTCCATTCCAAATTATTGAGGGAGGGGAGGAGGAAGAACGATATTCTCACCTCAATAATATTTTTATTGGGGGAATGGTCCCTCTTTCTCTTCCTCCGAAATCCGCGGCTATGATCTCGGCTATACAGATCTCTGTATAGATGAGATCGGTGAGCCTTCGTGAGGCAGATATGGCCCCCGTTAGTTTTTGCGTTATCTTTATTAATGTAGCACTAGAATTAATTAATATTTAATCATTTGAGCGAGAGAAACTAGAAAATTAATAGAATTAAGTTAAATATAATATATAACACACAGATTATATGCGTGTAATTGCATTTCCTTATAAATAAAATTGAGTGATAAATATTCAGGATGCAGTCATTATAAAGTTTTTACTGGTGATGGCGTTTCAGCCCAAACATGTGGGTCACCATCAGGGCGTGTTTCGAGCACTGAGGGTGTTCAAGTACTCTGACCTCCTTCAACAATAAATAAAATTATCAACAGTAAACTATTTAAAAAAAAATATTGTCCCCCATTATCAATGTCTAACCTTACTGCGGCTTACCTTACTTAGTAATCTTTCTAAAAAAAAAAAAAATGCATACTTTTTGAGTTATTCACAAACAAAGTTTCTTTTTCTTCATAACTTTTTCCCCAGAAATTTAGGGAGAATAGAACTATTTTTCGTATGTGAAGGCGAAGAATATCTTCAAAATGAGTGAAGTTATGGCGTAACGACAAAAAAAACACCTTTTAGAAATAATATATAGGATAGTTACTAAAATTGTCTAATATCTATTTTACCTTAATTTTTATTTATAAAAACGTTTAATTTTTACTTTTTTTTTACCAATCTTGGTCTTGGTCTTCAATAATTAGGCGGTCTTGATCTTAATTTTGGGCAGCACTACTTATGAATTATACTGACCCACTTGGCTACCTTTTTTTTTTTTTTTTACTTTCTTCTACTTTGGTTTCGAAGAAGTGGTTAACCTGTTATCTAAATTTAAAACATGCTTAATTACATTTTGAACCTTACTCGATGTGCCTTCATTGTTCATTGACCCGTTGTTCCTCGGTAAGTAAAGCGATCATGCGAAGTTGGCTTCCTCTGAAGATATTATTATCGGTTCAGTTTCTTCTTGGGCCTACTTGATAAAGTAATGAAAGAAATATTATCCAAGGATACCAAGGAGCTCTCTGGTGTTCGGAATCAGAGTCGGCTGTGAGGGAAGAAAGTGAAGTGGTCGGACTTAGACAACATGTGTCACATTCTTCCTGGGGCCAGATGTCGCCTCTTATTGCTTAGAGCCTCTTTCAGCTCTTCCACTAGCAACATTTACTGCCTCTGGGTGCCCCCCCCCCAACGATAATTAATTTGGTTCTTAGGAGGGGAGGTCTCCTGGTTCTATCTGGTGTTAAAATTAAAAAAAAAAAACAGTCATTGAGAAAGGCAAAATATTTGTTGTTTTCTATAATTTCAATTCTAATGGGGCCAAACTCTCAGTTTTCGGCACTCTTCAGGAAACTTTTATGTTTGTCCCGTTTTCAATCGCGTGGGTAATTGGTGCAAAAAATGTCTGCTCTGTTAAGTCAGAGATATCTAATTTCAAAATTTATGTGAAACAGTGTCTTTGTTTATTTTTTTTTTTTGCTTCCTCAATACCGAAGGTGGGAAAGCATTGTGTTCGTGAGATATGTTTAAAAAATTTTTGTGCTCAGAATCGAAAATTTCCACTCGCTTTTTACGTTTCAAACATCAAGCACCAAATTTGGTTCGGTGTCTGTCTGTCTGTAGTCAAATCGATGTGACGAGCATATCATCTAGTACCGTTAATCCAATTTTCATGACATTTTCAGGGATTATGCGGATTGGTGCCTAGATGGTTCCATATCAATTTTATTAAATTTCATCCAGCACTTCCGCTTTAGCACGCGCAAACCCATTTTTTTAGTTATGCCAATATTTCAGAAAGGGTTCGTTTTATTTGGCTCAAAGTTGGATAAAAGGTAGATATTGGTGAAAAAAAATTAATATAGTGTCAATTTTATTGAATTCTGTCCATTGCTTTCTCTTATATATGCGCAAACGTGTTTTCCTTAATACGTCTGTATCTCTAAAACCGCTCGTTCGATTTGGCTCAAACTTCGCTAAAGTCATTTTCTCGACGCCCTTTAAATTTATCTATATAACATTCTTCTACGAAAAGAAGCTGGGAAAAAAATGAGGGATGGTAAAATTAAATTCCGGATTTTACTCTCATTTTAGAGATTTTATTCTTATACGAAAAATTGTATATCTTGTGATATACAATGAAAATGGTGAGGAAGTCATGCTGACCTTACTTGGCAGACGTTTTTTAATTAAAAGGAAAAATATAATAATATTCGTATGCTCAGGTTTTTGACACTCCTTACTTCATTTTCAAAAACTTAAAGAATTAAATTTGACTGTCTTCAGTATGATGAGAACTACAATGGTATTTTGCAGGAATGTGCGTTTCTTGCCAAAAACGTAAGATACCTTTCGGGTTTCTTATCTTCAGCAATTTTTTCTACCTATAAAACTAAATAATAAGTGGGAGATGTAGTCCAGTCAAAAAGACATGCTAACCCGAAGGTTCGATGCCGACACCACCAATCGCTCATTACACACCTCCCTCCACCGTTCGCCATCCAAACCCAGTCCATTCAGATCGGCTTTAATGCAATGTTCCTGCCTTCGCTTCGGTCTACCCCTCGGACGTTTACCATTTGGTACATCGATTGTTTTAGAAATTCTTTCTCAGAAATTTTACATGCCCATTTTATTTACGTTAATATAATAATCTTAATTATATTAACCGTGTACAATTCAGCGTTGTGTACCCTTCTAAATTCTACAGTTGATTCATCCTTCTTCAGTACGAATATTTTATTTTCGAAAACCTTAAAACGTTGCTCATCCTTTATTCTAAGCTGTCACGTCTCCCACCCATAAAGAATCTTAGGAAGAATAATGGAAAAAATTGAGATAAATGTTTAAAAATTAATTGTTTTAAATGAATGTGTAATACAGCCTATGTAAATGCATAATTTTTTCTTCAACTACGGTGTGTATGAAAATACTTTTTCTATTCAAAGTTTGATGATATGTGAAAGTTGTGTGATGATCGCACAATGTACTGGTATCCTTCTTGAGAAACTTTTTTTTTATTTTAATTTATAATCGAGTTAACCTATAGGTTGCCTTTTACCTTAAAACACCTCAAATAATAATTATTTCAACTTATGACTTAAAAAAGTGTCTGTTGGTAAAGTTAGTCTCGGCGAGGGCTAAGTTAGAAAACATGTTTGCCAAAGGCCAGGCTAAAAGCTTTATGATTAGTCAAGAGGGGCTCTACTCTCCTACTCGCTTCTATATTTTCTCTAAATAAATATATATTTAGCTTCCCTTTTGGAATAATAACAAACCGAATGTAATGTTTATTTATCTTATTAGAAATGTATTTATTCATCTTTAAGCAGCATCGGATTCAGAGTTTTATCTTTTTGGGTGGAAGGTAATTTATTTTATGACGGTTACTACTCTGACCAAAAACAAAATGATATTTTATCTTTTACACTCTGTTATTCATAAATTAAAAGTATATATATATATATATATATATATATATATATATATATATATATATATATATATATAATCATCTGTTGGAACCATAATGCTTTGAGGGTATTTATGCATGTGTGTATTTAATTTGTTATTTTGATTAGTTTAGTTTCTTTTAAAGGAAGGAGATGGTCCGGGGTCATAAATAGGCTAAATAGTGGTAAAACTGTTTTATTAAAATCCAACGTTTCAACTCGACTTTGCAGGTCTCCTTCAGGATTAGAACGGACAAGATACAAAAATATAGAGAATTGTGGAAGTTACATAATAATTAGACAAACAATTATAAACAATGTGAATAAGCTTATTAAAATTATAAACAGTAAGTACATTAAAATATAAACAGAGAATGCTAAGTAACAAGATCCTAAACTGAAGTATATATGTGGTTACAATTGTTGTAGGGAAATATATAATATATGCAAATGTGAATATACTTCTACAGATCTACAGGAGAGATTGAAAGAAAAGAAAAAAGGAAATAATAGAGGTAAAGGAAAGTGGAGAAAAGAAATGAAAACCAAAAAGAAAGAAATAAGTAAATAAAATTAGAAGAATAAAAATAGAGACTTGTGTTCAGCTAGGAGTTTCACTTAGAACTGAAAACCAGGGTAAGGGCAGGTAGAGGGAATTCGCAACTTATTAAAATTATAAACAATATTTACATTAAAATATAAGCAGAGTAAGCTAAGCAACAAGATCCTAAACTGAAGTAAATAGATAGTAAGCTTATTCACATAATTTTTTGTCTAAATATTATGTAACTTCCACAATTCTCTATCTTTTTGTATCTTGTCCGTTCTGGCCCTGAAGAAGACTTGCAAAGTCGGGTAAAAACGTTGACTTTTAATGAAATAGTTTTGCCACTATTCAGCCTATTTATGACCGCCACCCCGGACCATCTCCTTCCTTTATAATGTAACGGTCAACTATTATATATTCAATTAGTTTCTTTTAGTTTAGATGTATTTACTTTCAGTATTATTATTTTGCTGTATATTTATTGTACATAGTTTCACATATTATATTATATTTCACACTGTGGTGATAATAAATGGTGATTCGTAGTATTGACCTAAAATCTTTTTTTTCATTATTGAAAATTTGCTAAACAAAAAAAGACAGCATTGCTTCAGTTGATGTAAAAAAAAAAAAAAAAATCAATACAAAAGATATAAACTTTGGAGCAGAAGATATGAACATCATATCTTTGTACGGAAGTATCCGATTTCAATGATTTTTTTAAAGGAAATTTTTGTTTTGACATAAGAAAGAAAAATTGAAGCTCAATTACTTACAAAAATTAAGAAAAATGTTGCGAAAATAATAAATATTTTGGGGAAAAAAGTAAAAGAACTGACAATTATTATTCCCAACAGTTTAAGATTAAATTTTTTATAAGTAAAATGTAAATAGTTTTCTCTCTTTTTTTTAAATTTATGATTTATAAAAATTTATGGCCACTTCGTTGTCTAAAAAGAATTATTTGAAGATCGTTTATATGAAAATAAACTCGAAGAATGAAAAACTTTATTTTTAATGAAAATCAGGAAAGTAAATTTATTGTGAGACATACGTAAACAAACCTATCTAGTAAGTAGCTTAGTCTCCCCTCCACTTCTCGTGATTAGAGCTTTGATTTAAGGATTTTTGTAAATACATCTGTATATAGTCTTAACCTTACAGGATTAATCTGAATGTCAATCATGGCTCGGAATGTCACTCCGACTGAACCTTTAAGGCCCGCTTGAAGTAGGTGATCGGCAGATTGCAGCACTCACCCGGCTACATAATACACGAGCAATATTACCGCATACCAAAACCATTTGGTGATCGAATGAAGGGAAATATGGTTATGGTTGGTTTGGATTAACCATGGCAGAGAGCTGAGCTGTCCGCACGCCGAGGAATTCTGGTCTGTTCTTTCGGGTCCAATTACAGAGCTCGAGGAAACCGCAGGTTGTGATATCCGCCGCGTTCCCGGGCTTGTCGGTTACGAAAATGTTCTGAAATAATTTTCTTATTTTAGATTGAATTTGAATGTTTAAGTATAAGTTCTGAAGAGACATCTTAAATAAAAAATATTATCATCAAATGTTATGGTATATGTACCTGATGGGATCCATCGAAATAAGAATCATTTCGTATAAATACAACTAATACAATTTATATAGGAGAGGCAAAAGAATTATAGTTTTATCTTAAGAGTCATTTATTTCCGAAGTGAACCTAATTATCATTGACAATATTTCAGTAAACGCAAAAAAAAAAAATATTTTTAATTCCAATTGTAATATCAAAACCAATATTAAAAAAAAAATAAAGTTTGAAATTTGTTATTATTAGCACAAATTTTCGAAAATCACTGATAATTTAAATAATAATTAAAGAACATACCTTAGTAGGGCATTTTAGAAACCCATTAAACTTCAATGCCTCGAATTAGGCAAAGATTGAAGAGATTAATTCGGTGGTTATTTTGGAGGAAAATGAGTTTTAAAAATTGTGCTTTAAAAAAATAACTTTTTGTTGACAATCGGAGGCGGGAGGAATTTTCTGCCTGAAGTCACCCTCCCCCAAAATGGTAAAACATAACTTATGAATGAAATAATCTCTTAAAGTATTATTGTTTGTGTGCTTACATTTAATAGGACTTCAAAAATCACTTAAAACACCATTTCATATCAGTAATTAGTTTCTTTTTAATCAAAAGTAATTATTCTTGTATATATCCTATCCTAATTAATACCCGGATAGTTGCTCCGGAACTATCGAATCCTGCGTTTTTAAGGCCACAAACGTACTATTTTCTAGAAAACGCAAGGCATTGGATTCGCATCCACACAACCTTATGTTAATTGTAGTACTGTCATGGAATACATGTCTCATTTCGTCGATTTGAGGTCTCTATGATCTAGAGAGGAGGAGTTTATATTATTTATCGATGGTGTTTTTGATCGACAAGCCATATTATCGTTAATTCTCCACCAAATCTCAAGATTGAGCCACCAATTTCGAAGGCTTCCTTCTCCTTCAGGCTGGCAAAATAGTCCAATCACCCAGAAAATTCAGGCTAACAAGTTATGAATGAAAACTAACTATATTTGCAAATAACTAAAACATTACACACTTTTCCCCTCGGTTATGTCTATGATAAAAGATTACTAAATTTCCTACAAAAGGAAAAAAAAAAATCATGGAAATGGGACAATCTTTAGAAAAGATACAGCTTATTATAATTTGTAAACATGCTGGTTCCAAACAATAATAAAGATTTAAATTAATTTTTGTTTCCTTTTTCGATTATATTTATCGATAAAGTAACAATTGATTTCTTTAGCTTTTGATACGTTGCATTATTTTCTTTACTTATTAATTTATCATTTGATAACAATGTGCCGTGCGAATTTTTCGCATGGACCTACTAGTTAAGTTAATACATTATACTATTTTCCGTATAATAATGCGGCAAAACCTTTTACTATCACTACACAATAAGCCGGGTAGGTTGGTTGCCTCAAGAATAGGTCAGGTCGAGACTCCTACCTGGCTCAGATATTTCCCCTGACCTGGAGTCGACCTTGACGACCACCTGTGGTCTAGAGATCGTCCCAGCCCTCTTAGTAAACACTGCACCGCCATATCTAGTTCACAGGTGAGGAACCTTTTTATCATTAGGGGTTACCGCATTAAGGTTACCGTTGTCATTTTTATTAATACGAAATAAATACGTCCTTATACATACATTCAACTTAATTGAATATTTAATAGTTGACCGTTGCATTATAAAGGAAGGCGATGGTCCGGTGTTGCGGTCATAAATAGGCTAAATAGTGGTAAAACTATTTTATTGAAAGCCCACGTTTCAACTCGAGTTTGCAGGTCTTCATCAGGGCTACAACGGACAAGATACGAAAAGATAGAGAATTGTGGCAATTACATAATAATTAGACAAACAATTATAAACAATGTGAATAAGCTTATTAAAATTATAAACAGTAAGTACAATAAAATATGGACTAAGTAAGCTGAGTAACAAGATCCTAAACTAAAGTAAATAGATGCTAACAATTGTTGTAGTGTAATATATAATAAATGAAAATGTGAATATACTTCTACAAAATCTACAGGAGAGAAATAAAATTAGAGACTTACAGGTGTGTTCCTCTAGGAGTTTCACTTAGAACTGGAAAGGCAGCGGTAAGGATTGCAGGTATAGGGGAAGTTAACATGTGTTAACTAAGTAAACATTGAAAAACCCAGGAAATTACAGTATCTAGGAATTTTTGAAGGTAAGGATGGATACAATGGAAAAATACTATATCTATGAAATATTAAATTATAAATATACATAAAAATAGAGTTGAGAGATGTGAGAGGTATTTCATGATTCTAGTTCAGAGTACAATGTGAATAAACCCAAAATTGGCAAAAGTAAAATATAAATATAGAACATTGACTTTCAATAAAATAGTTTTACCACTATTTAGCCTATTTATTACCGCAACCCCGGACCATCTCCTTCCTTTATTTAACTTAATTCTATTAATTTACAAATTGTTGTTACGAAATTGAAGAAGAGATTAAGGTTAGACTTAAAGCGGAAAATGCTTGTTATTTTTCTGTGACAAAACTACATAGTTCGCGCCTCTTGTCCCGGAACTTAAAAATTATAATCTATAAAACAACTATCTTGCCTACAGTTCTTTATGGATACAAAACGTGGCCGCTTACATTAACGGATGAGCAGCGTCTTAAGGTTTTTGAAAATAAAGTATTGCGTAGAATATATATGCCGAAGAAGGATGAGTTAACCGGAGATTTCAGACGGTTAAACTACGCCGAATTGCTTGAACTGTGTCCGGTTAATATAATTGAGGTAATTTCATTAAGTGGGCTTGTAAAATTGTAGGGCTTAATAACGAGAGAATTCCTAAAAGGTTAATATTTGTTGTAAGGTCTCTCTCTCGTCGGTCACAATTTTTGTCATTCTCAAAACTGTTTGTACAAATTGCCCCCTCCCTTGCTCCGTGGTTTCATTATCCCACTGAGCCTCCTCAGGGTATTTTTACTGAACGAGTTGCATTGAGTGAGTCACTGGCTCAGAGCGGAAAGATGTCGCTCGGATTTATCTCTCGGGCAGTTGCCAATTCTCGATTGTTCTTCTTCTCGGATATATCTAGGAGGCAGGTCATATTCATTTATATCATTCTCGTATACACTTGTGCAGTTGGCGTGCTTCGCTGTTGAAATTTACAGAGTTTATTTTCCGTCAAGAGACGGAGTTTAAGAAATAAAATATAATTTAAATGAATATATTTAGATTTCCCTGGAGCAAAACCAACTCTACAAAGAAAAACAATATAAAGTCATCTATAGCGAGGTTATATTTTCCTAGGAAGATGGGAGGGCGTGGTCTGACCAGCCTCCTAAATTTATGCTGATTACATGGCTCTGAATCTAGGAAGCCTTGGGATTAGTGAAGGAGCTGATGCTTCTCTATCAGAAATATGGATAACAAACCTTTACATGGGCGATTTTACCACTCATTAATAGATGTAGAGTGGTAATATATTTCCAAAACGGAAGGATTCCTGCTAGCAATTCAAGAACGAGTAATTGCCACAAAAGCATACAGAAGGTATGTTGTGTATTTCGTGAAGAGAGTATCAGTGACTTATGTCGCCTATGTAAAACTCTAGTGCGGTGCGCGCATCATACAACTTTCACTTACCAAACTTAGACTAGATAGGTTAGTTGGTTGGTTATATAGTAAAGGCGTAAAACCTGTTGGACATCAACGCCATTAATTAAAACTAAATATTATTATATCTTTTGATTATGAATATTAATAATTGGATAAAATTAAGGTTAAAAGTTGTTTATTGTTATTAAAGTTTAGTTATTTAAAGTTCGCACGTTAGGTAAAAATGAAAAAGGAAAAAAAAAATGAGGAGTTTAGATATTTTTTTAAGATTCCTTTTTCGAAGAGAAAACAAAAGATTTTGTCTATATTTTTTTCATTTCCCTAAGCAACCGGTGCATTTGATGGTATTCCCCTTATGTTTAATTGTCTAATATAAAAGGCACAACTCTCGAAGATATTGACCACTATCATTCTCTCTCCACACTTCCGGCATATGCTTGGGTTTTCTTTCGTAATTAAGTGAAGGTGCGTAGAGTAGACAGGTATTTTCATATATAGCGAAGTCAAAGTGAAAACGACAGTATAACTTCATTTAAAACAATTAATTACCATGTTTTTCCCGACCAACGATCTGTCTAATTTATAGGCAGATCATTTTTCTTTAGATGTCCTATGCTATAAAAAGTAATGGCAAATTAAGTCTTTATAACACATTATTATAAATATACAATGCTCCAGATCTACATTGCCTGTTGTCTCAACGTCAACTGAGCTAAAATGCTTCAGTATGATTGATACGTATAAGGGTCATCATGATTCAATCAATTCTTGTCAGTCATTTGACTGTCATTCATGACTTATCGTGTCGAGTCCGCTAGACGTTTGCATCCTATTCCATTTCATTTTACGACTGTTAATCAAACAATATTTAGGTATCTAGGTTCTACGATAACTAGAAAAAACGAAATTGAAGAAGAGATTAAGGTTAGGCTGAAGGCGGGAAATGCTTGTTATTTTTCTGTGACAAAACTACTTAGTTCGCGCCTCTTGTCCCGAACTTAAAAATTAGAATCTATAAAACAATTATCTTGCCTACAGTTCTTTATGGATGCGAAACTTGGCCGCTTACATTAAGGGATGAGCAGCGTCTTCAGGTTTTTGAAAATAAAGTATTGCGTAGAATATTCGGACCGAAGAAGGATGAGTTAACCGGAGAGTTCAGACGGTTACACAACGCCGAATTGCGTGAGCTGTATCCGGGTAATATAATTGAGGTAATTTCATCGCGGCGAATTAAATGGGCGTGTAAAGTTGTTGGGCTTAGTAACGGGAGAATTCCTAAAAGGATAATATTTGCTGTGCCGAATGGTAAGCGTCCGAGAGGTAGACCGAAGCGAAGGTGGGAAGATTGCATTAAAGCCGATCTGAAGGGACTGGGTTTGGACGGCGAACAGTGGAGGGAGGTGTGTAACAAGCGATTGGTGGTGTCGGCATCGAACCTTCGGGTTCGCTAAGCCTTTTATTATTATTAATCAAACAATATTAATGATTGTGGGGGAAAAATTTTTTGAAATGATTTTTTGGTAAAATTCTAATTTTAATAGAAAACACAAAACTCGTCGAGAATGTATAACTTAACGTTAGTAAATATTGCATGTTATTAGATTTATATTAGTAGATCCTCAACATTTCGCGTAAAAACATTTTAGAATGTTATGGATAAAATTTAATAAATAGGGTGTGTCACAGATAAACTAACAATATAAAGCCCTCTACAGAATAGTATCGCTTGTCTGTAAAGGGAGAGGATCAGCTGTTTCTATATTGCTTCCAACCCTTATTTCTCCTTTAGTTATCAGTTGATTTTCTTCATTTATTATATTCAATCATTTATAATATCCGGTGAAATTGTACTTTTTAGGAAGAAATTTTAAAAATTAGGCTTTTAAATCCTATTAGGGAACATCAATGAGAATAAGACCTACATTTTATTAAAAATCACTTAATTTTACACTCAGGAAATAAATTTAATCAAAATCATTAGTCATTTTTGAGAAAATTGTAAACATGTATAAAATCGATTATATAAAGTGTTTTTTTTTTTGTTAACCGAATTTGACGGAAAAAGTTGCTGTAACATCTCAGGTATATACAAACCTTAAATAGGCAATATCAGTTGCGTAGGAATTTTCATTTTTGAGCTAGACTGTTCACACACTACTGTTGTCCAAAATCGTTCGTGGTCTTGCACTTTGCAAAACCAAGACTAAGGCCGCCTAACTGTAGCAAGACCAAGACTTGTAAAAAAAATCGATTTTTTAAAATAAAAATCAAGGCAAAATAGTTACTAATACTAATACTCGGCCTTAGTTAGGTTTCTCCTATCTAAAAAAATATAGTAATATCTCTATAGTAATAAGTTAATAAGTAACTGCAAGACTGTTAAGTGACTCTTGCGAACAAGAACAAGACTGAGTTTGCAAGACCAAGACTCGTCTCGGTTCGTATTTGGGCAATACACAGACCATTTCGTAGGACTTCGTTATTTAGGCTCAGGGAACCTAAAAACATGTATTTTCGTTGAAAATTCAGATTCGAAAATGTCTATGATCGCAATACTTTCCATTACTATATATTGCATATATAGGTAAGTGAAATATATAGAATTGTCTGAAGAGATTGTGAAGTCATTTACCGGACTAATACTGGAGGAAACTCAATATTCTTTGAGACGACCGTCAAAGGGTATAAAATAAAAAATAAGAAATATCTAACAATTTTGAAAATATATAAATGTTATATTTGGCTGACCGAATAGCTCCTTTACTATTATATATAATGGGTACCATTGTATATAAAAAACAAATAAATAATAATAATGATAAATATAGAAATGAGTAAGAATTTCATAAAGAAATAAATAGAAATTAAAAATATTAAACGTATCCAAAGAAACGAATTAATTTTTAATTTAATTGAATATTAATTTTTTTTAAAAATTGATTATGATATATTCAGCGGCAATATGATGCCCATCTGTACCTGTACAATAAAGGAATATAAATGTTTGAATTAATTAACGAAAAAAATCTCAAAAGGAACTTAATTAACAACCTTTGGAAAAAAAAACCTCTTTTGTCCATGAAACTGAGCTTGTTAAATGAGATATTCGTGTAGCAATGATATTGATGAAGCTTTTATTAAAAAAGTTGATTCATGTATTAACCCATTTAATTACATTACAATATTATACCTTTTTGTTTATTTTTCAACCTATTTTCAATTGCTCGATAGCGCATTTAGCTAATTTGATAAGTTTTTAGTTTCTTTGGATTTTGTTTGATAATATTCTTGATTTAATAAATGGTGAAGCAGCAGATCTCTGGGCCATTTTCTGTTTTATCTGCAGGTAACTCTTAAATTTAAAAAAAATTAAGGAATTTAGGTTATTATATTTATATTTATTTTTATATATTGTAGATTGGAATACAGTGTATTTGTCGTAGATGTTGGATTTTACTGTTGAAATATTTAATTCGTTATATATTGTAAGATTTAAACTAAATATACAATGGCACGTTAACAATTATTAGATCGTATTGTTTGTATTTTGTTTATACAAGTTGGTGTTGTTGAAGCCCTAAGTTCTGCTCCGTATGTAGTGATCTCTAACTTGGTCTCAGTGTTGTAGATCTGTCGCTTGTTTTCTAAGTTCAGGCGGATCTACGGGGAGAGAGGAGGAACCTTTCGGGCTGAAGCCCCCCCTCTCAAAATGGTAAAATATCACCATATTTTACAAACAAAAAATATTAAAAACTATTTCTAAAAAAAAAATATTAAGTATTCTTGTTCCTGTAATTACATTTAATAGGACTTCAAGAACCACCTAAACACCATTTATAGGCAGTTAATTTCTTCCGTTTTTTTTAAAAATAATTATCGTTATATGTTTATGAAAAAAAAACCTTTCGGGCGGAGGGATGAAGTCCCCTCCCCCCTCAAAAAAAAAAAAAAAAAAAAAAAAACTGGATCCGATAGTGTCTTATAATCAATGTTGTCTTTTTATTTTGCATTCTAATGCACTTATATTTTATTTTTATCTTTATCTCTATGAATTTTTTATCTTATCCTGCGTTTTATTTTTTAACCATTACAATATAAGTACATGCAATATATATATATATATATATATATATATATATATATATATATATATATATATATATATATATATATATATATATCTTGTTAATCACCTCCCAATGGCATTTATGACATGTATACTTATGCCTGTAATTTATAATTAAGTACACATTCTTGACCAACGAATGAATAAGACGTATATTTAGCATTCACTTACAATGTCCAGTATTATTTATTATTATTATTATACTATGCTTATTATTATTTTATGTTTATTTCATTTCTATATAATATATCGTCGGCACTATGTTAAAGTAACGGGTGTGAAATCATTTTTCAATTTCTTTCGTTTATCATAGCACTCCATTAGGGTCGCCATCTGGTAAAATGTCGAATTTGAACGACGACTGCAATACCGAAATCAGTAATATCATTTTTAGGAATTTTTTACTTTGCTATAAATGTACATCTTGCAGTAGCAAATAATCTCAGTCGTATGTTTACATCCGGACAGAGGCCAACGATGTTTAATAACATGATATTGATCTATCGAATATACCAAATTCATTAGTTTTCAATTACTTTTCAAGACGCCATAACCAATATTAAATCGTTTCAACAATCGAATATGGCACATCTGCTGCAACCAATCTAGTGTAATCCTCCCATCTACTTCTTGGTTTACCTCGGATAATGAATTAATTAAGTTAAAAGGAATCGTAACCATACTTTGTTGCACTTTCACCACCTTTCGACATTATTTCAAGTGACGGATACTAATTTCGACAAGACAGAAAACAATGCTGAACGCACAACTCCGTGATTCGGTCGACCGACCAAGCGTTGGAGCGTAGCTAAAGAACAAAAAGAAAAGTAAAACAAATAAATATTGAAAAAACATTATGTGTGCGAATCGAATAATTTAATAATTGAAAAATCTTTGGTCTGTCCATTGCGCTCCCCCCCCCTTCCAAATTGTTTTTGGTCTTCTCTTCTTGCGGTACAAATGAAAAAAAAAATTATAAAAAACTGCACTTCTTTTACAATTACACTTCGCAAGATAATTATAACGATCTAGAATCTATGCACTATAGAGGAGAAGGATCTATACAGATTAGAAATTGGTCAATCAGCATTTCATGAAATGAAGGCTAGGAGGTTAAGATTGGTGGAAAATATAGTTCGTAGCAACCCTCTACACGACGATGAATGCCTAAACAGAAGGAAAAATACCCCGTGGAAGGATAAAAACAGATGGATAAATCGAATGAAATAACATACGTCCATCAGAAAAAAAATAAAAATAAACTCATATCAACTCTTGAGCTTTGGTTGAATGTTTCCTCAAAGTCCCACAAAAATATAATATCCAAAAACAAAATGGATAAACAGAATCAACAAAGATACTAGCAGTAAATTAGAAAGCAATATCCCAAAATAGGCAGAAATAGAGAAAGCTGGTTGAGGCAGTGAGGGATCTATAAGGTCTGTATTGTCAATAGAAGAAATTATTATTAAATTAATTTAGTAACTATATAATTTGACTCGGTTAGAATATTATACAGTCTTTGGCGGTCAATAGAATCGTATGCCTTTTTAAAATCTATATACAGCTGGTGAAAAATACCTTTGTACTCCAATTTTTTCTCTGCCTTGCTTTCCCTCCACATGTGGGGGGATAAGTATGGTTCGGAGTTCCTATGGCCGACTGTAATAGGTATGCCTGCGTCTAAGATGTTTATTTTCATTACTTTTTTTTTTTCTTTTTTTTCTCACTATGATATTTTATTTTGTTCTTTTGTAGCTTTATATTATTTGAAGTTATTTTTTTATTTATTTTTTTTTTTAATTTGTAAATATGGTGTGAATGTGCTCTCAGAACTCTATTATAAATTTCCTTTATTGAGACAGATTGTAATATTTACCAATAAAAAAAAAAAAAAAAAAAATTCTCTAATGCTCTAGTTCGCGCCTCTTGTCCCGGAACTTAAAAATTAGAATCTATAAAACCATTATCTTACCTACAATTCTTTATGGATGCGAAACGTGGCCGCTTACACTAAGGGATGAGCAGCGTCTTAAGGTTTTTGAAAATAAAGTATTGCGTAGAATATTCGGACCGAAGAAGGATTAGTTAACCGGAGAGTTCAGACGGTTACACAACGCCGAATTGCGTGAACTGTATCCGAATAATATAATTGAGGTAATTTCATCGCGGCGAATCAAATGGGCTTGTAAAGTTGTTGGGCTTAGTAACGAGAGAATTCCTAAAAGGTTAATATTTGCTGTGCCGAATGGTAAGCGTCCGAGGGGTAGACCGAAGCGAAGGTGGGAAGATTGCATTAAAGCCGATCTGAAGGGACTGGGTTTGGACGGCGAACGGTGGAGGGAGGTGTGTAACAAGCGATTGGTGGTGTCGGCATCGAACCTTCGGGTTCGCTAAGCCTTTTATTATTATTATTATTATTATATAATTTGGCGTATTCCAGAGTTCAATTTGTCATATTTTATGTATATAAACCAAGACAAATCACTACGTTTTACTTTTATCCTTCGATGTAGAACTCACCTCGACAGTGTCCAGGAATTCCAAAAGGAGACCATAGAGGTTCTAAATATCCAACGAAGACATTTATAACTATAATAATTACAGCGGCATAAGCCAAAAAAGACAAACATTCCCTTAGCTATTGCCATCACTGGTACGCTTACTCTAATCTTTTCTGAATGGCTCATTGTTCGACTCAGTTCAAATTAATTTATACATTTCCTGAGTTGAATGAAGAACCTTAATGAGATTAAACCGGCTAATTAAAAACTTTCTCACACTCATCGCTTTACTGTTATTTTCTCAAATGTAATTAAGGCCTAAATGTCATTAGTTACATAGAAGAAGAAAAAAGAAATAAGAAAAGAAAAATAAATTGTGAGGATGACTGCAGAGAAAACGGTAATTGAAGGGTGAAAGCCAAAGCCCATTGGATGAGGCGGTGCCGACTGCCCACTGCCTTCTTAATACTGCTTCCTCACAAAGCGAATTAATTTCTCTCCTTGTATTTATCCGTCATGGTGGGTGTCAATTCACTACCTGTTACTTTTTGTAACTGTTATTTTCTTGTAGTAGCTACTTAATGATGTTTTCTAACTTTTACCCTTAAAGTTTAACGTTATAATGAACTAGTTGGCCAGTGCGAATAATTCGCAGAAAATTTGGTATAGAAATAGAAAATAGCAAAAAAATATGGAAATAAGTAGTTTTTATGTATTATTTAAGGGAGGAATTAATATTTTTTTTCTTGGTCGATTCAATATTCCATTTAACATAATAAACCAAAATATTTGTTTAAATTGCTTTGCTAAGACCTATTTTTAAACGCTGACTGGAAAGATAATAAAAGTAATAAAGACAAAATAATGCAAGTATAATGTAATCTAATAATGTAAGAACAAACAAATGCCTTTAAGAAATAATACATTTAATGTATCAGCCAGGAAAAAATGTGTAGTAGACTATTCTACTCCTATCTTTAAAGAGGATGGCATTATTAAGTATACCTAAATCAATGGACTGTATCTTTGTTAATAATTGTCTGATTTTTTTTTGTTTTGTTTTTTAGGTAATTTAGTAATCTTTCTAATTATCATGAGTATAGTTAAAATCAATAGAATAATAAAATGCATACTTTTTTAGTTATTCGCAAACAAAGTTTCTTTTCCTTCATAACTTTTTTATCCACAAATTTCGTGGGGATAGGACTATTTTTCGCATGTGAAAAAAAAAAAAAAAAACCTGTACCACTACAACCCATGAAGGGTCTGGGGTTCAGTACTATTTAGGGAAAGCACTGTTTCTAGGTCAACGTTTGTGCAAAGAGATGATTTGACCGAGATCACGCTCAACCGCCAGGCTTTCTCCCTTAATTAATTCTTAGACTCCTGACCCAAGGTCGCCCCACGGGCGATGAAACAGATAAATAAATTTTCTGCCATGAACCGTGGTTCGAACCTGGGACCTTAAGCATTGGAAGCTCAGTGCCCTACCATTGAGCTACCCCGCTCCCTTAGCTACCCCCTTTCGCATGTGAAGGAGAAGAATATCTTCAAAATGAGTGGTCGATCATTGGATTGGTGGATCATTTGATGAAGAATTGACGAAGTTATGGCGTACCGGCAAAAAAAAAAACACCTTTTAGACATAATATATAGGATTACTGTATTATAGTTATTAAAAGTCATCAGGGGAAGTGGTGGTGGTATGGAACCTTATCTGTGTGGTAAGTGATAATAAGTTTCGGCCTAGTAAATCCATCACATCTTGAAAATATCAACAGTGGGTTCAATAGATTCGATGGATATAACCTTATTATAACCTCAATGTTGTCGGTTCTCAGTTAAATGAATTAGTGAATACATGGAACATTTACTCTATATTTATTAATTTTATGATTATTCTTCTCCCACGTTTGAGGTTTTTTTTATTTTATTTTTTTGGTGACTACTAGGAATTTTAAAGACAAAATGGCCGAACACAAATAGACGTGGGTCTCAAAGTGACCGGTTCTTGAAGTTGTGAGTTCGATTACCACCTGGGACGGTTAATATTCATTTCTCGACCGCCTCGGAAAATCAATCTTGTCATTTCCACTTTGATAAGTGCGCGGCGGCAAACTGAAGGTAGCCATCAACGATTTTTTTTTTCTCTTTCCTTTTAGGCAATACGGGAGTTTCCAAGGTCAGGGGATGAGGGCGGTGGATTAACGTCTGAGTTAAAAGCCCCCTTTGGCACCGAGACTGGAACTCTGTATTATTTTATCATATTATCTTCTGCTGTACACTTGTGTTAGCCCGCTTCGCAACCTCTCATCGGGTCTTGGATTCATTAATTTGTATTACTGTATCTTAGTACTGTGTATTGTATTACTGTTGTACTAGGAGGTGATTTGACCAAAATCACACTCATCCTCCAGGTTCCCTCCACTCTTAGTTAATTATTTAATTTATATTAACGACTTTACAAAGGCTGGATATGCCCGAGAAGGGTCTCTGAGACCACACGGCTTGCAGTATAGGTACCCAGTGCCATTATTTACTAAGCTACTCTGCTCCCTTGATATTTCTACTTACCGAAATTTTTTTATAGAACATTTATGCTAGATATATAAGCGTACGACTTTATTTACAATACTATTTCTTTACACAGCTAAATTTAATTAATATTTATTATCAACGAAAATAATATTTTTTCATATTAAAGGCAATAATACTTCCCATTTTCCCATCATCAGAGTAATCTTTATCTTCACTTTATTTTTTTGATGTGGCACCATTTGTCAAAAATCAAATATTGGGCACATTTTTTAAAACTATATTTTGGTGTTACACATCTTTTCATATTCATTGATACACTAATCAACTAATCAAATACTCTGATGATGGGAAAATTGTCCCGAAACGTTAGGGACAACAAATGTAATTAAAAGAATTTGAAGAAAATTGGAAGTATTATTGCCTTAAATATGAAAAAAATTGAACGTAGGCTTCCTTATTAAACAAGAAAAATAAGAAGATAAGAAAATAATATTAATTTTAAATATTAAACCATTTAGTTTCAGTAACTAAATTTATTCAATATATTTATTCGGCTCAGAGTCAAAATCTCTTAAAATCTTCCCTAACGTTATTAAGAATCTTGACTGAGACTGATTCGTCAAAGATGTTTTTTCCTCGAGCATTTTATCCCTTTTCGAAAGAGGAAACCTTTTGAAGAGGAAAATTCTATAACTTATTGGAGTGGGCTCTTTGACGTTAAGAAGGATATTCAATTTGTGCAGCTCCAACTAAATCACTATTTTCCTAATTATAATTTATTTATTTACGTTTTCACTTAAGTCAAAGTCGATTTATGCTTACCTTTTACATACAGATGAGTACATGCCTAAACACATAATTATTAACCAAATAAGACTTTTGATATCTCTCTTTATTGATAATATTTTATTTATTTCAGACTCCTAATTTATCAACTGGGCATATTTTGGGTGAGTGATTATAGTTCTTATTATACATAGTATTAGTATTTGTCTGATGAAATGGATTGTTTTTACAGGTTTTTTTTTTAAATTATAAAACCATAGATTTTGAAACAATAAGTTCATTAAAATTATATGATTTTTTTTTTTTTTTTTTTAAATTTCTTTATTGAGTATTATAACAATCTGTCTGTTGGACATTGGTTATAGTGAGGTAGGATGACATTCACACCATATGTACAAAAAAATAAAATAAATAGAACAAAATAATAATCAAAAGTATATACAATAGACAATAAAATAAAATAACCTAAAAAATAAGAAAATTAAAACTAAGGAAAAAAAAACACATGCATACCTATATACAATCAGGCGAGGGAACTCCAGGAGAACCCTGCGCTACTCTCCCAACCGCGTCACTGGTACTAAAGCCAGCGGAGATTGGTCGAGAGCACTTTAGCCACATACCTACACTATAATGAATTTTTAATATATTTATTGTAAGGAATTTTCCTGAAGTTTCGTAGGTTCGGAACACCTAGCGGATCCAGGAATTTATTATTTTTTGGGGGGGGGGACTTCACCTTTTTTTTCTATATATGTAACGATAATTATTTTGAAAGAAAAAGAAAAAAACCTAACTACTTACAAAAAATTGTGTTTAAGTTTTTCTTGATGTCCTATAAATGTAATTAACTAAGAATAATACTTTTTAGAGAGATTTTTTTTTTTTTTGTAAGACATGAATATATTTTACCATTTGGGAGAGGGAGGGAGCGGCTTCAGCCCGAAAAACTACCTCCGTAGATCCGAATGTGATTCGCAACGTTCGCCATGTTTGTTCTCTGGAAAAAATAAAAAATTACAAGTACCATGTTTCTCGTTATTGTTTATTAAATATCTAAAACTGGTTTAAAACCTTAATCTATTATCGATTTAATTGTAAAAATTAAATAAAGATCCCAACTTTAATCCACAACCAATAGGATAAACGCACCAGTGATAGCTAAGGAAATTTTTGGCTTATGTCGCCGTAATTATTATAGTTATAAACTTCTCCGTTGGACATTTAGAACCTCTAGGATCTTCTTTTTCTATTTAACACTTTAAAATTTTAAAAAATATTCAGTTATGTAGGAATAATCTCTATTTAAAAAAGACACACTTTTTGTGCTAGTGATGGACACCCCGAACTTGAATTGTTCTAGTAATGGACAGGGGGTCGGTACCCGAAATGGACATACCTCAGAAAATTTCTAAATTTTTATTTAACTATAAAGATAACGATAAACATATGATAAGATTAATGTTCAACTTACTCTTAGCAAAACTCATGGTAGGAAGGTATGAAACACACTGATCTCAAGAGCACTATAGAAACCACAATGTAGGAATTTTAAAATTTTATTTTGGGAAATTTGTTCATACAGTTGTCAATAGAGGGCATTTTTCTTCAATCTAAAAAAAAAATTGTAAGCATTAAATTAACAAGGAAGCTTATTGTTGACATTTAAAGTACAATGTGTCCATAACTGGCGCGTTCATTCTATTTGATTGTTTTTCTCAAATAACCTCAATTTTGACATTTTTTTTCTGATGTATCGAAAAAGTGGTTGACGATTGGCTGTAGGTATAGTGAAACCCACATAAATTAAAAGTATAAGAGTTGTTTTTTATAAGGATATTGATAATCAACAACTGAATATTGAAACAATCTCTCTCTCTCTCTCTCTCTCTCTCTCTCTATATATATATATATATATATATATATATATATATATATATATATATATATATATATATTATTGAAAAATATCTTGGTACAAATGGGAATGACAGTTGGTGCGGATTCTGATAAAGACTGATTCATGTTGTAGGATAACATTATCTAGTTCTAAAAATCCTTCTACCGCCGGATGTTCTGTGATAATTAACAAGTGGTATATATTGTTGGTGTATTATTTACAAAAATAACATTCATATTATTAATTTAAAGAATATATATTTTGACTCCCAACTATCTGCATTTTAAAAAAAACTTACTGCGTGGAAAAACCTACTTGTTGCTCCCAATGTTTCGGACTCGGTTGTAAAACGTAAAAATGCTAATACAAATTTTCTATTATGAGGGTTGAAAATGTTTTAAGAACTGTTTTACTTTACGTTGAAATACTAAGCTCTCCTACATTCGATGACACTCTAGAAAGAATTGTCTTGAAAGAATGATATTCCACACGATGACTGGAGCGATCTGGGATCAGAATGCTAACGCTTGGAGGAGAAAGACCAATAAAGTGCTGAATACAGAAACTGGTCAATCAAGATCTCATGATATGAAGGTAAGGAGGTTAAGATGGGCAGAGCATATAACTCGCAAGGAATCCATCTGGAAGCCTCTACATAACAATGAATGCTTGGTAAAAAAAAAAACACATGGAAGACCTAAAAGCAGATGGATAGATCGAATCAACAAAGATGGAATATAGCTGTATGCAAATAAGTGGAAAGAAATAGCCCAAGACAGGCAGACTTGTTTGGACGGCAAAAGTCTGTATGGTCTATAGAAAAAAGAAAAAATCATGGAAAGAAATATTTCTACGAAGGAATTTATTATAAATTGCTGTTTATCACATTTTGTCAGCTTTAGTTTGGGTCCTGATAGAAGAATGTACGTTTAGATAATTATTCGAGAGAAACATTCTTTAAAAAAAAAGACAATATTTTTATTTAAAATACGAAAAAATCACTATTTCAGCAAATATCTTGGTAACTTTTAAAACGATGATAGTTATAAGAAACTACCCTTAGTAACCATTATATTTGTTATTTTGAAATTCAAAAATGGTGATTTTTAGTGTATAAAAAAATATATATTTTTTAAATTCTTCAGATATTTCAAATGTTTTTGATTCTGCTCTTGGACTAACATTGAGAATTTCGACAAGTATGATGATCGAACTAGAAATGGAACTAATTTGTACATTCTCCCAGAAAAGAATAGAGAGCGATAGTATTATACAATATTAATGGTGCAGAAAATAATATATTTTGTGAGGGACAAGGGAAGAAGAGAACAGATGGCGAAGGAAGGTAAGCGTTGGTCGTAAAGTCTCTGGAAGTTATAGCCGGAGCACAGAGTGCGCTGGAGTTCTCTGCCTCCTTCCAGGCTGCAATTTATGAGGGGGGGGGATGGAGATCTCTTTGTCGTCGAAGTTGCGATATAGGACTTTAAAATTAACAAGAAAATAATTCTACCTTTTAGCTGCTCGATGGCTAAAAAGCAGTTGAAGGAACCTATACGTTGTATGGCCCAAGTCAGGAGTCTTCACACATTAAGAACCCGACTGCGTTTCAGAGCATGGCAAGTGATAAAAAAAAAATCTTGTTCTATGATTGGCACTTCAGCTGCGAAATGAGCTTTATATGAGAAAAATATATGTAATAAATGTGTGAGTAATTTGCTAAATTACATATTTTTAAATAGTTTCTATAACTTTATGCTTGCGAAACGTGGCCGCTTACATTAAGGGATGAGCAACATCTTAAGATTTTTGAAAATAAAGTATTGCGTAGAATATTCAGACCGAAGAAGAATGGATTAATTAGAGATATATTTTACGCCTGATTATAATGTTTCATACAGAGCTGATTTTTTTTTTAATATAATGAAATTTATCTAAACTAAACTTTGTCACAGCTGATAATCGTTTACGACATCGTTATCCGGACATGAAGGCGGAATACGTCCGGAAATGCACTACTATCTTCATATCTGATAGCAGAGGAAGTTACAGCTCACATCCGTCGCACAAGAGTATTTCGTCTCCATAGTCGTTTTGTGGGTCGATCTCTAATAATCGATATCTCTATATCGAATGAATTGATATTAGCTATAACAATAATGCTACTATAGATTTTTTTAAATGAAACCTTATATACATTTTATTTATTGAAATCACTATTAGAATTTATGTGTCATATAAAAAAAAAAAAGCGGAAATTCGATGTCCTACAGTTTCGAAAATCCATAACTCTCAGCAGGGCAATCATAATAAGGCTTAATGAGACGAAAGGTTCGATGCCGACACTACTAATCTGTTATTACATACCTCCCTTCACCAATCACCGTCCAAACCCAACTTCCATAAAAAAAAAAATCTATAGGTAAAAAAAAATTAAAGTAAAATTCAGTTGTTAGACTTGTTGTTACTCTTGTCATTATTCTAACAACTGAATTTTAATTTAATTTTTTTACCTACAGTACTTATGTTTCTCATACCTTGTTATCTGGTTCTTTTCTTAGCCCTGATGATGGCCTGAACTTCAGGTCGAAACATCGGCAAATGTCAAAATAAATATTATCATTTATTTTTGCCTTCTTATTTGACTGATCACCCCAACTATTCTTCTCTTCTTCATTCACTTTTTTTGTTGATATTGATTTTTTTTTTTTAAATTTACGATATTCTCTTTTAAAAAATCGGACAATTTGGAGCAAGGATATGGTTTCTAGATATTTGTTATATGTTCTACTGCAAAGGTGGTCTTAGGTCATATCCTTTATTTTGGTTTTTGATTTTTGAAAGCGTTACAGAAAAATTAGCAATGCTGTTTTTCTTAACAAATTACTAATGATGAAAAAACAGATATTTAAGGCAATTAATTTTTCTTTATGTTACAAGGAAAGTAATGTTAATTTTTATGTAAGATTGTTTGAAAATAATAAACCATTGTGATATAATTTGTAGTGTTTATAAGGATTATTCCGTAAAATAAAATTCCGTAAAAAGATTGACCGTTTACCGCAAACCACACAAGCGGTACAGAAGACAAGGTCATGACAAGAAGAGGAAGATCTTGGGAAATGACAGCTCGAAGTGCGAAGAGCAGTCGGCCGAAACGACGAAAGGCATTAAGTAAGCGGTCGTGTTCGGGCAAGAGCAGTTCACTAGATCCAACAGCGTTTTCCTCTTCTACCTCTCTGCCGTTTTTCCTGTCATTCCATCTTCTTTTAGGGGTCAGCTCTACCTCTAACGGCTTCCTGTCCCTCTCTTAATTGCCAGCGGAAAAGAAATTGGGGTAGTGAGCGGCAATGTCTTAAGGGGAGCGCTTTCGAGGAAAAGAAAAAAAAGAGAAGAAGGAAAGACATTGAGATTAACGAGAAGAAAATTCCAAGTGATGGATGTTTAGATGGAAATTACGAATGATGATTGTCGAGGTTCTGTAAATTATTATAAAAAGTAAATAAAATGTAATAGTCCGTGGTACCAGACTCCTTTTTAGCAAATTATTAACATCCACCTGGAACTTCGTAAATAGCTCCATCTCTTCGTAACCAACAAATATTTTTTTTAGAAAAATTCTCGGAATTCAGGCTTTTTCAATCTGGATTTGGACAAACTTTGTCTATTTAATTAGGTGCTAAAAACTCGTAAATACCCATTTGCTTTTCACTTGGTTGATTATAAAATCGATAAAGAAATGGCCTACAAAAATATTGGGCCATTTAGCCTATATTTTTTTATTTATTTACTCAGAAATATTACAATCTGTCACAATTAAGTACATTTATTTATTTATACATGTTTTGGGCTCTTCAACCACTTGAGTCATTTTCTCCCTGTATTACAATTTGATCAAGTACTACACACATAACTCAACTATAGCTAAGAAATACAATTTAAAGTTTGAAAAGTTAAGAATAATTACAGATGATTATGATATTACAATTGAACTAAAATTATAAAAATTAAAACTTAAAGATTTAATAGAAGAAAAGATAAAAGATACAATAAAAATAAAGATTAATGATATTAAGAATAAATGCTAAGAAATACATTTTTAAATAATGAAAATTAATACTAATATAGGTGAAGTTAAAGAATACAGTTTAAACATTAGAAAGTACAAGCACCATTAAAATTAAACATTAAAGATTAGAGAAAGATAAGTTAACAGTTAACAAGGATATTTAAATAATAGGTTAATGATTTCAGGAATATAATCTAAAAATGCAGTTTAAAAAACAAAATTAATATTAAAAGAGGAAAAGTTAGGAAGTACAATTTATAATAGTGTTCATAGAGCACATCTATACTCTATTTACAATAAATAATACAGAAATTAATAATAATAAAAATAAATGTATATAAACAAAAGAACTAACGTAATCAAAATAACAACTAAAACACACGCATACTATACAATATTTATAGAATCCATTCACTGAGGAGAACTCCGAGCCAAGCCTTTCTCCCCACTCGTGGAAGGAAAGGCAGGACTCTAGGAGATCCCAGCCCCTCGCACTCAGCCACATTACTAGTATTAAGAACCAGTAGAGGTTGAGGAGAGGCGCTATAATCTTCAGACTATATAATTTCGTTATTTTGATAATTTCGGGGTGTAGGTCACGCCAAACGGCTAAATACTTTTGAAGACCACCTTTTTTCAAAACTTTGTATAGAAGTTATCTTACGATTCAAGTGGAAAGCAAATGCTTATTTACGAGTTTTTAGTCCCTAATTAAATAAATAAAGGTTGCCGACCTCCAGATTAAAAACGTCCGAATTTCGAGAATTTTCGTAAATATAATATTTGAGGTTTACGATGAGATGAAGTTATATGCGAAGTTTCAGCCGAATGTTAATTAATAGTTTGTTAAAAAGGGGTCTGTATCATGGATTATAAGTTATGTTTATTTTTATTCTGATTACTTTTATTATAAGTCCGCAGCTGTTTTATATGCAACAAAATCAATTGAAATATGCCATATAATTTGTCAATATTATAATTACCTCAAATTATGGGAGGGAGGCGAAATGATATTTCTTTTTTTTTTTAATGTCACCCTCGCTTCTCCCCTCCTCCCAGAAATCTGCAGCTATACCACCAATTTCTTCCAAGCGTACACGAATTTATCGTAGCACGGTTAGTTCCTGTAATCACAGTTACTTTTTTTTATTTATTTTTTTATTTATTGATGATATTTACAACTGCATATAAGTAAAATAACAAGCAAGTAAAAATACATTCAGTAAATGTGAACAAAAGAATATAATAGCGTGAAATCACTTGTTGAGAAACTGGTAGCACTCTAAAAATGTATTTACAAAAGGAAATCTCGAGGCCATCTTCTTTTCAGACGCCTCGGAGGACAGTTACTTAAAATTAAAGTTTATTAAAATTAGTGCTCCCTCAAAATTAAACCTTTATTTAGCTACTAATTTGTATTAAAATGTCCCTCCTTAAGTTGTTACGACAATTCATTCTGTTATTATTATACATGCGGCAGAATGTATTAGTTTAAAGGAAAAAAAAAACCAAAAAAAAAACATTATTATATGAAAGTTACAACTCCATTATACATACATATACTATAATACATACGCTATTATACATACATATTATACCTATACATCACTAGCCCTTCCAACTAATTGCCATTTTTAAGACCCTTTGTGTATTTAATAGAGGTCTATGGAGGTAGTATTATAGTCGTATAATTCCAGCTAAAGGAAGAAAAACGGCCCAGAGCGGGCAATGAATGGTGGACTATTGACTGAGAGAGCCCATTAATAAGCTGGATGGCGAAGGCTGGATGCGGGATGTTTCTTTTGACCCTTCTCTTTATAAAAACTTATAACTCTCTCAAAACTCATCTCCGCTCAAATATTATCAGTTTTCTTACTGATTGGAATGAAAATAACTACTATACATATATATATATATATATATATATATATATATATATATATATATATATATATATATATATTTTAAATATTAATATCCAGTTTGGGAGGGAGGGGGGAGCTATGGACAAATGGACCAAAATAAAATTGGTTTCTTTAAACATAATTATTGTGAAACGACCAAACACAATCTTATATATTATTTCTATACGGACTTTGTCAAAAATAAAATAATCCATAAAGACCTCAATGTTCCATATGTTTCCGATTTGGCCGAATCCAGATACCTATCCTTCCATAATAAACTTCAGAAACATCCGAATCCTCTTGTTTCTAACCTTGCTTCCTCTTCGATTCCTGATAACCCTCCGAGGCGTCTGAAAAGAAGAAGACAAATTATTAGAGTGCTACCAATGGATAGTTTCTCAACAAGCGTGTTTCATGTGATTATATTCCTCTGTACACATTTACTTGATGTATTCATACTAATACAGTTGTAAATATCATAATAAAAGTTTTAAAAAAATAAAATTTCTATACGGTGTTTTTTTGTAGGTACACCTTAACTTCGTCAATTCTTCATCAAATCCTATGATTGACCACTCATTTTGAAAATATTCTTCTCCTTCACATGCGAAAAATAGTACTATCCCTCCGAAATTTCTGGGAAAAAAGTTATGAAGGAAAAGAAACTTTATTCGCGAATAATTCAAAAAGTATGCATTTCTTTTATTGTACCCATGATAATTAAAAGATTGCTAAATTACTTACAAAACAAAAAAAAAATCGTAAAAATCGGATACTTCTTAACAAATATACAGTCCGTTTGGTATACTAAATAACTTTTTCCCCTTTAAATATACTGCATTTACTTTTCTACTATCATTTTTTTCCTGGCTGATATATGCTTTATTATTTCTGAAAGGCATTTGTTTGTTCCATTTTATTTTTTTTTAATAATTTAGAAAATCTCATAATCGAGACTTTATTTTTTCTATATTACCTTTATTATCTTTTCAGTCAGCGTTTAAAAATAGGTCTTAGCTAAGGAATTTGTACACATATTTTGATCTATCATGTTAAACGGAATATTGTAATCGACAAAAAAATATTAATTTCTTTCTTACATTATACATCGGATTTATTTATTTGCATATTGTTTTGCTATTTCTTAAGTAAAAAAAAATTTCTGTGAATTATTCGCATGCTCCAGCTGGTATTGAATATTTAAAATTAATTGGTTTATATGTTTGCATAGCTGTAAGGATTTTCTTTTTTTTTTACGTATTATATATACTTGAAAATATTTTTAAAAATGTAGTTTTTGCCAGATATATTTTTGTTCATAATTGTTATTTTCTATTCTAATATTTAATATCACACACAAGATTAGATTTCATGTAAAGTCCAAAATGTATATTTGTATTTCTCTTGAGGTGCACTTATTTCTTTCAGTATAAATTTACTATCTACTAACGTATTAAACACGGGTCAAAAATAATATGAATTAACTTTTATTTTTAAAAGTTTATGTTAAATTTTTTTTAATTATTTTAATAATTATTTTTGTAATCTTACGTGAAGTTTTTATTGTACTTTAAATTTTTCATGAATTTATTTTATAACTTTTATTCGATTAACTTCTCATGTTTAATGTATACAAATTTAATAAATCCAATTGTTCTGTTCATATATTTTCACATATATACATATGCACATAAAACAAAAATCTACAACTTTCTAACAAATATATATATAATATTTGCTCGTTTTAAAATAAGTATGTTGAATTTTTACACAAAGAAAAAATACTGACATTTTTTAAAATTTATTTTTATATTGCCTCTCCCCGATCAAAATCGAAAGTCTTCCTATGATGATAATGTTTGTTTTCTCGACACGTTCTAAAATATTCCGTTTTTCATATATTTAGCCTAAATTAAAAGTTCCCAGAATTTTTAGCGTTTTATGACTTTTCCGACCAGGTCATGGCCTTAGAGACATTAAATAATTTATTTTTAAATATTAGCGTAGACTTAATCCAGATTACTGACTAGAACTAGCAATTAGATAATTTGTTGAATGTGTTGCTAAAACGGTTTGGGGTAGTTTGGATAGAGTTTAGGAGGGTTCTAAACTGGCAATTCGCTTTGGGACCGGAGTAAATGTTTATGTCGAAGTTAAGTTATCTGCGCCTGGTTTAAGGTGCTACTAATGTGGATTTTCATCAATCAGTCTCGGTTCATAGTTTATTGAACAAACAAAATGGAAATATATTGGTATACTGTCGATTGTATTCTCGAATAGATGATTGGGCTAATAGAAATATACATTTGTGGAATTTAGGTATTAATTATAATATTGGGTTGACTGTAGTGGTTAGGGGTGGTTAGGATTATATTTATTTTTATTTTTGCCGACGTTTCGGTCCAAAGTTCAGGCCCTCATCAAGGCTAAAAAAAAACAGATAGGTGTGAGAAACTATAAACATTGTGTAATAAAGAATTAAAATTAAAAAGGTGAAAGGTATAGACTAAAAAATGTAGGTAGAATAAACTTAAAGCAAAATAAAGTAGATATGGTGAACATTAAAGTAAAAAAAAAAAAAATATAAATATTTATTTTAATTTTTTCTGACGTTTAGGCCTTCATCTAGGCTAAGAAAAGACCAGACAACGTTATTATTATCGTTATTTTATATTTTCATTATTTATATTTCATATTTCTTCATTTCAACTTATTTATTAATGTTAAGTTTATTCTATCTTTATGTTATTAGACTATAACTTTCAATGTTAATAGTTTCTCATGCCTATTGCTCTGTTGTGTTTTCTTAGCTCTGATGAAGACCTGAACTTTGGGCCGAAACGTCGGCAAATAAAATTCTTTATTGATTGATATCGAATATAATTCTACTGTCAATGACTCTTTAGAGTCATTAAAAGAAAGAAATTTGAACTATGGAAAATGTTAAAAAACTAATTAAACTTCAAAAAATTATCGTCTACTATGAACATCAATTTTCGCTTAAAGTGGAAATACAATGAATATAATCTCAAAAATAACTATTGATTTTATGAAAAAAAAAAATATAGAGATTTTAACGTTCTTTATTTTAACGTTCTTGTACTGAACAATCTTTGTTTAAAAAACTCATAGTTTTTTAGTTATTCTTCAAAAACTAAAAAAAAAAAATCAGTTTTCTGTCCTTTTCCCTCTCCGTTTTTTGTACCTTCACTTTTATACCCATTGTTATTTTGTCTTTTCTTAGCCCTGATGAAGACAAAACTGATGAACTTTGGGCCGAACCGTCAGAAAAAAAAATTATTTATTTTTACTTTTGACTGAACACCCCAACCAACGTCTCTTCAATTAATTATAATGTTGTATTACACTTATTAGTATTTACTTAACTGTATTTGATACAAAAGTATTTATTTCTGCTCTCACATCTGCTAAAAGTACATACGGCCTGTGAACTTGCTCTCGAAGAATTGGGAAAATATATGCTTGGCAAAAATATGGCAAGCTTAGCCGCTCTTGATTTCACAATTTATAGCTAGGCGAAAAGGTCTCTCATCCAGCTCCTTTTCAATCTTATATGGGTGTTATGTCCGTTATTATATATTATTGAACATGTTGATTATGGTCATGCCAAGTGCTGATTTAGTATGTTCCCGTGAGTCATCTTGAAATCGTTTTCAGTGTATCGATATGTAATCATGTTGTACTGTTATGTGAAAGTCTGGATGCGAAGGATGGTTTGTCTTTGGTTGTAGTCCCAAAAAACTTTAACTTGTTAGGAACATTTACAAGGAATCATAAAAAATCAGTGATATAAAAACCATAAATTCATAAAAGTCGCCAAGGGGTATATATTTATCTTCAATAGTTAATTTAAGTTTCGTATGTACAAAAGACTCATATACTTGACTATAATAAGACCTATTTGGACTTACGGAGTTGAACTATGGCGCTCCATTAAACCATCGAATTCCTCTCGAATTCAATCCTTACAATCCAAAATCCTTCGTAAAATCCTCAATGTTCCTTACTTTGTCACTAATAAAATTATCCATAAAGATCTTAATGTTCCTTATGTTTCAGATCTGGCCCAATCCAGATACCTATCCTTCTATAATAAACTTCAGAATCATCCCATCCCTCTCGTTTCTAACCTTGCTTCCTCTTCAATTCCTGATAACCCTCCGAGGCGTCTGAAAAGAAGATGGCCATGTGATCTTCTAATATAGACATATCATTAGAGTGCTACCATTGGGTAGTTACTCAGCAAGTGTATTCATGTCATTATATCAATTATTTTTAAATTTACTTGATGTATTTATGTAATACAGTTGTAAATGTCATAAAGAAATAAAAAAAAAAAAAAAAAAGTTTCGTATGACTTGTCGTTTTGAGCTAGGCTATTTACGGGGATTCGTTTGGGCTTAAGGGGCCTTATTTCTTATCTTGTATTTCTTTGATAACTTGGATTCGAACTTTTTCACGATCATATTACTTTCTCCTATTGATGTAAGTAGTCGCCTCCATACTGTAAGCTTAAGAAATTTTCAGTATTTCATCCTGGTTATAAGGAGTTATTATTTATAATTTATATTTCATATCATAAATCTTGCCTAGTTAATGTTTTCACTGCTTTAGTGTGGTCTAAAGCATAAATCTTTTTTTTTTTATTATTCCTTAATTCTTATATCGTATTTCTTTGACAACTTGGATAAGAACTTTTTCACGATCGTAATAATGTTTCTTTACTGTTGAATTACAAGGATGGAGAAAAATTGTCAGGAATTTCATTCAATGTTTCTTTAATGAGTTAACCGACATTTCGACCCAAGCATGTGGGTCATCACCATCCAGTTCTTGTCTCGACTTCTTAACGGTCACAGACGGATTTACGGGGAGGGCTTTCGGGCTGAAGCCCCCTCCCCAAAAATGGTAAAATTAACCATGTTTTATGGTAAAAAAATATTAAAAAATTATGTCTTAAAGTATTATTGCACGTTTAATTACATTTAATAGGATCACTTTAATTACACTTCAAGAATCACTTAAACACCATTTCATGTAGGTAGTTAGTATCTTTTTGTTTTTCCTAAGTAATTATCGTTATATATATTAACAAAAAGCTTCCGAGCTGAAGCCTCCCCCCAAAATTAAATCCTGGATCCGCTAGTGTAAATGGTAGCCCTGATGATGACCCAGATTTTTGTTTCGAAACTTCGGCTAACTCATTAAAGAAATGTTGACTGAAATTCTTGACAATATTCGCTTCATACTTTCTCTTATGTTTTACATCTAGGTAACTGGAAATAATAACTATTAAATAGTATAATAAACAGTCATCTAGCAGGCTTGTGTTAGGTAACGATACCAGATTCGGTAGTGCTCTCTATTGAAAGTTAAAGGAAACGGTAAGGATACACGTCAATGTGGAAGAGACCATTATGGCGGAAGTGGAGGATGAAAAAGAAGCAGAGAAAGTCTAGTCCTTGCTGGTATTGTACTTCCGGATGCCGCGCCTACCGGCCAGAAAACGGGGTCCTTTCTATTCGCGTAATTTTAACTATCTTTTTTAATGTCATGAAACCGGAATTGGGAAAACCGAAAGTTAACGTAATTTAATTTTCTTTAATTTAGGGGGGCTGGGTGGCCGAATGGGCTAACGCGTGTGCACTGCATCGCCGTTACCCGGCCACCGGATATATGAATCTTTAAATTCTCCGCCCTCACCCTCTGGTCCGGGAAAATCCCCTATAGCCTAAAAGGCGAGGTAGGGAAGAACAGAAAAAAAAAATTCTTTAATTCAGGTTAGTGCAATGGGGTCTTAACAAGAGATAACATCGACACATATACCATTGCTAGATTATATTCACTCCCCTCTTCCCAAAGCACTTCTCGGCCACAGAGAATTTATAAAAAAAAAAAAGAAATATCATTTAGAAAGGACAGTATATGCTGAACACGGAAAAGACAAAATATATGGCTAGCTGCAAAAATGGCGATATTGCCGACGATATCGATATAGAAGGTAATATGTTTGGACATGTAGTGAAGTTTAGGTTCCTAGGATCTATGATAACTAGAAAAATCGAAATTGGAGAAGAGATTAAGGTTAGGCTGAATGCGGGAAATGCTTGTTATTTTTCTGTGACAAAACTACTTAGTTCGCGCCTCTTGTCCTGGAATTCAAAAAATAGAATCTATAAAACCATTATCTTACCTACAATTCTTTATGGGTGCGAAACATGGCCATTGAGGGATGAGGAACGTCATAAAGACGGTTACACAACGCCGAATTACATGAACTTGTAAAACTTTTAGTCTTAGTAACGAGAGAATTCCTAAAAGGTTAATATTTGATATTTGCTGTACCGAATGGTAAACATCCGAGGGATTGGCCGAAGCGAAGGTGGGAAGATTGCGTTAAAGGCGATCTGATGTTTGGACGGCGAACGATGGAGGGAGGCGTGTAACGAGCGATTAGTGGTGTCGGCTAACCCTTTTGTTATTATTATTCTTTATTCTTTATCACTTTAAAAAAAGTTATTTTCCTGGATTGAGGAAGAATTAACTTCAACCACTTCACGTTATTTTTTTTAGTTCTATTGGATTTTAAGGAAGCTCCTTACTATTCTCGCAGTGTTCAGCAGCACAGCTTTCTGGACTTCATTTATCGTAGCTGTTGATAGACCCAACTTCTCGGTAGCTTCTACACTGCATGTTGCTAGAGGTCGCTAAAGCCCTTACTGTCACTTCGTTCAGTCTGTACAGATCTTTTAACTCGGCTGCAACAGTTTGATATTACCGTATTTTTTCGGCGCAGACTGAGTTGGTGTTCCCATCATTCGGTACAGCGATGTCTATTATCTCAGCTGTCTTCATAATACTGTCGATCAACACGATATCAGGTCTGTTATGGAGCACAGTATGGCCTGTTATAAAAGATTGATTCCAATAGAATTTCATTCCTTCCTTCTGGAATTATTATTATTATATATCGAGCGTAAGAACTTTTAGAAAAGATATTGATGATATAATCGTTGCGTGGGTCATCCAGGTTTTTAATATTTTATTGCTGATTGATGATTACTTTTTGAGGAAGTCATCATTTCATCTGATAGCGGTGATAAGACTAAGAGGGTACTAAAGAAACGGGGACCTAGAAGTAGTTTGCTCCTCAAGCACCAATAGAATGCTCAAAACGGTCTCAGGCTATCATTAAACGTTTTCGATGGATTCACCCCAGTAGACACTAGTTTAAATCATGGTCTATTTTATGAAGTTCTTCAAGTACTATACTATTTACTAACGGTTTTTTATTATCTTCATTAATGAGGCTTAACAATTGGCTCTTACCTCTTTGTTTTTAGTGGTTTTCGAAATACATCTTTAAGTCTTAAGCCTTTAGGTTTTCTTATTCGTGAATGTGTTCATTTCCATTGAAGTTCAACCAGCTCGTCATGGTCTTGATTTTCTTCTTAAATATCAAAATTGTGTCAACTTATATTCCAGCTTAATTAGTTTTGTTCTGACTGAAGAAAAGTATTGGTATCCTTAACTCCAAACAAACAAAAAGTTGAAATTTTCCTATGGATTTTTTGTTCCATCCATTTTACGAGTGAAAACATAATTATTAAGTATATATCACTACTTTTAGTGCAAAGGTGGTACGTAAAAGTTTTCAATTTGTATTTTTTTTTTTTGACATTATGTAATCTTTAATTGATATAAGTAGTTTACTACTACTAAAAATAGCAGAAGTAAATAAAATATACTAATAAATAATAAAGGAATAATTAGTTTTCTATATTTTAGTCTCCTGTGTTAGAATAATTAATTAGTCTCCTGTAAAACACTCAATTTTTATATACGTCATTTGCACTAACAGTAGCTAGAAACGTATTCAGTATGCAGTGGATTTTTTTTTTTACTTTCCTACCTTTACTAGGTAAGGAAAGTATTGCAATTGGGTCCAATTTCCGACATGCGGTTTTCGACGGATCTATACCTTTCAGAGCCTCCTGAATCCGAAACAAAATTTTGTTTCTTTATGAACATATAAAAACTTTTCTGAAATAGGTAGGAAAGTCGTGTGAGTGGACACACCAGATATTTTTAATTACGAATTATCAAATATGCAATCTGTAAAGGTGAAACTTTTTTTGCTTTTTAGTATTTGCTGATAAACAAAACCCGTGAAAATCAAGCCCCTATATGTTGAGGGATTACTGAATTTCCGAAAACGGCTTCTTCCAAAGATTTTATTCTCATAAGAAAATATTTAAATCTTTTAATATAGATATTTTTTAGAAAATAGTGAGGAAGCTATACTGACCTTACTTGGCAGACGTTTTTAACCAGCAGATCAACATAATAAATTTATAGCCATACAAAATTAACAAAATGGAAGATAGTATTATAACAATATGGAGATAGTATTATTAACAGCATATAGGTAACAATATTGTCGAGTTAAGATGAAATAGTGGGATATAGTGAGCACGTACCAACAACTTTCACCCGTAAACGATTCTTGTAAAACGTGAAATATCATATTCCTCCAGTCAAGATATTACCTGTCGATATCTTTTATTAGGAAATCATATCATTCTATCTCCGTCAAAGGACTTTTATAGAAAACCGAGATAGATTGAGTTTTTTTTTTGTATTGGCTTTTGAGACCTTGAAGATGTTTTGCTACCTGAACAAGCCTGCTACATCGCAGTCTGTCTTGGGCTATTTCTTTCCAGTTATCTGATTGAATGATGAACATTTCATTTTTGACAATATGCAAGTCCAATTTTTAGTTTTTCAGATATTTTAATCCATTTGAAAAAACTTTAATTAATCGACTCCAACCGACTTTACCCGAGCGTTACAAATCAGGGATCTGACGGCTCAAACTAATTCACTATAAAAAAGTGCGAAACGCGCCTAAATACGTTTTCACTGTGTTGTAGTAACCTCGTATGTGAGTAATTTGTTGATTTCATATTTTAAATAGTTTTTTTCAAATTTTAAAGAAATTTTCGCTGGCCGGATTGAAGGTTCTTGTGAATCAGATACCCAGATCGTAGTTTGGAAATGTCTGCTCTAAAGTAATGTATTTTTTTTTATAAATAAATAATGAACAAATATGAACTATAAATAAATTAAAGAAGAACGAAAAAATCCGTACATATATTATTACAGTAAGGCTCGAAATCGGTTTTGTACCAAATATAAGCTCCTATCATGTTCAAATACCATGAATGGGGTACCGTTGGATTAAGAATTTCACCGGGAGTTAGCGAATCGTATTCTCTACTTTTGTTTTTCTTTCTAAAATAAATAAAGTCGATACAAACATTTTACTAGGCTTCAATACCTGAACAGTGGTAGGTCTGTAGATCGATACGGGACAAATTGGATCTAGAAGATTTTGATGCGTACAGCCCTGGTTTTTAAGCCCAAAAACGAACAGTTTTCGAGATAACGCAAGGCATGGGGTTCGCATCCACATAACCTTACATTAATTGTAGTACTGTCATTGGATACATGTCTCATTTCGTCGACTTGTGGTCTCTATGATCGAGAGAGGAGGAGTTTATATTATTTATCGATGGTGTTTTTGATCGGCAAGCCATATTATCGTTAATTCTTCACCAGATCTCAAGATTGAGTCACCAATTTCGAAGGCCTTCTTCTCCTTCAGGCGGATAAAATAGTCCAATCACCCCGAAAATTCAGGCAAACAAGTTATAAAAGAAAACAAACTAACGTGATTATATAAAAGATTACTTAATTCCTTACAAAAAGAAAAAAAAAAAATCATTGAAATCGGACAATTTTTAGCAAAGATACAACTTACTGAAATTTATAAACATGTTGGTTAAAAAAAAAATGAAGATTTAAATCAATTTTTTTTTTTATTGATTATATTTATTGATAAAGTAACATTTGATTTCTTTATCTTTTGATACCATGCATTATTTTATTTTCTTATTAATCTGGCATTTGATAACAATATGCTGTGCGAATTTTTCCCACGGGCCTACTAGTATTAATAAAATTAATAACCTATACTTACATATTATGGTATGAGAAATATATTGTTCCTTAGAAACATAATGGAATATCAGTTTTACGCATACGATTTGAATATATTTTATGTAAATCACTATTGGAATAAATTCTACTTACAATAAAATACACGTGGGTATGTTTTACAACAATAGGTTGTTAGAGACAGCTGTTTTCTTTAATGAAATTAATATTGCACGGAAAAAAAACCCTGAATATTTTATTGAAGAGAAAGACTGAGCAGTCTGTTGTTCTGACAATGTTGAATTGAAATTAAAATGTAATATATGAAATTCTCTTATTTGCGAGCACATATTTGGTTTGTTAAAATATGCCGAAAGAAGGCGAATTCAAATTTAGGTAGAAGAAAAGCGGTATTTTATGCGGAAGAAATTCCACAGCGAAGTGGAAGAGGAAAATAAATGGTTTAGGCGATATTTGAAATTATAATTATTTAAAAAGTATTATAATCGAATTGTTATATTATTGTAGGGTTGAGGTTGATGTACTATGAACGAGGAAAAAAACTTTATTAAAATATAAGAAGAAGCCTTAGTAATGTTTTTATCGGATATTAAAATAGCTGAGCCATCGTGGAATGTATATAATAGCTTTTGCGGGGTATCTCAATTACGTAGCGATGTTCTATAAGGAAAAATGTCTACAAAAATATGACTTAACAAGAAGTTAAAAAAAAAAAATGCTATGAAAAGCCAACTTACGTCATATTTTCCTCCTCATTTATATTACTTTGCAAAGATTATTCATAATATGTAGGTATCATTATCCTGGACTACCTGGAAAAGGCAGGGAAATTGTGGAACTTGGAAAATTCAAAGAATTAGAGATATTCAAGCACAGATGTATTATTTTAATTGGTAAATGGTTGACTTTTGTGGATAATGAAGAGAAGAATAGTTGGGGTGGTCAGTCAAAAAATGATAATATTTATTTTTACATATGCCGAGGTTTCGACCTGAAGTTCAGGCCTTCATCAGGCCTAAGAAAATGACCAGATAACGAGGTATGAGAAAGTACTACTCCATTCTCAATATCTTAATTTTACTATTTATTTTCATTTCTTATATAACTTCGTATTTGTTTTTTATGTTTTACATTTTATTCTAAGATTCCCATTTCAACACTTATGTCACCTTTTTTTATTATACTTACTTCATCATTCCATACTTTGTAACGGTTATTATTATTTAGTTCTTACTATTATCATTATTCTAACAATTTCATTTTATTTTTATTTTATTTTTTTACCATCACTACTTATGTTTCTCATAGCTTGTTATCTGGTTATTTTCTTAGCCCTGATGAAGGCCTGAACTTCAGGTCGAAACGTCGGCACATGTAAAAATAAATATTATCATTTATTTTTGCCTTCTTTTTTGACTGACCACCCCAACTATTCTTCTATTCATTTATTATTATAAATAAGAATTCCGGGAGGTTTCGTCCTTGTGTTACTAATATTTTTTCTTCAACACTTTGAATTACTTCTTACTTTTATTTGATTATTCTTACACCTTTTGGATCGAGATTTTTTGAATTTAGATTTTTTAGGTTCCACCCTCCCTACGGTACGGTATTATGATTACGCTGTCCTGGGACTCCATTAATGAGTAACGACCTCTTTCTGTAAATGTAGAAAAAAAATGCCATTATGGTTTGAGTAAATTTCTTACGAATTTCAGGCTGTCTAAAGTTTTTGCGCACTCCATTCTATGTGTATTGGATTGGCAAATAAGTCTTTTCGGTTTTTCTATTTTATGTCAACAGCTATATCTGTTAACTCTTGTTGAAACTAGCTTAGTATTGTGTTTGCTATTGCGCTGTGAATATGAAAGAAAATATCATTAATTATCGGCATATTTGTTGTATTATTTTAAAAACGGTAAGCGTGCTGCTGGAGCTCATAGACAAATTTGCAGTGTTTATGGGGATGATGCATTAAACGAATACGCCTTTCAAAATTGGTTTGCCAAATTTCATTCAGGAAATTTTGACATCAGTGATGCTCAACGGTCTGGTCGCTCACATGAAATTGAAACGAGCAATGTTAAGGCCATTGTTGATCAAAATCCCACCCAATCAGTGCGAGAGATTGATTGCTAGGACCCTAAATGTGTCGCACACAAGCGTAGAAACCATGATTTGAACATGATTTTTTTTTCGATAATCTAAAAATTTTATAATTTAATACGACTTCTGCTATCCACAAGAAATTTGGTAATGATTTAGGGCCACATAAACTACGCGAAATGACATCAACAGGACCTTCGTAAACAAAATACAAATGGAGATAAAAAATAAAAATCTATAAGGAGTTTTTGTTTATTTATTCCTCAAACCATTCACATGGCTTTGAAGAGCAATAATTCAGCTTTCCAACGGATATAGTAACATCGAATTTGGAGAACATCCTGAAGAGTTATGAATGATCGGAAGGGTCTTGTGTTCTACCAAGACAACGCTACTAGGCTCCACACCTTATTGGTGACTCGCAATAAATTATTGAGCCTTGGATGGGACCTTTTGCCCTACCCTTCCTTTTCACTAGACCTAGCTCCATGTAATTATCACTTATCTGCAGAACTTCCATGAATGAAAAGAAATTTCAAAAGAAAGAGGACACCAAAAACCACTTGGATCAGTTTTTTAACAATAAACTCTAGACATTCTATGAACGTGGCATTATGCAGTTAGTTGAAAGATGGAAAAAAGTCATGTTAAATAATGTTCAACATATCGATTATAATAAATGTTATGTCTATAATAAATTGAGTTTTATTTCACCATGAAAGACCGAAAGGACTTATTTGCCAATCTCATTGTTCTAGAGCTAAAAAAATATTTGTAGGAATGAGGATTCAATTTTTTTTTTCTCACTTCCGTTATTATGAAAATAAAATATGTTAAATTAATTCGAAAACAAATTACAAAATTTTCTCAACGTGAATAATGAATTTTGTTGGTTGTTGTTGTCAATAGTTCTATTGATTTTGAATTTTCACAGGTTTGTATTAATAATAAGTTGCAGTTGAGGCTTTTTTAAGTATTTTTATTTTTAAAAAAATATGTTTTTTTTTAATATATTTAAAAGTCAGTATATTAAAAATAAACGTTTCTCTTGTTTTTTGGTGTCAAGAGGATGCTCTGATATTTTTATTTGTATGGCCATGAGGGGCAGTCCAATTTTGTTAAATCAACAAACCTCATATCAATATTCAATCTCTTCTCCAACAAAGTTGAGCTTCCGTATTAATTCTAGTAAAACATTTTGTGTCCCAACGGAATGAACTGTTTTAAATCCACTGAAACCTCACTCTGGTTATTCATGTATTCAGCTCAATATTCACTAATTTTTTTTTTTTTTTAGTATTCCAAAATAACCCTCATATTTACTGGTATATAACACACATTCATTTATGTTTATAACACAAAAATCGACTACTTAAAATTTACACTAATATGCAGCTGGTGTAAACAGTAAAATGTCCCCTTCAAAACTACCTTCTTCACCTCAATACTACGTTTTTATTACAAATTAGTATTTATTCTTTATAATAAGATGTAGTTTATTTATTTATATAGAAGAGCCCTTTATTTATTTATAGGCCCTTTTTTATTTAATTTTTGTCTTGAATCCTTGGATTTTCATTGTCTTCATAATAGTCATTTAACTGCTTAAAAGCATTGTAAGGTGTGTTTTTTTTTCGTTTCTCAGTATTTTTTATACATCTGTAATATAATCGGTGATGGGGCTCACCTCAGGTTTGAGTTGATCTTATACTCTACAGCTTACAACTAAATTAAATAAAACAACACCTGTCTTATGTGAGTTGTTACCAACGTTATGGTATTTTGGCTGGTAATAAGTTGTTGAAAAGAGGGTGTGACAACTGTTGGGAAAAATTGGGAGAAAAATGATTTTTTTCGTTTTGCGAGAAATTCTATAACTGTAGATAAATTTAGCGCTGCTTGTATAATCAATGTTTTCATTCTCTGTCTCGTGGTTTCTGTTATTATTTTCTTGATTCTTACATTTTGGAAAAATTGTAGTCTTTTCCCAGTTGTTTTGCTGACATGATCAAACTGAGATACACCATACAACAGATTCGAATACTTAACCTCCTCTCAAAATTTGGGATTATACGTTTCAATATACGTAGAATTCGAAAAACGATTAAATTTTTTTTCCGTCGGCCGTCCGCTCATTTTCTCCGAAACTACTGGACCGTTTTTAATCAAATTTGACTTTGAAATCAGAGGTCACCCGAGGATGATCCTCCTTCATCGACATTTCTATCCGGCTTTTCCTTTCAAGATGGCGACCGAAAAACCTGCGTTGCTTTAGACTGTAGCGCCTAAACGAATGTACCGATTTCAATGAAACTTCGCTAAAGTGTTATTATCGATGCCTTTTAAATTTATCTATATGAAATACTTAAACGAAAAGGAGCTGCAAAAAAAGTCACGAGGGATTGTAAAATTCGATTCCGAATAACTCGAAAAGTATACACTTTTTTGTCGATATTGTGATAATATGTTTCAAAGGTATTTAAATTTGTTAAAAAATCAAAGTTTCAAAAAAGTTTCATCGAAATCAAAGCACTATTAGTAAAAAATATCTAGACTTTTAAATATTTTCAATAATGAACCATTGCGATCTAACAAAAAATTAAAAAACTTAACTCAAAATGTGAAGTTTTAAGTTTCAGGAAACGTATAATTCGAAAAACGAATATTTTTTTTTTTATGGACACTATTTGATAAACAAATTTATTTATAACACTGAAGTTTTTCAATAGCTCCTAAATTAAAATAATGAAAATAATAATGGTTGAGAAAATAGTACTGAACTGTTTTACCTTTGCTTAATTATATAATGATTATAGATTATTATCGTGTTATCAGACATTTTGTTTCTCAAAACGAAGCTTATTAACATCACTTTCCTGCTCTCATATATTTTCGTTGAATAAGAACCATTTTTGCTTTAAGAAGACTACTTTGGTCTGAAGAAGGGTTATATAACTAGCCCGAAATCTAAATATTCCAAAGAAGTATAAGTTTCTTTTTCTTTCTTATGCTAAACATACTTTCTTGTTCATAGTTCTTGCTCTAGTGCTCCCAGCGACCACCAGAGCGTGTTGATTGATTTATTACTACATTCCCAGCCTCATTAATCTAGCTCGTTAAGTTTTTTATTTAGAGTGATCATCTTCACGATGTCATGTTATGAAGAAAATAAATCAAACAGCAGAAGTTAATTTTATAATTAGTTATTAGTCTGCAACATGGTTTATTCTATGTGGAAATTTGTTTTGATAGAGTTTTGTTGTACTTCTTATTGATAAGCTAAAGATTTTAGAAAAATATCTAATATACACAATTGTAAGAGATAATGGAGATATATAAAAAAAATATGAATAATAACTTCTGAAAACTAATATTATTTAACGGTTTAGAAATGTTTCCTTGGAAACTGAATGAAATTACCAAACTAAACGTCATAAGTAAAAATTATTTTTAAGGTTGACATAAAATATATATTTATAATCGAATTTTCGTTCTGTAATTGTTTAAAAACTATTTTTAATGCAATCACATAACACATTAGATTGCTAATTGAAAAGATGAAACAGTAATTCTTTTTAAAATTTTGGGCTATTTGTTTGTTTTTGTATCCAGAAGATTTTTTTTTATTTTGTACTTATTATTATTATTTTATTTAATAATTATTATTCTGGTTTATTATTTTCAATAGTGAACCATTGTGAACGAACAAAAAATTAAAAAACAACTCAAAATTTGAGGATTTACGTTTTAGGATATGTAGAATTTGAAAAACGAATACAATTTTTTCGTCCGCCGTCCGCACATTTTCTCCTAAACTACTGGACCTATTTTTTTTTCAAATTTGGCTTTAAAATTAAAGTTCACTCGAGGATGATCCTCCTTCTTCGACATGTCTATCCGCCTTTTCCTTTCAAGATGGCGACCGAAAAACCTGCGTTGCTATAGACTGTAGCGCCTAAAATAATGTACCGATTTCAATGAAACTTTGCTAAAGTATTATTCTCGATGCCCTTTAAATTTATCTATATAACACACTTCAACGAAAAGAAGCTGAAAAAAGTTACAAGAGATGGTAAAATTAGGTTCCGAATAGGTTATTTAAAAGTTTACGGGATTTCCAAAAAAAAAAAAAAAAAAATTTAAATCGGAGAATTAGGAGCAAAGATATGGTATCTAGATGTTTTTTATATGTTATACTGAAAAGGTTATATCCTTGATTTCGGTTTTTGAATGTTTTACTGAAGTAATGATATTTTATTTAGCATATTACTAATGATTTAAAAAAAAAATGTTTAGTCCAATAATTGGAATTAGTTTTTATTTATTTTTCTCTGTCACTAGGAAGGTAGTGTTACTTTAGATGTATAATTGTTTGAAAATAATAAACCATTGTGAAATAATTTGCAGCGTTTTTAACTATTGACCCGCCATACACGTACTCTTTACTCTCGATTTCAAGTTAAACCTCACTGACATAAAAATAGACTTATAAACGGCATGGCTATAACTGACATGCCTATCACAAGTGCCTTGGACAAGGCATTTATTAACTCAATTTTGCATGATATGAAAAAGAAACTTCCAAATGTTTTTTCGGACATTGCCGCCGGAATTAGGTTTATTTCTGTTAGTGTTGCCCAAAATCGACCAGGCCTCTCAACTGTTGCAAGACCAAGACCAGGACTTGTAAAAAAATCGATTTTTTAAATAAAAATGTATTCAAATTAGTTAATAATACTTGACAATCTTGGTTACTATATGTTAATAATTGATATAACTAATATACTTTTGCATTCAACTCCTCTAATTTTTCGTTTGGGCTTAGTTAGGTTACTCTTATCTAAACAAATACAGTAATATACCTATAGTAATAAGCTAATAAGTTACTGTAAGACTGCTGCGAGAGTCTTGCGCAAGACCAAGACCATGACCAAGACTGAGTTTGCAAGACCAAGACTCTTCTCGCTCTCGCATTTGGGCTACACTAATTTCTGTTAGGATTAAAAAATAGATAGAAGATAGAAGATAGAAAAAAAAACTTTATTCTGGGACTAAGTCCCTTCAGAATAACAATAATGTACAAAATAATAGAATATTACTGGCCTGAACGTTGAAACAATAAATAACATTGATAAAATAAAATAAAAAGTAAAGAAAACCTAAGGTGCACAAGCTATATACAATACAGATACAACTATGTACAGAGCATTTAAAATTATGAATAAAACAATTAAAACTATGAACGAATCATTTGAACTATGAACAAAATTATATTTAAGGGTTGAACAACATAAACATACACTTTGAGAAATGAAGAACGAAAAAGAGATACAATGAGTTCATTTCATAAAAAAAAAAAAAACTTTACTTGAATATATATATGAAAATAAACAGTTAATTATAATTGAATAAAAAAAAAAAAAATACAAAAAAATGTATGTATTGAAATTCCTACGTCGATAGTAGGAAATGCATGTACTATCTCTTACCAAGTGTTATGATTGCTACACAATACATATATAATATTAATCGTTAACTGGTATCTGACTGTTTTTGGAACAGGAATTGGAATAGGAGGTTTTTGAATGTGTACAGGGAAGGGGCATGTCGAATTTTGATCGGGAGGGAATTCCAAAAGTTGACAGAGCGGGCTATAAAGGAATTTTGGAATGAGGCAGATCTATGAGAAGGGATGTATAGGTCAGAGGGTCGGGATCTTGTAGTGAGTGAATGGATTGAGGACTTAAATTGGAGAAGGTTGTAGGCATAAGAAGGACGATGATCGGTAATGATTTGATAAAGGAAAGTGCCAAGGAAATATTGTCTTCTTAAGGAGGGGAAGAGCCACCCTAACTCAGTGTAGTGGTGGGAGACACGGGAGCGTCTCGGGGTTCCGATTACAAATCTTACGAAGCAATTCATAAGTCTTTTGAGTCTATCACGCAGTTCCACCGAGAGGCCATCGTACACCACACAGCTGTAGTCAAAGTGGGGAAAGATGAGAGAGGAAACTAGGAGTCTACGGGTATTTTGGGGTAGAAGATGGCGGAAGTGATGGAATAGTTTGAGGGTAGAAATTGCACGGCGGGATATATGAGAGATATGGTGATTCCAGGAAAGGGTTTGATCTATGAGAAAGCCTAAATTTTTAACAAAGGGATAGAAGGTGATGGGGTGGTTGTTTAGATAGAGTGAGGGAAAGTTGGTGTGGGATCTAAGAAGGGGCTTGGAACCAATGAGAATGGCCTGAGTTTTGGCAGCATTTAGCCTTAATCCATTTAAGTTGGCCCAGGTATTAATTCGATCTAAATCTTCTTGAATTTTGGCAAATGCCACCAATAACTCAGCGGGAGAAAAGGATAAATAGATTTGAGAATCGTCGGCATAAAGGTGGTGGGAACAATGGATAATTGTATCATTTAGGTCATTAATATAAGAACTGAAAAGAAGAGGAGACATGCTTGAACCCTGTGCAACTCCTGAGGATAAAGGAAGGTAGGCAGATAGAGGTTGATTAGGTATGGAAACTGCTTGGGTTCGTTGTGAGAGGAAAGACTGGAACCAAGAGATGGAACTCTTGGAGAAGGATAATGATTTTAGTTTGTTGAAAAGGATGGAATGGATAATGGAATCGAAAGCTTTAGAGAAATCCAGAAGTATAAGAATGGTTAGTTTTTTGTCATCTATTGCAGTCTGGATATCACTAGTAATTTTAATCAGAGCAGATTGTGTAGAGTAGCCAGGACGGAAGCCAGATTGGAGAGGATCGAGTTGGTTGGATTGTTCAAGGTAGTTGGAAACTTGGGATTGCACTAACTTTTCTAGGGGTTTAGAAAGATTGGAAAGGATTGATATTGGGCGGAAATCTTCGGGAGAGGATGGATTAGGCTTTTTGTTTAAAGGAAGGACAATGGCTTTTTTCCAAGAGGTCGGGAATATTGAATTCTGCAGGGAGAAATTGTAGATGAAAAGGAGTGCTGGGAGGATTTCAGGGAGGCATAATTTTATTAGTTTGATAGGAATGCCATCTGGGCCTACGGAATTGGAACGGGATTTCATTATAACGGTAATAAGGTCTGTGGGAGAAATGTCGGAAAAATAAAAATTATTGTCGTTAAAAGGTACCTCTGGAGAAAAGCCGGAAGGGGATGGTAACGAAGAGGTGGAAACCGATATAAAGTGGGAGTTTAGGTCATCAGGTGATATTGGGAAAACTGAGGAAGGGGATCTAGAAGGTTCACAGAGGGAAAGCTTACGAAGTAGAAGCCATTTTGATTTGATATCAGGAGCTGAGGAAAGGGCTTCGTGAAAGTAGTTCGCTTTCGCTTGTCGGATCCTTGTCTGTGTCGTGTTGCGAAGCATTCTGAATATTTGATAATCATCTGCAAGCCTAGTCCGTCTGAAGCGTCTGCGTGCAGCGTCGCGTCTCTTCTGCAGATCCTTAATTTCCTGACACATCCAAGGAGCAGGACGATGACGGAAAGTGGAGGTTTTGAGAGGAGCGTGGGTATTGAGTATATTGAGAAGATTGGTGGTGAGAATATCAACCATGGTGTCGACAGAGGAGCAATGATATATTCCATTTAAATCCAATGTTACTAGATCAGGTAATATTTTTTCTCGAGTAAGGGTATCCAGTTGGCGGAAAGTGATAGTTCGAGGATGGATTTGAGGAGTGCGGATATTATACGTTATTTGTATCAGATCATGAGATGAAAGAAAGGATACTGGCACTTGAGAGGCGGAGAGGAGGTTTTGTGCTGAGTCGATGATGTAGAAGTCTAGCCAAGTGTCAGATCTGCTGGTGTGGTGGGTGGAGGAAAAAGGAACGATGAATAGGTGAAGTGAGAAAAACAGATTTTCTAAATAGGATTTGTCATTGGATTTTGAGAGGAAATTGGTATTGAGGTCACCGGAGATAATTATTCTGGGATAGAGGGGAACGAAGTTGAATAGAGTTGATTCGAAGGACGGGTCAAATGGCACGAGAGGAGGGCGATATACCACGACGTAAAGGATAGGAGAAATATTGCTGAGAATTTCTACTAAGAGATATTCTACATGAGGATGATCGGAAGATGGGGAGCAATCGAGGATTCGGGTCTTTAGGCTATTGTGGACAAACATGGCTACTCCACCGCCAGTCCGGTTTACCCGGTCATGACGGAGCAGGATGTAATTCGGCAAGGATACTGAAGATGATGGAATATAAGGTTTAAGCCAGGTTTCGGATATTGCTATGATATGATAAAAGTTTTGGGTAAAGTATTGCAGGAATTCGTCATAATGGGCAGAAAGTGATTGAGAGTTAACTTGACATGTGATTAGGGAACTAGACATACAGTGGATTAGGAGAGAAACAGTCAGTGTTTGGTGGCGAGAAGACAAAACGAGTAGGAAGTACAGAAAAGCGATTATCGTACATGAAACTAAATGAAGAAAAAGTAATATTAACATTAAAAATAAATAAAGAGAATGTACTTAAAAATAAATAGATTGGTGAGTGACGGTGTCGAGATAGCACTAAGAGAAGAAGTAAGACTATTTTAATGAGGCAAAGGGGTTGACGGCTTCTAGGTAGTCAGTCAAATACATCTAGATCCGAGGCCTGTTCTATCAGGATGACTCTATGTCCGTCCTCTTTTCGACACCGCACCTTTCCGGAAGCAAACCACGTATATTTGATTTTTCCCGCCGCTCTCTTCTGCCGGGCTAACCAATAGAGGTGTCTGTGTCAAATAAAATGTTTCTTTCGCGCTACTCCTACCGCCAAACGTATTTCGTTATTTAGTGAGTATGAAGTATGACAACACAGAGTATTACTCCAATTTAATGTAGGTAAATATTTGGGTGAAAAGGCTATTCAAGTATTTTGCCTTACTGGGTGAAGCGATCCATATTCATGTTTCATCCATTTTTTTTATTTTTATTTTATTGCTTTCACAGCTGATTGCCGTAACCTAAACTATATGCAACTGCTTCAACTTGTTAAATCACTAAATATATAAATAATATTCCGCTAAATAATATAATTTAAATTCAAATCCTTCCTTAATCCTTAACTTGTGCTAGGAATGGAATTTTAGATCGAACAGGAGATTAAAAGAGAAGAGAAAAAAGGTGTGGAATTTGAATGGAAAAGCGATAAGGGCTCTCCTTTAATAATAGCGAGGACTGAAAGAATTGTTAATTAATAAATCGAGTGGGTCGTGGATTGCTTTTTTTTTTTTTCCGCTGCTTCCTTAATCAACTATCGATTGCTTCCAATTTCAGTAATTAAAATGTCTGCAACTACGACCTGAATATTTTATTTATTTTTTATATATTCAGGATTATTAAATTCATAAGTCATAAAATTGTAATATTGGGTACTTAAAGATTGAACGTTTGATAAAAATAGCGTGGTTAAGTACAAAATAACTTAAAGTATTGAAAACTATTTATTAAGCCTACGTCCTAACTTACCGTAATTTAAAAAAATAAGCAATTGGAAGTAATAGAAAATGAAAAAAGTATTAAAGTTGTCAAAAAAGATGGCGTATGTACAAAATTATAACTTAAATCGTACCAGGGTAGCCATGGACCAAACAAAATGGCGGGAGTTGTTTATTATGTGTAAAAATTCAGCGTAATTATTATGCAACTAACAAATATAATATTTAATATTTAAAATTAATTTATTTTTAAATTTGTATAGTTGTATGGATTTTTTTTTACTTACTTGAAAATAACTATATTAAAAATTATAATTTAATATATAATAATATTTATTTATTTATTCTGGAACAAGTCCCTTTAGATTAATATACAGAGATAGAAATGAGGGCTTTGGAGCTTTAGAGAATAATAACAAAATTAACATATTTATATATTGAATATATAAAAGAAAAGAATATTATTTACAATTGTGGGTTAATGGTTGGCTGTTGTGAATAATGAAGAGAAGGATGGTTGAGATGATCAGTCAGAAATAAGGAGGCAAAAATAAATAATATTATTTTAACATTTGCCGACGTTTCGTTTCGACCTGAAGTTCAGGCCTTCACCAGGGCTAAGAAAAGAACCAGATAACAAGGTATGAGAAACATAAATAATCTAGTTAAAAAAATAAAGTAAAATGAAGTGGGTAGAATAATGACAATAGTGAGAACGAATGAAATTCAATTTTGTTTTCACAATCCGACTAGTTTGTCGCGGAAAATTTGATAACAATATCACATGAAAATTGAGGGATGATTGAATCATAAAATCCTAAGATATATTATAATCTTTGAATATAAATGACAATTCAAATAAAAGTAACATTTAGCTATCGATAAAATACTTACATATCTATTACTAGGCCCTAATCAGGTATTCGATTTTTTTGTTTATTATTTTCAATAATGAACCATTGTGATTTACCAAAAGATTCAAAAACTTAACCCTCTCTCAAAATTTGAGGTTTTACGTAGAATTCGAAAAACTATTAAAAATTTGTTTTCCGTCCGCCGTCCGCGTATTTTCTCCGAAACTACTGGACCGATTTTTTTTTTTCAAATTTGCTTTAAAATTAGAGGTAACCCGAGGATGATCCTCCTTCATCGACATTTCTTTCCGCCTTTTCCTTTCAAGATGACGGCCCAAAAACCTGCGTTGCTATAGACTGTAGCGCCTAAACGAATGTACCGATTTCAATAAAAACTTGTCTAAAGTAATTTTCTCGACGCCCTTTAATTTATCTATATAACATACTTCAACGAAAAGAAGCTGGAAAAAAAGTTACGAGGGATGGTAAAATTAAATTCCGAATAACTCAAAAACCATACACTTTTTTGATGATGTGATAAGGTCGGACAATTAGGAGCAAAGATATGATCTCTCGTTTTTTTTTTATATGTTCTGCTGCAGAGATTCTTTGTTTTGGTTTTGAATTTTGAATGTTTCTGAAGTAATGCTAATTGTTTAAGCATATTACTAATAATTAAAAAAAAAGTTAGGTCCAATAATTAGAATCAACTTTTATTTATTTTTCTTTGTAACTAGGAAGGTAATGTTACTTTAGATGTATAATTGTTTGGAAATAATTTGCAGCATTTTTTAATTGATTTTAGTATACACATTTTATTCATTCGTGCATCTTATCCATTATTGATTTAAAGGTTGTTTACTTCAAATTATTGGATATATTGTCAGGAATCATTAAATTCAACGCGAACAGTTAAAAATACGAAAAATAGGCTCTAGGCACTGCTCCAATAACTATCAGTAAATTAGGTAGTCAGTGAAAGAGTACTAAACACTAGGTAGCGAAACATCCCATTTACATGTTCGTGTTTCTTATAGTTTGTGAAATATGTGAATTCGGCTCATAACAAAATTCATCTATTATTTATTCATCTATAAATTTATTTATCCTCAGCATAAAATATTTTTAACCTACCGAACGAAACATACCTTCCCTACCACTAGCGGATCAGGATTTAATTTTTGGGGGGAGGCTTCATCCTGAAAGGTTTTTTTTTTCATAAAAATAACGATAATTACTTTGGAAAAAAATAAATAAATAACTATCTACATGAAATGGTGTTTAACTGATCCATAAAGTCCTTTTAAATGTAATGTAACGAACAATAATTCTTTAAAAGAAAATTTTTTAATATCTTTTTCTATAAAACATGATTATATTTTACCATTTCGGAGGGGAGGGGGGCTTCATCCCGAAAGCCCCCTCCCCCCGTAGATCCGGCCGTGTTCCCTACCTACGGTAGCGAGGAAGTAAAAAACTCGGTTAATATATGCACATATATCACGACGAGTTTAGTATACATAAATATACACATATATTAGAGCGTGTATATAAACATATACCCATATATAGACAACAGCGTCCTCCAGGTCAGCGACCCTCCTCCCTTTGTGCGCAAGATCCTCTCTCCTCCTCCTTCGGTCTTCTCCTTCCTTAATTACCTCCAATGGCTTCTCCTTTTTGTCCCGTCCTATCCCATTTACTTCCAGCCTCCTCTACCTTCATCCCTCAGTCGTAAAAGGATTGATGGTCTTTCAAGGACATTCTTCTTTCTTATATCCTTTCGTATTTATTTTTTCTTTAAGGCGGAGTGTTTTCAGCCACAAATATCTTTGCCCTTTTCAATACTATAAGCTTAGGTTAGTAATAAGGAAAACGTAAGAAGAAAAAAATGATCAAACTATTTCTGATTTATTTGTTTCTGTACCCCTGAGGTAAAACAACAAACAACTATTAAAATTTGTTTCTTAGTGATTAAATTACTTAATATAAAAATTATATAACTCTATATCTAAATCGGAATGACTACCGATAGTCGATATTATCGAAATATCGATATTTTACCTTTGATATTTTAATGTAATTTTTAACTTTTATTATGATATTTACAACTGTATTAGTATGAATACATCAAGTAAATGTGCACAGAGGAATATACAGAGGATTCGGATGGTTATGAAGTTTGTAGAGGGAAATATCGATAGTAGGGTTATTCATGCAACCAGTGCTGAGTATCGTAAATCTTTTATTTTTTTTTTGTTTAATATTATTTATGAAATTTACAACTGTACAAATTAATATACATTCAGTAAATGTGATAAAAAGAAATATATGACATGAAAAGGCTTGTAGAGAATCTGCCCATTGCTTGCAGTCTATTAAAGTTTCTAAATTAGGAAATCACGAGGCCATCTTATTTTCAGACGCCTAGGAGGGTTCTAAGGCATCGAGGAGGAAGCATGGTTAGAAACAAGAGGGTTGGGATGATTCTGAAGTTTATTATGGAAGGATAGGTATCTGGATTTGGCCAAATCGGAAACATATGGAACATTGAGGTCTTTATGGATTATTTTATTTGTGACAAAGTAAGGAGCATTGAGGATTTTACGAAGGGTTTTGGATTGTAAGGATTGGATACGAGAGGAATTCGATGGTTTAGTGGAGTCCCAAAGCTCAATTCCGTAAGTCCAAATAGGTCTTATTATTTTCATATATACGAGTCGTTTATAATTGATTGAAAGATTAGATCGTTTGTCTAGTAAGTGCTGCAGTAGTCGAAAACGTCGAGCAGTTTCTTGTCGTTTCAGTCTGGTATGAGGATTCCAAGTGAGACGTTTGTCCAGCTGGAGTCCTAGGTATCGGATTTTTTCTACAGGGATAAGTGGGGTGTTATTAAAGGATATTATAGGACAGCAAGTCGTACGACGAAAGTATATATTAAAATTATAACTATCGTTTTCGATAAGCGCTAGGAGTTCTATGTAAATATTATTAGATAGATATTAAGAAAATTATACTTATCTTGCCTGTTTCATAAATCATGTAGTGTCTCGTAGAGATAAACATCGATGTTTCGATGATATCGATTATCGATGGTTATTCCTAAGTAAGTTGAATAGCGCCCGTGAGACCCTTCTCATTCAGTAAACTCAATTTTCCCAAATTTGCTAGTTAGAACCTTCTCAAACCAAGGTCTTACATTGTCAAAGAAATCTGTAGGATGCAAATAAACTATCAATTCGCTGAATCCGATTTATAGGTGAATTCGTTTGAATTGAAATTTCAAGAAAAACTGAGCTTGGCAAAGATGGAAAGGAAATAGAAAAGTAATTTGATTAAGGAGAACAGAAAAATTGATATTTCTATAAATTAATTTAAAAGGAAAATAATATCCTTTTTCATGCGCGTGCTAAAGAATCAGTAATTATATTGACTAGTGTTTGCCCAGTGTTCGAAATTCGACCATAATAATTAAAAATTTGAGGAAAACATACAATTAAATAAAAAACATTAGAACATTCTAACATTCAATGATATCATATCTTCAAATAATAGTCCAGATTACTTCATTAAATGTAAAGTTTTCGATAATGGAAATCGACTTTGAAAAATAAAACATACTAAATGTTTAAAATGATATATTTCTGCAACAAATCGTCGGATTTCGATGATTTTATTTTTTTATTTTATTGGAAATCAAGAAAGCTTTCCAATATTTATATATATATATATATATTATATATATAATATATTTTTATATATAATATATTTTTATTTACATACTATTTCATATATTTGTATTTATTAATAACACTAAAGCTCGTCGATAGCTTTTAAGCAAAAAAAGAAGGAAGAAAATCGGTTGAATTATAGAGGAGTAAAAGGGGCTGAACCGTTTTGTATTCACCTATTTATATAATGATATCCATATTTAAAATGTTTTTATAATATCGATGAAAAGTTTTAACTATCGATATATAAAGCCCTATATTTAGATAGTATCGATAGTCATAGGCCAATATTAATATCTATATTGGGCGTTATCTCTAAGGCACAGATTTTTTTTTTTTTTATTTATAACTTTAAGATTTTAAACAAACAAATTTACCAGAAATTTATGTTTTTACCTGCATCAAATCTGTAATTGTGTTCTTAGTAAATATAGAATACTAGAAGGACTCCATCTTGCTCTTTTATTGTTTGAGTAATATTGAGTGCCGACTCCTTTGTATATTTCCTCTTCTCGTTGCTAAATCGCTTGCAGGATATCGCTAATTGTAGTGGATCTTTGACTTCGTAACATAACTCATAATTTGGTGTATCCTCTACTTTTATCAAATTTATGAATTTATTTGTATTCCCATTATTGGTTCCCAACCTATTTCTGATTTATTTTTAGAGAAGTGGGTTGGACGTTTCAGTCATTAAAATACCAAAACTGTATTATTTTCATTGTGCCGTTTCGACCTAAATTTTACTCTTTTATTCCAAGGCTAAGCAAAGGCAATATAACATTATTATAAAGTGAAAGAAAACTTATTGTGGGTTGGGAGGAGAGTGGATGGCATATATGAAAATATATGAAGGCAAAAATAAATGATAATATTTATTTTGACGTTTGCCGACGTTTCGAAGAAACATAAGTAGTGTAGATAAAAAAATTAAAATTTCCTACACTACTTATGTTTCTCATACCTTGTTATCTGGTTCTTTTCTTAGCCCTGATGAAGGCCTGAACTTCAGATCGAAACGTCGGCAAATGTCAAAATAAATATTACCATTTATTTTTGCCTTCTTATTTGACTGATCACCACAACTATTCTTCTCTTCATTATTCACGACAGTCAACCATTTACCCACAATTAAATATATATATATATATATATATTCTTATCCGATTATCGTCTATTTAAACTTTATTGGCTGTAGTAATTATGTTATATATTGTAGTAATTAGTAATTATCCATAACAAAACAAAAGAAAAAATACAACGAAGACTCATCCTTTGTTAGTATAAAACATTGTAAATACTATTTAAAGGTGGTTGCTATTCTGCCAAATATATTTTTCTTGGTTTATATTATTATTTAACTATGAATAAATAAGGAAATTTTAAACAGGCTGTCAAAATTTGTTTATAAACTTGTCGAAACCAGAACAGGCTCATAACTTATTTATATCTCTCATTTTTATAGAGTTAGGTGAGGCAAGAGTTTTAAAATAAATAAAAAAATATACAGACGAAGTAGTTTAGTGTGTTTATACACAGTTGAAATATTTACCCAACAACGTAAACATACACCGTGATGTTTTCCTAAAGAAGAGTTCGTCTTTACAGAACTTGATGTGATTCGTGATCTCGACGTAAACTACGGTGTCATTATTACCGACTCAGTTTATTTTTATGTTTAACATCAGATTTTTTTTTTCTTCACTGTCTGCTTTTAGGAAGACGAATTGAGTTTTAAGTATTTGTACCTAAATAAACCAAAATACAAAGCTTGGCTACCTTTGTTAACGAAGAAGAAAAAAAAAAAATGAGCGTTCGGTTAAGTAGGGGTAAAGTTTTTAAAATTTTTTTGTCGATTACAATGGTTTTTATTTTCAAGAATAAGCCAAAAATATGTTTAAATCATCACACCTGTACTAATAGTGCTCTGATTTCGATGAAACTTTCTTCGTTTTTTAGGAAATTTAAATACCTTTGAAATGTCTGATTATAAAAATCACAAAATAAAATGTATAATTTTTTAATTATTCTGAAACCTAATTATACCACCTGTATTTTTTTTTCTAGCTTCTCATCGTTGAAGTATGTTACATAGATAACTTTAGATGGCATGGATAAGAAGACTTTAGATAAGTTTTTATTGAAATCGGTACATTCGTTTAGATGCTACAGTCTATACCAACACAGTTTTTTCGGCCACCATCTTGAAAGACGGATAGTATTGTCGATGTAGGAGAGGATCATCTTCAGTGACCTCTGTCTTGATTCCAACTATTTCAGAAAAAAAAAATTTTTTCAGTACTTTAACGAACAAAAAAATTAAAATAATTTCAATCCGAAACTCTAACACTAATGATAACAGCTCCCTGGTACGTAAATAACAAAACTTTACACACCGACTTAAGGCAACCAACTATCGAAGCAACATAGTTTTATTTCTTCACGAACATTGCAATAGTCTAATAAACGACATGGCCACGACTGAAATATCCATCAGGAGGAGACTGAAAAGGAGCTTGATGCGAGATCTCTTTTCTTGAATGTAGGAAGAAAATATTGACTGCGATGAGGTGCTGTTGACTACTATGCTTCCTCATGCCTAATATGCTATATTCCAAATTCACAACAGCTCATCTGCTTATTGTCAACTTACAAGACAGGTGTGAATTTAGATCTGAAGTGAAAAAAAAACAAGCTTATTCTAAAAGTATGCATTTTTTGATATTCTTACTAACGCCAAAAAATTTTTTTTCGAAAAAGATCATTAGTAGCAATAATTGAACCTGATGATTTTTCAATACACTGTACGATGTTATTTCTTCTTATTACGAAATTTTAATATATAAACTCTCCTGTAAATCATGAAAAAATGATGAAAATATTTTTAATCTATATTGACTAGCGTTTCCGACGATTATGTCGCGTAACGAATTCTCTTCCTAATCTAAATTTATAATATAAAATTTTAAATTAATGTCACAAAACTTATTTTTGAGGCATTCATAAATCGATTTCTTCTGAAGACCCTTCAGCAAAATATTGAAGAGCTCTTGAAAGTACCAGAGAAGCAAAAAATTAAAATTAATTAACAACGCACTTGAGCATTTGTTGCCTGTTTAGCCAGGTAGGCTCTTCAACAAAACTTTTTTATTTCTTTTTTCAGTATTTTTATATTCCGAATGAATTTTCCTTTTTGATCTTAGATGTTTAAATAAGTTGGGAAAAGGTCTTTTTTTAAAAATATCTTAGATGTTTCTTGTCCGACTAACAAGCAGCAATTAAAATTTATTACTACCTTAAATTTAAAACAAATAATAAATATGAGATATCTCATAATTGTTTGGGGAATGGAGTAGCTCATTTAGGCACTGCTATGCTCAAGGTTCCGGGTTCGAATCCGACCGATGTCTAGTAATTTTTCATCAACCGTCGCCCTCCTAGGGCACATCCAGCCTCTATAAAGTGGGTACCCCTAGTTAAATAATTGATAATGGAAGAAAACAAGGCGGTTGAACGTGATCCTGGCAGAATCACCTCTCTGCACAACCGTTGACGTTAAAACGGTACGTCCTAACAAAGTACTGAACCCAAAACCCTTCATAGGTTGTGGTACAGGGTTTTTTTTTATATTTGTTTAAATATCATTAATTAAATATTAAAAAACAGAAATTATTTTATCATTTTTTTTTTTAATTGTTGTTAGGCTAATTTATGTTATCTTTATTCAAAGCTTAAAAATAAAGGAAAAACTGTAGGGATACATCGAATATTTATTGTTTCCATAGTTTTAAATATATTGAAATTTTAGTTCAATATATCGAAGCAAATAGATAGATAATTCGATATAAAAGACCTAGATATTTTTAATTTTTTAAACAATTAAGCATGTAAATAAATGACAAAAATATAGATCTATATGTAAAGTATCGATAGTTTTCAAATATATCGAATTATCTATAAAAATAATTGGTATTTCGAACTTCGTTGTTTTTAATGAGTATAGGATTACGATTGTACTTTTAATTTATTACTTTTTATTTTTTTTAAATTTATTCGGTAATAAAAAATTCTGTCACACGGACAATAATTATAATGAGGTGAAAACGCATTCAAACCATATATACAGAAACCGTAAAATAAACAAGAACTAAATAATAATAAGAAAGGTATATACAATAAAAAATATAAAATAACTTAAAGATAAATAAATTTCAAAACACCGACATACTTATGTATAATATTTACAACCACGCGGGGAACCTCAATCCAGGCTTGTCCCTCCAACTATGGAGAGAAGAGCAGAACTCCAGGAGATCCCTGCGCTATTCTCTCAACCGCTTCACTTAGAGATTGAGCTAGGGGGCTTAAGCTACATTCATACATTCTTGTCCTGAGGGGAGAATCTGGGCATTACCAGAATTCCAATATATATACTACAAAAGGTCGTGGGGTCAGTGCCGTTTTAACATTCTTGGACGATTATAGAGATGGGATAGGTGGTGCTGGATAAGGATTGTGTCAGTCTTACAATTAACAGCACTCTCTAATCTTACTTTCAATATGTTATTGGATATCATGTAGTGATGAACTTTTAGATATGTAACAGTTTTAATAGTATTAAATAAATATTTATATATTTCTTCTCACGTATATATATACTAACACTCAGATACGATAAAAAAACTTCCTTACAAAGTTAATTTTTTTTGTCGTTTTTAAAAATATAATATTAATGAGGTGTTATTTTTATTACAGATTACCTACTTGTGGAATTCTTCGAAAAAGGTAAGTAATTTTCAAATCTCTAACCGTGTTATCGAAATGAGATCGGACGTGGGTGAACACGTATCCCACGCAGAATAATCCCAATGGCTACACACTGCCTTCTAGAGCCCCAAACATTGGACCAATGATATCCAAGCCTACAATTTGGACCCCTGTCATTGGTCGAATCAATCCTTGTTCTGTTCGCAGAGGCGACCATTCGTTACTCTTTATCGATTTTTTTTTTTTATATTCTGCCATTCGTTTGCATTCTCCCAGAACTGGCCTATAAATAACAGAGTCGTGTAGGCGAAGTAGGTGGGGTTGGCTCGATAGCGACTCATTAGGCAATTCGGTTTTAGATTAGAACATATTTGTCGACCCACTCCTTTGTGAGATTTTAATTTATTTATATTCAATTAATAACTACGTAATATATTTTATAAATTAAGCCAAAAATTAATTTCCAACATAAGAGTCTTCTTTTAGAATTTTTCCAGGAAGTCAATTGGGTACTTACATAAAAATAAAATCGCATAAATTTGAACTTGAATAGTATTCAAGTGATAAAAAATAAAGACATATGATTTATTTAGATTATATTTTGAAATAATAAATAAAAGGTTCATATTTTGCTTAAAATAGCAATGCGTCTTGGAGATATGTTGGGGATTGGAGACATGCGTCTGAATTCTCAGTGGCGTGACCTAAACCCCTGCCATGCAAGATGCTATCAAACGTCCCTTAGCCATATCTTCACATATATTTACAAAAACTGGTAAAATTCATTTTAAAATAAGTATTCACAAACGATAGAAAAAAAAAATGAGAAATATTTAAAAAAATAAAAAGGGATGTCGAAAACTCTCTATAGTAATAATCTGCTTTTTAATATTTAATTATAAATGGCAATAATTTCCTGATTTAATATTATTTATTAATTTTAGGTCGAACTCTGACTTAGCGTTTGTATTTTTAAACTGTTTACATTGAAAAATAAAATAGACAGTCTGCTACTATTAAACAAATTCAATATAGAAATGAAATTATCATTTTTCGATAATCGAACATCGGTAATGTGGTTCAACACATTTTTTTCTAAAAGATGAAGTTCTGTAAATTTTATCACTTTAATATCCATAACCATCGATGTCAGCATAAACATCTATATAAATTGTATAATAATAAGGTATATGAAAATGTGAACAGTTTTTCTCTCCCTTAAAATCCTTTTATTTATTTATGACTTTTCGGGGTTCATTTTATGCCATCATCTGACTTTTATCATCTATATAAAAAATTGAACAGTCTTATATCTTCATTCTTGCAAAATAATAATCAATTTTCACATAAAACAAAAAAGGCACTTAGCCACAAAACTACAAGAACCTTCTCAACTTCAGTTCAAATCTGGAGAAGACGTATCATAAGCTTATAGTCCCTGATGAAGACCTGCAAAGTCGGGTCGAAACGTCGGCTTTCAATAAAATAGTTTTACCACTATTTAGCGTATTTATGACCGCAACCGCGGACCATCTTCTTCCTTTATATAAAAAATTATAAGCCTTATAGATATATGAGATGATGGAAATAGTCTGAAGGTGGGAATTAAAAAATCTTCCTCTTAGGACTTAAGAAAAATTATATAACATTTTGTATAGATACTTTGAAGCACTTGTGTACTTTCGGCTCTGAAATTTTCACAAAAAAATCGGTTTTATATATTTCTCTCTCTTCCCGCATGAAAACCTGATGCGGTAAAGTTCAAGACATTTTATTCATTACGAGGAGGGTAATGAATCATTTCTCGCTATTTTTTTTATTTTATTGTTGACAGGCGCAAATATATATTTTATAAACAAAAAAAAAATTTTTTTTCATGTTCAGGTCTATCCCCGATCTTTCTGTACATATATATACAGGACTTGAAAGGGGTAAAAAAATTTTTTAAAAAGTTTCACTGTCGTCGAAATTTAATTTGCGATAATTTTTCAGTTCTTTTGAACTTGAACTTTTCAAGTTAAGTTTTTATAGAACATTTATTTTTTTAACTATTTTCATTTAAAAGTTCTGTCAATTGCGCTAAAAAATCAATGTAAAAAATAACTCTTATTCATAGTACCTCAAACAAACGACACATTAGAATCATGTGGAATTCATTTAAGACACATTATAACTCTAATCTAAGCCGAGTTTCTGTTTATTTTTCATTTAACGGAACTTTGTTTAAGAACTTGAATAAATAAAAGTCAACTTTTACTATAAACCTAGAACTTTATTACAAAAACGTTTCTTAGAACTTTTATTCCCTAAAAAGATTTCACAGTTCCAACCCCATTGGCGTCGACCTATGAAAAATAAAGGGGGAGGGGGAAGCAAACTATACGATCACGGGTTGGGGGACCTGGGAGGTTAGGGATTTGTTAGGAATATATCCTATATGCAATATATAACATACAGCGGTGCTCATCCCTCCCCCTCCCCCAAAGTCGATGGCGTAGGAATCTATCCCTCCCCACCTCCCAAGATATTTTATTGCTCATCTTTTCTTAAAAATAGAGGGTAACTTTTTTCTAAGATAAAATTAGAAAAATCGTAGACAATATACAATTACACTTGCTACATTCCGTTCCATATTTTCCCCTTGTCTTTTAGTCCAGAAATTCAAAACCCCTTAAAAATTCGCCGTCCCTCAAAAATTCAAAAATCTGTCACAATATGCCTTCCTCAAAAATTTGGAGCCCATGAAACCCCTGATAACATAATACCAGCCTTTATGACAAAATTACTATTTCAGGCAGGTGTTGAATGGTTTCAAGCCCTTTGTGATGACAAAAAAGTGTTAACACCTTTTTAAGTCACACAAAATACTTTAAACTAAAACAATACAGTATTTTAATAGATGCTTCCTTTTACAGTTTAGGTGAGTTTATAAATCCACAATAGGGCAACATTAAATTCTAATATACCTGCTAATAGATAGATAAAGTCCTTTGTAATATAATTGTAATGCACACGATCGATATGTCCATGAATTACGTACTATAGCAATTTGTTGGGGGGAGGGTGGAGGGGGGCTTAAACCCCTCGAGCCCCTAGTAGTCCGTGTATTTGATCTCTGCTGTTATGGCTTCTTGTTTATCACGAAGAACATCTAAAATTATAACATTGACAAATATAAATAATGAATAAATATTATTGCCTCTTAACCACTACTCTCTTGATTATAATTCACGTACAACCATCACGTTCCCAAATTAAAAATAACAAATTCATTTGTTTCTGTGGCTTTTATTAAACCAGAATTTAAAATGGACATTGCTTTGTTCTTGTTAAATATTCAGCGGAAACAATTTATGGAGGTAGATGATTAGGAATATTTATACAAGGAATAATATTGCTGGAAGCACCTCCTCCTCGAAAGTTGTTAACTCAGGCCGAATAAAGTTTGATTGCTCCTTCACCTAGAAGAGAGAGAGAGAGAGAGAGAGAGAGAGAGATTGAGGTAGAGAGGGAAGTAGTGGGGGTAATAACGAGTTTTAAAAGTTAGATAGCTATTTCCAACGGTACCGTCCAAATTATTTAAATTGAAATTCCTCATTTAAATTATAATTAAATATATTAATCCTTAAAGTTGTTCATTATAGAATTTAATTTAATTTTTAATTAACATATGAATGGTTTAGAAAGCTTATTTTATCTTTCTATGACTGTAAAATAATAGTATTGTTGTACAATCTATCTTATCAAAAATATCTTTGGCGCTGATGGGCAATTTCAACAGTAAGTTCTTTCTTAATTTAAAATAATATTCAGGTTTAATAGTCTTTTTTTGTCCTTTTATTTATATTTTCTTTCATTTTCTCTTTTAATTGCTGTATATAATGGGAATAGGAAGCGGGTTGCCTCAGTGGGCGAGTACTGACTTCCATAACTCATGGTCCAGATTTGAATCCGGCTGATGACTAGCAATTTTTCATCAGGAATGGATTGATCCTCCCGGGATACTCTCAGCCTCTATAAAGTCGGTACTCTTAATTAAATAATTAATTAAGGCGGAAATTTGACAGTTGAGCGTGATCTTGGCCCAATTACCTCCCTGCACAACCCTTGGCCTTGTAACCGTGCTCTCTCTCTCTCACAGTAATGCTCCCAATACCCTCATGGGTTGTAGTTGTACAGGTTTTTTTACTTTTCTACCTATACTAGGTAGTATTGCAATCGGGTCACATTTCCGATATGTTGTTTTCGACGGATCTGTACGTTTCAGAGCCCCCTGTCGTTTAAAGGTACTGAAATTTCCTACAAAGCCATATAAAAATCGTTTATTTTGGACAACTATTAACAAAGTTACAGCTATTCAATTTCCAATGTAAGATTACGTGAGAATGAGAGAATAAAGATGACTAAGTGAAAGTAAGAAAATCTGTTGCCCGCTTCACTATTTCCTCTACTTTAAACATAAATTATTGTTTGACAATACTAAGCTATGGAAAAAAGTTTTTGATCAGCAATATTAGAGAGTATTGACATTTTTACACTGATCTAGCTTAAGCCGGTTTACCTTGCTTTAGTTTATCAAATAAATCGTCCTCAAATCTTATGTTGTTCAATTCTTTTTTGTTTCTTCATGAACATATGTAAAGATATAAAAACATATCTGAAATAGGTAGGAAAGTCATGTGAGTGGACATACAAGACATTTATATATATATATATATATATATATATATATATATATATATATATATATATATATATATAATGAGGGCGGGATGGCAGAAAGGCCTAAGACGCTTGTAATAAGTGATAAGTTAAAAATTCGAATCGATGAACACCTGAACGAGGAACCGTCTACCTGGTAGCCACACTACCCAAGAACCCTACGTGTATGTTGGACCCGTCAGTCTAGTGGAGGTAACGCACACCAACTGGACATCTTTTCCAGGATGTCTGTAGCCCTCCAGACGGTCCATGGACGGTCACTTTCAGGGAAAAGAAATAAGGTCCTCGTACGCTTGCTGACTCTAAGTCAACTTGATGTATGAACCATTTTGTTACTTGTCTTGAACCGTAGTGGGTCCGTGGAAAGGACACTACTAGATTAACCCAAACCTGTACCTGGTTCGGTGACCCCCCTCCTGGTTATCGTAACTATTTCAATCATTGTAAAACGACCCTTACACGATCATTCGTGAATGAAAATCACAAGAATGACAAAGATTGCTCGGGATCATGATACGTTCAATCATTACTGACCGTTTTAGCTCAGTTGACATTGAGATAACAGGCAGCATGGACCTCTTGGATTGTCCACTTATAATAATGTGTTTGATTTAAAAAAGCTTATTTGGACATTGTCATTTATAATATTGGGCATCAAGAGAAAAACGGAGATATAATAATTATTTCCTAGTGCCTGAAAATCGTTTAGACCAAAGTTAGAAAAATATAATCAGTATTGCGAAAATAATCAATTCGTTAAGAAAAATAGAAAAATAATCAACAAATAAACACAAGAATTAAAGATTTTTTTTTCTATAAGCAAATTGTGAAGTTTCCATTTTTTTTTTTTAAATTTATTGCCCACTTGATTATTACAAAAAAAAAAAGTTGAATATTATTTAAATTTGGGAATGATGAAGTAAGCATAATCAAAAAGGGTGACATAAGTGTTAATTTTACTATTTATTTTCATTTCTTATATAACTTCATATTTCTTTTTTATGTTTCACATTTTATTCTAAGATTCCCATTTTAATACTTATGTCACTTACTAGTCTTTTTGATTATGCTTACTTCATTATTCCACACTTAGTAACGGTTATTATTATTTATCTCTTAGTTCTTACTATTGTCATTATTCTAACAATTTCATTTTACTTTATTTTTTATATATATATATATATATATATATATATATATATATATATATATATATATATATATATATATATATTTTTTTTTTTTTTTTTTTTACCATCTCTACTTATGTTTCTCATATCTTGTTATCTGGTTATTTTCTTAGCCCTGATGAAGGTCTGAACAGGTCGAAACGTCGGCATATGTAAAAATAAATATTATCATTTATTTTTGCCTTCTTTTTTGACTGACCACCCCAACTATTCTTCCCTTCATTAACCTATTCAGTAGTATGGTTAGTCTCCCCACTACTTTTACCTCAGTCTCGCCTCCACTTCTCGTGAATGAAACTTTGATTTACGGATTTTCGGAAATCCGCCCGACACTTCTGTCAGTACTTCATTCACTACCTTACCCGATAATTCGGAACGTCATTAGTGCCTCGGAATGAAATACCGAATGACCGTACAGGAACCCCTTCGCGCCGCCATAGATCTGTATATTTTATAATGTTAAACGAAAAAGATTTTTTTTCTTCTTATCCTACGATTTTCATTGTCTTATAAGTCTTATACTACCCAATATTTTAAATTATCTTTCCCTTTTGTAAATTATAAGCACTCCGGACTGCAATGATCAATCACTGGTGTTCACTCTCTAAAATATCGGAAATAATAAGCTGAGGAGTTGGTTGGGGGTGCAGTCGAATTAAATACTATATATTATTCTAGTATTTTATTCTTATATATATATATATATATATATATATATATATATATATATATATATATATATATATATATATATATATATATTTACAACTTTTCCTTAATCGACCTTTGAGTATTAAATTTAAACTTAACTATTTAATTGGAAATAAGGTCACTTATTAATTATTTAATAAACTACTTAATGTTCATTTCTTCTGTTTATTGACGTTTCGATCCAGGTATTTTCTTTTTATAAGTCAACCATGGGATCCTCTTCAAAGCTAGAATTTTAAAAAATAGAGCTTCGATCAGGCCAGGGCCACACCGACAGTCTCAGCACCGTCCACTAGCACATATATTAACTTACCTTAACAAAGTTTTTTTTTTTTTAAATTCTAGCTTTGAAGAGGATCCCATCGTTGACTTATAAAAAGAAAATACCGGGATGGAAACGTCAATAAACAGAAGAAATGAACATTCAATAGTTTATTAAATAATAATTAAGTGACCTTATTCCCAATTAAATAGTTATGTTTAAATATATATATATATATAATACTTCATATTTTAACTATACTATAACACACTACATCACTGATGTCATCATATAAGTTGTTTAATTTATGTATCAGACATCTGTTACTTGTTTAATATCTACTAATAGTAATTTTTTACTTTGTACCGTTTGTATCTGTAGTAGCCCTGACGAAATCCTACAAAGTGGGTCGAAACTTGGACGTAATCAATAAAATACTATTATATTATCGTCACGCTCAACCTTCTCTATACTATTAAAATAATAAACGTTTACGAAGCCACAGTTCGCGTCCAAAGTAGATTGATTTCTATTAAGAGAAAATTGAGTGTCAAGACCTGAATGACAAACAAACATTTTTTCGATATTTTCATTGAAGCTATCGATTTTACAGTTTTACGCATTAGTAACATAGGCATTTGTCGATTTTTTTAAAACATCGAGGTATTTTTAGTTTCTAGCGTTGAAGATTAAAATAATAAAACTCATATATATATGTTTCTGACTATTACAGTAGATCGCAATTATTTTATACTGTTGCTCTAGAAGTGAAGTGTATAAGATTTAATCAGCTGTCGACTGAGAGCTATTAAAAGCAATCACATTTTTAATTTAACAGCTGAGACCAGCTAACGGATCTTTATTTAACCGCTGCTTCCATTCCTCCATGGGAGCTAAGATGGCGGCCTAGAAACGTTTAGGGTGGAGACCTCATTTTACGAACAGAGAAAAATGGAATTATGATGGCAATAATAATAATAATGGTGTAGAGGTGGTTGACTGTGATACGAGAAGGAATTGGTCCGGGGTGCGGTCAAATAAATAGTAAAAATTTTATAAATTAGAATAGTATTTTATTAGTAACGCCGACGCTTCGACCCGCTTTGCAGGTCTTCATCAGGGCTACAAAAGATACAAATATAAAAGGTAAACAGTGAAAATTAAATAATATATATATATAAGTGCATACAATATAATATGCATATAAAGCTTGATAAAAATGAACTAAGGACCTCAAAACAAGAAAAACATTTCCTCTGAATGTGTATGTCCGCAAACGCTTTGTTTAGGAGATGGATTAGATATAATACTAATATGGCCTTTTATCCCTAACTTCATAAAACTATTGGCAATGTAAGGATTAATACTATTTGGAATTAGCATTGGGAACTCTCAATAACATTTATCAATTTGTAAGAGGCTTTCGCAGAGTACACATCATTATGCCTTCCATTCATACTAATGGTGAATATTCCGATATGGTGTTTGTATACGGTTTATTTAAAGTCTATGCAAGTCCGGTCTCAAACCTTAATTCCTCACGAAGAAGGATAATTGAATTTTGTGAAATAATAACACATATTAATAATAAGCCCACCACTACACTCAGTTAGGGTGGCTCTTCCCCTCCTTAAGAAGGCAATATTTCCTAGGCACTTTCCTTTATCAAATCATTACCGATCATCGTCCTTCTTATGCCTACAACCTTCTCCAATTTAAGTCCTCAATCCATTCCCTCACTACAAGATCTGACCTATACATTCCCGACTCTCTGACCTATACATCCCTTCTCATAGATCTGCCTCATTCCAAAATTCCTTTATAGCCCGCTCTGTACACATTCAAAAATCTGCTATTCCAATTCCTGTTCCAAAAACAGTCAGATACCAGCTAACTATTAATATTATATATGTATTGTGTAGCTATCATATAATCATAACACTTGGTAAGAGATAGTACATGCATTTCCTACTATCGACGTAGGAATTTCAATACATACATTTTTTTTTTATTCGATTATAATTAACTGGTTATTTTTATATATATATATTCAAGTAAAGTTTTTTTTTTTTTTTTTTTTTTTATGAAATGAACTTATTCTATCTCTTTTTCGTTCTTCATTTCTCAAAGTGTATGTTTATGTTGTTCAACCCTTAAATATAATTTTTTTCATAGTTCAAGTGATTCGTTCATAGTTTTAATTGTTTTGTTCATAATTTTAAATGCTCTGTACATAGTTTTATCTGTATTGTATATAGCTTGTGCACCTAAGGTTTTCTTTACTTTTTATTTTATTTTATCAATTTTATTTATTGTTTCAACGTTTAGACCAGTAATATTATATTATTTTGTACATTATTGTTATTCTGAAGGGACTTAGTCCCAGAATAAAGTTTTTTTTTCTATCTATTTCTATCTATCTATCCAGTGCCGTTCTGCCACTGCTGCTGTTGAAGAAAGATGCCGAGTCTGTCTTAATGCTCAAGGAAATCACTTTGAACAAAATTTAATATGAATGTTAATGTTTACATTCACTTAATAAAGTAGTTGGAACAAATAAATAGATTTTATTTATTTCATAACAAGGAAAATATTTAGGTATGAATATCTCCTAAACAAAGCGTTTGCGGACATACCTTCAGAGGAAATTATTTTCTTGTTTTGAGGTCCTCAGTTCATTTTTGCAGTTTGGCCAATTAACGCTGAAACACTCTGTATATGTATATTACATTATATATAAGTATATTTGTAATATTTGAAAATAAAATAGAGGATAAGAAAGCGAAAAAAAAATAGTGGTAAATTTAATATTTGAGGGGAGCTCTTGATTTCTCTTCACGCCCCTCCTTAAGAGTGGGAGTTGTACAAGGTCGGAAAGGAGTCCCCGGCGATGGTCTTTAAGTTTTAATGAAAACAACCGTGAAATGGTTGCCGGTTGCTGAAATATATTTTTGTAAAAAGAAGATGGTTCACGGATCACTGCGCTCTCTATTGTTTAGCTCTGGGAAGATCTTTTTATCATCTCTTAACGGAATATTCGCCTTTTTTTTTTTTACTGATAGTTTTTATATGTTCTTTAATTGATGATTTTGGAAATTTCGATGTATGTTTTATTTGGGATGAAGGAAGTCGAGAGAGTCCTACAAAGGATGTTATCAAAAATTATATTGATATTATGCCTGAAAGAAAGATATTTTTTGCAGAAATCGGTTATTATTCTCTAAGGATGAGATGTCAGTATTTTTATAGAATTATTTCTAAACTATTAGAGTTATAATTATCAAATTCATAATTCAGCAATCGGCAAATTCAATATGCTCAGTTATTGAAATGAGGATTAAATTAATATTATTATTAAAATTGCCTACGGATTAAGTACATTGTGTAACTTAGGGATTTAATGGTTTAAATTGAGATTCGTTAATGAAATTTACTTTTATTTAATACCTCATTCATAAAAATCCATGGCTCCTGTTAGCTGGAAAGAGAATCTATACTGCTGTTTAATAACTGCTGTAGATGTTGTTTCCATAATAATAATAATAATAAAAGGCTTAGCGAACCCGAAGTTAAGTTCCAGGACAAGAGGCGCGATCTAAGTAGTTTTGTCATCGAGAATTCGAACCGTTTCGATATCGAAGATTTTAATTTGGAAAAATTAAAAAATCCTTAAATTAGTAATCAGTTCGAGGTAGATGTTAAGAATAGTTTTGAAGTTGTTAGAACCGCGATAATATAGACAAGTTATAGATGGGGATCAAGGATAAAATTAAAGCGGTCGGTAACTCGTGTCTTGGAAAAAAGGAAAATTTAAAGAACAAATCGTGGTAAATGAAGATTGTTTAAAAATGTTTGATAAGAGAAAAGTTGCTAAATTAAAAGTTCTAAATAATCCTAGCGAAGACAATCTCGAATACTTCCGAATCTCAAAGAATAAAACAAAATTACAAAAAAAGGGGAGTATCTTAAAAATAAAATAATTGAAATAGAACCTATAATAGAATCGAAAATAACGTAGGAGATATGTACAAAGGTATAAACAGATCACGTAAATGTGTAGGGCCCGTAACGTCTGAAATTAGGGATGAAAATAACAATAATCTGTTCGATCCGGTTGACATATTAAATAAGTTTAAGAACCACTTTGACAATATTTTAACAAACCCATATGGACATACGCCTTACAAATTTACGGTTCTGCAAAAAAAAACGCACTTACAAAAACTACAATCTTTTCAATCCAAAATTTTAAGACTAATAAGAGCAGCTCCCTGATATGTAAACTTAACATACCGACTTACAATAACCGACTATCGATCAACACATACGTACTCTCTACGGCCGATATCATCTTAAACTACACGGACATCACAACAGACTTATCAACGACATGGCCACAGCCGACATGCCCATCAGGAGACGACTAAAGAGGAGCTGGATGGGAGATCTCCTTTCCTAAATTATGAAGTAGACCAAGACCAGGAAGAGGTACCGCTGGGTACTAATCTTCCTCATGACTTAAATGCCAATTTTCTATAAAATGAGATCACATCTGCTTATTGTCAATACTATGACAGGTGTGGATAGAACTAGATTGATAGTTTATTTTATTTGTCTAAGGAAATTCTTGTACAAATAAATATAATGGTATAATTAACAATATTAGATCTTGAGTCTAGTACTGCATTCAAACATAACATTAACAATGGCCACAGTATTAAGTATGACTAATATAATATAATATAATAACAGATTAGTAAACGATATATATAATAACAAGAGTTTATAACATAGCATTTAGTAAAACATTTTTTATTTTTTTATTTTATTTATTATTATTATTATTTTTTTTTTTTAATATTCGAGAGGTATAAGACAAATGACAATATAAATAAGCATTAATATATGTTATATGATTAACTTTACCACTTAACAGTTCAATGAACAGCCCTGTATGAAATAATACAGTTGGTTTATTTTTTTCGTAGTGTCTATTTTCAGTATCTCCTCCACACTAGCATCTTCTCTGGATTCAGTGATAAATGCCTTTAAGTACTTATTTCTCGGCTCGTTGAACTTGATACATTGGATCAGAAAATGAGTTACCGGGTCAGTTACAAGGCAGTTGCATGCACCACACACCTCACTGGATTTAATAGTCAAAGTAGCATCTTTTATGTATATTTTCATAAAATCTTTACTTGCTACTCTGAGACGACTAACGGCTCTTAATTTGTTTAAATTCAGAGCCCTGAACTGAAGATAATCCTCTGGTCTGGTAACATTAAAGGAGCAGATTTGTCTATATCTTGGGTTTGATTTAGAGTTTAACATTCTGTCGATGTCCTTGGATGCGTGATGGTTTCTTATTTTTTCCATGATTTCATCTTTGAACCTCTTAAGACCTTGAGAGAAAACACAAGAAAACATCCCCTGACATCCCAGTTCCGCCACAATCATCTTTACTTGGGTAAACCAGTTATAAGTTGGATGAGGTTTTCCAATGGATGAGTCTAGAGCTCTAAGCCTATTAAAGCATTGTCTAGGTAGTCTTTCGTCACTCATTAAGCTTAGCTTTGTCCAATAGTTGATCACTTTTTTCAACACTTCAACACTTAATGGAGATCTCCCACTTTCAAGGCGAGCCACATAGTTCGGTGTATTTCTTGGCCAATGGAGCAATGATTTGATAAATCGAACTTGCGTCCTCTCCAGGTATCTCGTCCCCCAGATCTCTGCAGCATAGAGCGGTGTGTGGATAGAACTATGAAGAGAGAAAAAAAAATGAGAAATTATGACCTGTGTCTTCCTTATGAGTATTAGAGTGCTGAACCGATGTTTCTCTATCGATTTTATTTCACCGTTAAAAACCGAAAGGACTTATTTGCCAAGGCAATATAAGGAATTTACTTTGAGGTTGAGGTTCGAACCCAGACCTACCATAGCTATAAGAAAGCCAGGCGAACCTCCTTCACCCAACGGTAGAATCCCGTTATGCTCCATGCTAATCCTGCCTCTACTGACAGACTTAGCGCGTTCTTCGCCTACCACGCCTAGGTCCTGGCGTTCTTCCAGGATATCTCCTCTGGAAGCACCTATTGGCATTGATATCTGTTTTGATTATATATAAAGGCAACATATTTTAATAAATAATTATAATTTAATGTAATTTCTTAATCATTATCTCATTATACCAAACATATTAGCATGAAAGTTCATAAATTATAAATTCATGAACGTACCAAGTTCAATAAAAGCACCTTTGAGAAGATCGTAAAGACAAAGTTAATGATATAAGATAGGAATTCCGAAGGTCGATTTTAGCGAAACAGTTGCTGTAATTTCGCAAGCACATAACTTCAATAAGTAATTTTAGCGAATCACAAACACATAGGTTTTCTCTCAGACTCAAGAGACCTTAAAACTAGTGTTGCCCAAAATCAGTCTTGGTCTTGCAAAGTGTACTTTGCAAGACCAAGACCAAGGCTACCTAACTGTTGCAAAACCAAGACCAGGACTGGTAAAAAAACAAATATATTTTTTTAATAAAAATTAAGGCAAAATAATTACTGATACTATATGTTAATAATTGGTATTGCCAATATACTTAAGCATTTAATTCCTCTAATTTTTCATTCTGGAGTCCTGGCAATGGCCAGCTTCTCTACTCATGTCCCAAGCGTCTGTGGCTCTAGTGCCCACTTTCAGCCTTCACTGGCTTCTAATACTAGTGATGCGGCTGGAAAAGTGGCACTGGGATCTCCTGGAGTCTTGCTTTGCCTTCCACATGTGGGGGAAAAAGCCTGGCTCGGAGATTCCTGGGCGAATGTTATATTTTATGTTATTGTTTACTTTTTTTTTCTTTTATTTACTTTATTCATCAATATTATTTATTTACTTTTTATATTTCTATTTATTTCTCTATTATTTGTATATATTGTATGAATGAGAACTTTTAGCCCTAATACTTATAGCCCTCCAGCAGTGGCTGATTGTATTATTATTCAATAAATAGATTATTGAAAAAAAAAATCATTCGGGCTTAATTAAGTTTCTTCTATCTAAGAAGTTACAGTAATATCTCTATATTAATAAGCTAATAAGTAACTGCAAGACTGTTGCGATACTCCAGTGAAAGACCAAGACTCGTCTCGGTCTTGCATTCGGGCAACACTACTTAAAAGATATATTTTCGTTGAAAACCTGAGGAGTTTAATGTATTATTAGGAAGGCAATACTTACTACAGGTGATAAATAGTCTGGACGCATTCATTTTAAGATTTTTTATTGGTGGATTTTATTAATACTTGAAATCCTTCAGTGCTGGTAACATGTCTTGATGATGATCTACATGCTTGGGTTGAAACGTATGTAATATAATAATATGAAAACAATCGACTAACTTCCTTCAATAATACTTATTATATGTATTTATGAAGGTAAATTAATATCAAAATTATTTTTTCTGAGAACTGTAAAATTTGTAAACGAGAACTGTAAAATCAACGACGTTTTATCACGCCACAATTGTTAGAAAGACATGTTAATCGAATAGATATGATAGTGTAACATAAGTAAAATTTAAGTGAATAGAAGATTTTTACACTGGTATAACTAATGTTATTTGTATAATAATAGCTCTTAATTAGTTTCTTTTAAAATTATATGTTTTCCTTTTACATCATTATCCCACTGTATGGGGGCGATATAATGTAACATTCATATGAAAACAGAATGTAAACGACTAGTTATATGGTTGTGTAACTGGTTGTAATATTGTTAATTACGAGGAGGCCAGAAGGAGTGTTCGACTTTAACCTTTGTTGTAAAATGTTAATTGACAATTATTGCGTTAATAGCATGTAAATCGTAAAGTAATGAACCCTCTAAATGGGCCTTAATTGGGACGAATTAGGACGGTGATAGTGTGGTAGTGTGGTAACACTGTCGAGGAACCTCAAGGTACACGAAGAAGATATTTCACGGGGCTCTTTGTTGGCCATTATTCAGCTAAGATACCATGGTAACTAGCTCACTACGGCTCAATTCTGTCTATGAATAAGTTGAAGAGTTGAATGCGCAAGTTTTAAAACGGTAGTCTTAAGAATAGAAAAAGGTAGGCTTTGTGAGGTTGTCGCCATTTACTACTTTCAGGCCACTTGTCGGACTTTGTTTAACACGATTTATGTTCTTTTCATTTTTTTTTTTTTTTTTTTTTTTAATGAAACCTTCTTTAGTCGCGTTTTGAATTTTTTTCTGTGAAGAGTAAATTAGATTGAGCCGTCAGATCTCCTATGTGTAACGCTCGGGTAAAGTCGAATAATTGAAATGTTTTTACAACATATGGATTAAAATATCTTGAAAACTATAAATCGGACTTGTAAATCGGAATATTGTTAGTGAGAGAAATGTTTATCATTTCATCATCTATGTATGAACTATTATTATTCAAAATTGTATTCACGCGACTGTTGCCAATCCGGCGAGAGTCTGGTCTTGCAAACTTAGGCTTGGTAATGGTCTTGGTCTTGTGCAATAGTCTTGCGGTTACTTATTAGTTTATTACTATAGAGATATTATTGTAATTTTTTAGATAGGAGAAACCTGACTAAGCCCGAATAAAAAATTATAGAAGTTAAATGAAAAAATATATGGGTTATACCAATTATTAACATATAGTAACTGAGATTGTATTATTAACTATTTTACCTTATTATTTATTTAAAAAATCGATTTTTTTAACCAGTTCTAGTCTTGCTCTTGCAACAATTAGGCGGCCTTGGTCTTGCAAAGTGCAAGATCAAGACCCGATTTTGGGCAACACTAAACGCGACCTCATGTTAGAGAGGCAAAAATGGAAAATAGTTCCGAAAACCAAATGATAACGAGCTTTATTGAAGATATGGATTAAAATATCTCAGAAACTAAAAATCGGGTCTACGTACTGTATATGAGGTAAATGTTCAGCATTTCATTCTCTTTATAAACAGCTATTGTTTATAATTTGTACCGTTAATCTTGCCTTGTTGATGTTTTAACTTCTATCGTGTGGTCTAAAGCGCACACCTTAGTTTTTTTTGGTTTATTATTCTCAATAATGAACCATTGTGATCGACCAAAAAATTCAAAAACTTAACCCCCTCTCAAAATTTGAGGTTTCACGTTTCAGGATACGTGGAAATCGAAAAAAACAATAACAAAAATTTTATCCGTACCCCGTTTGCGCATTTTCAAATTCAGAGGCATTCCGAGGATGATCCATCCTCCTTCATCGACATTACTATCCGCCTTTTACTTTCAAAATGACGCCCGAAAAACCTGCGTTGCTGTAAACTGTAGCGTCTAAACGAATGTACAGATTTAAATTAAACTTCACTAAAGTCATTTTCTCGACGCCCTTTAAATTTATCCATATAACATATTTCAACAAAAAGAAGCTGGAAAAAAAAGTTACGAGGGGTGGTAAAATTAAATTCCGAATAACTCAAAAAGATTTCACTTTTTTGTCGATATTGTATATGGTTTTCTGAAAGTTTACGGAATTTCCTAAAAAAAAAAAAAAAAAATCGTTAAAATCGGACCATTAGGAACAAAGATATGGTCTCTAGTTTTTAATATGTTTTACTGCAAATGTTATATCCTTTGGTTTTGGTTTTTAAATTTTAAATGTGTTACTGAAGTAATGCTATTTTTTTTTTTTAGCAAATTACTAATGATTAAAAAAGAAAGTTTAGTCCAATAATTCGTATCACCCTTTATTTATTTTTCTTTGTAACGAGGAAGGTAATGTTTCTTTAGATGTATAATTTTAAACCATTGTGAAATAATTTGCAGCGTTTTTGATAATAGTTTTACTAAGAAATAATACATTTTACCAAACTTACGGGCACTATGTATTAGAGTTGAGCGTGGCACATTCATATAACATGTACTATACAAAAAAAAAATACAACAAAACCAAATGCAGTAACACATTCATACTTAATTACAGTTCAGCTCTTTCCCCCATTTTGAGGAGAGCAAGGCAAGATTCAAAGAGACGTCACGGTATGGGAGACCAGTGGAGACTGAGATAGGGCACTAGAGCCACTTACGATTATGATTTGAGTGAAGAAGTTAGCCAATGGTAGAACTCCAATAACATATTTACAAAAGATCTCGGGACCACTACCGTTTTAATCTTCGAGGAGGATTGGAGGGATGACTGGAACCGTATAAGGATTGTGCTCTAAGGGGTTAGGATATTGGATAAGGTTTAGAAGAAAATTTGACAATCGAAATGAAATAACGTCAAGGACATAATTGGTGTTGACATAGTTCGTGGATGAGTAAAACATGTGTATATAGTCTTAAATAGATTTACTGTAGTTTATTAAGTTTAGATCCGATGGTATCGTCGTCGTATGTGTTATTATACAAGTATGAGAACCTAACCAACGTTGTACATTTCTTACTTTAACATGGTACGGACGATATATTTAAATAATTATTTATATTATATCGTTTTTTTCGTATAAAGTTATAATGTAAAGAATTAAATAAATAATAAATATAATTCTATACATAATAGTCCTCCATTAGTGTTGCCCAAAATCGGTCTTGGTCTTGCAATCTGCAAGACCAAGACCAAGGCAGCCTAACTGTTACAAGACCAATACCAGGACTGGTAAAAAAATTCGATTTTTTAAAATAAAAATTAAGGCAAATTATTTACTAATACTTGACAATGTTAGTTACTATATGTAAATAATTGGTATAACCAATATACTTTTGCATTTAACTCTTTTAATTTTTCATTCGGGCTTAGTTAGATTTCTCCTATCTAAAAAAATACAGTAATATCTCTATAGTACTAAGCTAATAGGTAACTGCAATACCAAGACTCGTCTCGGTCTCGCATTTGGGCAACACTATCCACCATCTATAAAATAAAAGCCCGTATCAAGTGAAAATTTAAAAAGTTTAAAAACATTGTTTCCCCTGTAATTAACGTTATTAAAATCACTATTCAGTATTGAGAAAGCGGAAAATCAACTTTCTACTATAAATTCATCGTTGTTATTATTTTTGCAATTAATTTTAAAATAATTATAGATTGTTATCGTTGATAACTGGAAGCATTATTGTTGTGTTCTTTGCTGTTAAGATAGTGCGTGATGAGTAAATATAATGTATATAGCCTAGATCGGAAGCGTGGTGTAACACCTGAGTAAGAAATAATGACAGGTGATTGTGAACCTGTTTGTGGCCACCAATCCAAACCGATCATCAAGGTACATCCATCACTCAGTGTCGCCAACCCAGGCAGAAGGAAAGAAAAAAATCCCCGTTATTATCAAAAGTGACCTAATTTTTGTTAAAATATATCATATGAGTTCTTTGTTGATTCGACAGCTACAGTGTGTGATCCGAATCTTGAATTCCTGACAAAAAATCAGGGAATTTTTCGAACTTGGATAAAACATTGATAGTTTGAGACGCGAGGTTCAATTCCTTATCACTCACAAAAAAATATTGTGATGTATACACAAATATTTGTGATTAATCTTAATATTGCCCGTAAAACGTGTATGATATGCGACATCAATTTCTTGCAATTTTAACTTCATGTTTCTTTCTTACTAATTTTATGAGATTAATTTCTTAAAACTTTCTCTGTTAACAAAGGCAATTTATATTTCTTCACATTTTTAAAAAATATATTTTTTCAACGTTAACAAATTTTTTATTTATAGAATAGAATAGAATAGAAAAATAATTTTATTCTGGGACGAAGTCCCTTCAGAATAACAAAAAAGTACAGAAATTAAAATTTTACATCTGGCCAGATAAAAACAAACATAACAAATTAAGATAATGATAGGTCATTAAAGAAAAGAAAAGAAAAAAAATATTGGTTATACATACTATATACAAAATAAAATATAAAAATCTATATAAAAAACTCTTGAAACCATACTAAGATACTTAAAACTATTTACGATGTTAAAACATAAATAAACCCTTTTAGAAAAAATAAAAAATACACAAAAAATAAATTTATATTCTTATTAACCGTAAAATCTGTTTCTGTTTAAACATAAAAAAAAAAAAAAAAGAGAAAAAGAAAGTCGAATCTATAATAAGTATTGAGGTCATGAGCTATATGTGAATATGGTCTTATATATAATGTGTAATTTTACATAAAAGATTAGCTGGTGCCTGACTGTTTTTGGGACAGGAATTGGAATAGGAGGGTTTTGAATGTAGATAAGGATGAAGAATGTCGAATTTTGATTGGAAGGGAATTCCAGAAACTAACAGAATGTGCAATAAAGGAGTTTTGGAACGAGGCAAATCTGTGAGAAGGAATGTAAAGGTCGGAAGGTCGAGATCTTGTGGAGAGGGAGTGGACTGAGGACTTGAATTGGAGAAGGTTGTAAGCGTAGGAAGGACGATGATTGTTGATGATATGATAGAGGAATGTACCTAGGAAATATTGTCTTCGAATGGAGGGGAAGAGCCACTCTAACTCAGTGTAATGGTGAGAGACATGGTAGTATCTCGGGGCACCAATTACAAATCTCACGCAACTGTTCATTATTCTTTTCAGTCTGTCGCGGAGCTCCACCGAGAGTCCATCATACACCACACAGCAGTAGTCAAAGTGGGGGAAGATGAGAGAGGAAACGAGGAGTCTGCGCGTATGTTGAGGTAGGAGATGGCGGAAGCAATGGAATAGTTTGAGGAGATGTGAGAAATATGGTGACTCCAGGAGAGGGTTTGATCAATAAATAGTCCTAAATGTTTTACAGAGGAGTAGGAGATTGGCTGGTCACCAAGGTTTAGTATGGGAAAGTCCGTATAGGATCTAAGGAGGGGCTTGGAACCAATGACAATGGCCTGAGTTTTTGAAGCATTTAACCTTAATCACAGATTCGATCTAGGTCTGCTTGGATCTTAGTAAATGCTACCAATAGCTCAGGGGGAGAAAAGGATAGGTATATTTGAGAATCGTCTGCATAAAGGTGGTGGGAACAATGGAGGATTGAGTCATGGAGGTCATTGATATAGGAATTAAAAAGGAGAGGAGATATGCTAGATCCTTGGGCGACTCCAGAGGATAAAGGCAGGTAGGCAGATAGTGGTTGATTAGGAATGGAGACTGCTTGGGTGCGTTGTGATAGGAAAGACTGGAACCAAGAGATGGAGCTATTGGAGAAGGAGAGTGATTTTAGTTTGTTGAAAAGGATGGGATGGTTAATGGAATCAAAGGCTTTAGAGAAGTCAAGAAGTATAAGGACAGTTAGTTGTTTATTATCTATTGCAGTCTGAACATCATTAGTAATTTTGATTAAGGCGGATTGTGTGGAGTAGCCGGGACGGAAACCAGATTGGAGAGGATCGAGTTGGTGAGACTTTTCTAGGAAATTGGAAACTTGGGATTGCACCAGTCTTTCTAGGGTATGTTACAGAAAATAATTTATTGTTGTTCCTTTAATTCTAAACTGAGCCATTCTATCATTATTACTAAAAAGAAATGTTTTAATTCTAAATATATTAAATTATTATTTTTACTAAACAGAGATAAAGAGATCCCGGTATTTTGTGAATGGCGGTGCAAAAATTAAAAAAAAAAAACCTGACGAATATGTGTCCAGAGGCTCGTGAAGTAGCTCATTGAGTTAGGCTCTGTACTCCTATTCTTATGGCTTAGTTTGAAAGCCTTTTTTTTTTTTATGTGATAACTTCTTTCAACTTTTTGTGTGGAGAGTGAATTAGATTGAGCCGTCAGATTTGCTATGTGTAACGCTCGGGTTAAGTCGGCTGGAGTAAACTAATAGAGCTATTTTTGCATATGGATTAAAATACCTCAGAAACTAATTATCGGACATGCATGCTGTAAATGAGGAAATGTTCATCATTTCATCCTTTCTATGACAGGATATTATTCAAAATTGTATAAAATGCTACGCCGTGGTAGTGAGACGGAAATGAAAAAAAAGTAGTGTCGAAAACCAAATAATAATGAGTTTTATTGAAGATTAAGAGATTAATATATCTTAGAAACTAAAATTCGGACCTGCATACTATAAGCGAGGAAAATTCAGCATTTCATCTTCTCTGTAATGGGCTATTATTCAAAATTGTATAAAACGCTACGCCGTGTTAGAGAGCCGAAAAAGAAAAATAGTGTCAAAAACGAAATAATAATGAGTTTTATGGAATATATGGATTAAGATTTCTGAAACTAAAAATCGGACCTGCATACTGTAAGCGAGGGAAATGTTCATCATTTCATCCTCTTTATTATGAGCTATTATTTATAATTTATATTTCATATTATTAATCTGGCTTTGTTGATGTTTTCACTTCTATCCTCTGATCTAAAGCACGCACCTTAGTTTTTTTTTCTTTTTACTAAAGATGTCTGCCGTCATGATTTACTACCAGAATGCAGAATGGTGGCTAAAATAGTCAATACAATGATTTTTAATCTTAAGAGAAGAAACAGATGTTCTAATTTTAAAATGTTTTCAATAAAAAGCACGGTATTTTGATTTTGAGTTAAAAATCAATACCACTTTGGACTGAAGCTCCTCTCCCCTCCTAATTGTAAAATATATCCATGTCTTACCAAAAAAAAATAATAAAACATTATCTCTAAATGTAATGTTGTTCGTGTAATTACATTAAATATATATATAAAACTTTCAAGCTGAAGCCCTACCCTTAAAAATTAAATACTTTATCCGTCAGTGATTACCACCATTTTGTGTTTCCATGGATTCATGTTGACAGATGATTATCTTTTTTGGTTCTTCTTCAGTGGCATATTTTATTTTAAATATATAAACTTTTATTTTTTTAGCTTGTTTATTAATAAATATTGCAATCTGTCTTATTGGATTTGCAGTATAATACGGCCAAGTCACAGCCTTAGCTGCTTCAGAGATCGGGCTGACATTTAAACTGTTTGCTTAATTAAGGTCGCGATGGCTGAGATTGCTACTTCTCTGTCAGTTAGGCCTTCTCTTCTATATATTTAAAATAAAATAGAAATTTAATTATCTTTACATATCATTTCTAAAAGGTTTTTTTTTTGTCATAACTTCGTCAATTCTTCATCAAATCCAAAGATTGGACCACTCATTTTGAAAATATTCTTCTCCTTCACATGCGAAAAATAGTTCTATCCTCACGAAATTTCTGGAAAAAAAGTTATGAAGGAAAAGAAACTTTATTTGCGAATAACTCAAAAAGTATATTTTTTTCTAGATTGTACCCATGATAATTAGAAAGATTACTAAATTATCTACAAAACAAAAAACATATAAAATCGGACAATTATTAACAAAGATACAGTCCATTAGTTTTGGTATACTTAATAATATCTTCCTGTTTAAAGATATTGCATTTAGAAGGCTGATAGGATTGCATTTCCTGGCTGATATATTAACTTTATTATTTCTTAAAGGTATTTGTTTGTTCTTACATTTTTTTTTTTTTTTAATAATTTAGAAAATCCTATGATCGGGTTATTATTTGGTTTTATTAACTTTCCAGCAGCGTTTAAAAATAGGTTCTAGCAAAGCAACTTGTACAAATATTTTGGTCCATTATGTTAATTGTAATATTGTAATCGACCAAGAAAAAAATATTAATTCCTTCCTTACATAATACATAGGATCTACTTATTTCTATATTGTTTTAATATTTCTTCACAAATAATATTTCCTGTGAATTATTCGCACTTGAAATTTAATTTAATTGTTTCATTTGCCTAATTGACGAAATCTTATAGGATATTAAACTAAGTTGTATTGCTTATTTTTTATTGTTAGTTTGTTTTTATAATTTTTTCTAAAGTTTATTTTTCAACACTGCATAGGTGAGGAAAATAGTTTAAACCTCCATAATACACTTTTGTGACAAATTACAAATTTTTAACCCCTGAAAATTTTTTTGTTTGAAAATGTTCAAACGAAAATTATAAGAAATGGGGCTTTTATAATCTGGAGATCGGCAAACTTTGTATGTTTAATTAGGTACTAAAAACTCATGAACTTCAATAATAAAACTTCGTTAATAAAGGTGGCCTACAAAAGTATTGTGCCGTTTGGTATGAACTCCAACCCAAAATTTCAAAATAATGAGTTTATAGGTCAAGCCGCCCAATATTTTATCTTCTACAGCAATAAGTAAGTATGTATATGTATTCAGTTTCTGCTTTAGTTTTAGTTTTGAAGATTTGGCAAAAAGAGGGTAAAGTAGTTTGAGTCGTTTGTTAAGTGTCTTACGTTTCATTTTAACATGTGGGCCCCATGTCATTCTTTTGTCGAAGGAGACTGAAAATTGCAAAATAATGAGGTTATAGGTCAATCAAGCCGCCCAATATTTTATCTTCTACAGTAATGAATAACATTCGCTGTTCTGTCAATGTGTAGTTAAGAAAGAAACTGTCGTATTACCGGATTCTCACTATCCCACACTATCACGATAGATATTGTCACGGTATAAACGAAGCTTTAACGGTCCGTTATAAATATTATGAAGCAACCAAACTTGATGTATTAAACTAACCAAAACCTGTGTTAATAGTTATCGATAACTAACGGTAACGTTCATTTAAAAAACAAAATATTAAATAACAAAGAGGTAGGAATATAGCCAGAGGGAACAGTTGTGGCGGAGGCGAACGGCGAAAACCGGTCCTGTGACGTAACGCGGGTCTCTCTTCCATAATGCTGCCTTTTCTAACCTCCACAGAACCCGATGCTGCGAAACTTCTCAATAGGGGACAGTTTAGAGTAACTTATATATTGTCATTTAATCAGAGGTTTTTTTTCTTATTTTAAATTTTAAAATACACCTAATAGTTTTTTTTTAATAGAAAATAACTTTGGGACAAAGTCCCTTTAGAATAACAATATGGTACATAATTAAAAGACTACATCTGGTCAAAATAAAACAATAATAAATAAAGAGAAAGTAAGAAAAAAATTAATTGAACAAGCTAATATACAAAAAAATATATATATACAAAACACTTAAAACTATGCACAGTAGGAAAAATTATAATTATACACTTTTGAAAAATAAAATAATAAAAAATACACTGAGTTCTTCTTTAAAATTCTGCTAACAAAGGAAAGACCAATTTGACAATATAAAATGTCAGAGTATTTAAATAACGAATAATATTTAAACACATTACTATATTATAGTAACTATAGGTACAAATTCATTTGTATAAGAATAAAATAACAAACAATAGATGCATTCAGTGGCATTGAGAGTTAGAAGATATTCCAAAATCCCTCGTGATGTTTACAGTATGGGATAGGACTGTCATTTGATGATGAATGATATATTAGAAATGTATAATATCAAAAGTTTAGCAACTGTTTCTGACTGTTTTTGAGATAGGAATTGGAATAGGAGGGTTTTGAATGTGGATATGGAGGGGCAATGCCAAATTTTGATAGGTAGGGAATTATATAGTCTATAGCACTAGCGGATCCAGTATTTAATTTTGGGGGAGGACTTCAGCCCGAAGAATTTTTTTTATATATATATAACGATAAATAATTTAAAAAATAAAAAGAAAGAAACGTAACTACCCATATGACATGGTGTCTTAGTTATTTTTGAAGTCCTATTTAATGTAATCACACGAACAATAATAATTTAAGAGATAGTTTTTAATATTTTTATCTATAAAACATAGTTATATTTAACCATTTTGAGGAAGGGGGGAGTTTCACTCCGAAAGCCCCCTTGTAAATCCGCTTGCGGTCTATAGTCTAAGATATCAAAAAGCCCACTAAAATAGCTATTTGCATATCTAAAAACATAACATAAGTTAATAAGACTATTATTCTTTCTATTTTACGGGTTTCAAAGTATTTAAAGGAACAGTACATTAAAACTGGTACTGGAGATTCAGAAGGCTATCTCCCGCCCTATAGAAAATGTACGAATCCACTATTTCTCAAAGGTATTTTCGTCTGTACACCATATATTCGTCAATTTTTTATCAAATCCAATGATTGAGTCGAAATTTCAAAATTAATCGAATTAAATTGAATATATATTGGTGTGTATTTGCTTACAAATAAAGATAATAATATCTGTAAAATATAACATTGCTCACTGCTGCCTCACACCTCCATTATCACTGCCTAACCTTAATGCGGCGTCTGACGATAAAAGATACCCCCCTCAATATAAGTAGAGTGTCTATTGATCACACTCTTGACCAATTTCTTCTTAAATTAGAACCACGGTCAATTACCTACTATTGCAGTCTTTCCTCATTCGGGGAATAACTCTGTTTAAAATATATTATGAAGAGATAATACTTCACTATGTAATAATTATATATATATATATATATATATATATATATATATATATATATATATATATATATATAAGTCTGAGGAGTAATGACCCATGACGAGTCCAAATGTTTCAGAAAGAAAATATTTTTCCCAAGGCCTCTCTAACGGGACGCGGTTTACCGTTACTGTCTTAACTCAGCGTTAGCTCCATTGTCGCCTTCCAAATGCTCGCCCAGTTATCGCCAGAAATTATTTCATATTTATAATAACGAGACCCGAAGGTTCGATACCGATATCACCAATCCCTCTCTTCTTCCATCCACAGAGTCTTCCGTCATATTAGTCCCAATTAAGTTACACAAGGATCCAGGATTTAATTTATTTTTTTTATGGGGAAAGGCTTCAGCCCGAAAGCTTTATTCCCATATATATACACTAGTTGACCAGTGCAAAAAATTCGCAGAAAATTTTGTTTAGTGAAGAAACAGTAAAATAATATGGAAATAAGTAGTTTCTATGTATTATGTAAGGAATGAATTAATATTTTTTTCTTGGTCGATTACAATATTCTATTAAACATAATAGACCAAAACATTTATACAAATTGCTTTGCAAGACCTATTTATAAACTCTGACTGGAAAGATAGTAAAAGTAATAAAGACAAAATAATGCCCCGATCATAGCATATTCTAAATTATTAAAAAAAAAAAAATGTAAGAACAACCAAATGTCTTTAAGAAATAATAAAGTTAATATAAAAGCCAGGAAAAAAAAATATAGTAAACTATTCTACTCCTAAATGCAATATTTTTAAACAGGAAGACATTATTAAGTATAACAAAACTAATGGACTGTATCTTTGTTAATAATTGTCCGATTTTTAAGATTTTTTTTTGTTTTGTAAGTAATTTATTAATCTTTCTAATTATCACAGGTACAATCCAGAAAAATGTATACTTTTTGAGTTATTCACAAATAAAGTTTCTTTTCCTCCATAACTTTTTCCCCAGAAATCTCAGGGGTATGGGACTATTTTTCGCATGTGAAGGAGAAGAATATCTTCAAAATGAGTGATCAATCATTAGATTTGATGAAGATTTAACGAAGTTGTAGCGTACCGACAAAAAAACATCTTTTAGAAATAATATATAGGATATACATATATATAAAACGATAATTACTTTAAAAAATAAGAAAGAAACTAACTACCTATATGAAATGGTGTTTAGGTGATTCTTGAAGTCTTATTAAATGTAATTACACGAACAATAATTCTTTTAGAGTCAATTTTTTCAAAAAACCATATGCATGTTTTATAATTTTACCATCAGATAGAAGAGGCTTCAACCTGAAAGTCTCCTAACCCTCTCCCCCTCCCCCCTCCCATCCATAGATCAGTCTGTGGACTCATGCCTTAGTGAAAATTCTCACATAGTTTCACAAATTCAGACATCATAAATAAGAGGAGGAAATAAGAAAAAATAAGACTATTTTTAAAAGACGTATTCATTTTCAGATGATAAGAAACAAGCCTAGAAAGGTGGTCTACATGGTAATTTCCTTCCCTTGTAGTTTTTCCCCGGAGTTGCTATATTTTCTTTTTCCCTTTCAATCATTGGTTTTGCCTGAGGAAGTTGATGCATTGTTTAGTAAGTTGAATGAACTTCGTACTAAATTCTCGTGCATAACCTTCGAAGTGTTGGCTGATATCAATCATATGTTACGTGAGTGTAGGTTCGTGTTAATATTCTCTGACCTCTTCAATTATAGCAATGATATAATGAAAATAGTACAACTGTTACCCTCAAATTAATTCATTGTTAAAGGTTGTCTACAAATAGAGAAAACAGTCAGGGATCTGTATTAACTCGATTATTCCTTGTTGCTTAAACTTTTGTTAAACGATTTGACTGATTAATATTTCATTCCAATATAAATTTTTCATTACTCACTTCTACGTGAAACATACCATCCTATTTACCTCGACAATACCCTAATCCCTTAGACAAATTACGTGCAATATCTTGGACTGACATTTGACAGAAGAATAATGTGGCGCCTTCATGTAAAAAACACTGCAAATTATTTCACAATGGTTTATTATTTCCCAACAATTATACATCTAAATTGCCTTTCTGGTGACAAATTAAAAAAAAATAAAATGTTAATTCCAATTATTTCCCTAAACATTTTTTTTCATCATTAGTAATTTGCTTGAAAAAAAAAAATAGCATTACTATTGTAAGTGTATACTTTATGAGTTATTCGGAATCAAATTTTACCATCCCTCGTAACTTTTTTTCCAGCTTCTTTTCGTTGAAGTATGTTATATAGATAAATTGAAAGGGCAACATTATTATAGCAACACAGGTTTTTCGGCCGCCATTTTGAAAGTAAAAGGCGGATAGTAATGTCGATGAAGGAGGATCATCTTCGGGTGACCTCTGATTTCAATTTGAAAAAAATCGGTTCAGTAATTTCGGAGAAAATACGCTGACGGCGAACGGACAAAAATATTTGTATTCGTTTTTCGAATTCTGCGTATCTTGAAACGTAAAACCTCAAGTTTTGAATGGGGGTTAACTTTTTGTTCGATTACAATAGTTCATTATTGAAAATAATAAACCAAAAAAATTGGAATAACGTTTAACCTCAATTATTATTGTACACTCCCCCTCCCCCAATTATTAAAATTATTAAATTCAAAATTAAAACTTAAATAAAAATTAAAGACTTAAAAGTATCGACATTAGCACATTAGGACCTACATAGATGTAATGTTCAGCTAAAATGATCTATATACTTAAATCATAAATATTGCAGCCAAAAACTTTCAGAACTATAACTAAATTTCCTTGGTACGTCACAGACATTACTTTAAATAAACACCTTCACATGCCAACAGTTTAAGATCACATACTGACACACTACAAACGTTTTCAGGATAACACAGAGATATAGGATGTCCCAAAAGTAACGCAAGATTTAAATTAAATATAAAACACAGTTTTTCTTCTTTTATTTTTATTTTTCTTTGTCAATTTAACAGATGATAGTTTAGGCTTACTAAAAATGGAGCGTTACACGAGCGAACAATGTGTTTTCATTGTTGTACAATATTTTAAAAATAATAAGTCTTGCCGTCTCTTGTCAAACTAATATATTGATACTTGAACGCCATGTTATTGGAGGACCAGTGTGTTTAATACACTCTGCTTGAATTTTTCATCACTCCCTTCAAAGTTGATGAAGCTAAATCACTATTCCGACCATATTTTTTCATAGAATATTTCGTAAAAAAGTTTCGAACTGTAGCCGTTAGACTTTCATGGTTTTTAAATTATTATCAAAAATGAAAAGAAGTTGTACGCTCATATAACGCTCCATTTTTAATACTCTTTAACGACCACCTTTTAAATTTACAAAGAAAAAGAAATCAAAAGATGAAAGAACTATGTTTTATATTTAATTTAAATCTAGCATTAATTTTGGGACACCCTTTACTAATACACTCATACAAGGCTTGATGGAACCAGTTAACATGCTCGATAACAGGGCTAGGAGTATCCAAAGAAGTTGGATGAGAGATCTCGCTGAGCACTTCACTCCTTCATACATATCTATGCTTCTTCTGTTATTCTTTTCCACAGCAGACTCATTTATAGTCGATATTTTTTACAGGTATAGGCGAAGAAATGTTTAAAAAAAATGATATATTACTTATCCTAGTTATTAAACTAATTAAATTATACTTAGAGAATATAATTGGCATGATGTAGTCTGGTGTGGAAACAACTTAGTCACTCTTCATCTGATTAGTATTAATTTTCCAGCTGGTTGCCCAATCACCAACATCTGGTGGTTTTGCAGGGTGAAAGATGTAGAGAGTTTTTTTATTGAAAGTGATTTTTTATCTTCAGCGAATGAGGTATACGATGATGTTGCTATAGAAAGTCTTGCACGTATAGTTTAGCTGGTTACTGAAGGCTGAACTGTAGAAGATTGGAGGTGGAGAAGAATATAATTCGGCCTGGTGGGGTAAATTTATATCGTACCTATAGGTTTTGGTAGTACATACAAAAAAAAAAAATACTGTATGTCCTTAAGAAACACGATAGAAGTGAAAACATCAACTTAGTGGGATTAATTATATGAAATAAATTTGATTTATTATTTTCAATAATGAACCATTGTGATCGAACAAAAAATTCAAAAACTTAACCCCCTCTCAAAATTTTAGGTTTTAAGTTTCAAGATACGTAGAATTCGAAAAACTAATACGAATTTTGTTGTCCGAACGCCGTACGCAACCCGCGCATTCTCTTCGAAATTACTGGACCTATTTTTTTTCAAATTTGGCTTTAAAATTAGAGGTCATCCGAGGATGATCTTCCTTCATCGACATTTCTGTCCGCCTTTTTCTTTTAAGATGGCACCTGAAAAACCTCCGTTGATATAGATTGTCGCGCCTAAACGAATGTACCGATTTCAATGAAACTTGGCTAATCTTCTCGATGTCCTTTAAATTTATCTATATGACATACTTCAACGAAAAGAAGCTGGAAAAAAAGTTACTAAAGATGGTAAAATTAGATTCCAAAGTATACACTTTTTTGTCGATATTGTATGGTCATTTAAAAGTTTATGGAATATCCTGAAGAAAAAAAATCAATAAAATCAGACTATTAGGAGCAAAGATATCGTCTCTGGATGTTTTTATATGTTATCCTCCAAAGGTTATATGCTTTGTTTTGGTTTTTGAATGTATTACTAAAGTAATTTTTGTCACTAGGAAGATAATGTTACTTTAGATATATAATTGTTTGGAAATAATAAACCTTTGTAAAATAGTTTTTTTTTTTCCTTTTTGACTCTCTAACTCGGCATCACATCAAATTACAATTTTGAATTATAGCTCATTACAAAGAGAATGAAATGCTGAAAATTTCTCTCGCTTACAGTACGGAGGTCCAAATTTTAGTTTTGATATATTTTAATACAAATTTTCATAAAAACTCGGTGTCTTGAGGTTTTATTGGCTATATGAATTAGGCCATTTTATTCACCAACATTTTATTTATTAGCTATTTTATTACGACATTTCAACCATCACTAGGGCCATTTTCACGTCTTATTGAGTACTTCATTAAATATCCATTATTAATGTCGTATTAATTTTGCAGAAAAAAGTTAAATAAATTGTTTTGATATTTAAGAATTTCCCCTACGTCATTTCCGGAGGAACTGACCTCGACCTGACCTCAAGAAATGACGTAGGTAAAATTTTTAAATATCAGGACAATTTAATTTTTCTCTGCAAAATTAATATGACATTAATAATGGATATTTAATGGAGGACTCAATAAGACTTGAAAATGGTCCTAATGGTGGTCGAAACGTTGTCGTAATAAAATAGCTTATAAATAAAATGTTGGTGAATAATTGCCTAATTTATATAACAAATAAAAAAAAATCGTACAACCTTAAACTTATTTCTGTATATTTCCGCGCTTTGTCCCTTTCTACTAATCCTCCAAACAGTGCGTGATCACGCCATGAACTCCACGTAGACGGATCAGAATAGAGCGTATCCTAAAGCCGTCTGCGGTTTCGGAAAACAGCCGTAACGATAAAGTTCAATAACTCCAACGCGTTCTGTAACGCGGGTTCAAATGAGTGTTATTTGCAGAGTTCCGCTTTCTGACGACGAACACCACAGCCTCTATAATTCTTGGAGGACAAATTACAGAATATCAACTGGGCATTAGCTATTAGGAAGCCTAACCAGGGGAGCATAATGGCCTGCGGTTCCAGTCGACGTAGCCATCTTTCTTTATCTTTATTATTCAATTTTAAACTAAAGTCTGATTTAAAAGAAAATTCTACTAAGCACTGCGATTTGTTAAATAATATCGTTCCTACTATCTACATAATACCTTTCTTATTCTATTAAGCTTACAATTTCTGAAGATTATTCCCATCACGTTGAAACTTAAGTACCATACGCGGTCAGTCGGAATGACATTCCTAGTGACCATATTAGATTGATGTACTGATGAAGTGCATTTTATAAGTGATTTTTTTTTAATCCCTTTTAAAATTTTTGAGATAGTTTGTTTCATATAAGTATTGAAAAACAGTTTATTTTTAATGAAAATTATTGATACATTGCTAAATTAACTTACCTAGTTGCTTGGTTAGTCTTCCCTTACATTTCTCGTGATTGAAGGTTGGATTTTAGGATCAATCTAAAAGAAAATGAGTGTGAGTTGAATTTCTATCAAATACGTATTATTTTATGATTATTGTGGATGTGTATGCCGGTGTAAGTAGGTATGCGTATGAGTGGGCATGCGTGTGTCACTGTGTGTATGTATGCTTGGCCATTTATTTATTTTATTTTTTTTTTTGTTAATCAAGTAAATTTAACTTATTTATTGTTAATTTTATTTTTATTGAAGTTTTGCATGAAGGTCTGTATATATATTTAGAAATATTTAATTTGCTGCGTTATTGTATAAATATCTTAATGTTGCCCAAAATCGGTCTTGGTCTTGCACTATGCAAGACCAAGACTAAGACCGCCTCACTGTTGCAAGACCAAGACCAAGAATGGTAAAAAAAACAAAACGATTTTTCTATGAAAATTGAGGCAAAATAGTTACTTATGCTTGACAATTTTAGTTCCTTTATGTAAAGAATTGGTATAACCAATATACTTTTGCATTTAACTCTTCTAATTTTTCGTTCGGGTTTAGTTAGGTTTCCCATATCTAAAAAAATACAGTAATATCTCTATAGTACTAAGGTAATAGATAACTGCAAGTCCTTTCCGAGACTTGTACAAGACCAAGACCTAGACGAAAACTGAGTTTGCAAGACCAAGACTCGTCTCGTTCTCGCATCTGGGCAACACTAAAATATCTGCATAGCTTTTTACGAGAATCTTAATGCTTGTGAGACCTGGTGACTTTAACCCAGGATCTATCTTTATATTTTTATTTTTATTTTTTTTTTGCTTTTACCTTTTTTTTTTTGCTGTTTTAGTTTGTTTTTTTTTTTTGCTTCTTTCATGGTGAAGGTATCTTGTTACCTAGTTAAGGTAAATAGAATTGCTAATAAGAAAATTTTGTACGAAAAACAGAAACATGTATTTTCTGCCAAATAAATAAATAAATTAAATGAAAATTAGTGATACATTGGTAAATTAACTCATCTAGGTTAATCTTCCCTTCCACTTCTCGTGATTGAAGGTTGGATTTTGGGATCAATCTAAATAAAATAACGTCATCTTTGTGATTTTGTTCGTTTCTTATAAAACTCAACCAACTGGTTGTGGTCTGTATTCCTCTCTGAAAATATAGTAAAGGACCTAATTTCAAAGGTTTTTGAGTTAGTTATTATTGAAGGTTAAGATGAGCATCCATAACTGTTATGTATGTATAGTACATCTTTTCCTGTAACTCTTCACCCATATTATTACATTTCTTTTTAAATTAGTTTTTTCTGAATGATGGAAAATATTGGTGAGTATGATGAGGAAGCTTTTTTCTATCAAACAAATTATCAATAGACAATGCGCCAGAGCCACACTTCCTGGTACGACAACGTCAACACAGCTAAAATGACGTCAGTCTGACTGAAACTTGTTTGGACCATCGTGATTGATGTGATAGTCTTCTATCCTGAGACTGTCATTCCTGACTGTTGTTATAAGATTCGCTCTGGTTTTGTATCAGTTTTCATCATCAGTCAGTTCAACCTAAAGCAATCTATTAGCCCTGGAGCCAGGAAAAGGTTTGATTGTAAATTATGAAAGTGTATGTCATTCTGAGTGAAATGAACCTTGTCTGTCATTACAGAGCCGCTGCTTTAAAAAAATGACGGGTGATTTAAATAATATTAGGCCAGTAATTTGACGATCGAGACGGTAAGGAAAAATGGGAAGGAAGTTTTTATTTATTTAAACTTGTATATATATATGTTTATACAACAAATTTATGTACGTAAAAAACAAAATTACTAGCGCAGGTCACCAAGGAAAAATTTTTACTACTAAAAAAGTAATGTTTTTTTGTTATTTCACCTCTAACTCCTAAACGATGCATCGAAGCGGAATATGTATTCTTTAATATATTAAAGAACGTTAAATTTTCGACGAACGATTACATAAACTTTATAATTTTGTTACGTGATAAGGTATAAAACCACGGTCAATCAATGCTAATTATTACCAAATTTGTCAAGAACTGAGAGAGGAAAAATCCATAGAATCAAAGTTTTTTCCGTCTGCTGAGTAGTAACATTTTCATTGTTGGCCAATTTCCATTGTTATCTTTCGACACATCATTTATCAAAATCCTTCGCTGCTGAGAGATGGAAAAGAGGCTTATACTGCATGTAACAGACTCAAAACAAAAATAACTCAGTAGAATAGATACATATGGCTGTAAAAAGTGTTCCCTTGGTGGCCCGCGCTAGCAATGTTGTTTTTCAGATATCTAAATCCGTATATACAAATTAAAAAAATAAAAACTTTTCTACCAGTTTTTGCAATAGATTTCCTTATCAATCCTCAAATTACTGGTCTAATATTCTTCAAATCAGCCGCCATTTTCGAAAGTAGCGGCTTTGGGACGGCAGACAAGGTTCTTTTTATTCAGGATAACCTGCGATGAAAACGATTTTTGGGTCCTGGCTCCAGGGCTATATCCGCTTCCAACTCGTGCCATATTAATTATTTTATAAAAATATTTGATTTTTGTAAATCTTTCTTCGCCTTAACCAGTCTTTTCTATCTCTGCCTATCTTGGGATATTTCTTTTCAGTTATCTGCGTGTAGCTCTACTTCCTCTTTGTTGATTTGATCTATACGCAGGTTATTTTCTTTGGCCTTCTTTGTCGAATCTTGCCAACTATTATGGCATTCATTGTTGTGGAGACTCAATAGACCCTTATTAACCTGTTATATATGAATGCAGTAAATATTATTACATTCTATTATTAGGAATGCTTCTAACCAGAAAATCACTTGTAAATAGTCTCCAACTTTGTATTCTAGTTATGAGACGGATTTACTCTTTTCCTAAAAGCCTCAAACACAGAATAGTCATCGATGGAGCAAGGCACTCTCTGTCCCCAATATTTTATGAAGGGGGGCATACTGTCTCTGGCCTTCCAATATTTCCAAGGCTTTTACTTGAAAACAACTCACGAAAAAAAAATCCAGACACCGTATGTAATAATTATATTATATTAATAATTAATTCCTCCTGTATTCATGAAGTTCAAATATCCGTACTCCCCCAATATCACTTTTACACACTCATGTTCGCTATCATTTGCATAACGTGTAATCGCGACTTGAGCTTTTCTAATACAATATCAATGCAATTAGAAATAAAATGATCATAGATATATTTCAGATTAGGTGTAAAGATAAACAAATCCTATAATTATGAATCCCCTTCCAATCCAAACCGCAATCCCTCCCTAATGAATTTCTCCTCCCTGGGTTTATTGGATCATTCTTCGGCTTAATTCAATTACTGATGGCGGTAGAACTAAATTAGATCGATCAATTTCAAACTTCCCAAGGATCGGAAACAGAATTCATGGAGTCTTCAGTAAATAACAAAAAATACACAAATAGCGAAATTCTGCCTAAAGGTGTATTTTCTTTCTATTTTTGTTTGGAAACAAATTGTAAATCTTTAAATATTTCAGTAATGATCGGTTTTGAAAATGTGCATTTAAAAATCTGATGTTCGCATCACACGACTTTTATTTACCTCCCTCTTCTTAGCAGAAATAAATATTTTCAGACAAATGGGAAATGAAAGTATTTATTTTCAAAAACCTTAAGACGTTGCTCATCCCTAAGTAAGCGGCCACGTTTCTTATCCATAAAGAACTGTAGGCAAGATAATGGCTTTATAGATTATAGTTTTTAAGTTCCTTGACACAAGTAATTTTGTCACAGAAAAATAACAAGCATTTCCCGCCTTCAGTCTAACCTTAATCTCTTCTTCAATTTCGTTTTTTCTAGTTATTGTAGAACCTTGTTACTTAAACTTCTCTACCTGTTCTTACATATTACCATCTATATCGATATCATCGGCAATATCGCCATTTTTACAGCTAACCTTATATTTTGTCTTATCCGTGCTTATTTCGAGCCCTAGTTCTTTACCGTCTTTCATTAACGTTGTCCTATTTACTTAGTTTTAAACCCGAACGAACCTCAAACTTTTCAGGTAAATAATTCCGATTCAAACGATTCCAACTTTATTGAATGTTTACGTCAAGCACATCCTAAATAGATTCATTTATTTTTTTAAATCTCCTGCTCGATTAGAATATTATACAGTTTCTGTCGGTCTATAGAATCGTAAGCCTTTTTGAAATCGATATACAGCAGTTGAACAACAACGTTTTTAAGAAAATATTTGTTCGATGGTCGAATGGTTTCGCCTAAATTCGCATTGGTAGTCTCATCTATATACATCTATAGACATTATTTTTTTCTCTTATTTTTTATTGTTTTATTCTGTGTTGAACGTGAATTTTCATCACCACTCACTAAGCATTGTGAGTAGATAAAATTTGTTTTCCTTAAGTTCTAATTTGTTATTCATGGAATGTATTTCAGTGAAATGTATTTTATTTCTAATTATCTTCAACATACTTCTCGCTATGTGTATATATATACTTTATTTTATTTTCTCTTCTCCTAATCTTTACACATAATCACTTAAATATCTTAGGGAACATATGTATATCATTATTTGTTTTTTTATATATTTTTTTGTTTTAGTTTTTACAATTTATTTCCCTACATATTAACAGTTATTATTATTTTTTTTAATTTTTATATTCCGTCACTACAATGCTTTACCTGTAAAATAGATTTTCCTTTCCTTTCTAATTTCATTCAGTGATTATTATGCAATTATTTTAGCTCCAATATTACCCAACTGTCCTCGTTAATTTATCCTAAGAGCCTAATTAATACTTAATGTATTACATGTATTTTGTCATTATTCATTGTAATAAGTCTTTTGACCAGATTTGTAGTTAATATATATGAATAATACTGTTATTCTAAAGGGACCTAGTCCCAGAATAAAGATGATTTTTCTATTTCTATATAGGTTTCATTTTTTCTCGAAAAATTATTTATTCATACATAGTAAACAATGGTCGATCTAATGAGATGAGAGTAAATTAATCAACAATCGAATTATCATAAAGAGTACAAACGAAAACCCATTCACTGCTATGCTAATCTATCATAACTTAGCATATATAGCAGTTTAATAGTTGTGAAAATTAACGTGGAACAAACGTTATTCAGGGAGCATTCGAAACAGAATGGCGGAATAGAAACTGACAGAAACTGTGAAAATTATGCAGATTGGTTCCCTTCATCATTACGGCTCCTGTTCAGTCCGGAATTAGCTTCCATTCATAACCAGAAAGAATTATAATCCAGCGCTGCCTTCTTAATAATTCGCTACCATTCATGGTATCATTGTATGCTTATTATGACCATTAATTTAATAAATAATAAGGGTTGATATAATTATACTTGAAAACGCTGCAAATTATTTCACAATGGTTTATTATTTCCAAACAATTATACATCTAAAGTAACATTACCTTCCTAGTTACATAGAAAAATAAATGATTGCAATTATTGGACTAAACTTTTTTTTTAATCATTAGCAATATGCTAAAAAAAAAAAAAAAATAGCATTACTTCAGTAACACTTTCAAAATTTAAAACCCAAAAAAAAGTATACAACATTTGCAGTAGAACATATGAAATAATTCGGAATTTAATTTTACCATCCCTCGTTACTTTTTTTCCAGCTTTTTTCCTTGAAGTATGTTATATAGAGATAAATTTCAAGGGCGTCGAGAAAATGACTTTAGCGAAGTTTCATCGGTACATTCGTTTAGGAGCTACAGTCTATATGAACGCAGGCTTTTCGACCGCTATTTTGAAAGTAAAAGGCGGATAGTAATGTCGATGAAGGAGGATCATCCTCGGGTGACCTCTGATTTTATTTCCAAATATGGAAAAAAAAAATCGGTTCAGTAGTTTCGGAGAAAATGCGCGGACGGCGGACAGACAAAAAAAAATTTATTCGTTGTTCGAATTCTATGTATCCTGAAACGTGAATCCTCAAATTTTGAGAGGGAGTTAAGTTTTTGAATGTGTCGGTCGATCACAATGGTTCATTATTGAAAATAATAAACCAAAAAGATAGAAATTATAATAATCTATACTCTATTTAATATAATAGTATAGATACATTTTAAGACTCATAGAAGCGATGGGATTTGATGTACCGAACGAAAAAATATTTTATAGAAAAGTGACGAATATCAATTTCAAATATAGGAGAATATATTATTTCCTGAGCACTTCATATAATTTAGAAAGTTGTGAGACTGCTCGGTGGGTTATCAAATACTATTTGATAACTTAACATAACATTTTCTTATTACTACAATAAAAAATATATTATTATTATCTTTCTGAAACGGATATTACAAAGAATCGAGGATAAAGTTAAAGATAGAAAATGACGTAAGGAAACAGGAGTCTACCTTAGGAAATGTCACGGCTGACTCAGACAAGAAATTCCGTTAGCCCTCAACAGGATATCGCAACCCAAACTTATTTTTTATCGATATTTAAGTACTATTTAACAATATGTTATAATATTTACAATAAGGGATATAAAAATTTTTTGGGCTTTGCTAGAATTACATTGAAGTTCATATAAGTTATTTTTAATAAAAATGATATTTTTTAGGTTGGCTTTCTTTCTTTTGTCCTTATATCTTATGAGCTGACATTTCATAAGAATAAGACTAAGTGGGCCGAAACGTCAACATTTTCTATTTTTATTTCTTGATTATTATCTATAAACTCATTTTCTCGGTGACAGTTGTCTCGATGTACTACTGTGGTGTGAACTGTACGAAATAGTTCGGCACCATGGTAAACATGGATATCATATTTAGTATCAAGTTTTACAGATATGTTTTAATAATAACGTAAACTTGTAGACATTTGCCAGCGAACAGCTGTACTTCATCTGACCTAATCAACGGTAATGTGATAGTACAGAAATACTCGTACATTAATATGTTTCCATCGTTTCTAAATTATTTTTTTTATTATTTCTTAATGATATTTACAACTGTATTAAAGAAATACATTTAATAAATTTGAACAAATGGATATAATGACATGAAAACACTTGCTGAGTAACTACCCAATGGTAGCACTCTAATGATATGTTTACATTAGGAGGTCACGGGACCATCTTCTTTTTTGGAAAGCCTCGGAGGGTTATCAGGAATTGAAGAGGAAGCAAGGTTAGAAACGAGAGGGTTGGGATGGTTATGAAGTTTATTATGGAAGGACAGGTATCTGGATTGGGACAGATCTGAAACATAAGAAACATTGAGGTCGTTATGGATGGTTTTATTAGTGACAAAGTAGGGAGCATTGAGGATTTTACGAAGGGTTTTGGATTGTAAGGATTGGATACGAGAGGAATTTGAAGGTTTAGTGGAGCCCCATAGCTCAACTCCGTAAATCCAAATTGGCCTTATTATAGTCATGTATATGAGTCTTTTGTAATTAATTGGAAGTTTAGAGCGTTTGTCTAGTAAGTGGTGAAGTAATCGGAAACGTCGAGCGGTTTCTTTTCGTTCCAGTCTAGTATTTTCTAAATTTGAAATAGATTTTATGCTACTACAATTATTCGAACAAATCTATTCTATGCAATGACTAAACCTCATTATGTTTTTGAACTATAAACAAAAACTATGTTATATTCTTTTTTACTAGGATTTATTGAAAATTCCTTTATGAGTCATCGATGTCATCAATCCGATTAAAATCATCGCGAACATCTTATTAAAGTCCGACTAAAAGTGGAAATGAAAATATGTTAGGCTGAGTTTACATATTTCACAAAGTATGGGAAACTGGAATATGTAAATGGAGTCAATGTTGGAGAAATGTTCTGGTCATTCCTTCTATAAAGAATTCTAATGCACCAAGATCAGTTTCATATTAAGATACATTTTTATTAATTTAGTTTATTTTAAAATTAGCAAAAAATCAGCTGTTCTTATAGTATTCAATCAGCTGTTCTATTTTATTCAGCTGTTCGACCATTTTACTGTCACTAGGTATAGTTCCAGCGTGTAGACAAGAACATTGCCGCTGTCTCACTTTGTTAATCTTTAAGGCTTACCTTTTAACATCGCATTTTGATACGTTACTGTATAATAAGATATATCGTTATCGAACCTTCGGCAATATCCTTATTATATATATATATATATATATTTTTTTTTTCCCCCTGCTTTCTAGCCCTTTAGGCTATATGGGGTTTTCCTGGACAAGAGGGTGAGAGCGAGGGATTAATTCCAAAGTGAAAAGTAATGATTTTTATCAAATTGTAGTTGATTCGGGTTGCTAGGCAACGCGCGGTGCTGTGCACACGCATTATTAGCCCGCTCGGCCACCTCGCTCTCTCTCTCCCCCCCCTGGATTTTTAAATGATATTTGTGAAGTTTTGTTATGAGATGGATGCTTTTAAGTTATGGTTACCATAAATACATCTTTCAGGCATTAAGTGAAGGATCCCTTTACTCCATTACAGCCTCTCCTTTCAGTAATGGTCCCGGATAATGGACATCGGATTCCTGTGGGATAGCATTCCTCTCCCGAAGATATCGAGGATTGGGAAACCACAGGCTTTGCCTGGTCCAACGCCCTCCGGGCTATAGTTCAAGGATCTCGCGGCTCTCTCCTCGGTTAGTAACCAGAGAGAGAGAGAGATAGGGAGTGAGGGAGAGAGAATGAGAGAGATGTCTGTACACAATTTTCTGCTACCTACAATTATTTTTTATTTATTAAATAATATTATGCATGTCTTTGAGAATTCTCAAAACTTTATCTATTTTTAAAGGTCGATAGTTCCCTTACTGTTATGTTTCGAAAAAAATGTTAGATAATTTTAAGCTGTTTAAGATTCAATAGGACCATTTTTTATCAATGTCGCTTTAAAAAGGAGATATTTAGCATTAAACCAAAAAAATGTTCGAAATTTCAATGATTTTTGGAACACTGCAGCGAACTCTCAAGGCTTTCAAGGCCGGAAACTTGAATTTTTTATATTCACTACAGACTTAACATTATAAAAAATAAATTTGAATGGGCTCGAAAAAACGGCATACATATGACTGCATATTTTTCATCCTTCCGATTTCAATAGTCAACTATATGTCCATCTCTATATTTTATTGTTATTACTTTCACTTCTCCATATTTTTTAAGACTTTATTTTACCCTGTATATTATAATTCTTGGTATTGAATGAATAAATAATTATAGGTACTTGTATTATAATTCTATAATAAAAAAAATATTTTTTTTTAAGAATAAACGGTAAAGAAGAGAAAAAACGGTATATTGAATTGTTATATTTTTAAGAGGCTGAAGCTTTTGTTTTATAATATCTTAACTTTAATTTTTGTATCTCTTTCATTAAATATTAAAATTAATATTTTGTTTTGTTTTATAAGTCAAATACGCATCCTTAACGTCTATTTAATATTTAATTTTTTTGTTTCAGGTAAACTATTATGGACTACTCATACTTCTATTTTAATTGATTCTCCTAATTGTTTAAGGTAATTTTTATTGTTAATAAGACTATATAACTATTTTTTTTATACTTATTTATAAATTTTTATATCAACCATTACCGTCATACGTCTCTGTAGCTTAACTTTTTCAGTGGTTCAGAAATCTTGATTTATGATTTGTATATATACAAATATATAAATATCACACAAATTAGGACAGTCTTCCTCTCAATAAACCAAACTCTTCTGAGATATTTATATCTGAGAGATCTAAACTAATTCATTGATACTAAATTTTGAAGACTACATGATTATTGCGATTTTTTACAGAAATTTAGAGCTTTTGAACGACTGCGAGTTGTGTAGTTGACTTTAATTATACTATTTTGTAAATAGTATATTAACTAAGCATCTATTACTAGGTATAAAATAAATAATAAAAAACAACTGTTATTTAAAAAAAAAATTCTTAATTATAAATAGTTGATATTAATGAGAAAGAAACTGGAATTCATTGATATTATGTATAGCATGAGCCTAGAGAAATTAGCCCGAAATAAGTTTTAAAATAATTAATTTGTTTTGACCTGATATGCTTAGAATGAAAAGAAAAATGTTGGTAGGCATAACTGTCTAAGTATAAATTTTATTTATAATTATTTGAAAAATACTTAAATTCTCTTTTAAAAAAATCATAGAAATCGAACTAGTTGTAGCATTAATAGAGGACGAATGAGCTCAGTGAGTAAGGCAATAACTTCTAAGCTTAAGGTCTGGAGTTCGAATCCGACTGATTACAGGTAATTTTTCATCTACCGTGGATCGATCCTGAGGTTGGGAGTCCCTCCTGGGACACACCCAGCCTCTATAAAGTGCGGTACTCTTGATCACATAATTAATTAAGGGTAACGTGGTCTTTCTCACAAAGTACCGAACTCAAGGCACTTCATGGGTTAGAGCACATGCAGATCTAGGGGGGGGGGGAGGGTAGGGCTTTCGGGCTGAACCCTTCTGAAAATGGTAAAATGTGATCATTTCTTATAAAAAAATGATCTCAAAAAGTTTTATTGTCCGCGTAATTAAATTAAACACGTCTGCAATAATCACTTAAACGCCGAATAAATCAGTTATATACATAGAAAGTTAGTTTCTTTCAGTTTCTTCCAAAGTAATTATCGTTATGTAAATAAAAAAAAATGCTTTCGGGCTGAAGTCCCCCTTCCCCTAAATTAAATTCTGAACCCATTAGTGGGTTGGAGTGGTGCACCTTATACTTTAGTAGTAATAAAACAGTGCAGAGGTTTCATTTCAAATTGCGCCATCAAAATTTTTGAAGGGAGCATATTTTGACGAGGTTTTAATTTTTTAAGGGAGATATATGTCTACAGAGTTATGAATTTTTGGAATAAAAATTTTTAAACAGGAGACAAGATGACACCATTAATAAAATAGTCTACTGGAAGTGTAATTGTGTATGAACTATTATTTTTAGAAAGGGACTTACTTTAGTTTGCACTGTTTTTAAGAAGAGGAGACGAATATCAATGTCTTGGCAGGACGGAAATATTTCCATTTATCCAGATATCGATCTATAACAAGGCTCGATTCATTTTATTGTTTGATTATTTGGGGTTTATAATTCTGATTAAATTTTGCTTGGACAGACTTTTTGCTTCCTCATTACCGAAGGCAATAGAAGTTTTCATTTCAGTTCAACTCAATAAAATCTATGTACCGTTTAACGGAAGTATTTTTTTTTTTTTAATTCTGGAGACCAGAAATAATATATGTTATTAATTCAACATTTGATTACATACAAAAAAATTTGCTTTTTTTTTTTTTTTTTTAACTTTGTATCTTTACCCCTACCATTCACCAGCAATGACAATTAGCGGGTCTACTGTCGATTAGAGTACAGGTAGTGATTGGGGTGAGAGAGAGGAGTACCCAGCGGCATCCCTCTCTGATCTATTTCTTAGGTTTAAAAAAACTTATTCAAAATAACAAGGAGATTTTACAGTCAGTGGGTAAATATTTTATGAAGATGAAAGGTTCACGTTTTACATATCGCCCTCGGGAGGATGAGAGAGGGAAATTGGTACTCCTAATACAGTTTAACACGTCTTTGGTTACTCTCCTAGGATAATAAGTACAATCATGTATTTAGTACAAGGTACATTAATAAATGAAATAAATCTATTTCCAAAGCGGCCACTATATTAACTATTACCTCTCTCCCTCGTACTGTATTGGACCGCTCCATCCTGTGAAATTGTTAACCGCGTTGAACTATTTCAGCCAACTCCTCATTCTACTTTCTATAGTCCATTCCACTGGTACACCCCTTTCTTCGGCAGCTTTTACTCAACTACTTACTCTTCTTATAGTTTCTCATTTACTCCTGAACCGAAAAAGGAAAGTCCGAGGACAAAGAAGGATAGCGAGTTTTTTTCCCCTGCTATTCACTGGGAAAGAGACGTTGTAATAGGAACATGAAATTGAAAACCCCGAGATATCTGGGCCAGCGTGCCAACTGTCTATAGTTATCTCAATTCAAGAATCTTCTACTTCTTATCTTTATTTAATCCTGCCCTATTTATTTGTATATAAAATATTACATATAAACTTAAATACACCCATAATAAAAAAAATGCATTTCTACTTATCGTTCGAGAGCCTCTGATTATCATTTCGTATTATGAAAATTTTGAAAGCATTTTTTTTAATAGTCATAATATTTATATTTATAACATATATATAACATAACATTTAGTCATATCCAATTGGGTCAAAAGCAGGATGTTGCTCTAGATGATACGTTTTATAACATGAATTGGAAAATTGACGATGGAGCACATTATTATTAATGTTAAGCTTTGCATCCATAAGATTATTGGGATTGTAGTTCCGAAGATGGGAGTAAATATCCCGAAACATCAACTAACGTTGATAATAGAAATATACTCAATTGTTACCAATTGGAAGTTATTATTGCCAAATAACTAAAAATAAAAAATTGCGTTCCTACTTATCGTTCGAGAGCCTCTGATTATCATTTCGTATTATGAAAATTTTGAAAGCATTTTTTTTAATAGTCATAACATTTATATTTAAAAAATGAGTCTGCCAGTCGAATCTTGCTACCTGTAAAAATGGCTGCTTATTTAAAGAATATTATGCCAGTAACTTGCGGATCGAAAGGAGAAATTTATTTCGAAAAAATGTGTGAAACGTTTTTATTTTTTAAAATTGGTATTTGGGTTTAAAAATGTAAAAATCAAATTACTAACGCGGGCCACCTAGGAAATACTTTTTACAGTCAACAAAGCCAGATTTTTACGATATATTTGTTGTTTTTTCATCTACAACTCCTAAACGGTACATTGAAGCGTTAAATTATGTACCCCCATGCCAGACTGAAACGACTAGAAACCGCCCGACATTTTCGACTCCTGCAGCACTTACTAGACAAACGCTCTAAGCTTTCAATCAATTACAAAAGACTCGTATATATGACAATAATAAGACCTATTCGGACTTACGGAATTGAGCTTTGGGGCTCCACTAAACCACCTAATTCCTCTCGTATCCAATCCTTGGACAATCCAAAATCCTCAACGCTCCTTACTTTGTCACAAATAAAATCATCCATAACGACCTTAATGTTCCATATGTTTCCGATTTGGCCCAATCCAGATACCTATCCTTCCATAACAAACTGCAGAACCATCCGAATCCTCTCGTTTCAAACCTTGCTTCCTCCTCGATCCCTGATAACCCTCCGAGGCGTCTGAAAAGAAGAAGGCCTCGGGACCTTCTAATATAGAACTTTAATTTGAGATCTACCAATGGGTAGTTTCTCTTCATGTTTTACATGTCATGTTACCAATGTAACATTTACTTGTTGTATTTTCTATGTAATACAGTTGTAAATTTCAATAAAATAAAAAAATTATGTGTGGAACGAGTACGTAAACAAGTTTGTTGAAAACTGAAACAAATTACTATAACTGGTTCTGCAGCTTAGAAATGGGTTTCCTAAGAGAAAAATCGTATTGTATTAAAAGTTGTAGAACATCGAATTCCACTGAGTACCAACAGTTCTAATGCAGTTCAATTATGTCTTTCGAATCGGGATTCGTTATTTCGTCATGAAATTCGTTTTCTTTTAATACCTCGCTTCTCGAAATCTTTCGCTGTTGAGAAGTGTAAAAGAGTCCTATGCTGTACCTATATATACTAGACTCTTAACAATAATAACTCAGTAGACTAGAGCTATACTGTTGAAATATTTACCCACACACTGTAAAATCTCCTGGTTATTTATTTTTGGCTATAAAAACTTTCAGGTATACAAACGATTGGTTTATGTGTTGAATTACATGTCAGGTTGACGTTTCGGGAAAATTATTACTATCTTCAAAACTACAATTCCATACTTTCGATTTATATCGATTTATAGCTAAAGCCTGATGTGCTCCTTTGTCATGATTTCACATTTGTGTTATAAACATAATAAAAATGTACTACCTGAAGCATCAAAATTCCTAGGACTTATCTATTGGTCTTTAATTAACATTACTCCTAGGAATTATGGCTTTATGATAGGATTTATGGCTTCAGTTATAAAATTTCGAATTTAAGTTTTGAAGATGGGGATTATTTTCCCGAAACATCAATTTGACATGAAATTCAACAAATAAACCAATTGTTTGTATACCTGGAAGTTTTTAAGAATATTAAACAGCTACCGAGCAAAAAAGAAGAACCCCTTGTTATTTTGAATTACAATAATTTAATCCAGGAAATAAATCAGGAAGGGATGCCGCTGTGCTTTCCTCTCCCTCACGCCGATCAAGCCACTCCCTGTACTCTTACCGACAGCATACCCGCTAATTATCATTGCTTATGACTGGTGTGGGTGAAGATATAATATAAAGTTTAAAAAAAAAATAGAAAATGTTTTTGAATATAATCAAATTCCAAAACAAAGGATTTGCAGTATAACTTAAAAAAATATAGACTCCACATCTTTGTTCCTAATTGTTTTTTTTATTTAAGAAATTCTATAAACTTTAAATAAAAACATACAATATCGATAAAAAAGTGTATACTTTATGATGTATTCAAAATTTAATTTTACCATCCCTCGTAACTTTTTCCCAGCTTGTTTTCGTTGAACCATTAATAGATAGTTTATATAATATCTATATAATATTTTGTTGAAATATTATATAGATAAATTTAAAGGGCATCGGGAAAATGACTTTGGTGAAGTTTCATTGACATTCGTTTCTACAATCTATAGCAACGCAGGTTTTTCGGTCGCCATATGGAAAGTAAATGGCGGATAGTGATGTCGATGATGGAGTTCATCCTCGAGTGACCACTGATTTTATACCCAAATTTGAAAAAAACCATTGCAGTAGTTTCGGAAAATGCGCGGACGGCTGACATACAAAAATTGTTTTGTTTGGTTTTTCGTTTTCTACGCATCCTTAAATGTGAAACCTCAAATTTTGAAAGGGGGTTAAGTTTTTGAATTTTTTAGTCGATCACAATGGTTGATTATTAAAAATAATAAACCAAAAATACTTTTGTTAAACGGTGTATAGATTTCTTTTCAGGCGTGCCGTTTGAGTTGAACTGAATTCAGTTAATCAGGAACATAAACTCCAAAGTACTTAAACAATAAAATGAATCGAGCCATGTTGTCGATCGATATCAGGATAAGTGGAAATATTTCCAGTAATAGAGGCTTCGTTCCAGGCCATTTCTCCAGGACTCCCCCCCTCCACCTTACCACCAATAAGGTACGGCCTTCGATCTGTGCCTTTACTTTCCGACGACGAAAGTAAAACCGAACAATACTCGGCGTGTAACGTCTCATTGTTGACTGCGACCTTTCTTCCCCTGGCTAACGAGATTACATCTGCTCTCGATCAGGAACGAGCACTTCGGGACCGCCATATTGAGTGCTAGCAGCGACCTCTATATACCGCACGTGGGTGTTCCGAAAGGTCCCTTGCTCTGTGCCTTTATGTCTTTTCCTTCACTCGTTGACCTCAGTTGTAAAGTCTAATGTCAAAGGTCTTTGCACTATCTGCGGTTGGGAGGCAGAAGAAAACTATTTCTTAAAGGTATTGGAAACATCATTTCGTTTTCGTCATTCATAAATACATTAGTTATCTAAGATATTTCACTGATTTAATCGCGTTTTATCAAGCCTTTCAAATCCGATCACGGAATAATGTTTGATATCCAACGAAAACTGTTTTATTGTGGATAATAGTTCACTGTAAATGATATTTAGAGAGAAGTTGTTTCAGATATTCAGCCAATAAAAGTAAAAATAAATAAATTATATTTATTTTTGCCCTTTGTAGGCATGTTTCGGCCTATGTTTTCAGGCCATCAGGGTTAACCAAAGAGATGATGGCATAAATATTGGGGAAAAAGTAGACATTAATAGTAATAAAAATAATAAAATAACGGCAACAACGTAATAAAATTAACAAAGTAAAGTAATGCAGTGATAAACTCCATGTATTCTAATGTACCATTTCACAAAATTGTATCGTATAGCTAAATAAATATTTATTTAAATATTAAAACACAAAGCTTCAAAGAAGATAGCCTTAATTAAATTATCAATGGGAACCACAGGCGGATCTACGGAGAGAGGTCTTCCGGGCTTAGGCCCCCCCTCCAAAAATGGTAAAATATGACCATGCTTTACAGAAAAAAATATTAAAAAACTATCTCTTAAAGTATTCTTGTTCGTTTAATTACCTTTAATAGGACTTCAAGAACCACTTAACATTATTTCATATAGGCAGTTAATTTCTTTCTTTTTTTTTCAAATTAATTATCATTATATGTATATGAAAACAAAATCTTTCGGGCTGAAGCAACCCCCCCAAACAAAAAAAATTAAATCCTGGATCCGCTAGTGATGGGAACTTTTAAAAGTTATCTTTATGTTTTTGCAAACAATGTTAATTTGTTTTTTCCTCATTTTTTGAAGTTCTCGCGTTATTGAAAAAAATGTTTTTGATTTTTCCCCTAATAAAGAAATACAATTATTAAAAAAGGTAATTAATAATAATTAAAATTACAAAAACTGCAAAATTTTCTGATTTAACAATAGAAAAATTCATCGGCGTTCTTAGTGATTTAAGATTATGAACAGTTATTTTATAATTTTTCCCTATGAACTGGTAACATTTCTTTTTTCAGTAATTCAATCATATCATATCGATATAAATGTTATTCGATAAAGCCGGAATCGATATATTTTATTCGATGTTATACTAATACCAATACCAAATACCAGTATCGATTAAAAAAGGAATATCGAAATTTACTCGATATAACACAAATTCTAGGAAGCTTTTTTTCTTCAAAAAAACAACAGAATCATCGACAACAAATAGAGTGACACAAACAAACACCCCTTTTACATGATCTTGTTTTCAATAATAATAATAACAATAAGGCTTAGGGAACCCAAAGGTTCGATGCCGATACCACCAATCCACATTTTTCCATCCACCGAGCTCCGTCTAAACCCTACCCCGCCAGTTCAGCCTTAATGCAATCTTCCCACCTTCGCTTTGGCTACTCCTCGGACATTTGCCTGTCGGTAAAGCGCATATTAACTTTTTAGGAATTCTTTCGTTAATAACGCCAGCGATTTTACATGCCCATTTTATTCGCCTCAACTTAAACATCTCAATTGTATTAACCGGTTTCCAGCAATCAAACCGCCTAAATTCTCCGGTTGACTCTTCCTTTTTCGATCCGAATATTCTGCGCAGTACTTTATTTTCAATAACCTTAAGAAGTTGCTTATTCCTTAATGTGAGCGGTAACGATTTGCATCCATAAAGTACTGTAGGTAGGATTTTGTAAATTATAATTATAATTATAATTTGTAATTTTCGGGACAAGAGGCGTGAACTAAGTAGTTTTGACAAGCATTTCCCGCCTTCAACTCAGACTTAATATCCACTTCAATTTCAATTTTCCTTGTTATCGTAGATCCTAGGTACCTAAAAGTCTGTACGTGTTCAAAGATATTTTCTGCTATATCGATATCATCGAAATTGTCGCTATTTTTGCAGCTAACCATATATTTTGTTTTATACACGTTTATTTCGAGTCCTAGATCATTACCGGCTTCCGTCAACGTTGTCGTATTAAGTTTTATTGTTCCCATGTCTTCGCTTAACTATATCAAATCATCAGCATACCCAAGCATGGATATTGTTCCACCTAGGTTCAAACCTTTTTCGGTATCACCTCTCTAATGGCATGATCTAATGTCAAATTAAATATGTTTTTTTTTTCTATAGATAATGAAATGTGTAAACGCTGCTTTAGAAAGATTGTGAATGGCCACCTCTTCTCTATCTAGGTCAGTGACTTGCTTGTACTGTCATGTCCAACTAACTAACATTATAGATTTGTTTTGTACAGATGTAACAATTGGAATTCTAGGTATCTAGGTGACATTTCAGATCGTTAGTAGATGGAATAATAGGACAGGATGCAGGTGATTTACAGCAGGTCGACCGCACCATGCAGCGAAGACCTATCTACCTGCGCCTTCTTCTCATCCGGGTTTTTTTTTTGTTCTTTTTTTTTCTTCCTCGACATCCTCTACGCTACTGTTTTCCCATACCTCGCTGGTCACATCTGGTCCCCAGCACTGCTTCCTCCAAAGGATGCACTGCTTTTTTTATTTTTTTTTTTCATTATTATTATGAGACTTACGGAGATTGAAAGTAAATGTCATACTCTGAAAACCTTTGTTTATAATTAATTAACAATGTTATAGTTCGTGGTACAGACCCCTCTTATCGAATTATTAACTAACACCTTTAATTTCGTAAATAGTTTCATCTCATCGTAACCTACTACTATTTTATTTACGAAAACTCTTAGGCAAGGGGCGTTTTCAATCTTGAGGGGAGTAAACTTCGTTTATTTAATTAGGTACTAAAAACTCGTAAATACACATTTGCTTTCTGTTTGGATCGTAAGATAATTTTTTTTTTTTTATTTATGACATTTACAACTGTATTAAGGAAAAATATACTCAGTAAATTTGATAAAAGAAAATAAAAACATGAAAACACTTGTTGAGAAACTACCCACTGGTAGCACTCTAAATAACACAATTTGATCATAAAATCGAGAAAAAGGGTCGCCTTCAAAAATATTGAGCCGTTTGGCGTGACCTACAGCCAGATTTTCAGAATAACGAAGTTACATAGGACAAACGGTCCAATATTTTTGTAGACCACCTTTTTATATATTGTGATCAAATTAGCTTACGATCCAAGTAGAAAACAAATGTGTATTTACGAGTTTTTATTACCTAATTAAATATAAAAGTTTGCCCCTACGCCCCAATTCCAAAAGTTTTTGTAAATAAAATAGTTGTAGGTTACGATGAGATGAAGCTATTTACGAAGTTTTAGGGAGATGTTAATAATTCGATAAAATGTGGTCTGTACTGGGGACTATTATTTGATATAGCCCAGTCAAATTAGCACAAAAAAAGTGATCTATCTTGCAAAAGATCGGGTAGTTGAAAATTCGTTTTAATATTGTTCGATATGCAGCGACTAAATCCAAGTTTCCGTTCTTTGTGGATTCGTTGCAGTGCTCCAAAAACCATTGAAATTTCGAAGGGATTAGGTTTGGACGGCGAACGGTGGAGGGAGGTGTGTAATAAGCGATTGGTGGTGTCGGCATCGAACCTTCGGGTTCGCTAAGCCTTTATTATTATTATTTTTATATTTTAACAGTTTGTGGTTCCTTTCTCAATTTTATGTTGTCTGGATACTAGTTCACAAGAGTTCCGCACGGATTATGCGTGGTTCACAATCACTTCGATCACACTTGTTCATGGAATCCCGAATGCCTTCGTGTTTATCCGACAGAGAACGAAGGCGACCGATCTCTTGAATTAGTTACGATTAACTTTCCCGCCATTTAAGTACTTCTGTAACCTTAACCATGTTCAGTTATATTAACGTTATTTAAGGTATTGACTTAAATTCGAAATTTATACTACACATTATGAAACCTGAATCGATCATGCACATATATTATATATATGTGAAAAAAGAATATTAATAAATAAAAACATTTAATTATTACATCTCTGAATGCTATTTCACGACATTATTTTTCTTATTGATGATTTCCATTATTCATTATCTCGGAATTATCAGATATTCTTCTTCAGTTCTTTCCTCAATACGTAAATTCCTTGCTCGAAAATAAACACGATTTTTTTATTTTACGAATGACGACAATAATCGCCATTCGGATTATTTATTATCCAAATGATAAAAAACTCTTTTATACAATTTATAATAGATAATATATAACAGTATATGCGTTACGCGTATTTATAGCCACTACATGTAAGCACGTGTCAATAAAAATTTTATTTCTAAAAGCATATTTTTTTTACAGACCTTGAAGAAAGACTCAAACATTATTTTATATATGTTTTCTTTTTCATTCACAGTAATGACCGTTATAATGCAAATTAATAATTAACTAATTAAGTAAATACACAATTTGCTAATACATTTTTAATAAGGAAGTTCCACGAAGGGAATACGTTTTTTTTCTTTTAAAAATGCATTAAAAGGGACAATAGCTGACGTCATAAAAGATGACAACATTCGGCTGTTTTCGGTATTCCATGAACAAGTGTGATCGAAGTGATTGTGAACCACGCGTAATCCGTGCGGAACTCTTGTGAACTAGTACCGTTGTCTGTTTAGGTTATGTATTTTTAAAGTTTGACATTGATAGTTGTTCGCTTGATATGATATTTTAAAATTCTTGGTCTAGTTAGTCTCGTAGTTGGGGTAAGATGACTAAAGTAACTATTTTTTTTTTTCATCCCTTTGAAGACAAAAGAGGCAATTGAAAATACTCGTGGTATTAGGTAAGATATTGGAGAAGCTCTCATACAAATCCATCAGAGTGCCTAGAAAACAATGAAAACGTTTAAACCTCGTCAAGTTACTCCGTCACCTTCCCCATCTCTAGTGTTTGTGGATAATCTGTAAAATGTCGATGTTTAGGTCCAATCAAAAAGATCTTGCGAATAGCACTACATTAAGTGCTAGTGTATCTCGAGATTTCAACAGATAATAGCATTTTTTTTCTATTATTTATTTATTTTTTAAAGGTAAATGTTAGATAGGTTAGGGTTATTTTATCAAACACATCACTAGCGGATCTAGGATATAATTTTGGGGGGGAGGGGGCTTTAACCCGAGAGATTTTTTTTTCATATACATATAACAATAATTAATTTGAAAAAAAAAAAGAAATTAATTACCTATATGAAGTGCTGTTTTAAGTGTGTTGAAGTCCTATTAAATGTAATTAAACTTACAAGAATACTTTAACAGATAGTTTTTAATATTTTTTTCTGTAAAACGTGATTATATTTTACCATTTTGGGGAGGGAGGGGGGGCTTCAGCCCGAAAGCCCCCCGTAGATCCGCCTATGAAACACATTAATAGTGAATAGGCCAAATTCACATTACCTGGAATCTCATTGACAGCGTAGCTCAGCCTTACTGATAGGTACCTAGGGACATTGTGATTGACGCAAATCTTAAGACAGTCACGACTGACTGAGGGTGTGTAGGGTTTAGCATGTTTCAGTTTAGCATCAGTTAGTCAATATTTCCCTCTCCCCCCCCAGCTGGGGCAAAAGCCCCCCCTTAGTTTATATTCTAGACTAGAGGTCTAGGTACAGTAATTTTTTTTTTAAAACAAGTTTTTGCTGTCTGTTATTCCCTTTATTATCCCTTGGGATAGGGTGGGAGGGAGAACTCCTCTGGGTTGAAGTCTTCCAACGACTTGATGACCATCACCGCGTCTTTCATCTGTTCCTCCGTGTAGTCCACTTCCGGTATGAGGACAGTCTGCATCCCCGCCTCTGTGGCAGCCAGCAGGCCGTAGTAGGAATCCTCCAACACCAGGCACTGCAACAAGAGGTTCTGTGATATCAGCTATATCAGGATATCTCGAATTGATCGCAGGTATACTTCAAATGATATAAGAATATGTGGTATTTGGTTTTTTTGTTTGTTTATTTTTTTATTTAAGACTTTTTCTCGTAAACAGTGCATCGAAACTAAAACCGTAATTTAAAAAACTCTTCATACTGACCTCTTTCCAACGATCCTTTATAAACGATTTTACACAAATTTGAATGGACATAATAAGAGACACCACAGCTGACATACCTCAGAACATGAACAGGAGACTAAAAAGGCGTTGGATGAGGAATCTCCTTCCTTAAAAAACCTAAGTAATTAGAACAAATTAAGGAAGAGGTACTGCTGCGTACTTTCCTTCCCCATGCCTGCCATGTCATTATAACATGTATCGCCATCGCATTTGCTGATTGTCAACAATAAGTTGACAGGTGCAAATAATTAACAACTAAAGAAAATTAAATTGTACGTCGAATGAGTACCAAAACCAAATAATTTAGTTAAGTGCTATGGTCGAAAACCACAGTCAACCATCTCTGATTTTTACCCAATTCATCAAAAACTGGTACAAATTACTAAAAATGGCCCTGCAGCTTGAATTCTCTAAGAGAAAAAACTCATAGAGTAAAAGTTATTACTAACAGTTTTAATGTAAACCAATTATATCTCTCGGATCGGGATTCGTTATTTCGTCATGAAATTCGTTTTCTTTTGATACCTCGCTTCTCGAAATCCTTCGCTGTTGAGAAGTGAAAAAAGTCTTATACTGTACCTATACATACTAGACTGGTAACAAGAATAACTCAGTAGAATAGAACTGTTGAAATATTTACCCACACACTGTAAAATATCCTGGTTATTTATTTTTCTTGGATTCCTTATTTCTTCTTGAAATTCTTTTTTTTTTTTTTCTTTTACACCTCATTTCCCAAAATCCTGTGCTGAGAGTTGGAAGACAGTCCTATAGTATATATAATAGACTTTTAACAAGAATGTCTCAGTAGAACAGACACCCATACGGTTGACATATTTAAAATTACAAATATCTACATTACCAATTTCCAGCCATCGCTATTCATTACCGGTTTCGAGCAGAGTAATTGAACCACATTAAAACTGTTGATATTCAGTGAACGCGAAATATCATGTTCTACAACTTCTATCCTAAGTATTTTTCGTTAGAGAACTATTTTACAAGCTACAGCGCCATTTATAGTAATTTGTACCAGTTTGTGAGAAATTTGGCAAAAATCAGCGTTGGTTGACCGTTGTTATTCACCATACCATTTAACATAATTATTAGATTTAGGTACTCATTCGACGTACAATTTAACTTTCTTTTATTTCTCAAATTGAACATTTTCACTTCGATGTTTAGGAGTTATAGGAATAAAATAAAAACAGATCTAAAAAACCTTACTTGTTGACGGTAAAAAGTTTTCCCTTGGTGGCCCGCATTAGTAGCAATTTTGTTTTTTACATTTCTGAACCCATAAATAAAAGTTAAAAGAACATTTTCCGCTTCCGTCCTCAATTTACTGATCTAATATTTTTTTAAAACAGCAGCGATTTTTACGGGTAGCAAAATCCGATTAGTAGACTCTCATATTTTAAATCTAAATTATTGAAGAATGTTAGTCCAATGTTTTACATACCATGGGTGATAAATATTCAGGACGCAGTCATTATAAGGTTTTTATTAGTGCCGACGTTTCAACCCAGCCTTGTGGCTCATCATCAGTTCATGGCTCGAGCACTGAAGATATTCAAGTACTAACACGTATTGTTAGTGTGGTTACTACTTCAGTGCTCGAACCACGTCCTAATGGTGACCCACAAGGTTGGGTTGAAATGTCGGCACTAATAAAAACCTTGTAATGACTACGTCCTGAATATTCATCACCCAGTTTAAATATAAATGTTATAAATACTTTTTAAAAAGTTTTCATCAAATAACATCTGTATCCAGGAGGCACTGTGGACTGTCTGTTAGCGTCAGCTGTATTGCAATAGCATTAATATTATATTATTATTTTCAATAATCAACTAAGAAAAATATTAAAGTTAACTCCCTCAAAATGTGAGGTTTTACGTTTCAAGATACTTAGAATTCGAAAAAAATATTTGACGGATTGTTTTGAAATTCGGTATTAATGTCGAATGGCACTCGAGGACGATCCTCTGAACTCGGCATCACTATCTGCCCTTTCTTCAAAGATGTCGGCCTAAAAACCTTTGTCGCTATAGGGTTTTCAGGTTTTGAATTTATGTAACTCTAAGTCAGTCCAGTTACCCTTAGTTTAGTAAAACTTTTTCATTTTAAATTTAATTATTTTTTTAAATAATTAAAAACAAAAAAGGTTATTATCTGGTTATCGGTATTCGCTGCTAATTGTTAAATCGAAGTTGTCATCAAATAATGTCGATTTTTTCTTACGGGTTCTCGATTCGACCCCACCCTACCTCATTAAATATTCCGAGACGCAACTGGATCTCATCTTAAACATATAGATACTTGTTCTCGATGTTTCCATCGCTATGTGGACGCTCACTTACCTCCTTGGGTCGCGGCTTCTTCTCGAACCTCTCGGCACAGACCTGGTAGACACGAGGGTCCGGCTTGCCGAAGGGCACCTCGGGGTCGGACCCGGCGTTGACGACGTGGTGGAAGAAGGAGAAGAGCCGGGGGTGGGACTTGGTCTTGATGTCGTACGCCATCTTGCCCGACCCGGTCGCCACTGCCATCGGCACCTCCGAGGCGTGCAGGTGTGTGATCAGCCGCTCCGCACCTGTCAACATCGGTATCCAGGAGGCACTGTGCTCTGTCTGATAAGCGGACCCTACACGGTCAATCGGAATTGCACTAATGACGTTCCGAATTGTCGTGTAAGGTAGTGAATGAAGTACTGATGGTGGTGCGCTGCGGATTTCCGAACATCCGGAAATCAAAGGTTCATTCACGAGAAGTGGAGGGGGGACTGAGGTAAAAGTAGTGGGGGGACTAACCATACTGCTGGATAGGTTAGGTTACCTAGGCCTCACAACCATTATAAATTTCTGATTTTCATTATATGTAAATAGTTAAATAATTTTTCATATCTCTTGTTTATAATTTTAAACCATCTTCAACTATTTCTTTTAAATAGTCAAGTGGGCAACAAATTAAAAAAAAAAATGAGGAAACTTCACAATTTACTTTAGGAAAAAAAAAAACTTTAACGTTGTGTATATTTATCAGTTCTTTTCCCATTTTCCTCAACAAATTTATTATTTTCGCAATACCTTTCCTTAATTTTTGTAAGTAGTAGACTTATATTTTACTAACTTTTGTCAAAACGATTTTCTATGAGACTAACCTTACTACTAGATAGGTTAGTTTACCTAGGTCTCGTTTTTAAGTAAATAATTTCATAAAAGTAAATAGTTGTTTATATCCCTTGTCTATATTTTTATTAACCATTTTCAACTATTTTTTCTTTAAATACTCAAGTAGGCAATAAATTGAAGAGAAAAAAAAGTGGAAACTTCACAGTTTACTTATAGAAAAAAAATCTTTAACTGTTGTGTTTTTTTTTGTCATTAATTTTTCCATTTTTCTTAACAAATTGATTGTTGTCGCAACTACTTTTCCTAGATTTTTGTATGTAGTTGACTTATATTTTTCTAACTTTGGTCTAAACTGATTTTAGGCACTAGGAAGTAATTATTATATCTACATTTTTCTCTTGATGCCCAATATTTTAAATGACAATGTCGAAATAAGCATATCTATGCTGTTTCTTTGTTTACAACTGAGCTAAATTGGTGTCAGCAACGATAAGTAATCCTCAGATTACGTGATGAGGTATGTAAATATGGTCAATTTATTTTAGGACAAACCTTAGCATCAAATAAGACACCTTTTTTTCCACGGCCTCCCGGGCTATACCTAAAATTATCCTTTTATGTAATGTCCGTTAATGGGGGTTCACTGTGTATTACTTAACCAATATTACCTGGTTTTAACTTGGTATTTGAGAATACATCCATTTTCTTATTCTTAGTAAGACGGTCCAATCCCTCGACAGTCATCCGCAGGCCGAACTTCTCAACCATGTACTTGCAGCGCGCAATATTCTTCAATCCCGCAAGAACCTTGTGGGTTTCGTCGTCGTACTCTATCCCGAATTCTTCCCTCATCGTCTCCTTGAAGATATCCCTGTAGATATTTTCCGTGTCTAAAACAATACTCTTGGAGATTACGGCTGTTATAAGATGTGATAGGTTACTGTTAGTGTGCAGAGAGCTACCTAGCAATGTGCCGTCCAGGTCGAAGATCACATGGGAAGCAGGGTTTTTAGGTTTAGAATTTCTGTAACTGTGAGTCAGTCTAGTTACCCTTAGTTTAGTAAAACTTAAGATTTTCATTTTAATTATTTTTTTAAATAATTAAAAAGAAAAAAAAGGTTATTGTCTGGTTATCGGTATTCGCTGCTAATTGATAAATCGGTATACATTATTCGTAAAAATTATCATGAAAATCGATGGTATATCGATAAATTATCAATGGATCGTTATATTTCCATCGGTGGCGTCCAAACTGAAAAAATGGGAAAACTCAGGGGAAAATGTTTAGGAAATTTTTTTAGTAAGAAAATATATTTTTTAAATTGGAAGGAAATGTGCAGTTGATATCGTTATATCGATGACTTAAGGAATTTTCCCAATTTTTTATATGTTTGTCAAATTTATTGAAAATATTATCTAAGGATTCACTTAAAGTATTTTAAACCCGCATTATTCGTAAAGTCAGTAATCTTGTTAATGTCTTTTTCATTAAATTTGAAAATATGTTGGAGTTTTTCATTTTCCGTAGACCTATTAGCTAATAAATTACTTATTTATTAAATATATATTGTACCAAAAAAAAACAACAACTAAGTTTTCGAAGATTTAGTTATGGGGAGGAGATCTAGTGTAGTAATTTCAATCCGAAATTTGCAAAAAATATACTATATGTGTTTTAAATCTACTAATCAAGAACGGCATAGATCCTTCTGTAGAATTCTGTTTTCTCTAAAACTAAATAAAAAAGGAAAAATCATAACAAATTACCTGCTGAGATTTTTTCTCTAACCATAAATATTAATATAATTTTATATCATTTATTCACTTTGATTTAATTTATTATTACTTTTTTTTATCATAGCGGATGTGTTCAATTATACCTTGAAAGGGTAAACTTCGTTGTTATGAACGATCACGGTCGCTGTATTAATCTATCTTTGATTGCCAATAACGGCACTATTCGTTATATTGAAATCAGACAAGGGTAATGAATAAAATTTAATCAAAATGGACATACAACAGTGCTCTTTTTAAGAGGAAAATGTACCAATACTGTTTGTACTATTTGTAATATATACATCTGGTTCAAGATCTGACTGACAGGCACTAATTCAATCGACCCTTGGTGCTACTTAAAAGAGCATTTATTAACCACAAATGGCAAAGTTGATGTCATATTGATAATAATGATGCTGTTTACAGTTATTAAGAAACTAGATTACTTATGAGAAACTACTTTATTTTATAATAGAGAAAACAGAGTTTAAAATGTCAAGCATCAACTTGTATCTCTTCTGAGTTTATGAAAATAAAATAAAAGTGATAAAAATAAATTACTAAAAGTTTAGTTTTCTGGAATAAAAAATCTTAATTAAGCTTAAAAAATATTTCCTCTAAAACATTGTATTTGTTTCTTAAAAGACTGATTTTTTTTTTACTCAATTAATTTTGTAGAAATGATGAAAAGCTCTCAAAACCTCATTTTCCAAAAAAATTGTCTTTACAGGTTTTTGTAGTGTGGCTGTCGAAATATTATAGGCGATGTGCATATCTATCGCCTACTACCATTAATACCATTTACAGATTGTACCTAGATCAATTTTATGAAATTCTACTATACGCGAAACGTAATAAGACACACTTATATTTAAAAAACTACTCGTTCGATTAGTTTCTAATTTCGAATCTGGTTTGTAAATGGTTCTGTTCCACTTTTTTTTTATTACATTTTTTTTTATTATCACGTCTCTAATGCCGGTGAAGCGACCGAGAGAGAAGCGCTGGGATCTCATGAGTCTCGCCTTGTCCTCCAAACATAGGGGAAAAGGCTGGACTTGGAGATTCCTCAGCTCATTGTAAATATTGGAATTAAGTATGAATTTTTTTTTTATTTATCTATTTTTTCTTATACTTAATATTTATTTATGTTTGCTATGGATATATGGATTTTATTTTATTTCACTTTAAGTTACATCTCTTTGGTTTTATTATAGTTTTTCTTTTGTTATATATATATATGTATATATATTTATTTATATATATATATATATATATATATATATATATATATATATATATATATATATATATATATATATATATATTTACTTTATTTTTTATGTTGTATATATGGTATGAATGTGCCTCACTCAGCTCTAATATTCAGCGTCTTTAAGTGTAACAAAATGTAATATTTTTCAATATAAAGATAAAAAAAAACATGTCTGTCGTTTGATTTACATATATATTGAACTTTTGATTATTCCAGTTGTAGACACAGTCGGATCTACGAGGGGGGCTTTCGGGCTGAAGCCCCCACAAAATGGTAAAATATAATCATGTCTTTTGAAAAAAATATATAATAATTACCACTAAAAGTAGTCTTAATAAATATTTAAAAGTTGACCGATGAATTATAAATTAATGAGATGGTCCGGAGTTAACATCTATTTACTCTGTTTATATTTTAATGTACTTAATGTTTATAATTGTAATAAGCTTATTCACATTGTTTATAATCTTTTATCTTAATATTATGTAACTTCCACAATTCTCTTTATCTTTTTGTATCTTGTTCGTTCTAGTCCTGAAGAAGATCTGCAAAGTCTGGTCGATACGTTGGCTTTTAATAAAATAGTTTTGCCACTATTTAGCCTATTTATGACCGCCACCCCGGACCACCTCCTTTCTTTAAAAGTATTCTTGTTCGTGTAATTACATTTAATAGTATTTAAATAATCACTTATACTCTATTTCATATAGGTATTGAGTTTCTTTATTTTTTTCCTAAGTAATCAGGGTTATATATTTAAAAAAAAAAAATCTTACGGGCTGAACCCATCCCCCCTCCAAAAAAAAGTAAATCCTGGATCTACTAGTGGTAGTAGATTACCTAACTGAGCCTCTGCAGGCAATGCCTCCTGGATTCACTTGATTTTAAAAGAGGAGGCTGAAATTGAATTCAATTCCCCTCCCCCCTCCCTCGATTTATTCGCCATTCGCCATTTCATTCCCTCCTGACCGATTTCAATCACAATAGCTCTTTTTCTAATTTCCTTAGACTTCCCTCCCTTCTTTTCTCTTCCGAGTCATTTCTCAATTGTACAACTTCCTCCTTTCTATCTTAGAGATGGAGGGGGAGGGAGTTCTAGTTTGGGGGATGCGTCATTTATATTAAAGACGTTACGATGAGAATCTTATACAGAGGGTAACGAACTTGGACAGCGAACCCTTGGTAACCGACCGTGTTAAAGCGTTGCCCGCATAAACATTCTCAAGGGTAGCGACCTGGAGTTCGATTTAGGCCTGGGCTGGTTGAAATTAATTTCCTGGTGGACTGAATTGTTTTGAATTTTTTTTTTTTCCTCTATTCTAGTATAAACACACTAGTGACGTTATGTTATTCGCGTTTCGCCTCTCTAACACTGCCTCTCGTTAAGATACAATATAATAATACATCATTACAAAGAGGTTGAAAAACATTTAACTTGCTTACTACAGTATGCAATTAAGCTATTTCATCGCTCCCGCCACCTACTCCCACAACCCATCCGCAAGCTCCTTGTATCCTCTCTCATTTTCCCCCATTTTGACTACGGCTGTGTGGTGTACGGAGGCATCCCGATGGTACTCGAGGATAGATTGAAGCGACTCATGAATACGTGCAAATCTTAAGATTTGTCTTCGGTACATCAAGGCGATCATCAAGTTAAAGTGGCTCTTCCCTTCTTTCCGCAGACAATATTTCCTCGGATCTTTCCTATTCCAAACGATCAACACCAGACACCCTTCTTACATCTACAGTCTCCTACAGTTCAAACCCGTTATCCACTCCCAGAAAACAAGATCCCGTGTTTCCGACCTTTATATCCCTTCCCATAGAACTAAGACGTTTGAATATTCCTTTATTTCCCGATCCACAGCCTTCTGGAATTCCTTGCCATCTAAAATCCGCCATGCCTCCTCCTTGTCCTCATTTAAATATCATCTTTACCAATTCCTTCTCACATCCCAAAATGACGTTATACAATGAAATAAATATTGCGAAACAGATTTTGACTGAGGTGAATGGTTGATAAAATTTATTGAGTCTTAATTTTAAAAATCAACCCATGCTTATTTTATTTATTTATTTTTTTTTTCATTTAAATAATGTTTTTTTTTATTTCGTTTTTCTCAAAATTTTATTTTATTTTTACTTGTTTTAATTTAACTTCTGAAGATACTGTATATATTCTTTAATATTGATTAATGTAATTTTTGGCCAGATGTAGTTTTTATTTTTTTGTTCATAATTGTTGTTCATAAGGGACCTTGTCCCAGAATAAAGTTTACTTTCTATCTATCTATCTATGCAGGTCTGATTTTTAGTTTCTGAGATATTTTAATCCAAAGTACAATAAGTATTAGTGCTACAAATGCTTTGAAAGAATAGCTGTAATATAATACGTATATGCATAATTTCAATACTGTGCATAGAGGCGCAGACTTTGGTGGAGGGGAGAGGGAAGCGAGAACATTATTTCGCAGTTGCTTAGTTAATTTAATCTACATGAATGAATAAAATATGTAAATTAAAACTAATTAAGAAAATAGGAAAATTCGACTAGATGGCTAAGCTAAGCCCTAGAAGCATCAAGATCATTGATATTTAAGTTTAACATTCAAAGATAATTTAATCATTAACATCCAGTCCAAGTTCTTTGGCATGGACTGCAGAGAGCATTGCACAATGTCCATATTAGTGTTGCCTAAAATTGGTATTGTTCCTGGACTTTGCAAGACTTAGACTAAGACTACCTAACTGTTGCAAGACCAAGACCAGGACTGGTAAAAAAATAGATTTTTTAAATATTTTTTTGTATTATTTTAATGGAATTTACAACTGTATTACATATAAAATACAATAAGTAAATGTGAAATTGGTTACATGACATGCACAATATGAAGAGAAACTACCCATTGGTAGAACTCAAATTAAAGTTTTATATTAGAAGATCCCGAGGCCATCTTCTTTTCAGACGCCTCGGAGGGTTATCAGAGATCGAGGAGGAAGCAAGGTTTGAAACGAGAGGATTCGGATGGTTCTGCAGTTTGTTATGGAAGGACAGGTATCTGGATTGGGCCAAATCGGAAACATATGGAACATTAAGGTCTTTATGGATGATTTTATTTGTGATAAAATAAGGAGCGTTGAGGATTTTACGAAGGATTTTGGATTGTAAGGATTGGATACGAGAGGAATTCGATGGTTTAGTGGAGTCCCAAAGCTCAATTCCGTAAGTCCAAATAGGTCTTATTATTGTCATATATACGAGTCGTTTATAATTGATTGAAAGATTAGATCGTTTGTCTAGTAAGTGCTGCAGTGGTCGAAAACTTCGGGCGGTTTCTAGTCGTTTCAGTCTGGTATGGGGGTTCCAAGTGAGCCGTTTGTCCAGGTGGAGTCCTAAGTATCGGATTTGTTCGACAGGGATAAGAGGGCTATTGTTGAAGGATACTGTAGGACAGGAAGTCATAGGTTTACGACGAAGAGTGAAGGTAATTTGGTTGAGATTTATTGGCTTTTATTTTAATCCTCCAGTTTTAACGGCATTTTTCAAGACTTGTGATTTGTGATTGAGAAGTCCGGATGCAATAGATGGATCGTTATTAACTGATAGGATACACGTGTCATCGGCATAGGTGGTGATGACAGTGTTGGATTGGGTTGGGATGTCAGCTGTATAAACTGTGTAAAGGATAGGACCTAGGAAAATAAAAATTAAGGCAAAATAGTTGCTAATACTTGACAATCTTAATTACTATATGTTAACAATTGGTATAACCAATATACTTTTGCATTTAACTCTTCTAATTTTTCACTCAGGCTTAGTTAGATTTCTTTTATATAAAAATTTATAGTATATCTCTAAACTAATAAGCTAATTGGTAACTTCAAGACTCTTGCGCAAGACCAAGACCAAGACTAAGGCTCCTCTTTTTGGGCAACACCAGTCCAATCATTCATCAGTGTAGGCCAACAGTTGGAAAAAAACTGGTATATATGTTCCCTTGTCGTTCTCGTAAACTAGCGCCTCTTACGGCATTCTCAAGTGTTAAACGACATACATGAATAAATAATATATGTAAACTAAAATAATTAAGAAAATAGGAAAAGTCGACTAAGTTAAGCTCTATAAATATTTTACCAAGCCGTATGTTCCTTTCATTAAATTTTTAGTTTATATTAAGAGATAATGTAGCCATTTCATGATGTTATGATGGTTTTATCAAATTTCCTGTGGCAAATTTGACTGAGCAAGCATCTTAGAATTGAGAGTTGGTCTCACTGCCTCAAACGTTTAAATAAAAATAAAAATGTGCAATATCGTCGATTTAAAAAAACAAAAAACAATTAGATATTTGTATTTAAGACTGTCTAATGGACAACTTTATCAGATGGTTTGGCTGCGTTAGTCTTGAGGAGGTTCTCCGGGCTGTTGGTGGGATATCCCGGGAGGCCGAACTGCTCGGGTACGAACTCCTCGAGCGACTTCAAGATCAGGGCGGCGTCCTGGACGTCCTCTTTCGCCCAGTCGTACTCGGGTACCATCACCACCTGCATGCCGGCGTCAACCGCCCCCCGCAGTCCGTTAGGAGCGTCCTCGAACACAAGGCACTGCAACGTTTTGAGTACTCTAATTCAATGAGAGCAATATGGATGTAAATATCGATTAATAGTATATGTACTTATTGCATCGATAGTTCTAATCTCCAATAATCGAATTTATTTCAAGTAACTATATATCGAAAACTACATTTAAAAAACAGTTAAATACCTCAACTATCTAAACTTAATCTGATATATTGTAATTATTAATTACAAAGATATCAGGAATCAGAGCACTAACCCTTAGTGAAGAAAGACCAATAAAGAGCTCCTTACAGAAACTGGTCGATCAATATCTCATGATATGAAAACAAGGAGGTTAAGATCGGCGGGACAGGTAGCTCATAGCAATCCATCTGGAAGCCTTTACATGACGGATAGTGCATGCAGAAAAGAAACAGCCAACGACACGCAGAGATGAACGTAAGGTTGATGCCGCATGAACCTCCCGCTCTCTTTTTTTATAAATTGTATTTCTCTCCTCTTCTTAAAAACAGTGCTAGCGAAAGTAGAATTAGAAAAATGGTATATCATATACAATTACTTGAAACTTTCCATTCAGAAAATTCATAACCCCCTAAAAAAGAGTCCTCGAAAATTCAAAATTCCGTTAAAATGTGTCCCCTCAAAAATTACCCTTTGGGGTGTTCCATTCCTGATCCATGAGAAATTCATGAAAGTTCTTGGAACATTTCCTTTATCGTTTAAGAATATTGTTTTGGAAAACTATGAATACGTAAAAGGAAAAACAAATATATATAACTTATGGGATGTTTCCGTGCGTTTTTTTTTTTCGATTGAAAATGTGGCCACTGTATTTACGGATAAATGTTTACCATGCTGGAGTTAGAGGTGATCCCGGCTCGAATCCAGTCTGTGCTGGTTAAAATTTATTTATTGGTGGATCCACGGCATGAACCTGGATAATCTACGTTTCGACCTCCGATGTTCACCTAACTCTTCCTCCTAATCATTGTTCATCAAATGAAGAAAGGAACTATTTTTTTCTCTTACAGGAGGATGCAGTTAACTAATGCATTTAAATACAAAATTGTGTCTCTGTAAAAAAAATCCCTCGATTTACGAATGAACTAGTTATAGTAATCTAAAATAACTAGTTCATTCCTGTGAGTGATGTAGAATAAGAGCTATGTCACTGCTGTGTGAGGGAATGAACTTACATTACATCCAAGTCCTTCCTTACCTTCTTCGGATCGGCAGGGACCGGGAACCTCCTCGCAGCGACCAGGAAGATGTCCGGCGCCGGCTTGCCGTTGATGACCTCCGGATCAGAGCTGCCGTGGACGATGTGGTGGAAGTGGGCGAAGAGATCGGGTCTGCCCCTTGATTTCAGCTTGAAGCCCTTCAAGGAGCCGCTGGTAGCGATCGCCAGGGGAACCTTCTTCTCAGAGAGGTGCATGATCAATCTCTCTGCTCCTAACCAACAGAGGATCAGGTACAAGTAGGAATGTTAGGTACTGGAATTATCGATAGGTATACATTTACATACGTTTATGTATAGTGAGTTGGGAGGAAAGAACTAAACTCTAGGAATGGGTTGCATACGTGAAAATAGTTTTGAAAACTTATGTTCCTAAACGATGATAATTTGTTTAAATGTATTAGCATTTCGGTTATCAAAGTTTTGTTTTAATAAATGTTCCTAAATACCACCATTGGCTTCTAAATATTTTTGGTTTCCTTTTCAGAGGGCTACAGTTGTCCTCCCGATCGATTGATATATTCTTTTAATAACGCCAGCATCACTTTTAATACGTTAAATTACTGTATCTCGATTGACTACTTTTAGTTCATCATTGAACTATCATCTCTGTCTGTTGTCAAATCGATGTGACTGTCATTTCACCTACCGTTTATTCGATTTTCATGATTTTTTCAGGGAATATGCGCATTGGTGTCTAAATGGTCCCATATCAATTTAATAAAATTCCATCCAACACTTCTGCGTACGCACTTATGCCAATATTTCAGAAATATCTTTGACGCTTGTAAAAAAATAAAGCTGTATCAATTTCATTGAATTCCGTCAACTGCTTTATTTTAACCCTAACGTAAAATGCTCAAACGTATATTATGTGATACTCCTTTATCTTAAAAACCGCACGTTCGGCTTTCGGGTGGAAGCCTCCTCCCCCACAAAATGGCAATATATAAAATATGCCTTTTGCTCACTCGCATACTGCCTCTTTGCGCACATATTCCTCGACACCATGTTTTATGGAAAAATGTATTAAAAAATTATCTCTTTAAGTATTATTTTTCATGTAATTAAATTTAAAATGACATAAGGAATCACTTAAACACCATTTCATATAGATACTTAGTTTCTTTCTTTTTTTCTAGATGGTCCCTTATCAATTTAATAAAATTCTGTGTATTCCAACACTTCTGTGTACGCACTTATGCCAATATTTCAGAAATATCTTTGACTCTGGTAAAAAATAAAGCTGTATCAATTTCGTTGAATTCCGTCTACCGCTTTATTTTACAAATCCCCAAACGTATTTTATGTGATACGCCTATATCTTAAAAACCGCATGTTTGGATTTTGGGCGGAAGCCTCCTCCCCCACAAAATGGTAAAATATAATATATGCCTTTTGGTAACTCGCATACTGCCTCTTTGCGCACATATACCTCGATACCATGTTTTATGGAAAAATATATTAAAAAATTATCTCTTAAAGTATTACACGTAAGTGTTCGTGTAATTACATTTAAAATGACATAAGGAATCACTTAAACACCATTTCATATAGATAGTTAGTTTCTTTCTTTTTTTCAAAAGCAATTATCGTAATTTTTATGAAAAAAAAGCTTTCGGGCTGAAGCCCCCTCCAAAATTAAATCCTGGATCCGCTAGTGTATATGTTGGTGTGTTTTCAGGGATTACTAAAAACGGCTTCTCCCAGAGATTTTATTCTCATACGAAAAATATTAGAACTTGTAATATAATTTTTTTTTTAGCCAATGAAAACGGTGAGGAAGCTATACTGATCTTATATGGCAGACGTTTTTTAATTATTTTCCTGTGAGTAACCCATTCCTGGAGTTTGATTCGTGTTCCTGCCGACTGACTCTTTATATAATAAATCATCTCTAATGGGTCGCGAGACCAACTCCTTATCCTCCCCTTACCTGGCTTGACTCCAGGATTGGTGAGGTGTATCCTGCCGAGCTCCTCGATCTCCTTCCAGTACTGCTCCGGGGTGATCGGCAACTCCAGCATTTCCACGACTTTTCGGCTGGCGTACTGCTCGTTGGTACCCGTGATGGCTGTCCGCACCTCCTTGTTGAACTCCTTGCCGTACTTCCTCAAAATCTTGTTGTACATCAATTCGTAAAGGGTTTCGCTATCTAATAATAATTTATTAAAATATTATATCATTTTATTATTCAATTAACAACAAACTATTTATCTACATTAGTCAAATATTTCTATGACTTTAAGCTATTAAGTATGTTTCTTTGTTACTTTTTTTATTTTTTTTAATTATTATTATTGAAATTTACAACTGTATAAATGATAAATGCAAGAAGTAAATTTGAGCATGTAACATGACATGTACAGCATGTTGAGAAACTACCCATTGGTAGCACTCCAATTATATTTCTATATTAGAAGGTCCCGAGGCCATCTTCTTTTCAGACGCCTCGGAGGTTTATCACTGATAAAAGAGGAAGCAAGGTTGGAAATAAGAGGGTTCGGATGGTTCAGAAGTTTATTATGGAATGATAGGTATCCGGATTGAGCTAAATCAGAAACATATGGTACATTAAGGTCTTTATGGATGATTTTATTTGTGAAAAAGTAAGGAGCGTTGAGGATTTTGGATTGTAAGGATTGGATACGAAAGGAATTTGATGGTTTAGTAGAGCCCCAAAGCTCGATCCCGTAAGTCCAAATAGGCCTTATTATAGTATTATATATGAGTCTTTTGTAATTAATTGGAAGTTTATAGCGTTTGTCCAGTAAGTGCTGCAGTAGTCGGAAACGTCGGGCGGTTTCTAGTCGTTTCAGTCTAGTATGAGGATTCCAAGTTAGTCGTTTGTCCAGATGGAGTCCTACGTATCGGATTTGTTCAACAGCGTTAAGTGGGATATTATTAAAGGATACTGTAGGACAGGAAGTTCTTGGTTTACGACGAAGAGTGAAGGGAATTTTATGGGATTTATTATAATCCGCCAGTTTTGACACCATTTTTTAAGACTTGTGATGTGTGATTGAAGAGTTTGGGATGCAATAAATGGATAGTGTTAAATTGGATCGGGATGCCAGCTGTATAAACTGTGTAAAGGACCTAGGATAATACCTTGACGAACACCAGCAAACCGAGGGTCTTTGTTAATAAATCTGTACTTTTGGGATAAAGGACACCATGTCACATTTTCGAATTTGTTCAGCGATACCTATTTTCCATATCTATGAGCTATTAAAATATGTTTCTTAGTTAATAAATTATTTAATCAAAAAGTGGACAGACATGACATGTTGTCGTATCTCCCAGGTACGCCTGAAACTTCGTAAATAGCTTCGTTTTATCGTAAACTACAACTGTTTTATTTACGAACATTCTCGGAATTGGGGCGTTTTCAATCTGAAGATCGGCAAACTTTGTCTATTTAATTAGATCCAAAAAAACTCGTAAATTACCCATTTTCTGTCCACTTTAATCGTAAAATAATTTGAGCAGAAAATCGAGAAAAAAGATGGCCTTCAAAAATATTGAACCGTTTAGCATAACCTAAAAGTCGTTGAAAAAGATAGCTCTTTAATATTAAATTACCTTATAATAATTTTTACCTTATAATATCGTTATTACATAACGATTAATCATCTTATAAGGCAATATATATACGTATATAATATAAGCCAATGTATACATATGTATGTTGTCTAAGATAATGATATATAGCTGTGTAATAACGAAAAATACCAAAAGTACGTTTTTTGCCTAGTATCGGAGTTTAAACGTAATGTTACAATGGCACTCCACTTTGCCGAGTGGAGCAATTAATTGCTAAGCAAGCTTAAAAGGCGGCTAATTTTAAGAATAATACAAAAAATTGTCTATTTGAATAGTTACAAAAACTCGTAAGTACCGATTTGCTTTCCACTTGGATTGTAAGATAATTTGAGCAGAAAGTCGAGAAAAAAGGTGACCTCAAAAAATATTGAGCCGTTTGGCGGGATCTACAATGCAACCCCTAAAAATGTCAGAAGAACGGGGTTGTATATGCCAAACGGCACAATATTTTTTGTAGGCCACCTTTTTTCTCGATTTGATGATCAAATTATCTTACGATACAAGTCAAAAGCAAATGGGTATTTGCGTGTTTTTAGTACCTAATTAAATAGAAAAAGTTTGCCGACTTACAGATTGAAAACGACACAGTTCTCAGAGTTTTCGTAAATAAAATAGTTGTAAGTTACGATGAGATGAAGCTATTCACGAAGTTTCAGGCTGTTGTTAATAATTTGATAAAAATGGGTCTGTACCACGGACTAATATACAAAGAAGTGAACGTGATAAAGAATAGCTGATTAACCTAACCTAACATAAAATGTTTTGATAACGAATCGGTCGTCTACGTCTACTTTCGAACCCACTCGGGTATTTTCGGCATCCTATCTACAGTGTGCTCAAAGTGATCGTGAAACAAACCATCTTGTTATAGCCATTCGGAATTTGTACCCAAGTGCTTTTAGATAAATTATAAAAAATATAACAAACCATGTGAAAGAAATCTATCAAATCAGTTGATCATCAGCAGGTCAGTTGGGTTAAAATTTTTATTAATTGTCTGAGTTATTAATCGATAGAATAAACTAGGTTTTAATAACAGAATTGAGGGTAAATTCGACCTTTTTTGTTGAATGTTAAATTTTTATTGTAGTATAAGTTTACCTAGAATTGTCCCATCCAGATCGAAAATAACATGAGTCACAGCTCTGAACGAACACTGTCCGATGAAATGGGGGAATTTTGATTTTCTGCACAACACTAAACCTATATTAAACATCACTAAACTATTATTAAACTAATTAAAGATTGCAGTCGTTCCAGAAAGTTACGTTCAATGTCTATTAACATAAATCGCTAAAACCTCCCTGATAAGCAGGACTATTTATATAGCAAGAGTATTCATTCATATGAGGAATTACATTTATTCAGCGACTGATTTCTTGCTTTACTGATGCATGAGTAATATCAATATTGATTTCAAATTAGGATTATATTTTATAATTAATATTATATAAAACACACATTATAGATGCTTCATATTGGGTTGGCAAAAAAGTCCTTTCGGTTTTTCAAGGTCAAATAAAACTCATTGTATTATAGACATTAAATTAATTTTAATCTACAATATATTGAACAATATTTAATATGCATTTTTTCCATCTTTCCACTAACTGCATACGATGTTTATAGAATGTCTGGTGTTTCTTGTTAAAAAAACTGGTTCAAGTGGTTTTTGATGTCCCCCTTCCTTTTGAAATTTCTTTCCATTCGTGGACTTCTGCAGAGACCGAAATAAGTGGTAGTCACTTGGAGCTAGGTATTGTGAATAGTGAGGGTGGGGCAAAATGTCCCATCCAAGGCTCAATAACTTATAGCGAGTGATCACTGAGGTGTGGGGCCTAGCGTTGTCTTGGTAGAACACAATACCCTTCCGATCATTCATAACTCTTCAGGATGTTCTCCAAATTTGATATTACTATATCGATTGGAAAGCTAAATTATTCTTCTTCAATGCTGTATGAATGGTTTTTGTTTTATTGCCTTCATAAGGAATAAATAAACAAAAATTCCTTTTAGGTTTTTATTTTTTATCTCCATTTGTATTTTGTTTACGTAGGTTATGTTGATATCATTTTGTATAGTTTACGTGGCCTAAATTTTTGCTAAATGTCTTGTAGATAGCTAAAATCGTATTGAAGTTATAACATAGGGTTGTGATTTTCGAGAAAAACAAAATCGTGTGAGGGACCCAAACATTAAGCCGGGAAACATAGCCGAGCTTATGGAAATGGTTTTCTACGTTTGTGTACGACACATTTAGGGCCATAGCAATATCTCGCACTGATTGGGTGGGATTTTGATCAACAATGGCCTTAACATTGCTCGTTTTAATTTCATGGGTGCGACGAGACTGCTGAGCATCATTGATGTCAAAATTTCCTGAATGAAATTTAGCAAACCACTTTTGACAGGTGTATTCGTTTAATGCATCATTCCCATAAACACTGCCAATTTTTCTATGAGCTTCTGCAGCACGCTTACTTTTTTAAAAATAATCTGATACTTTTTTTCATGACAAAAATTTACTGAGCCTACATACCTGATAATGTCTTTAGGTTTTTATAATTTATTATACAATAGAATTCGTTTTATACAATTAGCAATACCAATTTTTATTATTTTACCCCCACTCCCTCAAAAAAAAAAAATCTATTGATATATAATAACTTACAAAACCATGGAAAGTCATAAAACAATAATATAAAAAAAATAATAAAATTTTATGTTTTTTTTCTCGTCTCTTAGGACGCATTGACAAGAACTCTCGGACATGGTCTAATATTTTTCGACCTAGTATCACCAAATTAGTCTCATTGAAATCGGTGACTCCTCATCTGTAATCTCACGTTATTAGTAACACAAGCATGCTAACATCCATCCTACCGTATCCAATATATATTTATCTATCTGTAAAAGCTTATTATCATTTTGAGGAAGATACTAGTTGTGTATTGTATTATTATATAAAGCTTAGAGATGTGTAGAGACCGTGGCCTTGTTAGGCACATAACGGTATGAGGCAAGTTGGCCCACATCCAGGCCGTAGCACAACTCAACTAGCCGTTCGTGATAACATTCCTGTCTTAGTCTAGTCAGACCTCTCTTCTCTTATTGTCTATGTCCATTATACATCGTGTATAAGCACTTTGAATAAGATGAAGTCTCTGATGAAGGAGTGGCTATGGTATAATAAAAAAATCTGGTGCGCGCAACACACAACTTTCACTTACCGCTTAACTTTGAATAGAAATTATTTTCTGGCCATGTTGGGCTTTTATAAAAATTTTGAATTGCATTTTTAACTGAACTAAAGTTAAAAGATTACAGCTGACAAATCATAAATACAATTAAAATAACAAAAGTCCTATATTTCATTATATGACACCGGTTGATTTTGGATTGTACGACTATTAGTTATTAAACTGTTATTTTCCATTGCAAAGTTTACTAAAACGGAATTAAGAGATTTGCATTGTCTGTCATAGACAGGTCAAAATATGTCACACTGATTGTAAGTGGATTCTGTTGGAATATCGCAAAGGGAAAATTTATCAAATTATCACTAATTTAAATTTCTAAAAGGTTAAATAATTTTTTTTCGGAACAAACGGACGATACTAGCTAATCATTTAAACATAATATCATTATTAAACTACAATAAATATATTTAAGGTTATAAACATATCCATGAAATATTTTTATATTTCACTTCTTCTTTCACACATGTAGAATAAAATAATATCTTAAACAATGTCATTGTCTTCAAACTGTGGGTTTTAAATACTTTTTCGAATTAAAAAAAAAAATTATAAGTTTACATTTAGCTCATCCCTTAATGTAAGCGGCTACGTTTCGCATCCATAAAGAATTGTAGGTAAGACAATGGTTTTATAGATTCTAGTTTTTAGCGAGCTAAGTAATTTTATCACAGAAAAATAACAAGCATTTTCCTTCTTCAGGCTAACCTTAATTTCCTCTTCAACATTTTTTTTTTCTAGTTATTGTAGACCCTAGATACTTAAAACTTTTCAAATACAGTTACCAAATAACTGTTCAAACATACTACAAATACTATAAATACTTGTTCAAACATGTTACCTTTTATATAAATATCACCAGCGATATCGCCATTTTTGGAGCTAACCATATATTTCGTCTTATCCGTGTTTCTTTGAAGCCCTAGTTCTTTACCGGCTTTCATTAACGTTATTGAATAATTTTTATTTATTTATTTAGACATATAATATTCTGTCACAGGGACAATAATTATATTGATAAATGAACACATTCACACCGTATATATTGAATAATCAGTAAAAAAAAAAAAAAGAAGGGTTCTGTTTTTTCAAGACTTTCTTAAGCTCGGTTACAAAGCTAATATGAATTACGTTTTCGATATCGTTCCCAAGATATCCGTAACCATTGACAGGAACCGATTATATCGACAGGCGATCCTCTTCCCTTCGTTTGATCGTGCGCTCTGCCCACGACCTCTCCCGGTTCCTGACAGACATCTCGGACCCGATCTGGAGCGGCAGGAACCCATCAGCTTATAGCCCTCCGAGATGATCGATGGTGTTTGCCCGGTCTATTCTCGGCCAGGGCAGTTTAATATTCGCCCGCCAGGTGTTCTCCACAATGGCGATAGTGTGCTCGCTACCACTCTCTATAATTACCCGCCAATTACCAAGGCCGTCTTGCAGATTATACTAAATGCTTCCGTCTTCAGCCTCTTGTCAGCTGGCCTTAAGTGCAACTTCTGCGTTCAGGGACTGCAGATATCTTTTACTTAAAAAAAAAAACTGGTACTGCGTCCATCACTTAGCAACTTTATTAAATAATTCAATTTTTGATCTAATAAGACAAACTAATATTTACCCTCTTTAATACATCACTGTGACTTAAAAAAATTATTAAATGTTATTTTCACCATTATGAAAGCCGGTAAAGAACTAGGGCTTGAAATAAACACGGATAAGACAAAATATATGGTTAGCTGCAAAAATAGCGATATTACTGGTGATATCGATATAGAAGGCAACGTGTTTGAACAGGTAAAGAAGTTTAGGTATCTAGGGTCTACGATATTTAGAAAAAACGAAATTGAAGAGGAAATTAATGTTAGGCTGAAGGCGGGAAATGCTTGTTACTTTTCTCTGACAAAACTACTTGGCTCGCTCATCTTGTCCCGGAATTTAAAGACTATAATCTATAAAACCATTATCCTAGCTACAGTTTTTCATGGGTGCGATACGTGGCCGCTTACATTAAGAGATGAGCAACGTCTTAAGGGTTTTGAAAATAAAGTATGGCGTAGAATATTCGGACCGAAGAAGGATGAGTTAACCGGAGAGTTCAGAAGGTTGCAAAACGTCGAATTGCTTGAAGTGTATCCAGTTAATATACTTGAGGTGATTACATTGCGCAGACTCAAATGGGCTTGTATATTAGAGAATAGAGAATTTCTAAAAGGTTAATGTTTGCTGTACCGTATGGTAAGCGTCCGAGGGGTAGACCGAAGCGAAGGTGGGAAGACGATTAAAGTCGATCTGAAAGGACTGAGTTTGGACGGCGAACGATGGAGGTAGTTGAGTGATAAGCGATTGGTGGTGTCGGCATCGAACCTTCGGGTTCGCTAAGCCTTTTATTGTTATTATTTTCAACCATTCGTTTTCCAACCTTAATAGCCTTGTAACCTTGTCATGAAAAGATGGGTCTAAGTGGCATCGAATGGGAGTAGTAAAAAGTTTCTTTTTATTTTCTTGTATATAGGATGTTACTGAGAAACGAAATGCAAGTTCCTTCCATCCTCCTGGATCACTTTTGAAAATCCCCAAATCTACTATAGTTTCGCACTTTTGTGTTTGTTTTCCTCATTCTGACATCACGACGAAGCGCGTTTTCGATAAAAATATTCTATAAATTTTTAAACTAAAAATTACAATTTAAGACTTAATCATAAAGGTTCGGTAAGTTTAATAATTTTTGAGATACAGGTTTTCAAAGTTTTGGATTTTTTTCTAACTTGAAACTTATTAGATTTTTTTTTGTTTTTTAGATAGAAAATAACTTTATTCTGGGACACAGTCCCTTGAGAAGAATAACATTTCCCTCTCTTATATTATGCAGATCAGATTTTTAGTTTTTGAGTTATTTGATTCCATATCTTCAATAAAACTCGTTGTCATTTGGTTTTCGGCATTATTTTTTCCTTTTTCGTCCCCCTTACACGGCGTCGTCTTATGATAAAATTTTGAATAATAGCTTACCACTAAGGATAAAATGATGAAAGGTTATAAGCATTTCCCGTGGTTGCTATATGCAGGTCCGATTTTTTGTTCTTAAGATATTTTAAGCCATATGCAAAAATACTTCAATAAGTCGACTTTACCCGAGCGTTATACAACGGAGATCTGACGGCTCAATCTAATTAGAGATGGGCAAAATTGTACTCTGAGTAAAAAGTACAATTACAGAGTAATTTACTCAAATACTCGCCCGGTTCGAGTATCGAGTACTGCAATCACTACTCGACCTCATGATTGACGAGTACAAAAAGTAATCAGCTGTCCTCGTGAGTACTTCCTATTTTCAAATCTACTCGGGAATATTTTACTCTGAGTACTTTTCAAAGTAATCGAGTATTTCATTATAAAAATTACAGGAGTAGAATATTTAATATTTCTTCCATGTTTAAGTCCATTATTATCTTATGGGGGTATAGTTTTTTAAAATAGTATCGATATTAATGTAAATTGAAAAAATAAAGAATTATTAAAATAATTTGGATTTAATCAACTTTGGGGACCATTTTTTTTTTTTTTTTTACACCACTTGACTTTTATAATAATGCTGTCGGATTTGAGATAGTGCCCCCGGGCCCCGACTTTTTTTAAGTTTTTGTGTTAAATCGATATCAGGGTCGATTAGTATGTTTCGGGGGCGCTTTTTATGAAAATGGTATCGAATTTGAGATTGGGCCCCCCGGGCCCCGACTTTTTTTATCTTTTTGGATTAAATCGATATCAGGGTCGACTATTAGGTTTTGGGGGACGCTTTTTATGAAAATGATATCGAATTTGAGATTGGACCCCCGGGCCCCGACTTTTTTTAACTTTTTGAATTAAATCCATATCAGGGTCGACTATTATGTTTTGGGGGGCGCTTTTTATGAAAATGGTATCGAATTTGAGATTGGGCCCCCCGGGCCCCGACTTTTTTGGATTAAATAGATATCAGGGTCGACTATTAGGTTTTGGGGGACGCTTTTTATGAAAATGATATCGAATTTGGGATTGGGCCCCCCGGGCCCCGAACTTTTTTTATCTTTTTGGATTAAATCGATATCAGGGTCGACTATTAGGTTTTGGGGGACGCTTTTTATGAAAATGATATCGAATTTGGGATTGGGCCCCCCGGGCCCCAACTTTTTTTATCTTTTTGGATTAAATCGATATCAGGGTCGACTATTATGTTTTGGGGGACGCTTTTTATGAAAATGATATCGAATTTGAGATTGGGCCCCCCGGAGCTCTACTTTTTTTAACTTTTTGGATTAAATCGATATCAGGGTCGACTCTTATGTTTTGGGGGGCGCTTTTTATGAAAATGATATCGATACGAATTTCATAATTTGAGATAGTGCCCCCGGGCCCGACTTTTTGTAACCTTTCGGATTTAATCGATATCAATGCTGATTATGAGGTTTTGGGGGACACTTTTTATGAAAATGATGTCGGATTTTTTTTTGATAAAAAGCACACCCCAAAACCTAATAGTCGACCCTGATATCGATTTAATTCAAAAAGTTAAAAAAAGTCGGGCCCGGGGGCCCAATCTCGAATTCGATATCATTTTCATAAAAAGCGCCCCCCAAAACCTAATAGTCGACCCTGATATCGATTTAATCCAAAAAGTTAAAAAAAGTCGGGGCCCGGGGGGCCCAATCTCGAATTCGATATCATTTTCATAAAAAGCGCCCCCCAAAACCTAATAGTCGACCCTGATATCGATTTAATTCAAAAAGTTAAAAAAAGTCGGGGCCCGGGGGGCCCAATCTCGAATTCGATATCATTTTCATAAAAAGCGCCCCCCAAAACATAATAGTCGACCCTGATATCGATTTAATCGAAAAAGTTATGAAAATTCGATGCCCGGGGGCACTATCTAAAATCCGACAGTATATTTTTATAAAAAAAGGCCCCCCAAAACATGATGGTTAGTCTAATATCGATTAATGGGGTCTCGGGGTTGGTCAGGTCGAATATGGCTGCTATTATTGAAGGAAATAAAAGAAAACATTTTTACTCTTTATAATAATGACGGAGTAGTTGAAAAATAAAAAGTACTCTTTGTAGGAATTCGGCTGAGTACTTTCTGTAATTCGATATAACAGCGCGAGTATTTTCTGTACTTAACTAAATCATGATTGACGCAGCGTGAGTACTCTCAGTACTCGCCGCTGGCAGGCCGAGTACAGAAACTACTCGATACTTTTTCCTAATAAAATTACTCAAATCATGAAAGTAATCGAGTACTGCCCATCTCTAAATCTAATCCACTCTCCACAACAAGAGAAGTTTTAAATTAAAAAAACTGAATTGAGAAAAGAAGATTGTGGATGTTGTGATGTACACTAAGTTGTTTTGAGGTTTTCTATTTTTTACTCGATACTTTTTCTATTACTCCAGGAAACTATGATACAACGAGGTTCTCCATTAAGTCTCCCCCCCCCCTAAGATGGAAGACCTCTCGATTGTTTCTCAATTCCACCACGGTCGGTAAAGCTCAATCTCCGAATTTCTACCGGAAGGAGGGTCGATTCCGGGTCGGGAGCGCTGTACCAACTGGGGAGTACTTCCTGCGGTTACATCGAAACCCGATCACTGCTCCCGACTGATCCCTTGTTCTCTTCATCCTTGTAATATTATTATTTAAGTTATAAACGGTTTATATTTATATAGTTTATATTTATATATGGTTTTATCTTTAAATTATTAGTTTTGCAAAAACTATAATGCAGCCTAACTATAGTTTTTTTTTTTTTTCATTTATGTCTGAATTGGAAGATAACTGGGGGATTGAATTCACCAAGAATGAATTCTTTTACTTTATGCAAAAGTAATAATAATTAGCAATAGTATTAGTAATCTTAACTTGAGCCGAAACGTTGGCATAATATAAAATAAAAAACGCTGCAAATTACTTCACAATGGTTTATTATTTCCCATCATTTATATTTTCCTTTCTAGTGACAAATTAAAAGAAATGAAAATTTAATTCTAATTATTTGTCTAAACATTTTTTTTCATTATTAGTAATTTCCTAAAAAAAAAAATAGCATTACTTCAGTAACGAATTCAAAAATAAAAATCCGAAACCAAGGAATTGCAGTATAACATAACAAAACATCTATAGACGATATCTTTGCTCCAAATTGTCCTATTTTTTATTTTCCTTTTTAGGAAACTCAAAACTTTTAAAAAAACATCTTTTTCGATTACAGTGGTTCATTATTGAAAATAATAAACAAAAAATATTTAAAAATCGCGATATCTTCACCATTAGTGCTCTGATTCCGATGAAACTTTCTTCGTTTTTTAAGATATTTAAATACCTTTGAAACATCTTATCACAATATTGACAAATATATTTTTTGAGTTATTCGGAATCAAATTTTACCATCCTTCGTAACCTTTTTTTCTAGCTTTTTTTCGTTGAAGTATGTTAGATAGATAATCCAAGTTTGAAAAAGAAATCGGTCAAGCAGTTTCGGAGAAAATGAGCGGACGGCAAACAGACAAACAAAATTGTATTCCAATTCTACATATCCTGAAACGTAAAACTTCAAATTTTGATAGGGGATTAACTGTTTCAGTTTTTTTTTTCGATTACAATGGTTAATTATTGAAAATAGTAAACCAAAAACAAACATTTTTAAAATAAAATAACAAAAACATCTATACCTAAAACACCCATCGAATAATAATTGTTACTTCTCCTTTTATTCAATAATTGATTCATTATTTCATCATACCCTTAAGTACATAGGCTATGTAACATTTTAACATAATATATACTTGTTTAAATTATAAAAAAAATGTTCATAAATAGTAAAAACTATTTTTATGTTTCAGGTCTCATATCTGCTTCTCGCTTTTGTCTTGAGAGATTTATATAAGTAAGTTAAATTCATGTTTTATTAATTTTTTTAAAAATTATATATCGCATGTTTATTGAAAAAAAGCCAGTAGACAACATTTTAGAAAACTAAATCACTTAATTCTTTGTTGATTTTTTTCTTCTGTGAAATCAAAACCTCAAAATTGGGGTGATTGAATCATAAAATCCTTGGATATGTTGATATATATTATTATCCTTGAATATAAATGACTAATTAAATAAAGGTAACATTTAGATATCAACAAAATAGTTTCATACCTACTGCTAGGTCTTTGCCTAGCCAGCTAATCGAGTTTTCTTAATCGATTTTAGTTAACACATTTTATTCATTCATGTAGCTTATTTATTCATAATCTTAAATTCTTTTTATCTCAAATTATTGGAGTGGGCGAAAGGATATTCTCTCTCCTCAACATTTTTATTGATGGGGCAATCCTCACCCCCTAAGTCTGCACCTATACAACTTAAAAGAATGTTCCACGCCTAAGGGCAATAAAGAATATTGCTATAGTCATCTATCATACCACTAGCGGAAAAAATATTAAAAAAAGGATTCATACCACTAAAAGAGTTTAATTTTTGGAGGGGGGGGGCTTCAGCCGGATGATTATTTCATATATATATATATAACGATAATTAATTTTTTTAAAAAGAAAGAAATTAACTACCTATATGAAATGGTGTTTAAGTGGTTCTTGAAGTCCTATTAAATGTAATTAAACGAACAAGAATACTTAAGAGATAGTTTAAATATTTTTTTCTGTAAAACATGATTATATTTTACCATTTTTGGGGAGGGGCTTCAGCCGAAAGCCCCTCCCTCGTAGATCCGCCTCTGATTCATACAACATATACATACCAAAAAAATAAATATAAATTAACTAAAAAAAACAAATATATAAAGCAAATAATGGTCACGTTAAATAGTAATAATTAAAGTAAAATGATGTGTTAACATCACAAATTAAGGGATATTTATAAATAAATTATGACTTAATTTATAAATCAATTATAATATTTACATTCGCCGAAGAGACTCTGAACCAGGTTTTGTCCTCAAAATGTGAAGACCGAGGGCTGTAGAACTCTAGCTCTCTGAAAGCCAGAATTCCAATATAATATTTACAAAAGATCTCGGTGACTCTGCCGTTTTAATCTTCAAAGAGGATTAAAGGGATGACGGGTACTGTATAAAATCTGAGCTAGGACATTTGGATGAATCTTGTGAAAGTTTGTGAATCCAATGGATGTCAAGGACACATGGGATGTTTAGATCATGATGTAAGCTTATGTTGGTGAATTAATATATAGAGCTTTAAGTTTTGTTTCGAATATAAAAAAAATTAACGTTTTCAAAAATATACATGGTAACTTTTTGCAATAAAGCGATGATATGCTACGTGGTTTTTGTGTTGACAATTATAATTTCTGTAATGCATTGTTTATAGACTGTAAGGTGCAGCTAAAAGGTATCGATATAGCCTAAAGTTTAATATTACTGTTATAATAATATAAATCTGTTTATTAATATTAATATTGATATCAATACCAATATAAGGAAGGAGAGGAAGCAAGGTGGAGACTCGATTGTCCTCGTTAGAGCGAGGCTGCCCACTAACCTGGCACATCCGCCCTTCCACCTGTTGCCGCTAATATCTTTCATAGCCCCAATCGTTTAAGTCATATATGAATGAATGTATATGTGTGTGTGTGTGTATATATATATATATATATATATATATTTATCGTAATTGCACTGCACTATTTTACGTATGTGTTCAAAACAAAAAAGTTCATATTAACATATATCTCAAACTCATTTATTAAACAGATATCAAAGGTTAAACATTTGTTATTTATCATTACTATTTATTTATTATTATTACAACATTTAAAGTAACTATTCAAAGAGACCTCCGTTTTGTTGAATGCAACATTCAACACGACGAATCCATGCTTCTTGGTGCTTGATAGTTACTGCGGCTTCCACGATCCGATTTCTTAGCTCTTCTTGCGTGCCAACTGCCGCAGAATAAACCATAGACTTCATCCAGTCCCACACAAAATAATCTAATGGCGTTAAATCCGGATATCTTGGTAGTCATTTTTTCCTAATAAACCTTAATTTAATTAATATGGACTTAAGTTTTATTAAACCTGATTGAAGGGTTGAAGGGGTTTGAAGGCTGATAAAAAAAAAATTACAAATAATTTAGGACTTTTTTAAAACGGAACATAGTTCTCTTTAAATAGTTTCAACAATAACAATATCTACTTAAGTTTAAACCACTAGCGGATCCAGGATTTAATTTTGGGGGGGATGCTTCAGCTTTAAAACTTTTTTTTTTCATAAAAATAACTATAGTTACTTTAGAAAAGAAGAAAGAAACTTACTACCTACATGAAATGGTGTTTAAGTGATTCCTGAAGTCCTTTTAAATGTAATTACACGAGCAATAATATTATAAGAGATAATTTTTTTTATCTTATTTATTACTGTGATAAAGTATGTTGGATTTGGTGCATTGTGTTCATCAACACACAACTTCCACAAATCATATTTATATTATTATTTCCCAATTGATTGGTTTTTCGTCAATAAATTTGATCTTTGTTAATCTGTTACAATTACATATATTATAGGTAGATGACAGTAAAAATCAAGCAGAATCTAACGAGAAAATCGATGGCCGACTACAAACCGATATATCGATATTAATATCGACTATTGCACACCGTTTCCACAGAAAATTCACAATAAGTATTTTTTTTTGTCTACATAATTCTGTTTAAGAGCTAAACCACGGGGAAAACCACGGCCTCGAAAAGCAGCGAAGTCATTTCCCCAACGACGGGACATTCCCTCCCCCCACAACTGGATGTTCCTGGACAAAGAGCGACGTGCCGAGGTTCGGGGAATAGCTTTCACTGAGAGTCGATAATGAGCACATCATTGGCATACCTGACCCAGATGGAAGGGGCGAGTTTTAGCTTCTTCCACGTCCACGTACCGACTTTCCAAGAACATTTCCAACTAGATATGTCCTAAAATGTCTTGCCTATTGTGAGTGAATCCATATTCTATAATTATAGGTATTATCAACATAAAAAAAGATTGAAGAGGAGAAGAATAGTTGGGGTGATCAGTCAAATAAGAAGGCAAAAAAAAAAAATGATAATATTTATTTTGTCATTTGCCGACGTTTCGACCTGAAGTTCAGGCCATCATCAGGACTGACTGCTATGAGGTGAATCGAAGCAATGATGTTATCAAACGAGGGATTTTTTCTAAAAGTGGGTTAAATGTAGTACAGTTGAAGGGTGATAGAAAAAAATCACAAATAATTTAGGACTGTTTTAAAACGGAACATAACTGTGTTTTTCAGCTCAATAGTCCTCTTTAAACAGTTTCAACAATAACAATATCTACTTTAGTTTAAAGCAGTAGCGGATCCAGGATTTAATTTTGGGGAGGGGGGGGGTGATTTGATTTGATTTTTGACCATTGCATTGATTTACCTCATAGCAGTCATCCCTGATGATGGCCTGAACTGAAATGTCAAAATAAATATTATCATTTTTTTTTGCCTTCTTAGGCAACTATTTAACCACTATTATAAAAAAATATTAATGAAAATCGGTCTTTATAAAAAGAAGAAAAAGGACAACAAAGAAAGAATTATATTGACGTCTGTGGTTACAGTGCCTCTAATGAGCCTCTGTGATATCCTAGAGGCCTGTTTTTCCTTCCTGTTATATTGATTAGTTTAGTTTATTTTTATTTGTATACATTTACGTTTCGTATTATTATTTTGCTGTTTAATTTATTTTTATTTGGTATATAGAGTGTGAATGAGCTACCCTATCACTATTACTAATGTCCTTAAATATGAACCTTACGTACCATGCAGGTTCTCTTGCACAATCCCTATCAAGCACCTCCCATCCCTATAATCCTCCAAGAAGGTTGAAACGGCAGTGGCCTCGCGACCTTTTGTAGATTGTATAAATTGGAGTTCTGGCAATGGCCAGATTCTTCACTCAAGACATGAGTGTATGTGGCTAAAGTGCTCTCGATCAATCTCCGCTGGCTTTAGTACCAGTGATGCGGTTGAGAGAGTAGCGCAGGGTTCTCCTGGAGTTCCCTCGCCTGATTGTATATAGGTATGCATGTGTGTTTTTTTTTTTTTTTGCTTAGTTTTAATTTTCTTATTGTTTAGGTAATTTTATTTTTTTGTACATATAGTGTGAATGTCATCCTACCTCACTATAACCAATGTCCAAGAGACGGATTGTTATAATACTCAATAAAATAATATGAAGACATGTAATATTTATTAATCAGTGAAGAAATTTGTTTTTAAAGAAGGTGTTTAGAAAAAGAATTAATAATACTTAGAGGAATAAATTGTTTTCTTGAAATGGAGCTGATATTTGGTAGCGTTTATATTGTGATTTTTTAAAGTTAATTTAGATCTGACACGAACAAGAACCAATGAAAAAACAAGTGTTTATACATGTATATGTACTTATACTGAATGACTCCTTCTCAGAATCCTCCAGTCTTTAATTAAAGTAGAAAAAAAAAATAGCAAAACTGAACTCACTCCATAATTGATGTGCACAAGATCACACAATCACACTGTTCGAGGCTAGATGAGTACGTTTATATTTTGATAGGTTAGGTTAACTTTCCAACATAAGACAAGTTCCTTATCTCAGCAATGAACTGATAGACGGCAACAGAAATCCATTTAAACTCATCGATAGTATTCAGCATGTTGATTCATCAAGTGAATCAGCGAAGGCTTAGGGGATCCATCAGTTTTTGGGATCAATGCATCGCTGAATTTAACCTCATTGTTGTTATTCTCAATTTATTCAATTCAATTCGACTGATCCTCCATTTTTCAACAATTAGATTTATATATTTATATAAGTGCATAAAATAATATACTTATAAATCTTTTTCAAGCTTTGTCCTTGTACTGCCATATGGGTTAAAGTACAGGGTGTCCCGTAAATAGAGGGAAATATTTAAAATGTTGATAGTACACATCAAGATCTACAAAAAAGTACGTATAAATAAGTACCCAATTTCCAACTGAAAAGTAAGAAATTTAAGATTTTTGTTTTTCTTAGCGTGCCACGATTTTGTTGAATACTAAGCGATAATTTAATTATTTTTTATTTAAGTAATTAGATATTGCTCCATAGTAAACTAGACAATATTTTATATGTTTTTTTAAAAAAGTTTTTGGAATTTCCTAAAAAATCGTTAAAATCTGACAATTAGGAGGAAAGATATGGTCTCTAGTATTTTTTCCTAAAGAGGCGAAAATTTGGATAAATTTAAAATATAGTTTTTTAATTGTTGAGACTAAAAAAAACCTTTTTTCTACAGATATTTAATAAAGTGTCTTTCCTACGAACATCTTTCATAAGAAATAAGTACCTAAATTTATACTTTTATTCTCAGTTCTATATTACAACACTGCAACCACCACCTCCGGAATCAACTTACTCATATAAAGGCAAAGAAAGTTGTGTGGTTTATAAAAGCAGATGGAGTGACTAAATTTGTATTGCCTGTCGTTGATTTATTAAATAGACATTTTGTAATTATAATGATCTTAATTCAAAGTAGATCGGTAAGTGAAAGTTGTCTGTTGCGCGCACCAGATTTTTTTTTCATAAATTATTAAACATTACCTTGATTTGAGTTTATAGTAAGTGTGAGCGAAAAAAAAAATCGAAATCCGATATTGTTTTTGTTCTTTCGATATATCGATAATATCGAATCCTTTTCTTTTTTGATATCGATATTATCGCAAGATCCCTAACAATGATTAAAGAACTATTTTGGTGGCTGTTGAATATATATTGGGGCCGTTACCCAGCGAAGAGAAGATGGATATCAAATTAAGGTGGATTTAGTATGGCGGATCTTTTCCAAGCCCATTCTTCTTTCCACCGCACCTTCCTCTGCCTTTCTATTACCTTTTTTTTCTTTCTTTTTTCGTACTCTAGGTCTTTCTGGATTGTTCAATAGGTACTTTTTCTTATTCGGAAACTTCTTTTCCCATGCCGTTGGCACATTTTGCATATCGGGCCATTCTGCTTATTGATTTCTATCTTCTTATTCTTATTACGTTGAAAAAAACGAACGGCAACGAAAAATAATTGCATGAATATTTTATTTCTTTGGTCAGAGAAATTATTACCAAAAAAAAAGGATAAATAAAAAGATAACAAAATAATTTTTAATAAATATAATTTTCCATACGAATTTTTATTCTTTTTTCTTTTTTTCTGGGAAGTTGTATATTTATTTTAGTTGTTTGGCAATAATAACTTCCAATTGTAACAATTTTTACACAGGAATTTTTATTTGTTGGGCGCCTGGCTTACCAGCCTTTCATCTCTAAAGAGATAAATCTAGAAAACATAAGTCGTTACTCATTATTTGGCCAGTATTAAATATTTATTCTACCATGCTAGCTCAGGTTAGGAGGGGTTAGGTTGGATATTTTTATAAAGCAGCAAAAAAAGATTAACAGATCTGTTTACAGGAAGAAATATTTACAGAATTAATACTATGTACAATAAAAAGAAATAAAATACAAGGGAAAAGAGGCAATTTAAACATAATTACTATATACAATTAAACATAAATAGGAAGATATTTAAGATAATAAAAATAACCAAAAAGATACTTATTCTATATACAATAGTATGGCATGAGATATAAGATGTAAGAGCACACACACATGCTAAAATATGAATTAATAATCAGTCACGGGAAACAAAAGAGAGAGGAATTCTATTTTTTTCCAATACTTTCTTAATCTTGGTTACAAAATAGAAGAAAAAAAATATGCCTACTTTATCACTATTATTTAGTCAGATAGCGCCTGCCAATCCGTCTATATATGAGTCTTTCAGTTGACAGAATGACAAACTCCAATTTCAACATTTTTCATTATTAATTTTAGTGATATTTTTTACTTTCCTACCTATTCCAGTTAACGAAAGTATTGCGATCGGTTCAAATTTCCTATACGCGGTTTTCGACGGATCTATACGTTTCAGAGCCTCCTGTGTCCGAAACACAGGTTTGAAAGGTAATGAAATTTCTTACAAACCTATATACAACTATCCAATTATACAATAGAGCTCTTTATGTTTAATAGTTCTAGGGAACAATTTTTTCAAAAAACAAACAAAAATATTTTTAAAAGTTACGAGAAATTTTCATTTTAGGATTTTATGATGGAAAATACACGTAGAATTAGTTTATAATAATTTTCTTCGGGAAAGCGGGATAATTTCCTATACGTTATCAAATAACAAGTATATTCATAAATAATCAATGCAGCACATAAAGACTACATTCACTAGAGCGTGGTCAAACATTGGCGGTTTAACGATTGGTTTGATCTTCCTTCAGGCAATAAAATGATTTATTATGAGATAATAATATTGAATTTTAAAATACAGTTATAATACTGTTTCATTTATAAAGAAGGAACGGCAAAATTATGATTGTTGCCTCGGCATAAATCACAATTTCTGTTCTGTTCATATACATATATTAAGAAATGATGAGAAATTAAAAAAATATATATACATTAACATAAAGATTTAGTCTATCATGGTATGAAATTTCTATCTGCAAAGTCTTTTTTGCTATGGGGTAACTGACTATTACTTCATGTCTTAACACTATAAATTAAAAGGATTGTGGTGGTCTTCTATATCTATAATCCCTCTCCATATATATTCGTTTTCTTTCTAGATAGGGTCTTTATCTATCTTCACCTAGCCGCCATTTTGTATTCTACTGCCTATATGCTGGCTAGTGTTGCCCAAAATCGATCTTGGTGTTGCAGTTTACAAAACCAAGACCAGAACTGGTAAAATAAAATCGATTTTTTCAATAAAAAATTAAGGTAAAATAGGTACTAATACTTAGTTACTATATATAAATAATCGATATAACCAATATACTTTGGCATTTAACTCCTCTCATTTTTCATTCGGGCTTATTTAGGTTTCTCCTATCTAAAAAATTAAAATAATATCTCTATAGTAATAAGCTAATCAGTAAGACTGTTGCGAGATTCTTGCACAAGACCAAGACTATGGCCAAGACTGAGTTTGCAAGACACGGATTTACACATCCATGAAATGATTTTATATTTTACTTCTTCTTTCACACAAGTACAATGAAATAGTTTTTTTAACAATGCCATTAACTTGATTAGGTGGATTTTAAATACTTTCTACAGACGTAAAAATATTTTTTAAAGTTTACATATGAACTATGGGGCTCCACTAAACCATCGAATTCCTCTCAAACCATCAAAATCCTTCGTAAAATCCTCAATACTCCTTACTTTGTCACTAATAAAATTATCCATAAAGATCTTAATGTTTCTTATGTTTCAGATCTGGCCCAATCCAGATACCTATCCTTCCACGATAAACTTCAGAATCATCCCAACCCTCTCGTTTCTAACCTTGCTTCCTCCAATTCCTGATAACCCTCCAGGGTCTGAAAGAAGATGGCCCCGTGATCTCCTGATGTAGTCATATCATTAGAGTGCTACCATTGGGTAGTTACTCAGCAAGTGTATTCATGTCATTATATCTATTATGTCCAAATTTACTTGATGTATTTACGTAATACAGTTGTAAATGTCATTAAGAAATAAAAAAAATAAACATAAAATTTACATTTTGTTAGTAAATTTCATTTAATTTCCTTGAAAGCATGTGATTTACGTTAAATATTATCAGTTTTCAAATATTATTATTTATAATTTTTTCACTGCTCTCCGTTACCTACAACTTTCTATATTAGATATTGTTTTTTCTAAAATTCTCCGCTTTCCAGCGATATATTATAACTATGTTTTCTGATTTGTATTTCCGTAGATTTATTTTCGAAACTCTTCTCGGTCTCGCATTTGGGCAATACTAATTCTGGCAGACGTGCATTTTACTCATGAGGTCTGTGGATATGGTTAATTTCTAAGGACAAAGTTTGGTATGAGATATAACAACTTTTATGTTATGGGTTACCGGACTATTAGTAACTAAAGGTGATGCTGTAACTATTTTCGTATATTTTGTATTCCTCGTTAACTAATTGTGTTTCGCAGCCGACTCAAGACAATAGAAATGATATTTGGGACTTGGCATTCGTAAGAAGACATTACCACCTTAACCTATTGCGGAATGCAGCGCCTAATTGTCGTGTATTACGAACGGATATTTAACAAAAGAAGTTATACAACAGTAGGAGAACCCTCTTCCCTCAGCCTTGTGAAAGATCGATTCAACGCCTTGCGACTTTCCCACCTCACACTAGAAGATATTTTTCCCATTGGTCTGTTTATCTTTCGACAGGGGTCGATTGTTTCCTCGGGACCGTTTCGTACATGCCCATGGGATCTGGGAGCATTGTATCATACTTTATCACTAGATCCATGCCTCTTTCAGTTATTGTTGGAAGATTTAAAAGGCATTGTTGGGGCATGTTTTTCTTATTTGATAAGATGTTACCTCGAGCCTTCTTTGAAATATGCAAATATGTTTTTTTTCTTTTCTGTTATTATGATAATATTAACTTAGCGAACACGATTGTTCGATGCCGATACCAGTAATCGTTATCTACATTCTTCCATCAATCAATCCAAACCCAACCCCGCAAGACCAGGCTTAATAACTGGAAAGATTTGAACGTGAATTATTAAATGAGAAGGAGTTAGTCAAGGGTGCGGTCAAATAAATAAAAAATTAAAGTATATTAATTATTTTAATTTTTGCCGACGTTTCGACCCACTTTGCAGGTCGTCTTCAGGGCTACAAAAGATACAACACATGTTGAAAATAAAAAAATAAATATAAGTATATATATATATATATATATATATATTTTTTTTTTTTCAACATGTTTTGTATCTTTTGTAGCCCTGAAGACGACCTGCAAAGTGGGTCGAAATGTCGACAAAAATTAAAATAATTAATATATTTTAATTTTTTATTTATTTGACCGCACCCTCGACTAACTCCTTCTCATATTATATCAACGGTCAACCATCTCTACATCATTGTGAATTATTAAAGTTTATGTATTTCTAAGTAAAATGAACCTTGTCTTCCGTTCCAGAGCCGTTGATTAAAAAAATGGCGGCTAATTTAAAAATATTAGTCGAGTAACTTGGGGATCAAAACAGGTATTATGGTTTGAAAAATATGTAAAAAGAAAAATGTTAACACAATCTTTCGTGTTTTAGGAAAACTTTTGATATATAGAACCGTTTTTTCGAATATTTTTTAAACCAGCCGCCATTTTTGAAAACAGCGGTAGTGGAATTGCAGACAATGTTGACTTAACTTAAAGTAACATTCACTTTCGTGATTCACATTCAAACCTTCTTACTTACTATCTTATGTTTTTATATTTTCTGTAAATATGGTGTGAATGTGTTCATTTATCACTATAATCATTGTCCACGAGACAGAATGTTATATGTCTAAATAAAATAAATTTAAAAAACTAAAAAAAAAACTGTCTTAATATTCGGCCCAGTACAATATTACTCGTCCCTTTTATTCGCACCAATGTACTCACATCAATTTTTTTTACGGGGCACGTTGTCTGATTCATCATTCTCGAGTATAGCAGTCCACGAATGAATAAAAAAAAAATGCTGTGTCCACTTAGACGACTTTTCTACCTATTTCAAAAAAGTTTTTATATCTTTACATACGCCCATCAAAAAACAAAAAAAATTGAATTAGATTAATTTTCCTGAAAATTGATCAAAGAAAAGATTTGAGTACGATTTACTTGATAAACTACAACAATGTAAACCGGCTTAAGGTAGATCTGTGTAAACATTTCAATAATCTCTAATAATATTGATCAAAAACTTTTTGCCACAGCCTAATTTTGTCAAACAATAATTTCTGTTAAAAGTAGAGGTAATAATGAAGCCTGTGTGATGCAGGCAACAGATTTCCTTACTTTCATAAAGTTATATTTTTTCTTTCATTCACCCCTTTCTGACAGCAGGGTATGAACCCGTAATCTTACATTGGAAATTGAATTGCTGTAACTTCGTTAATAGTTGTCCGAAATAAACGATTTTTATATAGTTTTGTAGGGACCATAGTATATATACTTAGCGAGTTCCCAAAATATTTTGCTTTTCTTTATAACTTTTTTCTCTGAATTTTTATGGGAATTTAATCCATGTACGAAAATTGAAAGGACAATTATTAGAACATTATAGTTGAGTTTCATCAAAATTGTTACAGCTGTTTTTGCGCTACAGTATATAGAAAAACATTTTTTTGATTTATTGCGCATAGAGCACCCGATTTCTGTCACAGGCATCAGTAGTCAAGACTCTACAAAATAAAAAAAGAAGCAACAAAATCGCTATAGTAGCCCCCGAGAAAATCGTGGCATAGACAGACAGACCAATGGCTAAAAATTTGTTTTTCGGGGGCTCTGAAACGTATAGATCCGTTGAAAACCGCATATCGGAAATTTCATCCGGTTGCAATACTTAGTAAGTAAAAAACTAAGGTGTGAGCTTTAGACCACACGATAGAAGTGAAAACATCAAGTAGGTGAGATTAATAATATGAAATATAAATTATAAATAATAGCTCATTATAACGAGGATAAAATGCTGCACATTTCCCTTGCTTACAGTATGCAGGTCCAATTTTTAAGTTTTAAGATATTTGAATCCATTTGCAAAAACAATTATTCGACTCCAGCAAACTTTATTCGAGCGTTACACATCGGAGATCTGACAACTCAATCTAATTCACTCTACATAAAATAAGTGTAAGACGCTCTTAAAGATATTTTCACTTCAAAAAAGTTTATGAAATTCGTTATTTTTGAAACCGTCTAAATTCTTCGGCTGCTTCATTTTTCTTCGGTCCGTATATTCTAATCTACGCATTACTTTATTTTCAAAAACTTTAAAACGATGTATCTCTCTTAATGAATTATTGAATAAAGCTTGTCGATTGTTTTACATATCATGGGTGATAAATATTCAGGAGGCAGTCATTATAAAATTTTTATTGGTGGCGACGTTTCAACCCAAACATGTGGGTCATCAGGGCTTGGTTCGAGCACAGAAATACTTGTTATTCAATGCCCGAAACATAATAAGCGAATAAACTTTTTTAACTCTTGAGCTCAAAATTTGTTCTCTCTTCCTTTCCTCTTGAATACATACCTTTCATAACTTATACGAAAATTTTCACGAACGCAATACTATATATATATTTCATATATAGGCTAATGAAAGTAAAACTCAATATCGCATAAATGCGACATAAATTCGAATAAACACAAATAACAAATTTCGTAAACTTTTTTGAATTGAAAACTTCTTTAGGAGCGTTTTGTACTTATTTAATGGAGAGTGAATTAGATTGAGCCGTCAGATCTCCGATATGTAACGCTCGGGTAAAGTTGGCTGGAGTCAACTGATTGTTTTTGCATATGGATTAAAATATCTCAAAACTTAAAAATCGGACCTGCATACTGTAAGCAAGGGAAATGTTCAGCATTTCATCGTCTTTATAATGAGCTATTATTTATAAGTTATAATTCATATTATTAATCTAAAATAAAATTTATTTTTAATTTAACGAATATTTCTTTGTTAATATTAACGAAAAACAAATGTTATCAAAGGAGCTAACAAATCCTATATATCATAAAGTTATTACATTCTTCACAGCTTTTTTATCCTTCGCTCTTTGACCTAATTTGAACAATAAATCCGAAAGATCTTTCCTCTGTATTCCGCCATGAAAAAAAACATATAGCCTTTGTCAATTTAGAAATGAAAATAGTACAAAGGACGAAAAAGGAAAAAGGATCTAGAGCTTTTCAGTTAGTGTGGTGGAGAAAAAAATTGAATTGGTCGCCGAGTGAGTAGAGACAAAGGGCTTTACAATATACAATGGCTTGTTGGTCGGTATACCTGTGGTTGAGGTTATGAGGGCTTTTAGAAAAAATAACAATTTAAAAAAATAAATATTTCGAATTCAATTGTGTATAAATAAAACTTTCAAAAATAAATAACATTATTTATTTTAACATTTGCCGACGTTTCGACCCGAAGGTCAGGACTTCATCAGTGCTGAGAAAAGAATCCGATAACAATTGGTCTGAGAAACATAAACAATGTAGGTAAAAAATAAAAAATAAAAAATAAATAAATAAAAAAAATTAAAGTAAAATGAAGTATAGTGAAGTAATACAAGTTTTTTTATTATTTTTTTTTTTTTTACCTACATTGTTTATGTTTCTCATACCGATTGTTATCTGGTTCTTTTCTCAGCACTGATGAAGGCCTGAACTCCGGGCCGAAACGTCGGCAAATGTTAAAAGAAATATTATTATTTATTTTTGCCAGTTTTATTTTTGACTGGTCACCCAACTATACTTCTCTAAATTATTCACTACAATCAACCATAAACCCATAATTATGTACTATATAGTTCTTGATGATTGAGTTAGAATTAAATTGTCGTAAAGTTGTTTATTGTTACTATCTGTTGAGATGTCTTGATGACAGGTATTTATATACATTTATGTGATATTGTATTTTACTTTCACATACCCATATATGAAATATATATAGTATTGCGATCGTTAAATTTTCGAATCTCAGTTTTCAACGGAAATACACGTTTTCAAGTCCCCTGGGTCCAAACAAACAAGTCCCACAACATAGTCTGTGTGTGTGTGTATGTGAACAGCCTAGCTCAAAAATGTAAATTCATACGAAAGTAAGATTACATATTTTAGGTTTCTATATGCTCGGTATATTATAGCAACTTTTTAGTCAAAATTGGCTAATGGGAAGTTGCACATAAATTAAAAACTGTTCAATCTAATCTAGGGAGCGGGGTAGCTCAGTGGTAGGGCACTGAGCTTCCAATGCAAAGGTCCCGAGTTCGAACCCCGGCTCATGGCAGAAAATTTATTTATCTGTTTCATTGGCCGTGGAGCGACCTTGGGTCAGGAGTCCCTCCTGGGGCACACCCAGCCTCTATAAAGTGGGGACCCTTAATTAGATAATTAATTAAGGGGGGAAACCTGGCGGTTGAGCGTGATCTCGGTCAAATCACCTCCTTGCACAACCGTTGACCTAGAAACAGTGCTTTCCCTAAATAGTACTGAACCCCAGACCCTTAATGGGTTGTAGTGGTACAGATTTTCAATCTAATGTAGGTTTTATTCTCATTAATGTTCTCTATCAGGGTTTAAATGACTAATTTTCAATATTATCTTCCCCAAAAGTACCTTTTTTTTTTGGTGTTCAAATCTTTACCTGTCATGGTAGTGACAGTTAGCAGAGAACTTTTATTTATTTTTTATTTGAAACAATTAACCATTTTACATTAGTCTCTGATATAAAAAAATAGTTAAACATAAAATATAAAACAATTTGATAATTAATTACAATAAGAGATCGTAACGGAGAATAGTTGTAATGGAAAAACCAAAGGAATTGAATTAATTTCTGAATTCCATCAATGATATTAAATGGCATATTCGGAATTCTACTAATGATATATTCAACAGTATTCTAGAAGTACTTCCAATTATAACCGTCCATGAAATAACCGTTAACTGACTTAAGATTTATTGCTAATAAGAAATCAGAATTGCACTCATAATTCCTATAATTTGGAATTCCGTAAGATAAAAGCTTTAGTTATCCTCCATCTTGATTATCTGTTCTAATAGTTGTTGGTACATATTCCTATCCTTGGACAGTATTGCCAATCTATTGCAAGGAAAAGAAGGAACTTGCATAACCCGGCTGGAAGAAAGTTGGTAATTAACCGACGATAAGCCCATCGGAGGATCTCAACGGACCGTACCATCTCCTCTGAGAGTGAATTAACTCTCCCTGTTTAAACTTTCTTGATCAATTGAAATCGGGCCTGGAACAAGAGATACCTCTCGTGTACTCTTGGAATATGAATTCAACAGAACGTGTAAAATATGCCTTAAAAAAATACTAAATATCGTTTTATCCATTGGATAGCGTGTTTCTTGGGTTAACTCAGGCTCTGTTGGTACTTCTCATTGAACTGAAGGATATCGGCTGTAGATTAATAGTAGGTGATGACCACACCATCTTGTAAAACCTTTGATCAAGAAACTGTACATCCTTATTATTATTAATACAGTACGAACTCAAAATCCTTCTCGTGCTGAATGATAATAATTCATGAAATCACAACGGCCAAATAAGTTAAAACTGGTGCTAATTAACTGAAATGTTTGAAAAATATAGAAATATTTATTAAATTTATAAAAAATAAAAAACTACTATTAAGAGGATTGGTTCAACTTCAACAACAAACTTTTTTATCCTCGTCTTTTCAACAATACGATTGTTTTTCAGGTCCAGGGGAGAGGGTAGGAGACTAAAATGCCAGAGTTAAAAGCTCTTGCACCGGGATTCGAACCTTTGTCCCTTAAACCTATGCACAAGATATAATCATCAATGTTTGTAGAAGAACTAAATTGTCTTTTAAATAATAGTTTTCTATTTTTCTGTTTTATTACTTTTGATTAATTAGATAGATAGATAGATAGAAAAAGACTTCATTCTGGGACAAAGTCCCTTGAGAATAACAAAATTAAACGATTACATCTGCCCTAAATCAAATCAATAGAAAAAAATTAATAATGTAAAGAAAATATATACAAAACAAACGAAACTATATACAAAACAATTAACACTATGAGACTGACTCACCTCCACCTCATAACAAAAGATTCTATCCCCCGATGTCAAAAGTGTAACCAATCACTAACTATAAAACATATTTTGGAAGAATGCCCTTTTTACACCGCAAGATTAAAAGATTTTGGAATACCCCAGAATATATCAGCATCCCTGGGAAATCAAGAAGAAATGGTTACCAAAGTCATCAAGTTTCTGGATAGTGAAAGACTTAAAAAACACATTTGACAGGCTTTTTTTTTTTCACTTGATTTCATTTCATTTTAAATTCATTTGTTTATTAATCTCAATTCATTTATTGATTCTACTGCTATTTTTTAAAGTTTATTTATTTATACATTTTTTATACATCTTATTACCTATAAATGTCTATTATTATCCTTATTTATTTATTTTATTCTATCAATCCATTTCTTTATTTATTTTATTTTATTTATTTATTTTTTTATTTTTTTTGTACCAATCATCCAAGTATTAAATGATGTTATTTAGTTGATCGGGCGCCTGGATGTTTTGCGCCTAGACATCGTATCAAACAAACAAACAAACTAAGACAAGACACTTAAAGCTATTTGCAGTGATAGACTAGTATACACTTTTAAGAAAACATCAAAGAGAAAAAAAAAATTAAATTCTTCATTAAAATAAGCTTTGTGTTTCTGTTGAGAAAAGTGGAATATGAACCTGACAATATAAAGTGCCTGATTAATATATAAATACATCATCATTTAAATGTTGATTAATATATAAATACATCATCATCATCATCATTTACCGATAAATGCGTTCAGTGACATCAAGAGTAATAAAATCTTTACCCTATAAGCTAAAAATTAATATCCCAAGAATAATATTGATATTTGACAAGGCAGGGGCTGACATGTCCAGTTTCGTCTCCTTGATCGATTGAATTCATGATAATCGATTGTATCTAGCTGTCTGTATGACTATAGGATTCGTTCCTTATCCTATTTATTACATTTACTTACTCATCATAATCACCATAATCCTTTCTCAATCCGAATGATTGTGAAATATATCTAAGAGAAATATCTGAGCACCACCAGAGACTACCTCAATTTATTTAGGATACTTTAGTTTCTCATACATATGTACAATTTACTTGTTCTTTTCTTTCTCTCTTCAATATTTTTATCTTAAGTCAACTTTTTATTGTAAATATACAATTTAATTGTAACCACACATACATACAATCTGTATTTATATTTTGTTCTTAAGGGACAACAGTCCCAGAATAATAAAACATTTTTTCATTTCATTTCATAATATAACTTTAATTATAAACGAACTTTAATTATTGATTATGAAGTCTCCTAAATTGTCTAGTTTCCTCATCTGTCTTTAGACCGAACATTGAACGTAAAATATTTCATTTTCTCACTCCAGCTCAGTCTGTTACCAACCTCCGTTATTCGGCGACTCATCAAGAAGTGCTGCCTCGCTGGTGCGGAACCAGAAGAATACAGAATGAGGACTGAGAATGAGGTCCTGGCGATCGGTATGGGCCAGCGGGTCTGTCGGAGCTGAGGGAGTCTTAGGAACATACCGCTTCCGGAGGAAGTGGTCTCAGCGGTTAACGGTGGTCGCAACGAGGGCAAAGATTGTGGAGTATTGAAATCTAGGAGGCATCTCATCTAAACTAAATCATCTAAAACTATATTTGGTTCTTTTTTTTGTTTTTTTATTGCATCATAATATTATACACTGCATATAATACTGTACTACAGGACTGTTCTCTGGCTCTCGAAAGCGATACATTTTGATGAATGACGTATGCAAAGAAAGGGAATTTAATGATAAAATTGGTTTTAAAAGTAGACAGATTCTGACATGATAAATTGTGCTTTGAAGTATCAAGACGTTTAAAAATCCTGAGATGTGCTATTTTCGAGATAAGTCGTAATTCTTGCTGAAAACATAGGTACTATGTTGTCATGGGATACTCATTATTAGTGTTCACCAAAATCGGTCTTGGTCTTGCACTTTGCAAGACCAAGACCGCCTAACTGTTGTAAAATCAAGACCAGGGCTGATAAAAAAAAAAACGGTTTTTTTAAATAAACATTAAGGCAAAATAGTTACTAATACTTGACAATCTTAGTTACCATATGTTAATAATTGGTTAATATACTTATACATTTAACTCCTCTAATTTTTCATTCGAGCTTTGTTAGGGTTCTCCTATCTAAACAATTATAGTAATTAGCTAATAGGTAACTACAAGACTGAGTTTTCAAGACCAAGACTCGTCTCGGTCTTGCATTTGGACAACACTACTCATTATGTTTAAAAATTGAAAACATTCCTTGATATAACTTATTATGTCAGTTGTAACTTTAACAGTCGTGGTAATAGTGTGAAGATTTTTCACCAATTATGTATGTTGGATAAACTATCTTGCTAATATTATATTTTATATACGAAGAACTCGTTCTTCGCGAATAGTAAATCCATCATAACGTCACGATTTGTTGACTTAGCTGTATCACATGGTTTAAAACCTTCAATACACATCACTGCTGAGGGATATATATATTTTTTTCTGATATATATATATATATATATATATATATATATATATATACTTTTCTGAGGGACCAGAAAAGGGATATATATATATATTCAGAAGTAATATATGAGATGTTAATAATGTGATGAAAAGGTATCTGTACCGCGGAGTGGTATTTCTTTTCGAAACAGGTTGATAAGTGAAATTGTGTGATGTGCGTACCGCGCCAAAAAAAATTTTGTTTTCTAAATTTATTATTCGGATTTTTTTTAAGTCAACTTTATATAATATAATAATAATATGATATTACGTACTAACTGAGGTTGAGTGTAGAAGTTACCTTGTGATAAGGGTGGCTCTGCTGCCAGCACCTCAGTGCTATTCCCTGTCAGTATGCAAATTGACATACAGGCTTTTTCTTCGTCACTGTTTCCCTCCAAAACCTTATGTATTCGCTTCTGCTGCTGGTGTATTCGGGTATTTTTTATATTCTATGTGATTTTTTATACTGTCAGTATTAACTCCATCTTCTACAAGTTTTTCTAAGTATACCAGCATCGTTGTCCTTGGAAGGAACCGAGCTTTCTTCTATCTTTCAAATTTAGAGAAATCCCGAAAAATCTCAAATCAATGTCCGTTTATTCCGAAATATCGTCATGTAACCAATGAAATTAGTAAGTAATTTTAAAAAATGAAATTAGTGAATAATTTTATGAATTTTCTCTTTGTGAAATCAAAGACTATCCCCTTAAAATTAGTGTAAAAATGTTATACTTATCAATGACAATGGAAATCTCGTAATTTCTTTGTAGTAAACTTTACAATGAAAATTACAGATTAATAACTAATAGGCGTACAATCCATAATCATTGATAAGTTGAATATCGAGATATACTTTGAAATCTCTCCTGGAATATATATATATATACTCAGAGACTGGAGTTATGTGGTTTACAAAAACAGAAGGAGTACCGAGGTTTTTATTGTCCACCATTGATATAATTAATAGGGTTTTTGTTATTTTATTGGTGGTAATGATTTGTTAGTTGTAAACTTTAAGCTATAGCTCCGTTAAAAGTTCACTTCAAAAATTTTATGATTGCTCAACATTGCCAGAAAATGATTCCTATTCAAAGTAGAAAATTAAGTGAAAATTGTGTGTTCCGCGCACCAATGTTTTTGGTATTATTTATTCCCCATTTTACACAAGTTGAATAAAGATTTCGAGGAATTAATTTTGGTGTTCATGTTGAGGTTTTTTATTCCAACTTTTAATTGAAAAAAAATTGATTTATTTATAAATATATTCAAATCTCAAAACTTGTATATTTCTAGATACATTGGTCTTTACTAAATTATATACTCGTGCGTAAGGTTTTTATAATCTTCTACTACCACATTCGATAACGTTGCGAGGTGTCTGAAAAGAATGCGGCATCCGTGACCTTCTTGCATATAATTGGCATAGTCGTTGGAATGTCATCAATCGATAGTTTCTCCACAAGTATTTCCGTGTTATATTATACCTATCTTATTTATTTTATTTTATTACAAAAAAATGATAATTTTACTGTACTTTATTTATTTAATTGTAAATAAATTCTAACATTCTGTATTTAAGATGAAGTCTCGCAAAACTATATCCTCATTCTGTTCATTTCTTGAATATTATCGAACAGATTGAATGGTCTGTACACAATGTACTTTGATGAATTTCACGCGTTTTATAAGTTTGGACAAATGCGATTCCCAACGTCAGCCATGTTCGTTTCTCTTGAAATGCAGAAATGTCTAATTGTAAGTACCCTGTTTCTTGTTTGTGATTCTTCTGTTTTTAAAATGTCTAACCCAGCCTTTTAGTTTAAAGTATCAAGAGATATATTATTTAAGCTAAACTTCTTTGCTAAGGTAGATTTACTGTTTAGAATGGAATCCCCTGTATCGTATATTACACCATTTTGTTTCGACTTGTCACACCATTACCGTGTGTGAACTTATTCCCAAACTCACTCTGAGCTCACTTGAAAACAGCTGTTTGTCATGATTCGATTTCAGAGACATTAGAGCATAACTGAGAAGTATTTCCTTTTTTTTTTAAGGAAGTAAACAAAAATAATTACTTCCTTGCATGCTAAGTTATATTGCCTATAATTGTTCTATAATCATTTAAAAAATGTATAAAGATATATGAAGTAAATATTATGCACATTTATTATATTAATATATATTAGGTATGTTACTAGCTTGTCCTAATCATTTTGATTTGTTTCAGGTTCATATTTTCATCACCTTTGGAGTGGTTCAAGGTTTAAAAGTAAGTCTGTATTTTTAATTATTAAAAACATTTAAAACTTCATTTTAAGATTTTTAAAAATTAGCTATAGTTTTGAAATATCTACTAAATATTGTTTCTTGAATAGTAAAAATCATTAGTATTATTTTATGACGATTTGAAAATATACATGGTGTTTCAAGCAGGAGAGCTTCCTGATATAAAATGGTTTCTGATAATATTAGGCCCTTTTTTCGTCTAAAAAAGCAAATCTGCGCATACGGCTGACATTTTGCTGATAGTCAAAACTCGTATTGGAACAGTCCTTATGTATAATTTATTAAACGAAAAACTTTTTAATTTTTTCACATTTATTAATCATAGAAAAAGTTTGTAGTTCCCTTTTGCTACTCTTAGATGGCGGTCGGTTTCAAGATTACGTATCAACTCTTGATTATAGAATACCCACTCTTTTAACAGAAACAATTTTAATAGTTTATAGTAGGGGTCTCCAAACTTGGGTGAACGTACCAGTTATGGGCAGTACGTTGATAAATAGGCTGTACTTTAAATGTTTTTTTTTAACTTCTATTATGATATTTACAACTGTATTAGTATGAATACATCAAGTAAATGTGTACAGACGAATATAATCACATGAAACACGCCTGTTGAGAAACTATCCATTGGTAGCATTCTAATAATTTGTCTACATGAGGAGATAACGAGGCCATTTTCTTTTCAGACGGCTAGGAGGGTTATCAGGAATCGAAGAGGAAGCATGGTTAGAAACAAGAGGATTCGGATGGTTATGAAGTTTATTATGGAAAGGATAGGTATCTGGATTTGGTTAAATCGGAAACATTTGTAACATTGAGGTCTTTATGGATTATTTTATTTTTGACAAAGTAAGGAGCATTGAGGATTTTACGAAGGATTTTGGATTGTAAGGATTGGATACGAGAGGAATTCGATGGTTTAGTGGAGCCCCAGAGCTCAACTCCGTTAGTCCAAATAGGTCTTATTATAGTCATATATATGAGTCTTTTGTAATTAATTGGAAGTTTACAACGTTTGTCTAGTAAGTGCTGCAGTAGTCGAAAACGTCGAGCTGTTTCTTGTCGTTTCATTCTTGTATGAGGATTCTAAGTGAGACGTTTGTCCAGCTGGAGTCCAATGTATCGGATTTGTTCAATAGGGATAAGTGGGGTGTTAACTTTAAATGTGAATAATAACCTTCCTTGTTGATTTAAAAGTTGCAGTTTTTTCTAGATTGAAGAACAATGCCCTCTTTTAACAACTCGATGAACAAAGTTCCCAAAAGAAAATTTTATAATGCCTATCGTTGTTGTTTCTATAATGCTCTTGAGATCAAAAATGTTTCATATCTTCCTACTAACAGTTTTGCTAAAATTATGTTCAATATTTATACCATCTTATCTTTACAGTTAAACAAAGATTTTAGAATTTTTCTAAGGTATTTCCATTATTGGTACCGACCCCCTGTCCATTACTAGAAGAATTGAATTTCGGTGTATCTATCACTAGTGAAAATTTTTTTTTTTTTAAATTGATATTATACCTGCATAACTGAATATTTTTTAATTTTAAAGTATTAAATAGAAAAAAAGAGACTCTAGAGATTCTAAATATCCAACGGAGAAGTTTATTACTATAATAATTACGGCGATATAAGCCAAAAAAGACAAACACATCTCTCACACTGGCTCGCTTACCGTACGGCTTTGCAAAAACTATAATTTTAATTTTTATATAAAAATATCGAAGGGACGATATCGATAGTCAATAATATCGAAGAATATACTACCAGTGGTAAAATATTGAAATAGGAAGGAAAATAATTATAATTATGTTAATAATATTTACACATAGAAAAAATAAGTTTGACTATGGGACGAACAAAGATAGCGCATATTTCCATCGATGTTTCCATAATATCGACTATCTATACTAATATAATATATATTATAATACTTACGTAAACGATTAGATATTATGTTACCTATATATAGAGAGAAATGTATGTAAATACAGCCATTGTATTAGTTAAGATTAAAGGTGAACATGTATTGTACAGAGGGCTTGGAGTGTGCATGAGGTTGCCAAGACAACGCAGTATCCCCCCCCCCCCACCAGTCAAAATAAGACTGCACTATTGAGCGAACCAATGCGCTATCTTTGTTCCTCCCAAAATCGAACTTATTTTTTATATTTGTAAATATTATTAACATAATTGTAATCCTATATATTATTTCTAAAAGGTGTTTTTTTGGCGGTACGCCATAACTTCGTCAATTTTTCATCAAATCTAATGATTGACTACTCAGTTTGAAGATATTCTTCTCCTTCGCATGCGAAAAATAGTCATCCCCCCGAAATTTCTGGAAAATAAAGTTATGGAGGAAAAGAGACTTTATTTGCAAATAACTCAAAAAGTATGCACTTTTTTCTTGATTGTACCCACAATAATTAGAAATATAACTTAATTACCTACAAAACAAAAAATCGGACAATTATTAACAAAGAAACAGTTCATTAGTTTTGGTATACTTAATAATGTCTTCCTGTTTAAAGATATTACATTTAGGAGTAGAATAGTCTACTACACTTTTTTTCCTGGCTGATATATTAACTTTATTATTTCTTAAAGACATTTGGTTGTTCTTACATTTTATTATTTTTTAAATAATTTACAATATCCTATGATCGGGGCATTATTTTGTCTTTATTACTTTTATTATCTTTCCAGTCAGCGATTAAAAATAGATCCTACCAAAGAAATTTGTACAAATATTTGATTGTTTTTAAAATGGTTGTTATTTTTCTATGACAAAACTACTTAGTTCGCGCCTCTTGTCCCGAAACTTAAAAATTAGAATCTATAAAACAATTATCTTGCCTACAGTTCTTTATGGATGCGAAACTTGGCCGCTTACATTAAGGGATGAGCAGCGTCTTAAGGTTTTTGAAAATAAAGTATTGCGTAGAATATTCGGACCGAAGAAGGATGAGTCAAACTGAGAGTTCATATGGTTACACAACGCCGAATTGCGTGAACTGTATCCGGGTAATATAATTGAGGGGATTTCATACCGGCGAATTAAATGGGCTTGTAAAGTTGTTGGACTTAGTAAAGAGAGTATGGTAAACGTCCGAGGGGTAGACCGAAGCGAAGGTGGGAAGATTGCATTAAAGCCGATCTGAAGGGACTGGGTTTGGACGGCGAACGGTGGAGGGAGGTGTGTAATAAGCGATTGGTGGTGTCGGCATCGAACCTTCGGGTTCGCTAAGCCTTTTGTTATTATGATTATATGTATATATTAGAATAATTACTTCGGAAGAAAGAAAGAAACTAACTACCTTTATGAAATTGTTTTTAAGTGATTCTTGAAGTCCTATTAAATGTAATTAGACGGACCATAATACTTTTAGATATAATTTTTTTTATATAAAACATGGTTATATTTTACCATTTTGTGGGGTTTCATTCCGAAAACCCCCTCCCCGTTGATTCGGCTGAGTTTTACAGTAAGATAGCTTACTGTAGTTTACTGTTAGCGATCTCTTGCAAAATTGTCGGAAATTAAAAAAAGTTTTGCACTTTCATTATCTCTAAATCATGACAGTAATTTTAGATGATGTACCGACAGTGAATATTATAACGAGAAATTCTTTCTTTGAAAGCTTCACTTGGTGCTCTCCATTATTAAAAAATAAATAAAGTTTTATGAAGAAAGAGGGGATGGGAGAAGCGGGGATGAAGAAGATGAAGTTTTCACATAAACTCTTGGGGCTCATCTCCATATTCAGTTTTTTATATTAAAAATGTTATAAGTAGGAGGAATTGAGCAATAACATTCTTCTTGAAGTATTTTTTATGATAAACCCGGACCAATATATTTGTATTAATATATACATTTATATTACTACTTTGATACAACTTAAAACCTAATAATCATATATATTATTTCTCAAAGGTGGTTTTTTGTCGGTACGCCATAACTTCATCAAATCCGATAATTGACCACTCATTTTGAAGATATTCTTCTTCTTCACATGCGAAAAATAGTCATATCCTCCCGAAATTTCTGGAAAAAAATTTATGGAGGAAAAGAAACTTTATTTGCGAATAACTCAAAAAGTATGCACTTTTTTCTTGATTGTACCCACGATAATTAGAAATATAACTTAATTACCTACAAAACAAAAAATCGGACAATTATTAACAAAGAAACAGTTCATTAGTTTTGGTATACTTAATAATGTGTTACTGTTTAAAGATATTGCATTTAGGAGTAGAATAGTCTACTACATTTTTTTTCCTGGCTGATATATTAACTTCATAATTTCTTAAAGATATTTGGTTGATCTTAAATTTTATTTATTTTTAAAAATTTAGAATATCCCATGATCGGGCCATTGTTTTGTCTATATTACTTTTATTGTCTTTCGAGTCAGCGTTTAAAAATTGGTCCTAGCAAAGCAATTTGTACAAATATTTTGGTTTATTATGTTTAATGGAATATTGTAATCGACCAAGGAAAAAATATTAATTCCTTCCTTACATAATACATAGGAACTACATATTTCCATATTGTTTTGCTATTTCTTCACTAAAAAAAAGTTGTTTGCGAATTTTTCGCAAAGGCCAACTAGTAATGTAATAATAATAAGGCTTAGCGAACCCGAAGGTTCGATGCCGACACCACCAATCGCTTACTTGGCCAATATTAGGAATCACCTTTTTTATATTTTTATTTATAAATTTTGCTGCGTTTTTTTTTTTTAAATTAGACAAAATCTGATTTTATATGGGTTTATTCCGTCGTATATTTTAATCTTTAATAATGAAATACTGAATAAAGTCGGACCGTGGACGTAAGAAGCTCATTCCCAGCTAGCAGTGGAACTGGCTACACAATTTATAGCTGTACAAATTAAGACCCCCAAGATTTATTCGGCGGACTGTTGAGCTGACTCAGCTATATTACTCTGTTCGTAAAGTGGATAACTGATCCTTACGGGGTATATAGCCTACCGGGGCGAACTAATATTTAATATGGATCTTAGTATGAAATGTTCATTACGAAAATTTAATTTAAAAATTATTATTTCTTAATGATATTTACAACTGTATTGAATAAATCTATCCAATAAATTTGAACATAATAGATATAATGACATGGAAACACTTGCTGAGTAACTACCCAATGGTAGCACTCTAATGATATGTTTACATTAGGAGATCACGGAGCCATATTCTTTTCAGACGCTTCGGAGGGTTATCAGGAATTGAAGAGGAAGCAAGGTTGGAAACAAGAGGGGTGGGATGATTCTAAAGTTTATTATGGAAGGATAGGTATCTAGATTGGGCCAGATCTGAAACAAAAGAAACATTAAGGTCATTATCGATGGTTTTATTTGTAACAAAATAGGGAGCATTGAGGATTTTACGAAGGATTTTGGATTGTAAGGATTGGATACGAGAGGAATTCGACGGTTTAGTGGAGCCCCATAGCTCAACTCCGTAAGTCCAAATAGGCCTTATTATAGTCGAGTATATGAGTCTTTTGTAATTAATTAGAAGTTTAGAGCGTTTGTCTAGTAAGTGCTGAAGTAATCGGAAACCTCGAGCGGTTTCTTGTCGTTTCAGTCTAATTTTTTTTTTTTTTTAATTTCTTTATGACATTTACAACTGTATTGCATAAATACATCAAGTAAATTTGGACATAATTGATATAATGACATGAATACACTTGCTGAGTAACTACCCAATGGTAGCACTCTAATGATATGACTACATTAGGAGATCACGGGGCCATCTTCTTTTCAGACGCCTCGGAGGGTTATCAGGAATTGAAGAGGAAGCAAGGTTAGAAACGAGAGGGTTGGGATGATTCTGAAGTTTATTATGTAAGGACAGATATCTGGATTGGGCCAGATCTGAAAAATAAGGAACATTAAGATCTTTATGGATAATTTTATTAGTGACAAAGTAAGGAGCATTGTGGATTTTACGAAGGATTTTGGATATTTTGTACAACTCCGTAAGTCCAAATAGGCAGTTATATATATATGAGTATTTTGTAATTAATTGGAAGTTTAGAGCGTTTGTCTAATAAATGCTGGAATAATCGGAAACATCGAGCGGTTTCTTGTCGTTTCAGTCTAATTTAAAAATTAAAAATATTGTTTTCGGAAAGCTCTAGAGATTATATATGAATCTGATCGTTAGAGAAAAATTATACTTCTCTCGCTCCTATTTCATATATTGGGCTGGCAAATAAGTGCTTTCGGTTTTTCATAATTTTTTATGTCACTATGATACACTTCTTATCTGATGAATTAGTCCCTGAGATGGATTGTTTAGCCTGTTTGTAATATGTCAACAACTATATCTGTTAACTCTTGTTGAAACTTAGTATTGTGTTTGCTATTGCACTGTGAATATGGAACAAAATAAGCGTGCTGCAGAAGCTCATAGAAAAATTTGCAGTGTTTATGGGGATGATGTCTTAACCAAGCGCATCTGTCAAAATTGAAACGAGCAATGTTAAGGCCATTCTCGATCAAAATCCCATCCAATCAGTGCGATAGATTGCTATGCCCCTAAATGTGTCGCACACAAACGTAGAAAACCATTTGCACAAGCTCGGCTATATTTCCAGGCTTAATGGTTGGGTCCCTTACATGATTTTTTTTCGAAAATCACAAAAAATGTTATAATTTCATGCCCCTTACATGATTTTTTTTCGAAAAAAAAAAATGTTAGAACTTCAATACGACTTTAGATATCTGTAAGAAATTTAGCGGGAATTCAGAGTCACATAAACTACACAAAATGGCATCAACACGATCTTCTTAAACAGGGAAAAAAATTTTTAAATTACATCAGAAATATAAGATTAGACTTGAATCACCCAAGATAAATTGTATACATAAGCTAATAGTATTATAAAAATAATAGTGCACAAAGAGATAAAAAGTATACCTTCCTCCCGATTTTCGTTAGCTAAACAATTATGTATCTATATATTTTTCATTTGAGAATAAAATCTCCGGAAGAAGTCGTTATCGAGAATACAGTAATCCATCAACATTCGCTAGTTTCGTTCATCACCGAATACAAAAATGCGGAAGAGTTCCACATTTTCAAATCTGGTATTTGACTATTTTGGATTTAAAAAACAAAACAAAAAAAAACATATTAAACATGCATATACACTTAATAGATATGTTTTCACAAGTAAAATGGAAGAAATAAAAGATTCCATTAGAAAAAATTCAATTTTTGTTCGGTATTAACGAGATCAGTATTTTCCTATGTAGTCCATGATGCAAAACCTCTTTTATGAAATTATTAACATTAGCTTAAAACTTCGTAACTAGCTTGATCTCATCGCAACTTACAAGTATTTTATTTATGAAAATTATAGGAATTGTTGCGTTTTCAATCTGAAGATCGGCAAACTTTGTCTATTTAATAATGTATATAATATACATTTTATTTTCAAAAAATACAGCTTTTTCAAAAATTTATCATCTTAGGTGAAAATGTGCCATAGTTTTTACTCAGATCTCTTTCATCGGAATTGATTCTTATTGTATACGAACACTGTAATATGATGTTCATAAACTGATAAATCGATTGTTTGGTTCATACAATAACTAATAGACACCTTGGAAACTGCGAGCGTTAAATATTTCCGCTGCAATTGTTTTACAAAATAGCCATTTACAAGCCACACGCGCCTCTTTGTCGTGTCATAATTGCTCCGACACGCACCCACGGGTTTTACTAACTACCATGGTTTTAAAAAAATCAATGTTCTCTACAATCTTTAGGTATATAAGCGCGCACACATATATATGCATGTGTGTATGTATATATATACAGAGTGTATCTAAAGTAATGGGAAATACTTAAATGGGAAATATTGAGTTTATAATGATTTTACATTAATCGATCCCAAAAGCAGATGAAACCGATGACGACTCATCTGTGATTCAATGAATAAAGGAACGCAATGTATTCCACTTATGGATCTATCGATGAGTTATACATAGATTCCCGATGCTCATCAATTAATTCAGCGCTGAGTTTATGAACTTGCCGATGGATGATAGTAATGAGGAGAGTCGAGCTCGGGTGAGAGAGCTAAGAGGAAGCAGTTCATTGAACGTGAGCAACGGTACAGCGGTGCCTCCACGGCCTTCCCAATCGCTAATTATATTTACCTCTCTCTTTATATTTGGATTATATCTGTATATTCAGTCAACAGTGGCTACTGTATTAGTTCATTTTTTTCTCGTAATTTTATATTCAACTTTTTATTTTAACTCTCTTATTGCACTTCGTTTACATTTTGTCAATTTTTGTCAGGGGTTGTTAAGACATTGTGATAGTGATAGTGTAATCGTATAGACGTTGTTAGTAAAACTGACATTTCAAATTAGAAAACACGCTATTTCATTCTCTCTTAAAAAGTAAAATGATCCATTTATTAAATACTAGTGTTGCCCAAAATCAGTCTTGTTCTTGCACTTTGCAAGACCAAGACCAGGGCCACCTAACTGTTGCAAGACCAAGACCAGGACTGGTGAAAAAAAAAAACGATTTTTTAAATAAAAATTTTAGGCAAAATAGTTACTAGTACTTGACAATCTTAGTTGCTATATGTTAATAATTGGTATAAGCAATATACTTTTGCATTTAACTATTCTAATTTTTCATTCTGGCTTAGTTAGTTTTATCCTATCTAAAAAATTGCAGTAATATATCTATAGTAATAAGGTAATAGATTCCCAATGCTCATCATTTAACTCAGCGCTGAGCTTAGGAACTTGTCCATGATAGTAATGGTGAGAGTCGAGCTCTGTATATAACTGCAAGACTGTTGCAAGACTCTTGCGCAGGACCAAGACTCGTCTCGGTCTCGCATTTGGGTAACACTATTAAATACTAAAGTAAGGAATAAATAACATAGTTTATATTTCTCCTCAAATAATTAAGTAACATTAGGGTGAATGGACCAATTGCTGACATGATTATGGAAATTTCTTTTGAACTTAAGGTGTAAAAACTTAAATGTTTACATTACCTTTTTCTTGTATTCATCTTATAGAACCACTTCTCATCTTGACACATTTGAAATCCTTGAATCATTTTCCTAAATTACAAATAATTGTAAATTTAGTGGACAGTTTTGAATGTTGCTATAGCTTTCAGGCATGATAACAAGGATGTAATTATGCGAAAAGAAGTGTTGTAATTTTATATTTTTTATTTTAAAATGGATATTAACAGAAATTGTATTTAGCTTTTTGTTCCTCATACCAGACTGAAACGACAAGAAACCGCTCGACGTTTTCGATTACTTCAGCACTTACTAGACAAACGCTCTAAACTTCCAATTAATTACAAAAGATTCATATATATGACCATAATAAGGCCTATTTGGACTTACGGAGTTGAGCTATGGGGCTCCACTAAACCATCGAATTCCTCTCGTATCCAATCCTTGCAATCCAAAATCCTTCGTAAAATCCTCAATGCTCCCTATTTCGTCTCAAATAAAACCAACCATAATTACCTTAATGTGTCTTATGTTCCAGATCTGGCCCAATCCAGATACCTATCCTTCCATAATAACTTCAGAATCATCCCAACCCTCTCGTTTCTAACCTTGCTTCCTCTTCAACTCCTGATAACCCTCCGAGGCGTCTGAAAAGAACATGGCCCCGTGATCGCTATGGCCCTCTAATTTAGACATATCATTAGAGTGCTACCATTGGGTAGTTACTCAACAAATGTTTTCACGTCATTATATCCATTATGTTCAAATTTAGTAAATGTATTTCTTTAATACAGTTGTAAATATCATTAAGAAATAATAAAAAATAAATAAATTTGTTAAACTAACTTCTTGCGTTAACTTAAATTTTTCGGTGAATGCTATCACACTATCAAGAACCTGTTTTCGGCTATAGGAAAACTTTATTCTGCTTTGTATTCAATCCACATCACTATTATTTTTTTAATGAGAGAGTTGTGGATGGTCTCGTTTTTAAAAGCAGTCATATTAATTATATCTCTATGAATTTATGCGTGTATAGCCATGTCAACTACAGACAAAAGGCTCAATATAAAGCTCACCTTAAACTATCAATATTTTTGAGTTAATATCGAATGCATTGATTGTCTGAGGGATATATTGTAACAATTGAATTGATATTTGTACTATGAATACAACGTTCAAGAATATTGCTTCAATATTATTAATTCAATAATATTGGCCGTGTAAGGTGGGCTTAAGACTGCAGTAGTTGACACCCATTAAATTTCCAATTCCTTGATCAAAATCAATTTAAAAAAGCAGATGTATTTTTCTTAGAGTTTTTTTTTAGATTATGTTTTAATCTAAAACACTTTAAGAAAAAATAAAACAAAAATTATGGGATAAAAAAAAGACAAACCTGAAATATAATTCCCTTACCTATAGATGGTTGTTCCTTCCACTCATTATTTCGGTTACTGTTTTCAACAAGAATAATGCAAAGCAGGCAAATATTTATACCAAAAATTTATAAAATAGAGATCTAGAAAGTTCTGAAATCTTATTATTGTCATTTTTAAGATGATGTCAAGTCCCCTCAAAACGATAAAATATAACCATGTTTTATAGAAAAAGATATTAAAAACTATCTCTTAAAGTATTATTGTTCGAATAATTATATTTAGTAGGAATTAAAAACCATTTCATATATGTAGTTAATTTCTTTCTTTTTTTTCAAATTAATTATTGTTGTATATATTGAAAAAAAAATCTTTCGGGATGAAGCCCCTCCATCCCAAAAAAAAAAAAAATTAAATCCTGGATCCGCTACTGGCTACTCGTACTTTTACTGTAAGACCTTTTTATATAATCGATTTTTCATACTCTCCTCAAACACCACTATATTTATTCTCTTCATTTATTTTATCATCTTATCTTATTTTCCAAATCCTTGATGAAGCCCTGGAACTTAAGGTCGAAACTTCGCCACACGTTAACGACATATTTCAGAACCGTGTGTTAAATTTCTGACTATACTCCAATCATCTTGATCGATCGATACAATCGATACAAACATACTCAATAGATATTATTAATCGTGCTAAAATATTCTAATACTGCTCAATATGGAAGATGTTATTAGGAAATAGTCAGTTTACCGTTGGCCTTCCCAACACAATGGACAGCAATGGAGGCTCGTTGAGGGAAATGTAAAAATGAGTAGCAACTGAATGAGGAGTTCTTATCGAATTGTGCGGCGGAAGTGTCTGATAGCGGTCTACCGAAGAGGAATTTGATAAGAAGAGGCATCCATCTTCTTAGACGAGAGTTTTTACTTTCGATGTTTTCAAAATTTAGCGAACCACATTTGCAAAAAATTTTTTTTTTTAGAATTACAAAGTTTATCTGATAAGGAATTCCTTGAAAATATAAGAAAAATCTGGTGTGGTTTATCGCACAACTTTCACTCACCATGTCTAACTTTCTGTTGAAATTATTATTTTTTTTAAGTTATCTAGTTGGGCCTTTGCGAATAATTCGCAAAGAATGGTAGTCAGTGAACAAATGATAATGACAAATGTTCGGGTGTGCTCGTATTCTGTAGGTTCCCCAGTCACTAGCGGATCCAGGAATTAATTTTTTTTGGGGGGGCTTCAGCCCGAAAGTTTATTTTTCCATATACATATAACAATAACTAATTAGAAAAAAAAGAAAGAAATTAACTACCTTCATAGAATGGTGTTTAAGTGGTTCTTGAAGTCCTATTAAATGTAATTACACGAATATGAATACTTTAAGAGATAGTTTAATATTTTTTTTTCTGTAAAACATGGTTATATTTTACCATTTTGGGGGGAGGGGCTTCAACCCGAAAGCCCCCTCTTCCTTTCCCCCTAGATCCGCCTGTGTCCCCAATTACAACTATTCTCCGTCACGATCTCTTATTTTTCCTTTAGTTAATTATCAAATTCTTTCATACTTTATATTTAGCTATCTTTTATATTACAGATTAATGTGAAATGGTCAGTTGTTTCAAATAAAAAAAAGTAAAGGTACTTTAGAGGAAGCTAATATTGAAAATTAGCCATTTAAGCCCTGTTAGAAAACATAAATCAGAATAAAATCTATATTTTATTTAAAACTGCTTAATTTTACACTGATATAAGGAATTTAATCAAAATCGGTATAGCCGTTTTCGAGAAAATCGTAAAAAAGTGTTTAGTCCATTATATAAAGTGCCATGTTAGCCGATTTTGTCGAAAAAGTTGCTGTAACATCATATAAAAACCTTAAATATGCAATTTTACTTTCATAAGACTTTTAGTTTTTGAGCTAGACTGTTAACACACACACACCCACCATTTTGCTGGACTTGGTTCTTTGGACCTAGGGGATCTCAAAACGTGTATTTTTGTTGAAAACTAAGATTCAAAAATTTTCTCGATCGCAATACTTTCCTTTACTATATATTTGTTATATAGCTAAGCGCAGGCGGATTTACGGATGGGGGAAGGGCCCCAAAACAGTAAAATATAACTATGTTTTATAGAAAAAAATATTAAAAACTATCTTTTAAAGTATTATTGTTCGTGTAATTTAATAGGACTTCAAGAATCATTTTAACACCATTTCATATAGGTAGTTCATTTCTTTCTTTTTTTTTTCAAATTAATTATCGTTATATATATAAAAAAAATCTTTCGTGCTGAAGCCCCTCCCCCCCAAAAAAAAAAATTAAATCATGGTACTGCTAGTGTAGGTAAGTGAAAGTAATTATGTCTTGATAATGGATTGAGTTGTGAATGTGTGGTTGGCGGCACTGAACTAAATTTTGAGTAGACTACTAAATAGAGTACCTGTAAATCTAATTGTTGATTATAATTGATTAAGGGTTTAAATAAATGAGCTAAGTACTATTTCAAAATATACATAATATATTTCAACCTAGTATCTATTATACAATTCTATTGTATTTATTTTTACATATTTGTAAGGTTATTTTAAAGACTGGATAAAATAGCAAAAAAATCAATAAAATATTTTTTTATTTTATTTTTATTTTTATTCAGGGAAGAATTCCCTACAAATAGAATCTATCTTTGTATAACAAACATTATTACTCTTATGGTATTACAAAAATTACAAAAATCACTTAAAAAACATATTCGGTAAAAAGTCAGACATTTAAAATAACACTAATTGTTAACAATTATATAAAATCTAAAACTCTCATCAAAAAACATTCACAATATCAATAAAAACAATAAATACATTTTCTTTTTTAAATATTAATAATAAACTACATTTTAAAATTCAATTAAAAGATTACTCCCTTGAACAAAGAAAACAAACAACAAATAAAATCTGAACAGACTATATTTTGTAATAATATTCAAGGGACAATATTCCAGATTACCTCACCGATTCTCTTTATTTTGATATATTAGAGATGAAAAAAATATAATATTCTCATATCTTCTTTATTGTTTGTTTCAAATATTTCCATCCCATTAAAATTTCCCATACCCCGGTAAATTCTTATTCTTAAACTATTGGGCATATAAATAATACATGATGATGTAGAGATGGTTGACCGTAGATATATTATGAGGAGTTGATTGGGGGAGCTGTAAAAAAAAAAAAAAACGTAATTTTTTTTACCACACCCCTGATCAACTCCTTCTCATAAATAATACATGATAAAGTGTCTCTTTTTCCATAATGTTACACATTTTGCACTCAAGTTGTGGAATGAATTTTACAATTTTATTGTCAACTTAAACCTTGATCAATAAAATATTAAATTAAATCATTAACAGCTTTTAAATAAATTTTATTAATTTCCAGGAGATGCAGAATGGGGTGGAGAGTGTTAGCTTCAATACTGCTTTTTCTTGCTTCGCTGCTAGCAGGTAAATTAAAAATTAACAAATTTCCATACCTAATATTGTATTATTTAATTAAGTTAAATTATTTTGCTCAAAATCTGCTTCAGAGGGAAAAATACATTCATATTTTACTAAGTTTATTTATCACCAATTGATATTTAATATGAAAAGAAGAATAGTTGGGGTGATCAGTCAAATAAGAAGGCAAAAATAAATTATACTATTTGTTTGGACATTTGGCGACGTTTCGACCTGAAGTTCAGGCCATCATCAGGGCTAAGAAAAGAACCAGATAACAAGGTATGAGAAACATAAGTAGTGTAGGTAAAAAAAAATTAAAGTAAAATTCAGTTGTTAGAATAATGACCGATAGTAAGAGCAAAGAGATAAACTCTGTGTTATATTATATGTTGTCTATACATCTTGATATCCTTTACAACATCTCAATTTTCTATCTAACTATTCTATTCACAATATCTTAATTTTAATGTTTATTTCCATTTCTTATAGAACTTCATATTTTTCTGTTTTTACATTTTATTCTAAGATTCCCATTTTAATACTTGTGTCACCTTTTTCTTTTTTTATTATGTTTACTTCATCATTCCACCATTTCACACTTTGTACCGCTTATTATCATTTATCTCTTTGTTCTTACTATTGTCATTATTCTAACAACTGAATTTTACTTTAATTTTTTTACCTACACTACTTATGTTTCTCATACCTTGTTATCTGGTTCTTTTCTTAGCCCTGATGATGGCCTGAACTTCAGGTTGAAACGTCGGCTAATGTCAAAATAAATAGTATCATTTATTTTTGCCTTCTTATTTGACTGATCACCCCAACTATTCTTCTCTTCATTATTCACGACAGTCGATCATTTACCAGTTATGATATTTTATATGCTATTACCAGTTATCTTATCACTAATATTTATTTAATTAATTAGGCTAAAACTAATTTTCTAATGCATATAAGAGCTCATTATTTTTTTTTTCTATTAAGATGTTCGAGGAAACGAGTCTCCTATTCTGACCCAAGATATGGACAATACAGTCCTGTCGGAGAATGCTCAAGTCGGCAGTGTGGTAGAAGTGCTGAAAGGTACGGATCCAGAAGGCTCACCCGTTCGTTTCGGGATATCAGGAACGGACAAGTTCAGTGTGAATCCAGTTACAGGTGAAGTTACCTTGATTCGCCCTCTAGACAGAGAGGTATGTTTCATATTATTAAATGTTTATTTGTGTTATTAATAAGAAATTTTTAACGGTATGGAGAAAATTGACCATAATTATAATTTAAAAAGAAGTTGGTCAGGGTTGCGGTCAGTATATAATCCTATATATTATTTCTAAAAGGTGTTTTTTTGTCGGTACGCCATAACTTCGTCAATTCTTCATCAAATCCAATCATTGACCACTCATTTTGAAGATATTCTGCTCCTTCTCAGGCGAAAAATAGTCCTATTCCCCGAAATTTCTGGAAAAAAGTTATGGAAGAAAAGAAACTTTATTTGCGAATAACTCAAAAAGTATGCATTTTTCTCTTGATTGTACTCATGATACTACCTATATGTTGTTGATGTTTCTTGTTTAAATTCAACAATCAGAGAAATAAATGCAATTATTTTATTTATATAAATGTATTTTCTTATAAATAATTTTTTCCAATATAAATGTTAATTATTATAAAGATTATGCAGAATTTTCAAGTAAATAACTAAAAAATAAATCCTTTTTATGCCTGTGTCAGGAAGTAACTAAACTATCGATATTATCGATAATTTCTTAACGATACTAGCGAACTATCGATAGTAGAAAACTATCGACTATCACCCATCCCTACTTTGTCCATTCTTTGAATGAACACCTCTCTCCTCACTGCCCCTCACTAATTGCTCTTCAAGGATCTATCATCACCTTCCCTGAGATCAGTCCTGATGAAGACCTGAAACTCAGACCAAACCATCGGCACAAGGAAATAAAAATAAATATAATTTATTTATTTTTACTTTATCTTTTGATTGACTGCAAACCACAATCAATTTCTCTTCAATATATCTACGACAGTCGACAATCAATCCATTATCGATAGTTTATGTATCGATTTATCAATAATTTTTATAATTTGAAATGGGCTTTCTAAGAGAAAAAGAATTTATAAAATATTAATAGAAGAGTATAATTGCAGTACCTGGAGTTAGCATGATTTACTAAATTGCATGTTCTTTAAACAATTTTAATAATTGAACCATGCAATCAAAGAAACTTTCATTGGCTCTGGTTTTGAGGGAGACCTCTGTCCTAAACTATAAATAATTTTTTTCTCTTATGATATTCAAATTTAATAACTAATCATGTTTTCAATATTAATCAATGTTATATTAATCAAATTTTTTCTAAACAAAAAAAATGTTTGAAATATAATTTATTTTTTATTTTTACAGGTGAATGATACGCTTAGATTTTTTGTAACTATTGAAGATGATGTAAACAATTTGGTACAAACACCAGTCTCCGTTATAATTATAGATGTCAACGACAACCCACCTGCATTTAAAAACGTTGGTATTGGTAATATCACCTGTGATATTTATTTTAATCCATAACTACGTACTAATTGCATAATTATTTTAGGAACCTTACGAAGTATCTGTAACGGAGAGTACTGACATAGAAACTTTAATATTCTCTGGAATAATGTTAGAAGATTATGATCTTTCTGGAGAAATATTAGAAGTTTTTTGCAAAGATCATGAAATGGTTTGTTCTCTATAAATATTATTTTATTGTTATTATTTGTTTATCTTGTAAGGAATTACATAATATTTTAAGCATGTTAACTTCGCTACTTTAAATCTATGTAAGAAAAAACTTTACAGAAAAAAGAAACGAGAACTAATAACTTATTTCAGTTTGTGTTAAGTAATGTGGGTCAATTGATATTGGGAATATTAACTTTAAATACACAATTTGTAAAGGTTAACAACTTAGGGGAGATCATTTGAATGTGTATGAAACGTTTTTGTTATTAAAATATCAGCGAGCTTAAGAATAACTGAATACAATATAAAGAATGTAAAATAATCAAAATATTTTTTTAAAAAATTCAAGATGGTAAATTTCACTCTTAGGTTTTTATGATTGAAGGCAGCTCTTCCATTTGTAAATATTTATATATAATACCATAGTCTGACATTTTGGATTTCTGACCAATCTTCAAGGACAATTTATTCTGGTAGTTGCTATATATTATATATAATTAAAAAACTTTTTGAACCATCTCATGATCATGATTATGCATGAGAAACATTTTGTCATTCGAATAAATATTTCTTTAAAACCAAAATACATTATTTAAAATAAAAATAATTGAGATGGGCGTTGTTTTCACTGTCACATTGCCTCTAAGAGTGTAATCTTCTAGTTTAAGCTTCACTGAGGTTTTAAGCCTAAAAGTCTCTCTTTAGTTGTTTGCCTGTATTAATTAATTTTTAAACTATTTTAAACACTACAAAATAAAAATTAATTTAATTTTTCCTTAATTCCTACAGTCAGTCGTCTTTAATTATGTTGTTTTTTAAGAAATAGGCCATTGGTTGAACAATTTTCACTTTTATTTTTGAATTTTGAAGATATTTTGGCTAAACTGGATCCATTTTTAAGTCTGTGATTTTTTTTTTTAAGTAAAAACTTCTTTAGGCGGGTTTTATACTTTTTTGTGGAGAGTGAATTAGATCAATCCGTCATTTTTTTCCAAGTGTTAACGCTCGGGTATAGTTGGCTAGATTAAAATATCTCAGACATTAAAAATTGTACCTGCATATTGTAATCGAGGGAATTGTTTAGCATTTCATCCTCTCTGTAATGGGCTATTATTCAATATTGTATCTTAACGTGACGTGTTGGAGAGGCGAAAAGGAAAAATTAGTGTTGAAAACCAAATAATAATGAGTTTTATAGAAGATATGGATTAAAATATCTTATAAACTAAAAATTGGACCTGTATACTATAAGCAAGGGTATTGTTCAGGATTTCATCCTCTTTATAATGAGCTATTATTTATAATTTATATTTCATATTATAATCTCGCTTTGTTGATGTTTTCACTTCTATTGTGTGGTCTACAGCACACACCTTAGTTTTTTTTTTACATTTTGGCAATTTTAGTTCAAATAAAAATATTAATTATATATACATTAGTCACTTTCATATTCACATATTCATTTATTAATTTTTAAATAGAGGTATATTTTTACATGATTTTTATCACTATTATTTAAACATAGAGATGAATAAATAGAAATGAAAATAGGTAATCTAATAGGCTATTTATTTATTTTTTGTTCAAACAATTTAAAAATTTTTAAATAGTTGAAGTGCTTTTGTTATGGTAAATAAATGTTCTCAAATTTTAAAATTGCAAGATAATGGCTAAAATGTTATTGATGCAATGAAAAAATGTTTTTCTAAAATAGAATCCATTTTATTTACAATTAAAAAATTTGCAAATTTCATGTATGTATGTTTTTTTAATCTTTTTATTTATTCTTCATAGTTTCCTGGTACATGTGAAAAATTTGAGATAACCACTTTTAATTCGAGCCAGCAAAGCTTTCATGGTGGGGTCATTCTAAAAGAAAAGCTAAATTATTCTGAACGACAGTTGTATCAGCTTCTATTAATTGCAACAGTGAGTATCATTTGATTTTTTTTTTTATCTCATTTAATTTTTAAACAAGTTATTTGTCACGTTTTACCTTTATTATTGCAGGATGGAACATTTAATACAACATCTAGTTTAGAAATCAAAGTACTGGACATTCAAGACACTCCGCCATTATTTCAAGGTTCTTTGACCGGTGTCATTAAGGAAGACGATCCAATAGGAACGCTTGTTATGACAGTGCATGCCAAAGATGGAGACAAAGGTGTTCCTCGGAAAATCGTATATGATCTATTGACGAGTAAGAAATTTATTTTCCTTATTAAATGATTGATTATGTGATAAATACAATCTTAATTGATAAGTTAATTGAATCAGTTGCTATTTTATTATTCATACTTTAAATTTTCTTTTTGTAAAAGAGAATATCTCTCTTAATTTTGTAATGATTCTACTTATATTTACTGAAAATTATTTGTAACATTTATTTTAACGCAATAATAAAAATTTACTGAACTCAAATTTTTGTGATTTGATAACATTTAATATAATAATGTATTAAAAAATAATCTAGATGGCTCTGAATTATATGAATCAAGTAATAATGAAGGTGAACCAAGGGGCTTTTTTATGACAATTTAATTATATATTTTTTAAAGAGATTTTTTATTTGTATGTAAATAATAATAATAATAATTTGAAATTCCTACTAAAGTTTAACGTATATAGAGATTTTTTATTTATGGAAGTATAATGTACAGAGATTGGCTTTATATTTAAGAATGTTACAGTATATTTCAAATACAAATTTAATTTTTTTCTTTTCATTCTTCAGATCCACAGGATTACTTTCTTCTGGATCCTGATACAGGAGAACTAAGAACTGCCAAGCCACTGGATCGTGAAGCATTATTGGAATCCACTGGTGTTTTAACACTTCTGATAAGGGTATAATGGCAACATACTTATTTAAGAAAAGTTATACAGAAACCTACTGAAATATCACATTGATATAAAAAAAAAATCTGGTGTGTCCACTCACACGGCTTTCTTACATATTTCAAAAAAGTTTTTATATCTTTAAATATGTCCAATACAAAAAAAAAAAAAAAAAAAAAATGAATTAGATTTATTTTCCTTGAAATAATTAAAATTGGTCAAAGAAAAGATTTGAGTACGATTTCTTTGATAAATTAAAGCAGTCTAAATCGACAGGTGGAAGATCAGCATAAAAAAATCAAAACACTCTAATATTGCTCTCTAATAATTGCCAAAAACTTTTTGGCACAGCCCAATTTTGTCAGACAATAATTTCTGTTAAAATAGACGAAATAGTGAAACTTGTGTTATGCCAGATTTTTTTTTTACTTTCAATTACTTTTCTTTGTTTCTCGTTCACTCCTTTCTGGCACCGGCATTTGAACTTATAATCATACATACGGAATTGAATAGTTGTAACTTTGTTATTAGTTGTCTGAAAAAAAAGATTTTTGAGATATAGTTTTGTAGGAAATTTCATCACCTTTCAAAACAACTTTTCGGATTCAGGAGGCTATGAAAGGTATAGATCCGTCGAAAACCGCTCATCAGAAATTTGACCCGATCGCAATATTTTCCTTGCCTAGTATAGGTAGGAAAATAAAAATATATTAATTTATAAATTTAATTTGTTATAATAATCTTTTATCCTCACACTGCATAAGCAGTAAAGAGGAGCATGATTATGATGATGATGATGATGATAACCTTTTAGTTGAACCCACTACCAAGTGGGTTAGTCATGTTCTAATCACACTAAATAATTTTAAAATGTCACTTAGCTTAATTGATTGATCAACAGTTTCACTTTCATTATGTTAAGTGAAGCCTTATTGAATCAATCAATTAACAATGATGGTTAATATATTGTTAGTTTTATTTATACACACTTAGTTTACCTGCAGAGACAAATAAGTAGTATTTTTCGGTTTTATTTTGGCTATATATAAAATGTATGACTCTCTACTGACTAGAAGATTCAAGAATAGCCAACAAGATTCAGGAAAAATCCAATTATATACCTGAATATCGAAGAAACTAAAAAGAATTAAATTGATATCTTTAATAAATAATAGTGAGTCTTAACAAGAAAAGATGTCTCACTGGCATGATATTGTGAATATGATAAGAGTTTTTCCTTACGAAACCTTCTGCTTGCATTTCTTAGGCATTCATAATCATAAAATAAGCCTCAATAGACATAGTTCCCACGTTAGAGCATCTAGAAACAAAGTCCTTAATGCGAGAAAAAAAAAAAAACTATGTGATAAACATAGGTTTAATAAATTGGCATAGAGTAAATAAATGTATCATATCAATGGTTGTCATGTTACAGTAGGTCTCACCATAACACTGCTCATGTTTATTAGACATAAAATTATTAATAATAAATGTTATATTTGTATTACTATAGGCCAGAGAAATCGTCGATGGGGTACCAGGTAATGATTCCTTGACATCGACCACGACCATGGCATCTGTAACGATTAAGGATGTGAATGACGAACCTCCTCAGTTTAATCAAAAGGAATATCATGTTAAACTATCGGAAAACACTCCTTTAGGAACACCACTCCCAAACTTAAACATGACCATTACCGATCCAGATGTTGTAAGTATAAATTTTGTATTAATTTACAAAAAATATTAAAACTTCACAAATATTTTTTTTTTTATTCATCAATATAAATTTCATTCATTACTTAATTTGTTGTTTTAGGGTATTAATTCTAGATTCAAGTTAAGTCTATCTGATGTTTCTGGGGCATTCGATGTTGAGCCTTCAACGGGGTCTGGTTCGACAGCAGTTAGCATTCGCGTAGTAAATGGCCCCTTAGATTATGAAAATCCTAATAATAGGAAGTTCATTTTGCTGGTAAGGAATTTTTTCTATTGAAATATAAAATAAATTTTAGGTATAATTGTATTAAAATTTAATAATAAATAATAATAATTTGATAATAAATTAAATTATTATCAATGTTATTTTTTAAAAAAAAATTTAATTCTATTTTGTGAATCTCAATTCAGGTCATAGCTGAAGAGACAGAAACTCCTCAAAAACTCTCATCTACTGCTACGGTTACCATTGAAATTACTGATGCTAATGACAACGTACCGGAATTCGATAGTGAGGCATACAGTGCTTCGGTTGACGAGACTGCAATCCCAGGCGATCCAGTGACTACTATCACCGCTTCCGATGTAGATACTGGTTCCTTCGGCACGAAAGGAATTGTGTACAATCTCGTCGGGCATGGTGCCGAGAAGTAATTTATCATCTTTATTAATTTTTAATCTTAAAATTAACTTTCTGTTTGACAATATAATTTATTACGATTGGAAGCCATGGTGGCCAAGCATTTTTAAGGATATTTAATTTTTAAAACTATGATTAATTTTTCTAACTTCAAACAAATATCCTAGAATTTTCATTACAGTAGAAGTAACCTATATAACTATCATTCTAAACATGTAACTTTATTTTTTAACTGTGTGTCAATTCCTAGAACAGGTTGTTTTCTATATACCAATAGCAATTGTATACACCTATGTGGTCCCATAGGAATTTGATTGAATTAATATATACACTTATTTGTGTATATATTCATTTACGATAATGATGATAAATTAATAATATATTGTTTAATCTAACCACCCTAATATGAATAAATTTGTCAAGTTTTATTTCCTATTGTTTCTCTAAAAATAAAGGTAAAAATTAAAAATTAATATTGATGTATTTTTAAAAAAATTGATTATTATTACTATTTCATTATTTTTAATGTTCTCTTTAGATTTAACGTTAATAAGAAAACTGGACTCATAACAGTGGCACCATGCGTGATGCCTGGTTCACCTCAGTGTTTAGACTTCGAAACCAAACCTGTATATTATCTCAATTTACAAGTAAGTTATAATGTTATTATAACATTATATAATATAACATATCATAATTTTAATCTAATATCATTACTTTGTAGTATTATAATTATTAAATAAGTTTACTTTTAGTTAATCTTATTTTATCTTGCACCATGAATCCAATAAAGCAGTCCTTACCTGGAGACATAAATGGGGACTAGTTCAATTCCGGATAAAATTTCTGTAAAACTGCTCCTAAAATTGCTGGGCTTAGTAAGGAAAGAATTGCTACAAAGTTAGCACATGCTGTGCCGACTGGTAAGCATCTGAGGGATAGGCCGAAGTGAAGGTGGGAAGATTGCGTTAAGGCTGATCTAGTGGGTGAGTGGTTTGGACGCCGCCTGGTGGATGAAAGAATGTTGACATCAATTGTTAATATCGTCATCGAACCTTCAGGTTCGAGACGCCTTATTGTTATTATTAATTTTGTTTTATATATTTTATTGGACCATCATTGTAGTCTAGACAAGAAAGATGAACCAATGTTGTACAAGTATTAACCAACTATATATAAAAACCACAAGTTTGTCTGATTACTTGAAATTTTTATTATATTTCTAAATATTTATAAGCTATCAAAATTTCTTGCATCTTTGCAAATTAAATGATCGTGTTAAAGTTTAGTATAATAAATGTTAAATTTTCTAAACACATTTTATTATTTTACCTTTTAACTTCAACTTTATGGAAACATAATATAACAGTATTTTCTAAACTTGTCATAGTTTAGTTGCTAAACAGTTAGCTTGAATCTTGGGTGAAGATTCCTCTGTGCTAACCTGCTAAAGTGTTATTAGCTAAAATAAATTAAAACTTTCTCTTGCGCTTACTTCGGTTGCACTTGATTATAATATTTAAGAGCTTATTTTTCATTTATTTTTATCACTTTATTACCTGAAATGTAGCATTCATAAATTTACAAGAAATTTAAAAAACCTCATAATAACTTCCAACGAATTTAAGAAATTAACCCCAGTTTTAATTTTGAATCTGCTAGCAGCTATATTTAATGTACAAATTTAAAATACTTTGAGGAAGGAGATTGTCATAAAAAGGATACAATAGTGAAAAAAATAGTTTATTTCAAGCCTATTTAAATTTATTATGGCTTGAAATAAAATAGTTTTTTCACTATTTTAGTTTTTTTATGACTGCCACCTTAGACCATCTCCTTCCTCAAAAAAATACAACGGTTAACCATCAAGTATTCAAATTTGAAATACATTTCTCGACTTTAACACATTTATGAGTTTTCAAATACTTAGCGTCACTTGCTTGAATACCCTTCATATTTGTTTTTTTTTTTATAATAGGTTGTATAATAATTATTATCTCTTCATAGGCCACTGACAACGAAGGTGAGGGACAAACAAAGGTAGTTCCGCTCCAGATATCTTTAAACGACAATAACGACAATCCTCCAACTTTTACATCAGACTCTTACAAGGCAATCATAGATGAGGGATCAGACAAGTTTGAACCTCCTCTTTTCGTTCAGGTAAGATATTTTATAAATGAATGAAATATATTTATTTTCCTTCAATTATATCTGTTTTTTAAAATTAATATTTGGCATTTTATTTTATTTTATTTTTTAGGCTCGGGATGTAGACAAAACTTCTGAAGTAATTTACTCAATCGTCGATGGCAATGTTAACAATCTGTTTTCCATAGATCCGCTTTCAGGTGAAGTTACCGTTACTGACAGAAATGGACTGGATATGACGAATGTATCTTCGGATATGATTCACCTTGTCATTCAAGTAAGGACTCTTCCCTTAAAGATAATATATTTAGGAAATTTTGAGGAAAGGAGTTAAGTTTGTTACAACCAAAACTAAATTTTATGTATTTATTAATTATTGTTATGAATAAAAAAATTAAATTATTGTTTTATCTGAATTAAAACTGTTATTATATTATTGAATTAAAATTATTATTTTTATTGTTATATCAAAGTTATTATATTTTTAAGAAGAAGTTTGTCAAGGATGCAATCAATATATAATACTATATATTATTATAGTATTTTATTGGATTTGCCAACATTTCGACCTATGTTGTTGGTCTTCATCAGGACTAAAAAAATATTTATAAACTATAAATATTAATTGATACAAAATAAAATATCAGCTGATATTAAACTAGTACAGGTTACCAAATAAAGAAATTGAAGAATTAATAAGATAACATAAGTGATGTAGTGAGATATAGTATCATTAGAATACAAAGTATTGTAATGGATTATACAAAAAATAAAAGTGAATTTTGTTTACTCTATTTTATATATATATTGTATTCTAACGATACTATAACTCATTACATCACTTATGTTATCTTATAAGTTCTTCAATTTCTTTATCTGATAACCTGTAAAAGTTGTTGATACCAGATGATATTATAATTATTTATTTTTTATCTTGTACCAATTAATAGTTATAGTCTATCTTTTTTTTAGCCCTGAAGACCTACAATGTAGGTCGAAATGTCAGCATTACAATAAAATACTATTATAATTTTATATATTAACCGAACCATCGATCCACTTCTTCTCAAATCATAATCACAGTCAAATATTTCTACACCACTAAAGTTATTATAACTTTTGGGGATTATCTTGAGGGTGACCTATGATATTGGTGTATCAAACAAGAGCCATATGGATTTTTTTGGGGGGGTTCAGTCTTTCTAGAAAAATACTAGCTCAAATGTGAGAGAGGGTTAACAATTTTTTTTGTAATTTTGTTAACATTGCTACTTGTTAATATTTCATGGCTGTATCCCTATTATCAAAACTTGCTATTAAAACGCTCAGCTGTTATTTATATTAACACTTTAACAACCAAGTCATTCAATTGAAACTTTCTTCATGGACCAATTGTTCTTTTTTTTTTTTTTAGTTTTAAAAAATAATTAAATTGCAATAAGTTATAAGAAACAGAGAGGGCGTATAAGCTCGCAATTGTCCATAGGGATATTACAGTTGTTTTTTAAAATTTGTATTTACTATTTTTATCCTTAGTTATTTCTTACGTGCATATAATTATATTTCGATTATTTTTGGAAATTTAAACAAGTTATCTTGTTTGTGGATTTCAATGCATATACGTCCGCTGTGGTTTCTTGAGTAAATCAGTAAGCGGCCATACAGGCCCACTGTGTTTGTCAAAGTGTTAAACTCCACCCTTATGAGTAGTTATTATACACATTAATAAATTATCAATTAAATTGCCTGAATATCGCAATCATGTCTATGATTGTAATAATAGTATTGCACATCTGTTTTCATTATAGAATTGCAAAAATCTGAGAAAAATAACTTTTGTAGAATATTTTTTAGTCCTTACCTCTTATCTACATTCAACTTTTTAATCTATAAGTTGCTATTATTATGAGGTTGAATCATTTTACTTCAGTCTTTGTGTTTAAATTTATTTAAGTTTGTTGAGTTTTTTCTTGATCAATTACAATGGTTTCATATCAAAAATAGTAAACCAAAATTGTTTTGATTTCAGGCTTTTGATGGTGTGTTTAAAGTCAACTGCTCGGCCGACATTACAGTACTCGATGTCAACAATAATCATCCCATTTTCGAACAGTCTGAGTATACCATAACCGTGCCAGAAGATTCTCCGACTGGTGAGTATTAATCACTACTGCTGACGGTAGCACAGAAGTTTTAGATGAAGCATAATTCTATGTTACTGTTCTAGGTACAAGTGTTGAAACTGTAGTTGCCCACGATGCCGATACCGGAATAAATGCTAAATTGCTCTATAGAATAGAAAAAGGAGGGTTTGATGATTTTGGCATCGACAACAGAACTGGAGTAGTCAATGTGATTTCTAAGTTGGATTACGACAGAAGGAATAGTTACCTTATTCATATAATTGCTGTTGATGGAGGTAATCCAACAAATAATTTTCATTAAATAATTTGTATATGCTTCCAACTTGTTTTAGTAGGTATATATCGGCGTAATATTAAAGAAAGAAATTTTAAAAATTATACTATGGAAACATAAGAAAAACTTTGGGATAGTTTATTTCATGCAATGATTTTCTTCAATTTTGTACCTAAAACTTTTATTGCATTAAAAAAAAAAGTTAAGGAGGGTTAAATTTTTTGAACGATTGATTACAATGGTTCATTATTTTAAAACCATGATATATTTATTAATAGTACTCTGATTTCAATGAAACTTGTTTCCTTTTTAGGAAATTTATATACCTTTGAAACATCAAATTATAAAAATCCCAAAAAAGTATATACTTTAAGATTTATTAAGGAATCTAATTTTACCTACCCTCATAACTTTTTTTCAGTTTCTTTTTGTTGAATTATGTTATATAAATAAATTCAAAGGGCATCGAGGAGAATACTTTACCCTAGTTTTATTAATATCAGTATATCCATTCAGTCTATACTACAGGTCTTTTGGCTGCCATCTTGAAAGGAAATACTTTTCGGTGAAGTATGTTCTATACATATATTTAAAAGACATCGAGAAGAAGATTTCATTGAAATTAGTACATTCCTTTAAGCGCTTCAGTCTATTCAAACAATTTTTTCATCCGCCATATTGAAAGGAATGGGCTGATAGTAATTACGATGTAGGAGGATCATCCATGGGTGACCTCTGACTTTGATTCTAGATTTGAAAAAAAATCGGTTCAGTAGTCTCGGAGAAAATATGCGGGCGGACAAAGTTTTTTTATTCAATTTCGAGTTCTCTGTATCCTATCATCTAAAATCTCAAATTTAGAAGGGTAGTTAAGTTTTAAAATTGTTTGAACGATTACAATGGTTCATTATTGAAAATAATAAACCGAAATTCGAAGTGTCTATACTACACTTGGACGGGATTAACATTGTGTTTTGAACCAATTCATGTAAAATAAAAATCAGTCCAGTAGTCTCAAAGATAATTCATGACAGCATCATATAATAGCTGAGCACATTATATTGAATCATACCATCTTCAAGACATTGAGGGCTTAAATATTGAGAATAATCTGAGTAAAGTTGAAATAATCTGGCCCAAGTTGGAGGAAATTTATAAAATAATTTACAAGTAGTCTTGTAGCAGTTTCTTCAATTTTCAATTAATAATTATAATGTAATTGTTAAAAATATAATGGCTGTGAAATGGGAGTTTATATTTGTTTTTAAACTTAATGTGATTCCTTTGACATGTTTTTATTGGATTATTCTATTCACTTTTATATAAAATTGTAGTAATTACGAAGTTTATTATAGTCATTGAAGTTTTTATGTAGCCTATAAAAATGTTGCGCAAGCTATAGTGATTTACTTGTAAGAGGTTTTTTTTATTAAAAGTTTATTTTGTTTCCGACAGGGACACCAGCTTTAACTGGAACTACTACTTTAAGCATCGCCGTCGCCAATACCAATGACAAAATTCCCTTTTTCTCACCCGCAACCCAGAGGGCAGAGGTAATAGATCATTGATATATTTGTTAATTATTGGAGATATAATTATCATTATTCAAAATTTTTTATTAACATAATTTCCTTTTTAGGTCAAAGAGGATGCAAAAGTTGGAGAAGTAGTCCATCACCTCATCGCCCAAGATTTAGACGTCAATTCAACAGATGCCTTAAACTTTGACGTAACCGAGCCAATAACAGCTGTTGATAAGAACGGGAAAGAAGTTGAAGGAGATGCTTTCAAAGTATGTTTGAAGAATTTATACTAAAAAAAATAAATAAATAAAATAAACATTTATTTAATTAATGCAATGGTTCAAGGACTTCTTCAGTGTAAATCAAGCAACGGGAGTAGTAGCAGTCGCAAGACCTCTTGAGCGAGAAATCGCAGCTATTGTGAGAATTACAGTATTAGTTACCGACATAACAGCATCTACCAAGCAGCAGGGGACAGGTATTAAACAACACTAATTCTCTTTTTGATTTATATTTTACCAATATAATAATATAATTATGATTGTTTTCTCTTAGGAACTCTTATTATCACCATTATTGATGTAAATGATTATGCACCGGAGTTCTTGAAACCTTGGTCGATTTCTAACCCTAGGTATTCCGTTGAAGTACTGGAAGAACAACCCCCAGGCACGATGGTCGGTACATTCACAGCAATTGACCAAGACTCGAATAATATCTGGTACGATATAGAACCACCGAGTGAATACTTCGAAATAAATAATATCACAGGTATTTAATTTTATCTCTCGCAGAAAGATGAAGTAAAGTCCTCTTACAAATGTTTTTATGATTTTTTTTAATAATAGGTGCAGTGAAGACGAAGATTCGACTGGATTATGAAAAAAGTCCTTCATTACAATTCAGTATCGTCGCCTACGATTCTGGAATACCTCCGTTGTCATCCACTGCTCACATTTCAGTTAATGTTGTCAATATAAATGATATGAATCCAATTTTCAACCAGGTAAATGAAAAAAAAACTTTTGATTATATTTAACCTACAACAATTAGCTATTTGCATGAAAAAAAATAAAATCACATAATATGAGCTGAAATTAAATTCAAGTGATGAAGAAGTTATATAAGATGAAGATTGCAGTGTTAAAATATAAATAAAACTTCATATTTAGCTAAAATCTTGAAATAATAGTGCATCTGGGAGGTGTAGTGAGCCTTAAGTCCACAATGACATGATGTATAAAGCTAACAAACACAATGACGTCAAGCATCTCTTAGCCCTGCTACATTGATATACATTAACTAATATATTCAATTTTTAAATAAATCTTTCTATTTAAATATGACAAGATGAGAAAAAAAAGTGGTGCGCGTATCACATGATTTTCACTTACCACCCTCTTCTTAGCAGAAATAAGTATTTTCAGAACAAGGGGAAGTGAAAGTAAAATTATTGACACTATATTTATTTACTATTCATTGTGGGTATTTTTATTTGTTTAAATATCCTTATATATACAAATTTTAATTTTTAAATCTCTGTATTCTATACAATTAAATATTAAATAATACCAACGATAGCATTTATGAAAACAGCATATGTATATGAACATAATATTGTCGGAGTCCGTATTATATGAAGCTCATGTTACGTATGGAAGCCTGTTGTTATCTTTCGGACGAGCTCGAATAAGCTCGTATTCCTTTGATTCCTCTATTACAACTATTATTCGTTACGATCCCTTATTTCTCCTTTAGTTAATTGTTAAATTATTTCATATTATATATTTAATTATTTTTGATATCAAGGATTAATGTGAAATGGTTAATTATTTCAAATGAAAAAAAATAAAGGCACTTTGGAGGAAGCCAATATTGAGAATTATCCATTTAAGCCCTGATAGAGAACATCAATGAGAATAAAACCTACATTATATTAAAAATTGATTAATAATACACTGATATACTGAGTTTAATCAAAATCATTAGAGCGGTTTTTGAGAAAATTGTAAAGATTTGTTAAATCGATTATATAAAGTACCACTTCCGGTTTGCCGATAAACTGTAACATCGAAAGCTTATAAAGACCTTAAATATACAATTTCACTTTCATACGATTTTTCATTTTTGAGCTAGGCTGATAACATACATACACACAGATACAGACCATTTTGCGGGACTTGGTTATTTGAACTCAGGAGACCGCTGAAGTTTTCTTTAACACTAATTATCTTAGCAAATATGCATATGAAAAATTTTGGACTTTTTTTTATTGTTATAACCAAATCCTCATCAATGAATAGAAATTAAAAATTCATACAGATCTTTTTTACTTAAATAACGCCAGTCACTTTTAGCAGCAGTCCCTTCTTGTAAAACGACAGTTATTATTTATAAATCATATGTCATGAAAGAATCAATGTTTTATTGAAAAGTAATTACTAAACAATAAATAAACACAAAATAGGTTAGCTTTGAGAATAACATATATTCTAAATAGTAATCTTCAAGAGGCCAAATGTTTCTCAATGCCTGTAATATTTCATAAAATGTCCTTTTTTCTGTGTAATATTCCTTTCTTCATCATCATTTTGATACCATTCATTTGTGATGAAAGAATGTTATTTAATTTTATTATAATTTACTTTCTCAATAAACAATACGTTTATGATTTAAGTTATAACTTCATTAGTACAATTGTAATAATTTATTAAATCATGTGTATTTGAAACTCTGTAACCATTCTAAATAAGTGTCAAAAAACTAACTGGCGATACTTAAGTATAAAGGACCCATTCATGCTTGTGCCTAATCATATCATGGTCTACACTATTTTAGTGTAATTAATAATAATTTGGAATTTATTTACATCACTATATATCTGAGAATGTTTAATTATTTTTAGAGAGAATATACGTTTTGGGTAGATGAGAACGCTGAGTCTGGTACAGTTATTGGAAACGTATCTGCATCGGACGGCGACGCAGGAGAAGCAGGACAAGTTACCTACAGCCTTTCAGAGCAAAGCTTTGGAGATTTCTCTATCGACAAGAATTCTGGTGAAATATTGGTTTTAAATAATTCCAAATTGGACCGTGAGGCGAGGGAGGAAATGACAATCCAGGTGATTGCGACAGATGGGGCAATTGGCGACGACGCACGATCTTCCATAGTACCTGTAAGTTCTTCAGTTATGATTGATTTGCTACCACTTTTACGCAATTAAAACTACAATGTGTGTTTAAGACCATAAGATAGAAGTGAAAACATCAACGATGCGGGATTAATAATATAATTTTTTTTTGTAAATGTTCTATATTCACAAAGTAATGACATTTACAATGCATACAATTATAATTGTGTATAAAATAATTTTTTTTTTCCTAAACCTCTTGACTTCGACTTTTTAAGTCATGAATCTTCTTCAGCAGTTAGGGGCTGTTGTAGGCGACAGTATTGATCGTTTTGTTCTCTCTACTTCAAGATATCCAGAGAACAAGTGGTTTACTTACCAGACATGATCACATTTCACTCCCTCTTTATCAGGAACTTTCCTGCAGGATGATTGGCAATCTTTTACTTAAATCTTCCTTCCAGTTCAGCCCTATACCCAACCCTCAACCTTGAGAATCAGAAGATATGGTATAGGACATAGGGGTCGCTCACCTCCCTATGAATCGCAGGGTGGGGACGTTACCATCTCCAAGGAATCGAACCCGCAATGTAGTGGTCTAATTATTCAAGTAGGGAATCTGTCTGCACTTAATTATTTTTATTAATTTTTTTTGTATTATTAATTCCTGCGAACGGGATTTAAACACTTGATATAAAACTTGCAGGCGCCTTAACTCGCTCGACCACTGTGGCCCATTTTTCCTCTTTCTTTTTCGGCATCACATCAAAATAAAATTTTGAATTATAGCTCATTATTAAGAGGATGAAATGCTGAAAATTTCCCTAACTTACTGCATGCTGGTCCGATTTTTAGTTTTTAAGATACTTCTATCCAAATGCAAAAATTAGTCGACTCAAGGAGACTTTACTCGAATGAACAATACATAGCTGAGCTTTATGGCTCAGCCTCATTCACCACCCACAAAAAAAAATTCTAAGCAGGCCTAAAGAAGTTTTCACTTCAAAAATCTAATTTTCAAAAAAAATCTTTATGAGAAGGAGTTGATCGGGGGGTGCGGTCAAATAAATACTAAATTATAGAAATAGTATTATTTAATTATTATGCCGACATTTCGACCCACCTTGCATGTCTTCATCATGGCTACAAAAGATACAAAATATAAAAGGTAAATGGTGAAAATAAAATGAATAATAAGTAGATATTGATAAGAGAAAGGTGTCTGATAAAGAAATAATAAGATGATATCAGAGATGTAGTGGGTGACAATGTGGTTAAAATATCAAGTATTATATATATAGAAGATAAAAATAAAAATAGAAAATAAGTATGAATAAAAATAGAAAACAAAGGAGAATATAGTATGTAAGTTATATCACGGTCAACCATCTCTACATTATTAAAAAAATCTTTAGAATCTGTATCTTTTACTTGTATCTTCAATAGGTTATAGGTTATCACATATTAAAACAACTACTTAGCTTACTAAAAATATCAGTTTTGTTTAGCTGTTGATTTGAATTTATATTTTAATCAATTTTTTTTTTTCAGGTTCATATCAAAATCAAAGATGTCAACGATAATGCTCCTGTCTTTTCTCAACATGAGTACAAAATAAACATTGTCGAAAGTATTCCTCTTTCCCCTCCAGCTCCGATACTTCAACTGAGAGCAGAAGATAGAGATTCTTCAAGTCGTCTGGAATACTCAATAGTTTCTGGAAACACTGGAGGTAATTATTATTAAGGAATGCTTACTATTAGTTTTAAATTATTTACTTTCGTACTAATTTAATAATTTTTAATCTTCTTGCAGATGTGTTCATGTTGGATAGTATTACTGGAATAATGTACCCAAGGATCTCATTAAAAAATCAGTTACCTTATTACACGTTACTCGTACAAGTGAGCGATGGAGTACACGTCGACGAAGCACGTATAGATATCAACGTCCAAGCGATTAATCAGAACCAACCGGTTTTTACCTTCCCTTCAAATAGCAATTCAACTGTCTTCATAAAAGAGGTTAGAGAAAATCCTTGTTTCTAAATACAAGTTTCTAAATTCAGTACTCGGCCCCTCGATGGCATCTTAAATCTTGATGGTATTTTTAAACTCATCCGTTCCATCAGCTGTTGGATTTGATATACTCAATCAGTAAATTGTTATTTCTAAATTTACTTTATAGATTTATATTCAGTTTACTTTCTATCTATATTTATTTCTGTTTAAATTCAACTATTCAGTAGATAGGTATTTCAGGGTGGCAACTGACCTAGAAAAATTAGAAAAGTCAGGGAATTTTTTTAGTGCATAAATTTTTTTTTCAAATTGGATATAAATACAGTGGATATAGTTTATAATGACCTTGGAAGGGTAAACTTCGTCTTTATGAACAACACGGTCACTATATTCATCTATCTTTGACAGTCAATAACGGTTCTGGTCGTGAGATTGAAATCAAACTAGGATAATGAATAAAATTTAAACAAAATGGAATTAAAGCTGTGCTTTTTGAAAAGAAAAACACACCAATTCTTTTTACTATTTGTGTTATATACAATTGTATTTAGCTGGCAATCACTCATTCATTCAACCCGTGGTGCTCCTTAAAAGAGCATTTATTTACAAGAAATGTTAGTGTGTAATATGGATAATTATTATTCTGTGTATAGTCATACAGAAACTAAATTACTTATGAGAAACTAAATTAATATCAGGATCCCCCATAGCTCACTTTATTTTATAATAGAGAAAATCAGAGCTTTATATGTCAAGTATCAACCTTTACGTCCTCTCAGTTTATGAAAATAAAATAAAAGCGATAAAAATAAATTACTAAAAGTTTAGTTTTCTAAAATAAATAAATCCTAATCAAGCTTATAAAATGCTTCCTCTAAAACATTATATTTGTTATTTAAAAGACTGTTTTTTTTACTCAGTCATTTTGTAGTCAATTTTCTTCCATGTATAAGAAATAAATTTAGTTATAAATTACACATTTTTAATATTTGTGTCCCCAGACATATTGGTCAGGATAAACTATCATTAAATAGGGAAAAGTGAGGGAATTTTACTTAACTGTCTGGTAGCCACCCTGTATTTCATTTAATATTTTTCATGTGATTTATTACCAGTAATGTCCAACTTCTGATTGAATTCAGTCGGTCATCTGTAAACTCAGGGTAAATCACTCCCCATTGCTGTGTGATTAATTGATTGTTGGATTTCATCGATGGAATTAGTGCTGACATTTTGAAATTGCCCTTTGTTATAATCCAATGATGAGTTAAAGATTTTTAAATTATTTTATTTTTCATTTATGATATTGTAATTATAATAAATAAACAGTATTAATAAATTCATATTTTTTAGGTTACTTTGTATTAAAATAAAATCAAAGAATTTCACTCAAAAAGCATAATTAATTAAGTATGTTATTGATTTATAAAAAGAAATTCTGTGTTAAAAAGAAAAAAAAAATGATGAATCGATTTAGTTTTTGTGGAATTTTAATTTTATACATAATTTTTGTATTATTTTATTCCTAAAAATAAACAATAAATGAAAAATTACAAGTTCTAATTACCAGTGACGCAACTGGGAGAACAGCACTGTGATTTCCTGGAGTTCTGCTTTGCCTTCCACATTTGGATGGAGGACAATGCTTGACTCGGAGTCTCCTGGACAAATTTAAATTTACTCAATTTCAATCTATTTTTTAACATTTTAATTATTTACATATACTTTCCTTTTGTATGTATAGATTGTACGAATGAACACTTGCAGGCCTAATACTTATTGCCCTTTATGTGGCAGATTATATTAATATTAAAAAAAAAGTTCTAATTAAAAATTATTAACTACTATTTTTCATTCAAAGTTCTTCTTTTCGTCATATTTTTTTGTTGAAACGTAAAGATATATAACTTATTGTTTCTTCAAAGTCTTTTTCTATACATGGACTTGTACTGATCTTATACGGTTCTTGGAATTCAGCTACCATCTGTTATCTACCTGGAATCCTCTGTTTTATTTTATATATTTTTCCATCACCAGGAATGCCCACACTATTCAAAATGTGATTTTATTTTATTTTATTTTATTTTTGCTATTCAGAATTTATCAAATTATATGTAGTCATAGCGTATTTATTTTGTTTAATATGTAAAATACTAAAACTAAAACTATACATTTAAAATTTTTTTCTGAAATAGTGATGTTTTGTTTAGCAATAGCTGTGAAAAAAAAAGCAATATAAAACATTGGCAATTTGAGGTTAACGTATTATAATAATTTATTGTGATTTATTTTTAGTTTTTTTATTTTCAACAACATTCAAGATTTATTAGATTTTTCTCATAGTTGAGAAAATATTTACATATATTTGTAAACATTTAGGTTTTTATTTTATTTAAAAATCCAGTATCTTTTCATTAAAATATATTTTATGCATGTATACATATTTTTATTATTTATTTATTTATATATATTTTATGCGTATATACATATTTTTATTTTAATGACAGAATGACAACGAAGTGGGAGCAGTCGTACTGACAGTTAAAGCAGTCGATGGCGATAGCGGTGAAAACGGGCGCGTGACCTACCATTTTAAAGTCAGAAATGAAAACGTCCAAGAAACTGAGGATTTCACAATCAATGCTGACTCCGGGGAAGTGAGAGCCAAGTCGAGCTTAGACCGAGAGACCAAATCATTATATCATGTATGTATTATTATATATGATATTAATTAATAAGTTAATATAACTAGTACATAGATTAGTATATAAGTGCTTCTAAAATTGTACATAATCTATTAATTCATGTCGAAACAAAAGACCAGCCAAATCCATTTTTAAAATTTTTCACAACTTCATTTTAAAAATGATAAATACTTCGATGTTATGTTATTAATACACAATCAATATAGTCTTTTTTTGTTTCTGCTATTTAAATACCTGTTTTTATATATCAATATATTAAAAAAAAAATCAAGACTATAATTAAATTACGTTTATCTGGCTGCCAAAAAATTTTAAAGGTAGATGGTTTTGTAAGACAATTAAAAAATATATATGTAATATTTAACCATATAAATTCAGTGTAATTAATGATTTCAGAATATTTCGGGACGGTATTGAGTTCTATTGTGTAGTTCCTATTGTGCGTGTAAACTATAAGTTCGTATTTACCGAGCAAGTTCAGATTCATGTTCATAACATCAAATAATATATAGTCGCTGGAAAGAATAAGATAATAGAATATTCCACTTCATACCCTATTTGAACTTAATTTGACTGGACTATTGAGATCGCACAGACAAGGAAATGTCAGTAAGCTCGTAGCGAGTTGAGTCTGGTTTAGGTATGAAGTTATTTCTTTTTGAAAAAAGTTGTTTATGAAGAAAGTCAGTTGTCAACATTTATATGTTCTATAGTATTATTGCGTCCAAATAATTAATTTTGCGTATATTGTGAAGTGATCAAGTAATTTTAATGAGTCTAAACCGCAAGACAAATAGACAGTTCGAAAGCGTACCAGATTAGACCCAGATAAATGAATGGAAATCCATACAATTAATGTACGCTTTTTTATATTGTATAATTGAGGATGTGTGTTTGTTGTCTCAACCCAAACTGAGAAATAATTATTGTGTAAAGTAAGTATTATTTGATTCAGAAACTGTTTGTTTACTTTTCAAAGGGAACTTAACCTTACAACATATATATATATATATACATATATATATATAGATAATATATATATATATATATATATATATATATATATATATATATCAGTACATAATATTATACAATATATTATTGTTTTCAGCTTGTTCTTGTCGCTCGAGACCATGGCTCTCCCACATGGTACGAAGCCTTGAGATCTCTCACTATTGAACTGTTAGACGTTGACGACAATGTTCCAGAATTCAGTACTTTAGAACCTTATGTTTTTCATATCAAAGAAAATGCTCCACCTCGTTCTAAAATCGGTAAGTATAAAATAGAAAAAAGTCATTGTTTAAATTTACAATATTTGAGTTATAATAATTAGTTTATAATAATATTATAATTTTACAGGAGTCATTGAAGCTAACGACAGAGATGAAGGCGAAAATTCCAAAGTTTATTATTATATTGTTAAAGATGAGTCGAAATCATTCGTAGTCGATAAACTTAATGGGACAATAATTTGTAGTGTTACATTAGACAGGGAAGAGAAAGATAGCTATGATATCTATGTCAAGGCTACTAATGATCCTGATTACTATGTATCTAAGGTATTATTTTAAAATACAATCCTTCGTATAAAATTCATCGTAAAGATTTGTATTTATCATTTAAAAATTTAATTTGTATAAAAAAATTAAAATTACATACTTTTTTTTAATATCTAAGATTAGGTATTCATTATAAAAAAAAGTTACTCATATGAATTTATTTAATAAAAAAACTGATTTATACAACAAAATTTATAGTAGAAACATAAAATAATTTTTTTAGAGGAAAATTATCTTTACATAAAAAAAAAAAGAAGTTGGATTGATTTAGTATTTATGGAATGTCTTTGAATAATAATTAGTTTAATTTTTACACAATTGTTTTATTATCAACTTGAAGTAAACAAATTAATAAAAATAAATTTAAAAGTTTCCATTTAAAATTATTATTTTCTGTTTTCCATGTTTTGTTTCTTTGGAGTTCATTTTGTATTGTGTAGGTGTAAAAATTTGTGATTTTTTTTTTCTTTTAACTTAGATATTTAAAATACTAATCTCTGAAAAATTCCTAATATTGGCTCTATACCTTTTTTTTTTCTTGGATCTGTGACTGTACTATACTAGGTATCTGGAGTCTCGTTTCTACCTCTCGATGCCATATAAACAAAAACTACTCTTTATATAATTATTTTTATTTATTAAATATTCAATTCTAATATTCACTTTAATGATGTATTCTGTTGTCCAAAAATATATATATTTATATATATCTCTACTGTTAGTACAAAAGGTCGTATGTAACAATTTTCCATGTTTATTCTATTTCTGGTAAATGAAATGAAATTATGTAGTCTGTAACTACAATAATTAATCTGCTACTATGGAAAATAGTAGGAGGAAATAAAATATGAAATTATACTAATAAATCATGAAGAAACAATCAGTTTTTCTTCTGTAAAAAAAACAAAACAATTTTTATATTCAACATTTTACATTAACAGTAGCAATATTTATAAACCTTATGCCCACACAGCGCTCTTGATTACATATTAACTTACAATTAATAAATGAAAACAAATGAAACTTGAATATCAGACAACTGATCATAAATAATACTATATTTTACTTCATCTTTCACGCCTTCTTACTAATTTTTTTAAATATTTTACATAATTTTGTTTTATAGGAAAAATTGGATATGAAGAATCTAAAAGCTTCTAAGACAATCGCTCACATAAAAATTTCTGTAATGGATGAAAATGATAATGAGCCCTTCTTCTACAGTACTGAATATAATGCAGGTATGATAATATATTTATATTTTATTGTTTTAATTTTAACTAGTATATGTTTCTATAAACAGTGAAGAATAAATCAAGATAAGATAAAATAAATAAATAAAATTGTTTCTATTTTATTTGCTTAATATAGAATGCTTATGTAATTTTTATTATGTAATCATTGTATAAATTAAATACTTTATATTTTTTTATTTATATAGGAGTTTTAGTGAGCGCTCATGGAGGAGAGTTTGTAGCTCAGCTGACGGCTACCGATAAAGACGCAGGAGCTAACGGTTCTCTATCCTACTTGATCCTGACGTCTCACCTCTTCAGGGCTGGTTCAAATGTTTCGTCAGGTTCCGTCATTCCCAGTCCATTCACCATCAGCGAGACTGGAAAGCTAACGACTGCGGCACTTGTCGCAGAATACAATCAAGAAAGATTTAAATTGGAAGTAATTGCCAAAGAAAAGGCTCCACCCTACAGAGAAGCTAAGGCTATCGTTAATGTAAGTTTTAACTAGGCTTATTCATTATCTTTACATAGTAAACAATATTGAATTATTCTCTATTGTTGGGAACCCTTCAACCTTGTGTCAGAATCATCATGGTAACTTGCAATTATTTTAAATGTCCTCATGCTGTGCAATGAGGTTTTCATTTAAATATATTGTATATTTTAACAAAAAATAAGTATTAATTAATTGATGAGCCCGTCAACGAAAAGGGTTGATTCTTAATTCTGAAATTGTGCAAACAACACAAGATTTTTTTATAATTTTGCCTTTAATAGAATAAATTTCTGATAATTCAATTCATTTACAAATGACAAACATATTTAATGACATTCTTGCCTAAAACTCATGATGACTAACTCAACGAATGATAGCATATTCGGTTATAGCTAATAAATAAAGTTATTGTGTTATTTATTAATTACATGATTTAGGATATGGAGAAATGCATTTGAAATATAAATTTAATTTTGATTTCCTAGCATCTGTTGAAAGTGTACAGTGGATGCTGATTATTATTAGTTAAAATCATAAAAATGTTTATTTCCTAAGTAGTAGTTGAAGTTTAAATGAACATGAAGCTAATAAACATTTTGATATCGTAAGTAAGGGAAATGTTCAGCATGTCTTCATCTTTATAATGAGCTATTATTTATAATTTATAAATAGAGCTATTATTTATATTCAATCTCGCTTTCTTGATTTCTCTTCATTCTGTTATTTATATAAAAATAAGTTAACTTAAACTCAGAAGTGAAGGAGAGGGGTTGTACCTATAAAATTGTACTTAAGCTGACTTAACATAAGCAAACATAAACAATTTACCACAAAGTGTTGCTGAGATCTGTTGTCTTTGTATACTTTCCATATACTGAGATTGTTTCGGGATTTCACCTAAAGTGGGCTTGAAGAGATTTTAAATCTACATACTATTTAGTGTAGTGATTCAGAACTAGTATAATATTTTTTTTTTTTTGTAATAAAGAGCCAAAACTTTATTTAATTTAAGAAAATTTTATCTAATTTTGGAATTGAACAATTACAGATATGGATTTATGAGCAGCAACAGCTGATAAGAGTCATCCTCTCTCGCCCCCCAGAAGAGGTTCACAGAGAAAAGGAACAAATAACGATGGAGCTGAGTAACGTTACCAAGAGCCTCGTCGTCATCGACGAGATTAAATATCATATTGATCCGCAGGGTCAGGTTCAGCAAGAATGGTAAGTACTTTACAACGATATACACAGATATAATTTGTATCCAATGTTATATTTTCTTAGCTAATTTATTGTATAACTTAAGTTAACACCATTATAATCACTTAAGTAATAGTGAAAATACAGTGATTGTGAAATGAAAAAATAATTTTATTCTGGTACAAGTCCTCAAAAAATAATCGTAAAATTCACTTAAAAATATCTTATAGTAATTTTTATATTAATTGATATTGCTTCTTTAAGTGCCATAGTTTGATTATGAAAGGAATGAAGAAATAAGTTTTGTTTCAAGAAATAGGAGAAGGAGAATTGACAAATATGATTATACGTTTTTTTAAGGCAATTTCAAAAAACAAAAATGGAGGGCTTATATACTCAAAACAAATATAACTTACTCTTGATACAACAATATATTATAACAGCCCTATTCATAAAGAATTCACTACTAACTGATTCACCTTAAGCTCTCTAAAAAATAGCTTATTAACTGAAATGAACTACATATGGATAATGGACTACATCTACATCTCCTATCTCCTAGGCTTGGCAAAGTTTTTTTATAGCCTATAGAAGATTCGGCTCTACTATACCAACATCTCAGATTTCATTTGTTAATCATCTTGAATATGGTGACCATATGTTCCGCTTTTGGTGGTTAGTCCCGATACTTAACAATTTTTTCCTTGTCCCGCAGCATATTCAAGAAGTCCCAGTTTTCAGAAAGAATGAACAACAAACTAAGTAGCGATAAAATAATATACAGTTTTCGTCAGCCATGTACCTATTTTGCCAGGATATGAGTTTTATATTATTTTTAATAATAATTAATTATTAATAACTGACTATCGATAACTGCTTAGTAAAGTTATTGTTGATCAGTTGTTAGAATTCGACCACCGTTGTATGAACTTAATAATAATAAACAACCCAAAAATTATTTTTTTAACGAGGTGTCGTTGTTAAAAATATTTAATGATAAGGAAAAAATGAAATCTTGATCATAAGTAAATTTAACTCCATTTACTACTTTGATTGCCAAAATGTTGTCACCTTCAATAAGTTTTTAGCATTTTAAAAAGAGCTGCTTGATTCTGTAAGAATTGCAGGCACGTATAAATCATCAAATTATTCGCTCTCAATAATACGCCTTTAGAACTAAATTCTCAACCGTATTTCAGCAGAATATTACGTCACCTGATTAATATTTGAAAATGAAATGAAATGAAAAAATAATTTTATTCTGGGACTACTGTCCCCTAAGAATAATAACAGAGTTACAAATTTATGTATCTTAGCCTGACATAATAAAAATACCAACTAATTTACTGTTAATTGTTATTTCAATTGTGCAATGGATTGAAATTAAACATTGTATAGATGCAAGTAATTTTACATGTTCGGGAAAGTTTGAATGTGGAGTAGATGTTGGAACAGGAGTTGTTTGAAAGAATTTGGGGACGAGGATTGACGCATGGAGGTAGGAAGTGAGTTCCATAAGGAAGCAGCACGAATGACGAAGGATTTGCTGAAGGAGGAAGTTTTATGGGAGGGAGTATATAAGTCTATAGGTTGAGACCTAGTATTGAGAGAGTGGATAGAGGAGCGCAGAGTAAGGAGTTCCAGGATGTAGGGAGAGTTTTTGGTTCTGAAGACTTGGAAAAGTAAAACACCAAGGAGGAAAGTAGGATAAAGCCACTTCAACTCGGTGTACCAGAGTGAAACATGGGAACGTCTGGGGATCAGGACTTATCTTATGAAACAATTCATGAGTCTCCTTAGTCTCATTTCCAGCCTGGCAGATAGCCCTCCATACACCAACCAGCCGTAGTCGAATTGGGGGAATACAAGGGAGGTTACAAGGAGCTGACTGGTTTTTAGAGGAATACAATCTACAATCACGGAATCAAATATTTGCTCCAGATTATTATTTTTTTTGTTTTGTCCACTCTTTCCTCTCCTTTCAGATTATACGGGGATTTTCCATGGTCAGGAAAGTGGACGCGGGATTAATGCCTCAGAGTTAAAAGCCTCCCGGAACTTGGACACAAACTCTTAATTATTTTATTTAGGTACTTTTTGTCTAAGAGGCCGTTTTGAAACCTCACTTCTTATCTGTCTTATCTAACATCATGTCAACATGTCACATAACCTCCCTCTTCTTATCCTGCCAAACTTTTGAGTTATTGCATTGTTTAGTTTTCAGTTATTCCCTTGTTACGTTCACTTATTAAATTCTTTACTTTTGGCCCATTTGTGTTTATTTTTAGTTTTTGGCCCGTTTGTGTTTATTTTACATTTTTTTTAGTTTGTGACCCCTTGGTGTTTATTTTCGTCATTTTATGGATATTCTTAGAATATGGGATTTACGTTGTTTATAGTGTTGATATTTTTTCTTTTCTATGTAAATATGTTCTTTTAAATTTGTTTCTTTTAATTTCATTTTGATGTTTTATATGTACATATCTTCTTAAAGTGTCTTTTTATTATTTCATTAATATATTTGTCGTCAAATAAAAGTATTTTTGTTGTTATTACATTTGTTTTTGTATCTGTGTACACTTTCAATAATACGAATTTAATATTATAATACGAAGAGGTGAAGTAGGAGAAGGCTTATCACTGCGTTATGGGAGTTATCAGTGTTCAGGTTATAAACATTGACAGATAGCAGTCAGTAGCGGCCGCTTAGACAAAAAGTACCTTTATTTATTATAAACTTCAGTTTATCAATCATCTGGTTGCCGAACAACGTGTGTTGTCGGCCAATAAAATATATTATAACAACAAATTTGAACTATTCTTTGGAGTTGATGAACCACATTTTTAATTAAGAACCTTTCCCTCCCCCTCCCCCAGTCAATAGTGTCCCGTCTAGAACCTTCTTAGTTTTATTACTTTTGATGTACATGAAACCATTATTGTACAAAATTTAACATATTACAATTATTATTTAATAGTTCACAAATAACACAAACCAATAAAAATAAAAAAAATCATTATTTTCCTTTTCTAAAATGAAAATAGCTGATTTTAAATTTTCATTGGGTAATAAAAAATAATTAGCCGCCAGAACTTTTTTGACATAGCTCCTGTTTTATTGATAAAAGATGGACTTAATAATACCTGTTACTAATAATTTATATTGAATAAATGTTTACAATGTATTTTACTCCAGGTGTGATATGTACCTTCATGTTGTCGACAAGAAAACCCAAATGATATCTACCATCCCAGATGTCCTCAAGTTGATAGATTCTCATTACGATTTCTTGAAAGATTATTATGCTGGATTTGCAATTGAAAATGTTGTGGTAAGTAAAAATAATTTAATAAGAAATATTAATAAATTATAATTCGATGCATTCATAAATGTTTCATTCTAATTATGGACAGAAAGTTTTGAGTTATATCTTTTATGTCCAAGTGATTCTCTAATTAGAAAAATATTACTATTTTAGTGAGGCAGAGATGGTTGACCGTTGATATAATATGAGGAGTTGATCGGGGGTTGCAGTCAAATTAATAATAAATTAAACTAGTAGAATTATTTAATTTTTGCCAACGTTTCGACCCACTTTGCAATTCTTCATCAGGGTGTAGAATGTAGCACTGCGGGAGGCAGTTGAAACACTAAATTTTGGCAAAAATTAAATAATTCTACTTGTTTAATTTATTATTAATTTGACCGCACCCCCTGATCAACTCCTTCTCATATTATTATTTTAAGTACTAAAATGGCAAAATAACTTTCTTCTTTAAAAGGCTCTCGTTTTTATAAGGTCCAACAAAAATTATTTACCAGTAGCTTTTTAAAATTTCCTTGAAAATGAGAATCTAAACTTTTTTCTTCACCTGAACATTGACATAAGCCCTGAAATTCTTTCTCAATAGCCCTATTTGTTCAAAATATGCAGCTTACTATGTTGTGACACTACTAGGAGTGGGAAAGCAGCTTTTCACTTCTTTTTTTCTAAATTATTTAATTAAAATTTTTACTTGGGTGATGAAGGATAAGCGTGCTTCCAAATGGATATATTATGAGAAAAAATATTTCTAAACTAAGCAATGAAATGATTAATCTTGCCTAATTTAATATTTCTGTTTTCTTAGCCTGCCTACGTCGGAGCAAAAGAAGAAACTTTCGAACCAGCTCTTGCTGCTTTGATTGCTCTTCTCATCGTTCTGTTTGTCGGATGTGTCTCAGTTATTGTTGTATGCTGTTGCTTCAGGCATTGGTTCGTAGCTACTTCACCACATTTTTTTTTCTTCAATTATTATGATTTATTTCATATTTTAATGTATTTTTTTTTTAATTTATCTAGGATAGTCTCAGAACCTGTTGACATGAAGCAATCAGACATGCTAATTAAGAAAACTGTCATGGACGATCTGAACACCACTGAAAATCCACTTTGGATTGAGCAGTAAGAATTAAATAGCATTACCATGGCTAATGAGTATCTTTTATTTGTAATTAAATTTATTAATTTCAAATGTTATTTAGAAAATTGAAGCTGTATGAAGAGCAAGAATTGACAATGCAAGTCTTCTGCGAACCTGAAAACAATCAAATTCCCCCGCCTATGGAAAGGAGAGACTCTGTAGATATGTCGGTGGTAAGTATGAGTTTTTCTATAGTTAAATTAAATTGTATGTTGAATTTTCACATCATATTCTAATAAGCTTTTCAGGATAGTTTGTAACTTCATATTTGTAAATTTTAGGTTGACAATACTTATGCTACGATTCAGCACCCGAATAGAAGAAGTTCATTAAACACAATGCTGTCGCTGGGGGCTGGCGATTATGCAACGTTGGGTGGTTCTGTCCTACCACTAGACAACGTCAGCTCGCATAGTCAACAGGTAAACGTTTTATACTTATACATTTTTAATAAATATTGATACAATTTTTTTAATATTATTCAATATTTATATTTCTACTATTTTCAAATATTAAAAATGTCAAGACTCAATTTTTGATGTATCGCATTACTATTTTGATATATTAGAAAAGTGTCAATAAAGTAGGTATCCATTGTTATGTACCTGCCTAATTTCCTGAAAAATCAACATGAAATTTCTTATTAAGGTAATAAAATAATTTATAAAGAAAGTCAAATTTGCCGAATAAACCTAGGGTTAAATTGTTTTTTCCTGAAATTATTACACAGCAAATTATAATTTTTTTTATAATTATATGCAAAACAAGGCAAACAATCTTTTAAAAAAAATTAAACTTTTTTCGGCAGACAAATTTCGAATAGCTTTCAAAAGGTGCCTTTTTATGTCTTCGAAAACACTACAAAATTTTGCTGTTTTATCTTAATACTTGAGGTTCCACAAGAGGCTTAAAATTAATATTGAAATGTTATTGTTTTATGATTTTATCTGCTTTAGTTTTACATTTTTTTGGTCTAATATTGTTCTTAATTACTATCAATAGAACCTTCTTTACTATAACAACGATACATACAATATAATTTATTTTTTTTAATGAATTATTGAAGGAAGTTAGTCGACTGTTCTACATATCATGTGTCATAAATATTCAGGATACAGTCATTATAAAGTTTTTATTGGTGCCGATGTTTCATCCGAAACATGTGGGACATCATTAGGGCTTGTTTTGAGCTCTGAAGGTATTAAGTAAGCAGGTCAGTACTTGAGTACCTTCAGTGCTTGAAACACGCCCTGTTGATGACCAACATGTTTGGGTTGAAACATCGGCAGCAATAAAAACTTTATAATGACTGTCCTGAATATTTATCGCCCATTATTTATTTTTAGTTTATTACTTGTGATTGCTCACCCTAACCAACTCCTTTTCAATATATTCATGACAGTCAAATATTAATCCACTATTTTGAAATATTAAGTATTACTTATTTTTTTTTATAGATGTTCGAAGCAGCTCTTGGCTTCCAAGGTTCGACGTTTCAAGTCCCAGAAAACCCCGATTTGTTCAGAGCTAGATCCGAGCTACGTGTGAACAAAGATGGTCAACCAGAATTTGTATCAGAACTTATATGATTATGGTGAACTAATCTCATTTTTTGTAAATATTAAGTTAGTATTTGTGTGTATTGTCTTATTGGAAGGCATCCGTTCAATGTTTTCTAAATCCAATGTACATTCGTCATCGAGCTATGCCATAATTATGTTTATATGTTTTATTTATTTATAGTTTAGTGTATAAAGACATAGAAAAACTTTACGCTTTTTTTGTGTAATTTTTTGTTAACAGTGCCAAAAGTGAACGAATACTTGGATACTTAACACTGTTTATCTGCAGTTTATTTCTATCTATGTAATCTTATTGCGGTAATACTTCTTGATACAACTCCTGGCTTATGTACTTTAACTTAAAATGGCTAATTGATATGTTTTTCACCTTATTACAAAAGATACTTTGATATTTTATTAATTTACTTCATCATCAAGGATTGGACTATCGTCAGTTGTAGTGCTACTTTTCTTTTTTTTTATTATAGTAGAGCATTTGTGAAAATGTCCATCTGAAAGAAGGCTGGTTCATAGAGTGTCAATTATCTGGACTAATCAATAAAAGTTATTATTTGAGATATCTGATACAATTATCATCACCATTATCTCGGCCTCTTGTATATAATTCAAAATCTATTAAAAATATAACAGAAATAATTTGATAATTGTAATTTAAAGTATTCGCTTTACCTTCATTGGAATAGATAGCTCATATTATTGCTATTGACTAAATTAAAATTCTTAACAAAATTTAAACGTGTAAATTCATAATTTTAATGATTTAGGTCTTGATTTTGTTAAAACAAATATCCAGCAACACAACTTATTATAAATGATGATGCAATTAGAAACATTATTAAACTGTTTCTCCAGGTTGTGTGAGATTCTTTCGTGTTTCTATTTGAGCTGAATGAGTTTCAAAATATAAAACAACTGGTTATTTCAAATCTTGGAGGACACAAATTCTTCATTGTAGATAATTATACTTCAAAAATTGTAAAAAAAAAAAAAGAAGAATATCCAATTTTTTTTAAAGTAAGTAATTATTAATTTTCAGGATTTTTCTACTTTTTTTTTTCTTATTTTTGGAACAGAAATATTTTTCACTGGATATAATCCCTTCTTGATTTTGTGCCCATTTGATTACTGTTTTCTGTGTGAAGATGCTACTTCATAATTTTGCCGTTCCTTTTCTTTATTTTCTTGTCGTTTCCTAAGCAGTTCTTCAAACTCAATATTATTTTCTCTTCACTTCAAATTTGAATTTTTACATTCAAGAACGATCATCATTTTCAATAAGAGTTTCCTGTAATAACGGTTGAGACTTGTCACCAGACCTGGACCGAAAACATGTAAATTTGTATTATCTTTGTTGTTCATCACATGTTTATATCATATGTTCTGTTACAATTTTAATTATTTGAGTGTAAGTTGTATAATTGAGTAAGTCATTTGCAAATGATTTAATTATTCTTTCAGAATATTTAAATTACACGCAATTAAATAATAAAACTAATTTCATCATTCTTCTAGAACAATAAGTTTTCCTGACTTACAAATTTAATTACACTCAATGCAAATAATGACAATAAGTGAACATGTGATATAAACAATGAAAACAAGTGATGAATAATAAGTATAATAAAAATAATTTACATCTTCCCCTTAAGCCCACCATACACAGTCAATATTATTGAACATGTTATATGTCAATATAATTGTTGCAATATATTTGATAATATTAACTGTGTATAGGTACTATTTCGCTGGTATTGCCCACTGCGCCAACTGCTAGTTAACTGTTAAACAGTTAAGCACTGCTTTAGTGGAATAGATGGAACCTATTTCGTTGGTACTGCTCGGCAATCTAGGTATGTCATACCTATACTGCTCTGCTCCTTTCTGACCGTTCCCGAAGCAGTGAAGCTGTTGGCAGTACGACAGTGATCTTGATACCTTTCATTTCCTTTTTTTCTTTCTTTAAGCTAAACAAAGTTAAATGAAAAAAACGTTTAAAATTTAAACAAAGGTATAGTAAATTATTTTTTTAAGGTTGAAGTAACAAGATTATTTATAATACGAAAAGTATTTTACAGAGGAATTCAAATATACCTAAATCCAAAGGTAATATGAGATAAATACATAAATATTGAAAAATAAATTTGTCTTTTATAATTAAAATGCTGATTTACTGGTTACCTATTGATAAAACAGTAAAATATTGTCTGCTATGATTTCATTACAAATATATGATATTTGTTACTGAAATAATCATATTAACTAATAAGTAATAAATTTAAAATTAGTGATACATTCTCAATTCTAAAATAATGTTTTTTTCATCTTCTTTCCATCATGACACGGATATTTTCTATTTAAAATATTATAAGAAACAATAATTTTGCAGGTAAATATATATATAGATTTTTTAAGGAGCAAGGCTGGGTATTTGTTTCAGGGAGGTTTCTTTATCACTTTCCTTTAGGAGATAAGTTTGAAATTCATCTTTAGTTTGCCATTTCTTAATTTAAAGCTGTGTAGAATTTATTTTGTTTATTTTTAATTATATGAAAAACCTCAACCTGAGTGTCTATTACTGGGTCCGATTGTTTTAAGTTCTCCATGAATAATTAACTAATTGACTGTTGAGAAAATAAAATCTATGAAAGTCTAAATTTGCTGACAATTAAATCCATTTGCAAAGACCCATCGTCAGAACTTAAGTTGTGATTCACATTAATGTTAAAAAATTCTCTTAAAGTGAATCGCCAAATCACCAAAATATTTTATTTTTCTAAAATACAATTTTAATCACCTTGTATTTAATTTACCTATTATTTAAATTTCAATTAAATATATTTTTCCTGTAAACAATTTAAATTACAATTGTATTTTGGAAACATAAAATACTTGGTATTTTAAAATAATTTCTTGCCCAGGTCTGTTTGCACCATCGATGTACCATAAGTTTTAGTTTATCTGGTTTAATTTGACATCTCAGGAAAATATTTTAAACTGATTCCCAACTTTGTTAAATAAAATTTTGACTGTATCATCGACAATCCAGTTTATTGAAAATTGAATACTTGACACTCTACTGTAATATTATCAAAATATCTAAGTTTTGATGAAGCTGTTATAGCTTATAGCCTGTCGATTGTCACCGTACTTTTGGGGATTCCAAATTAATTTATTCATATCATACGAGAACATGTTAACAAATCAAGAGATAAACCGTAGAGGACGGTCGACATGTTATCTTCAGCCATTATTGGAGTTGAGTTGCCAGGAGCAGTATTTTGGAATATTACGCCGGTTAATTACCTGTGACCAATGATATTGACTAAAATAATGGATATTAAAAAAATCAAATTTTATATGTTTTAAATTGTTTCATTGTAGATAGCATTAATATAAGATCAACCGGTAGCGCTATCTCTCGACTGTGATCTGATCTATTTTATTCCTCATTAAAATAAAATAACGAATATGTACTTTTTTTTTAAATAATAGTTTTTAAGATTTGTATAAAGATTCCAAGTAATAATAGTGCCTTATATTGAATATAGAATTGTAAATTGTAAAAAATATATTTGTGTGGATAAGACATTTTTTTTTATGTTATACTGTGATTAATTATATGTATAATTGAAGATGTTTGTAATTTTCTAGTTAAGTTTTATATTTAGGAAAGATTTATTCTTTTATATTATCGTCAAGGTTGTATAATAGATATTTTGACTTTATTTTTTATTGTTTGATTTAAGTTTATTTTTAAAAATTATAATTTTTTAAATAATTGCTTCATCTCCAGAAAAATTTGCTGTTTTCTAAACACCTTCATTATTATTTCATTAATGAAGTTGAAGAAGTAACGACGAATGGAAAGTCTGATTCTGAGCATATTTCAATGCAGTACTTTTAGCCTTAAGATATCATCTATAACATACGAAACATTTTTGTGATATAATATGTTCAATAAGTCTTAACAATATTGTATGTTTTAAAAAAATGAAATAAAATATATTTCTGTGCCCTAAGTTGTAAATTTCCTTTACATGCTGATTTTAAACCACAAGATAACTTTTGGTTTGTAGTTATCTGGAAGGTCTCTACCGCGAGTTATCTTGTATTCACAGTTCAAATGTTTTATATCTACCACAATTAACACATAAAGGCATAAAGAATTGGTATGGATGTCTGTTGAAGGCCTTTTACTAACAAAATTTCTTAAGGTATGTATTATTTCTTTAAAGATTATAAAAATGTAAACTGAATAAATATTGAATGCAAAATTTTTATTAGAGGAAATTATGTTCTACATATGGAAGATAGATGATAGTCATGGCAGTCAGTTTTTAAGATTTTTATTGGCAATGTTTCAATTCATGCTTCTGCATCAGGGCTGAAAAATGTATAACATCAGAGATATAATATGATATTACAGATAATAGTTAATAATGATAATAGTGAACTATGAGTAATAATACTAATATAATAAATGATGTGAATACATGATTAGATAGCCAAATGCAATAAATACAATATGAGATATTTCATCATTCTACATTATTTATTATTATTAAATATTATCTGTTATATAATATTATACCTCTGATGTTATAAATTTTTCATCCCTGATGATGATTCACAAACTTTAGTTGAAACAAAACAGTCAAAATCTTAAAAACTGACTGCGTCCTATATATCTATTACCCATACATTTTTTTTAATATAAAAAAAAAGTTTTAGAGGAGTGGGGTAGCTCAGACTTCCAGGTCCCAGGTTCGAATCCGGCTGATGAGTAGTCATTTTTCATCAGCAGTGGGTCAACCCTCCTGGGGCAAACCCAGCCTCTATAAAGTGGGTACTCTTAATTAAATAATTAATTAAGGGGGAAAATCTGGCGGTTGAGCTTGACATTGACCCATCACCTCCCTATACAACCGTTGGCCTTATAACAGTACTTGCTCACATTGTACTGGACCCAAGACCCTTCATGGGTTGTTAGTGGTACAGGTTTAAAAAAAATTTATATGCACTGGATATCGTTTAGGTACTTATTTAGTAGCGGGTAGCGTCCGACTGCTATCTGCCAATGTTTATAACCTTAACACTGATAAGCTCTTAGTATTCATTTTTATTGTATTATATTCATATTATTATATCTTCGTATTCATAATTATTGTATTGTATTGATATTATTGAAATTGTGAACAAAAACAGAAACAAATGTAATAATAAAAAAAAAACTTTTATTTTACAACATATATATTAAAATACACCAAAATATTATAAATATATAATTAAAAAATATTGCAACATATATATCAAAATAAATGAAATAATAAAAATAGACAAAAAAGAAATCCTCGACCCCTCTAACCACGTTTCTTTCCTTATAGAAACGGTTTTGTTACAACTATGAAAGCATTTCCATTTAATCTTCCCGTCGAACTTCATTTTATGACCTTCATCACAATATTTGACCTTTGCAAATATCCCGGCGTCTTGAAAATATTTTATAGCCTCTTCTTCTGAAAACGGCAATTCTCACAATGTGAGAACATCCATAATTATATAACACTAACTCACAGCTAACACAAGAAACAAAAAATAAACACGGGAATAACTTAAGTTAGATGAGATAAGGGAGGTTATGTGAAATGAGATTAGATAAGAAGGGAGGTTTTGACGCTACCTGCTACTAAATAAGTACCATCGTTTGTAACGACATTGAATTGAACAACTAAATTCCATTGCCCATAAGATGATCGTCTTCATAAAAGCGTATTGGTTAAGTGAACACTGTCATTATAACCAATATCTGTCTATAATGGCAGGTATTTTATGCCTACTGTATACGTACAATCGAGATACAGATTCTTTAAATTTTTGTAAAATTTTAATTTTCTCATTTGTTCCTCATGTTTTCCTTCTAGCTCCTCTGGAAATATTTCGTAGGCCTATAAATAGTAACTTAGTTTTTTTGTGTCTCCTGCACAGTCATATAAAATAGTTGGGCACTTCTTTCTTGTCGACATGTATTTTTTCTAGTTCATTTATTTCTTTTATTATATGTATGCATGTCTTGTAAAAAAAAAAAATAGTCTGAACAAAACCAAAGGGAATATGTCATTCAGGATTTCTGCAATGCTGTCTTCGATGTCGTCCTTTGCTATGTTTTTAGTTAATTCAATTTTAAATTGAAGCAGGCAGCTATTAAAGTACCAATCATAATTGTGGTATATATTTTTCAACAAATTTTTCAAGATTTTTATCATGATCCCTTCATGAGTGTTGAAATAAATTTGATAAAAATCTTGGATTTATTTTTTTTTAAGTAGGAACATCAAATTTATACAAAATTTAAAATATTTAAATTTGAAAAAAAAAATGAAAGAAATATAAATAGCATAGATAAGCCCATACACAAATAAAAGATAAGAGATTGATAAAAATTAGACTGTTCTTTATTCTCCTTTTTCTAACATTTTTTTCTTTAATTTACCAATTTGACAGATTAGGAATTGAACAAGTTAAAGAAAATAAAAGTAGAAGAATTTGAAAAGTAAGAGAGTTAAACGTGTTAGATCAAGGTTGGTAATATTTTATTAAACAGAAGAACAATAAAAAAAAAAAATCAATATATATGGAAATGTATAAAAGAGTTTGAGATGTTAAAATCAATTAATAAGTGGAAGTGGCTTCTGTTTGTTAATAAATTTGAAACCTCAAGATTCAAAGTTAGTGTATATATCATATTTATCTCTGCATTAAACCAGTAAAAATAATTACGAGATGTAAATGTAACAGTGACCTTCAAACATATTCTAATCAATTTCAAAGAATGAAATCCTCAAAATTATTTGGTCCTTCTGAAATATGGCAATCTGCTCTAAATAGTACATATCATTAGTTTCTTGCAAAAAGTCTTTAAGGAAACTTTTATGAAATTAAGTAACTAACTACTTGAATTTTCTCCATGTGAAATCAGAACATTGTTCAATTATTTAACTATTTTTAATATCTAATGAGATTTGAGTCACTCTGGTGCATTTACTGTATCAATAAATAAAATTTAAAATCACAAAAACATGCTTAAAAGTTTCTCAAGATAAAATAAAACTGCTTTTTAAGTTAAGGCAGTTACACAAGCTTTCAATAATAGAGCACAGTATATTATAAGTTACATTTGAATGTTGAATGAACAACATATTTTATCAAGTTGAATAATATTTTAAACATTACGCACTGTTTCTAAATAGTATAATAATTTCTTTGATATATTAAAGTACTTGCATGCAGCAAGAGAATATTTATATAAAAAGATGTTTAAACAACTTTTTTTCTAGTTTTTAAAAATTTCAATAAAATGTTTACTCCTTTTCAGTCAGTAAGATTTATTAACACATAAAACATTAAAAAAAAAAAATTCACCTGTTTTTAGTATATAACTTTTCAGTTATTTAAAGTTTGAATATGTATTTAATTTTCTAAATAAGATGGAAATAAGAATGAAAATTGTAAAAAAAGTATTATATTTTATAAAACATTAATATTTACAGTACTAAATACAAATAAATAAATTGAACGTTACTATAAACATTATCACAAATAATAAATCATGCATGGTACCCTAAAACTTGCCCAACTGCAGCAAATTCATCTTTAGTAAGAGGTTTTAAGTGAAGTCCAGGAACTGGCTCTTCAAATTCTAAGTCCCTCAGTTTATTAACTTTCACTTTAAGTTCACTTCTTATTTTATTCACTTCAACATCAAGAACATTCTGATCTTCATTGAGCATAGTCTTCGCTTTCTCTTTGGGTAATCTAACCAGTAACGGACCGACAGCCATCCAAACTTTTTCTTCTTTCATCTTCAACAACGCTCTGATGCCTTCCCTATTCTCATTTCTTCTTCGATCAATAGCCACCACTTCTGATTTATCTCTCAATATCTCTTCTGCTAATTCTTCCACAGGCACTAGAGCTTTCAAACTATTAATTGGATTCTCCATTTGAGTTTTTGATTTATATTGATATAAGAAGAAACAATTAATACCACATCATAATAAAACAATACTACAGGCAAAAATAAGTTAATTTAACTTAAACCTAGATTTAAAACCTGCTCACCTAGAGCTTAATATAACCTACTAATACATAACCTCCAAGTAAACAAACCTTATGTAACCTTTTCTATTGTCTGTGAAAAGTGTCACGTATAACGGATTATAAGTTTCGTTTCATTGCAAGATATTAGGATTGCCTCAGAGCAAATAATTTACAATTATTATTATTTTGATGTTTTCAAAAAATTGTTTCTAAAGTTTTAGCGAAAGTAAAGTTGGATATTGCCAAGTTGAAACACCTGTGAACCATGTTGTTTTGACCTGTTGATCAGTATTGTCATAATTGGAAGTCCATAACTTATTGGAAATCATTTTGATGAAGTATTTTTTTCAATTATGGATAAGTTGAAGAGATTTTTAAATGGCAATGAAAGGGATGATGACAGTACTACTGGTATTTTTCCAGTAAGTTTTGTTTAATTTATTATTACAGATGTTATTTTTTTTTAATTACAGTATTTTATTGAATTTTTTTTCTTTCTAGGATTTGGAAAGCCACTCCCTTAGTTGGTCTACCAGGATTAAGGGATTTATTGTATGTTTCATATTAGGTCTTATCATTTCAGTGTTCGCTAGTTTATCATTATTTTTGCATAAGGGACTATCTCTGTTTGTCATATTTTACACAATTGGGAATGTAGTGTCAATGATGAGGTAAGTGATCAGTTTCAAGAGAATAAGTTATTAGATATAGTATGTTAAATTTCCTCCTGAAAATCATTACAAATATTGTTTTCAATGTCCATATTAGCTGTGAATGTAATAAAATAAGTGTCATGTGGAAGAATATTATATATACAAGTGTTATAATAAAGTCGTTAAAAATGTAGTGTCCAGTCTGTTTGATGGATGTGCAAAAATTACATTGATCATGTTGTTGATGAATTTCAGAAATAGCTAAATGTATCTGAAAGTAGACATTTGTCCCTTGGTCCATCCTGAACTGGAAAGGCTTTAATAATCTCATTTAGCCTTAGATTTTGATAAGTGAGGTTACTCCAGTAAACATGGTTGTCAATACTTGTATAGAGTACTACTTCACAAGTGTCACTCCACCAGGATGGATGGGGACAAGATATCATGTTCACGCTTTCTATGGGATTCTGAAAATGGCTAAGTGTGTCTGGAAGTAGACTGAGATGAATGAATCTTTTTAGCAAGGTCTGTACCACAACTAGAAAGGAACTGTTGGGGACTTGTTTACATTTTTTTTTTTTAGTAACTGAAAGTTGGAAGCCAAAATGTAATGAAGACCCTTATTTTAACTGAAACAGACCCTTGGAAAGTATCTGAAAATCATAAATCACCATCTAAATAAAGGCAGGTTACACTTCTGAACACTATTCTCGGAATCTCATCTTGTGCCATTCCCTCATGTTGGAGTGACACTTGTGAAGTGGTTACTCAGATACTTTCAGAATTCCATCCGAAATGTCATTGATGTGATTTTATTCAAGTCACCATTTATTAATGGCCCTTATAAAGTAGTACCTAAAAGGAGGAAGTTAGTGTGTTTTTAAAAAAAAATTGTATTAACATTAAATTAATCGTATAATCAAATCTATCATTGGCAATTCAGATAATTCATTACAATTTGTTATTTCTCAGACAAGCTATAAATAAAATATACAATTATTGTCAGTCCATCAAATTTTTCATAATATTAAATAAAAATTTTATGTGGATTACTATTAGATTCGACCTTGAATTAATCCATAGATTATTGAGAAATTATCAGCTTTTTTTATGAGTAATTTACTTAAATAGTCTCTATAATTTTTATTTATTTTATTGACACATTTGGCATCTACCCAATGAAGTCATTAGTGGCATATTATACAACGGTACTAACGGATCCAGGATTTAATTTTGGGAGTGACTTCAGCCCGAAAGATTAATTTTTTTTATAAATATATTAGGATAATGACTTGGGAAGTAAGAAAGAAACTAACTACCTGTACAAAATGGTCTTTAAGTGATTGTTGAAGTCCTATTAACTGTAATTAGACAATCAATAATACTTTAATTAGATAATAAATAATAAAAAAGATAATTTTTTTCATAAAACATGGTTGTATTTTACCATTTGGGAGGAGGGGGGGGGGAGCTTCAGCTTGAAATCCCCTCCCGTAGATATGCCCGTGTACAACAGCTAAATTATTTCCTGCAAATAGTTTTAACGGAGATACCTCCAGCTAAATACAAATTAAATCTGGATTATTTCTTTTCAATTATTTATTATCTTTATTAAACAGACAAATTTAATCTTTAGTTAAAATTGATTTAAAAAAAATATGAATGTTTATTTATGTGTTGCAGTACTTGTTTTCTCATGGGGCCTATCAAGCAATTTAAAAGAATGTTTGCCGAAACACGCTTGATTGCTACTATTTTAGTTCTTGTGATGATGGGCCTAACACTTTTTGCTGCATTATACGTAAGTAATACATGGAATATATTTACTCAAGAAGTTGCATTGTTGATAAAATTTAATCTAATTTCTTTTATTATTTTAGTTCCATAAAGCGGCGATGTCTTTGTTCTTCATGATACTCCAGTGGCTCGCAATGACCTGGTATTCTCTTTCTTATATACCTTATGCGAGAGATGGAGTGAAAAAGTTTTTCGAGTCTTGTATCGCATAAAATATTTTTAATTCATATACGCAATCAAGTTTTTAAGAATATTGCACTCCATCATAACTTTTGATAAATTTATAACTTGTTACTATTTATTTTTAATCAGTTAAGAATGGTTCTTTATGATGATGCGATAGTTCAGGTAATTGATGAGAGTTATGAAGTTGCACAATATTACATGATACGTATTCATTTGTATAGTTTTTAATTAATTCGAACTAACTCAAATATTTACTTAATCTGTTAGTTCTAATAATCATTTTAGAAAACAACAAAGAATTTTTGTTTGTATAACTTTCAGGATTGTACTATGAAGTAATAAATGAAAGTACAAAATTGCAATATATGTAAAAAATAAAAATATTTTGTTTTGAATTTCTCAGAATCTGCAGACTGAATTTAAGTCATGTGTGATGGGGTGTTTATGAATTGATGTAGCAATAAAAATGTGATAATATTGAGATGAACCCGGTTGTATGTTATTTAATTATCAGTTTTATATATGTACAAATGAATGAAATAGTATTAATTTTGCATTATGGACTGTATATATTTTTTTCTAGGAGATATATCCTTATGAAATTACCAATTATAGTTTAAATAATATTGTATTTTTGTTGTTTCTGTACTGAATTGTAAGAAATATGGTCCTAATTTGCAGTTTATGAAATTAGTTTTTAAATTTTTATTTACATGGGTTGCAAAGAGTGATTTTTTAAAAATTGAATTGTAAATATTTTATTCAGATTTTCTTTTGGTACTTTTATCAGTTTAAGGGTATGATTCAGTTAAACCTATGTGTCTGTGCCATGGCGCTACAATTTCTAGGAACTTCAATTATATCTTAATATTCAAATTTAATTAAAAACCTATCAAATTATAAGAATAATTTTGGATTTTTAATATAAAAGGTTATTTAACTGTGTCAAATAATCTTGATGTGAAGATAAGATATGGAGAATATGAACTTTTGCCAAAACTAGTATGTTGGATTGGTATAGGCTATTTTATGATTAAGCCAATATATTGAATAATTTAAACCATATTATCCATATCTTGGCAACAAATGTATTTCACCGCGGATAGGTGTCATTTTTTTCCTTCACCATTCATCTTGATCATGGTGAATCTGGTTTTATTAGTAATTTGTAACACAATAATTTAATAGATTAAGTATCGTATAATATATAATATTTAATTAAATAATAAAAACTGAAATTCATTTTGATCTGGTCAAAAACTAGGGTGAAATGCACTTTGCAATCAACAACAAAATTGAAAGTTCTACTCAGTGAGATGATCTAAACGTTTCTGGCTTAGATTTTTTTCTTAAAATTAATTTATTTTGTTGTAAAGTAAATTTTTCAGAAAATGCTTTTAATCTACTGTTCCTCTAATGTAATAAATCCAGATAAAAACATAGCAACAGAAACATATGGCGATTGTTGGTGGAAGCTTGACAGTTATATCATTTCAGTAACAATAATTCATAGAAAAGTAAATATAAAATATATTAAACTGACCAATAGACACTTAGTAGTGAATGTTAGATGTTTTTAAAAATTGAAAATAAAATATGTTTGCTATTTACTGCCGAGGTTTTTTTAAAAATATTTTTAAGTTTTATTTTTATACGATAACAAGTAAAGGAACAAATGAGCTAAACCAATCTCAAGTTGTTTTGAGTGCTTCCATCACTTTTTGTTGTACGATTGTTTATTCATTTTTTTTCTAATCAATATATTTATTATGTGCAAATTGTAAGTACTTAAGTATATTTTAAAATATGATTTTTTTTGTCCAAAAGAGAAGATAATTTCTAAATAATATTCAAAAGTTCCTGATGAAAGTTGATATATTCTTATTGTAAATTTATGAAAGTGATATTTTAATCTACCTATTTAGGTAAAGTCTTCAATTTGATCAATTTTAGTTCAATTTTTTAAATAAAATAATTAGAAAAACATATTACAACACTTAATATAAGACTTATGTTTTATTGTGTGTCATAAAGATACACAAAAGTGGTTATATTACCAAAAATAATCCCAAAATATGAAAACTAATCTTTATTTATCATTCTAGCTTTACTCATAATTAATGTGGTCAGATATTAGGTTTTAATACTAGTAATTTTATGAATTAACACCTAATTGCATTGAGACTGATTGTTGCATTTATGCCAAAAAGAAAATAGTTTCCATAACATATTTTTTCATTATGTAAACCATTTGGATATTAATTTTTAACTTTTTATAAGTCATATTTTATTACTATTCATCTCAGAAGAAACCTTAAATACAGTTAATTTTGTTTTGTTTATGTTAACATGTATTATATTATGAAATATGTATATTTTTGTAAGTTATTTATTATCTAGATCTGTTATATTTCTTGATGTGTACTAAAATTTAAATACATTTTTAAAATTACTTTTTATCACTTATTCATTTTACCCAAGAAATCTGTTTTAATGTATTTTCGCTTCTTCACTATTGCAGGTAGGGAAGCTTTTCGTTCATAAGAGAAGTGAAAGTATGTTTCAGAAACGGTTCCACCCATAGATTTTATTTTTTAACCATACCCATACCTCTACCTATAAGTATTACATATGCCTTGAAATATAAGTAATTATTTAATCTAATAAAAATAGTGAGGAAGTTATACTGGCCCAAACTGGTTCGATTTTTCTCCCCCACAAGATGGATCTTAATTCTATTTACATAGTAAGTCCTAGATAATTCCTGGCTGAGTATGGTAAGGAATCATAATAAGAGTATTTCACAATTCTAAAAAAGATCCTCAAATAGAGACAGCATAAGTTGAGTTAATAATTAATTGAAGAAATTTGCAACCTGAGAAATTCAAACATAAACCTGATAATAAAATCAGTAATAATTAATTAACCTATAAATACAAGTTAACTAATCAAGCATAATTAACTTATAAATAAAATAATACTAATAAATTGTATGTGCGCAAACTTTTTACAAGAAAATATCTTAACTGATTTGGAGCGCCTTAAGATTTCAAGTAATATCGATCTGCCTATTTTATTTTATTCATCAGTAGGCTCTCTGGTGTTGATAAAGATTATTTTATAACAAGATTCCAATTATCCAAGCAAAATATCTTTATTAATAAACAATAGAGAAGAAAAAAATAATATATCAGCATATTACATTTTTTGTAATTTGAAGTTTTGGGTATAATTTACTGATTTCCTTAAATTTAGTTTTTAAGAAACTTATTTCTTTTATATTTATTTATTATATAAAAATAAAGTGATTGCTGGTTGAAGATAATGCGTTAAAAATAACACATAATATTTACTCTGATCAATAAAGCAAAAAAATAATAACTTTAAATCGAAAAATAATAGTTAAAATCAATGGCTAAAGATAGCAGCACCTATCGAGAAAACAGAAAAAATTAATAGTTGTAATTATCGCCGCAAGATGCCAGCACTATACAGACAGCGATTCCGAAGAGAAATCCAGCTCGAAAATTTTTATTTTGTATTAGGACAGTGGGAGGTCACAGGAGCTAACTACCAGGATGGGCAGCAGCTAACAGGAGCTCAACTATCAGGAGACAGGAGCTATGGTCCGATGGTGCTGCCGCCTCGTGGCAGCCGCTAGAAGCTCAAGTGCACCTGCACTTAACCCTACCTACTAGTTAAGCTCCTTTGACCTCCCACTATCCTAATACAAAATAAAATTTTTCGAGCTGGATTTCTCTTCGGAATACGTGTCTGTATAGTGCTGGCCTCTTACGGCGTTAACTATAACTACTATTTTTTTTCTGTTTTCTCGATAGGTGCTGCTATCTTTAGGTATTGAATTCAATTATTATTTCTAAATAGTCGATTTATTATTACTTTTTGTTTTATTCATCGCAGTTAAAATTATATATAGTTTTTTAATCACACAATGTGTCTTATAAATTATTATTTATTATGATAGATGAGTTATAAATTTCATTATGTTCTTATTAACTGAATAAATTGTGAAGATAAAATGTAAAAATAAAAATAAAACATTGCCATTATTTTTACTTTAGTTATGATAAAGTAATTCTAAAACTGTTTGTTTAACTTTTTTAACTTAAGGATTTATTAGAATTTGTAAATATCAATAATGAATTCAATTATGATTTAGCTGTGTATATTGTAAAAAATTATAGGTCATTTAAATAATTTGGCATTTAGCATGTTTTTTAAGGAGGTTTACTCTACAACCACTAGTTATATGTGAAGAAATAAATGAAGATGAGTAATTATTTTACACAGTTGTAAATTTTCTGATTCACAACTGTAAGTGCTTACTGATAACAATAAATAAAGTGTGTGATAAGCATAAGGAAGAGTATTGAGTGTCTTCATACCAAACGGAGACATATGTCATATTTAAGAAGTTGAGAAAAAGCTAATTTTTTTAACATAGCTTCACTGTAAACCAATTATAATGATTGTTTTTTTGTAATTCAACCTAATCTTTCTTAAATAAACACTTCAGAATTGAGTTGAACCTACAAAACAAAAATTGAATCTTTCTTCAACATAATAGATGTCCGTCTTTGATATGAAGCCACTCAATTAGTTAATCTTCGGTCCTGTTACTTGCTTGGTTATTCATACAGCTCCTTTTTTAGCTTTTGAGATGTTATTAAGCTTCCTTTTCTTATGGGGTGAGTCCATTGGGGTGACCATAAAGGTTGTGAAACCTTTTCTAGTAAGTTTGTAAGTGTTCGATGATAGTTTAAATGAGTAAATCTATCTCTTCTGATTCTCGATTTGTGCTGCTATGTTTACAATGCTACTTGAAATACTATTTCAACAATTCTCATTTATTTGTTTTTAATAGGAGTTAAAATTATGTATAGTTTTTTAATCAAAGTAAATTTTATTTGTATTATTATTAGTGGAAGTAAAATGTAAAACAATTAAGTACTATCATTTAAAATATACTATTTTGTACTTATGACTATGATTAAATAATTCCACCTTTCCAAGAATGTGTTATATTTTCCCTAAGTACTTATAAGGGAGAAATCTCATAGTTTTTCTGTAAAAATTATGGTTAGATTAAAATAAACTGTTCTTGTAAAAATAAAGATTTAATTATTCTTTCACACTAACCATGTGCAAAATAATTATATTTTCATAGTAGCTCTTCCATATATTAAATAAAAAGAAAATGAACCTAACTTTCAGAATCCTCAAATAGAAAAAAATCATATAATTTTATCAAACTAATTACTTCATATATTTATAAACGAATCCAATTTAACTAAACTTGAATTAAATAGTTAGCTTACCAATAATGTAATATTAACTTTTAATCCTGTTTATTTTTTTAAATATTGAGCTTAAAAATATTAAATATCAGTCCCTATTAGGATGCGAGACAAAATCAAATTCTAACCATATTATTTTTATTAAATTGAGATGATTATATAGTTGTAAAATTGTAAGGATGGAAAATGGTCAGGGTGTGTAGTCAAATAAGCATATTTGAGAGCTAGATGCATTTTTAAAAATGTATTGAATTTAATAAAAGCTACTTTTAATAAAAACAATATTGTTAATGTTTTTCTTTCATTTGTCTCCTACTATACAAACTGATATGTCATATTTTCAAACTAAATTTTGGCAGTTTTGACATACTGGTATACAATACTGGCATTGCATCAATATGAAATAGTTTTAGTTTTTAATTTTTTTGAGGCACCTCATTTATTTATTTTATTTGTTATATTTTTGGTCTTACATTTTTTAAATTATTTGTCAGGGTCAGATTCAAAATCTTTAAATTGATGCAAAATATAATAATACTAAAAAAAATATAGCATTTTAAAATATAAAGCCTTCAGTTTGAAAGATATAAAAATGCATTTTTCTTATTATTAAATAACTTTTTGATTACTATAAATGAGGCACATACACTATAAAAAGCAATATACACAGTAGACATAGAACTGTAATTTAACTTTTTCCATTACCATTTTTCAATTAGATTATCCACTTTTGAGAAGGCTATTAGCCAATTTTTATTGGATATCCCGTATATTCATATGGTGAGATCAAAATAAAAAAGAAATTACAATGTAAAATAATGATAATTATTAAAATAATAATAATTTTCATATGATCCAAAGACTCAATACACAAGCAATCCATGTACAAAAATAGTTCAAATACAGACAAACTTCAAGTTTTACAAATGGTATTATGAAATAAATTATTTTAAAATTGAATGAAAACATTAATATTAAGTGATAACATGAATTTTAACAGGCAAATCAGTCTTAATAATAAGAACAATAACAAAAAATGATTAAGATTTATAACAAAATTAAAAAAATATATATCTAAATTTAAGTGAAAAGTGTGTATTATAAACACAATGAAAAGCTAAACAATCATAAAATGGTTAAAGTTAAGAAATACTGACAGAGGAAGGTAATTGCTAAAAACAATATAAATATAGGTTATATACAAGGTTGTTTTATAAATATATACATATATCGAGAAACATGCATTGTTCTCTGTGTAAATATACATATACATCCAAAAACATGTAGTTGACAATCACTTGGCAGCTCTTTTCCTTTTAACAGGTTCATCTTTCTTAACATACTCGCCAGCTTTGTTGTTGATATTACTAGCTTGTACCGTTGGCGCATCTCTCCAACTGGGTTTAGGCGTGCTATCTTTAACCTTCTTAGTTTTTCTGACCGGTTTCGGTTTGCTAGGACTGGCGTCATCGTCGGCTGCCAATGAATTTGTTTTGTCTTTGATAGCTTTCGATCGGGCTCTCTTAGGCACAGATACTTCTTCTTCTGATTCGGATTTTTCATTTACCTCTACCTCTATAGTCTTTCTTTTACCTCTACCCTTTTTAGGAGTTTGGTTCTCATCGTTTACTAAACTAAAATCCAGTTTCCCCTTTGAATTTGGTAATGATTTTAACTCTTTAAGAAACAATTCTTTACAGTATTTGTAATCAGGAGTTTCATCATATTTCAATTTTCCAACGTAATGCAAATACTCCGCTATAACTGCAAAAACAAAAAGAAAGTTTATTATGGGCTACAAAATGTTAGCAGTTCATGAACATTTGTACAATTATAAGCAAATTTCTAAATGTTATCATATCAGGACCGCCATTAAGAATTTTATATCTTAAAGATAATATCTAATCTTCAATAGAAAATACTTCATTATACCCTCTGGAGCGATTTTCAACACTTTGAAACTTTGGGTATCAGCTGTATATTCGTGTACAGCACTATAAATAGATATAATGAGAGCCTATCTGTATGTGACAGACCTCGATGGGGCCGTCCCTGAACTGCGAGAACGGCAAATGTAGTGAGAGCAGTAGCTGCTCAAATCAGAAGAAATCCCATTCGAAAACAACAAATCATGTCTCAGCAAATGGAAATCTCTGTCAGATCAATGTCTCGCACAATAAAAAGTGACCTTAGGATGAATGCATTTCAAAGAATGACAGGACAAAGACTAACCACTTCCCTTAAAAAAATTAGAGTGGATAGATGCAAAGTGCTCCTTGGCCATTACATCAAAGATCTTCATCGAAATATTTTGTTTAGCGATGAGATAATTTTTACAATTGAAGAAAAATTTAATCACCAAAATGATCGTGTGTACGCACACAGCTATAAAGAAGCCCAAAAAGTCATTGGAAGAGTGGAAAGAGGTCATCACACTTCCTCAGTGATGGTTTGGTGGGGAGTTTGCTTTGATGGCACCACAAAGCTACATTTTTGTAAAAAAAAAGGAGTTAAACAGCCGCTAAAAACTACCAGGACGATATTTTGACACCTGTTGTCAATCCTCTAAATGATACTCTGTTTGCTGGAGATTATTAGATTTTCCAGCAGGATTCTGCTCCACCTCACAAGGCCAGGTCAACTCAGCAGTGGCTGCAAAAGAACATTCCAGAGTTCATCTCTGCCTCGGATAGGCCCTCAGGAAGTCCTGATCTCAACCCACTAGATTATCGGCTTTGGTCCGAACTGGAGAAGATGGCATGCCACAGAGTACACCTTAACTTGGAAAGCCTCAAACAATCTCTGATCCGATCAGTTGAGCGCTTTCCTCAAGAAGTTCTGCACGCTGCTATTGATGACTGGCCAAGGAGATTAAATGCCTGTATCAAGGCAAAAGGGGGAAATTTTGAGTAATTTCTTTTTTGTTTTACTCTCTATAGATTATTTTATTGCTATACACGTTATTTTCTAATAAAGTTTTAGAAAAATTTAATTTTTCTGTTGAAATCTGCACATATTTTCTTGTAATAATATTTATGACAGAACTAGGTAAAGTAACGACTTTCACCAATTGTGTGCACATATAATCCAAATATATTAGGATGAGGAAGGATAGGTATGTAATATGACAGTTCTTGGATGGATAAACTAATTCAAATTTATTTTGAAAAAAAAAAACATACCATAAGTGGGAACCTTTTTATCATTAAAAGCCGTGCAGTAAGGTTATACATTGATAATGGAGGCCGCAAAATTTTTTTTTAGAAGTAAAATAAAACTTAACACATTTATTCAACTTAATTCTACTGGTTTTGAAATTTTTGTAACCTAAATAATTAAATATGAATCATAAAGATAACTCAAAAACTAATGGGAAATGTAGCTAGCCGACGGATGCCACATACGGCTCCGAGAGCACAGGTTCCTCACCTGTTAAATATACTAATATTAATTTTAAAAAACCGCAAATATGCGGCACTAACCAACTGAACTTCTTTTAAAATTTTACTCTGATTTAACTTGAAATATTTAATTTATTTTTTCTTCAAATCGTGAAAATTGCTAATCATTAAATATACAGTTGCAGTCATAGAAATTCCATCACCGGTTTCTTTTGATTCTTATGTTAATAACGTCGATTCCAGTGAATGTTGTTGCTTATCTTTACTTATTAAGGTTACAAGAAAACTTAAACAATATTTCTCAGTTTAGTTTAAACTAATACCAGGATAAAAGATGTAATTATGACCTGCATCAAAAGCTATACTCATAAAAAAACATTAAAATTGTGACGTTACATGAAGTAAAGAAATTTTCACAGGAAATACTAAAGAGGATAGAATACCACCAATCAACGGTAGTCATAGCTTTGAAAAAAAAAAAAACATACGAGCACACACTAAAAAACTGAATAATATTTACCTTTAGGAATTTGTGGATAATTTTTCGACAAATAACTCTTGACATTAGACATCAGTTCCTTTTTCTTTTCATAAACTTTTTCAGCATTTTTCAAATCTTTTTCCCAGGGTAAAGTTGAACCCAGCCACTGAAGTAAATTGAAACCAAGAATTTCCAAGTCCCCGCGTCGAGTAGGCACTACAAATAAACAATTAATGTTGTTGAGGATAGAATAAAACAAACAAAAAATATATATATAACAACCAATAAGATGAGAAAGTTATGGTATAAAAGTTTTAAACATTAGAAAGAAAGATTTATTTAAAAAGTCCGTGGTTAATTATAACTATTTTACTCGCTTCAGAAGTTCTTCTTAAATATTCCGTTAATGTTTTTTAAGAATTTAACCAAACTGGTTACAAAATTTTGATTAGAAATAAATACAGATAAGACAAAATTAAAGTTAGGTACAGAAATGGTGGTGATTTCAGTGATAGTGATACAGGCAAGAGGTTCGAACAAGTAGAAAAATTAATGTGATTTAGAATATAGAAAAATATAAGGTTTAATTAAAGTAATTAATTTATTAAATTAATTAATTAATTAAAGGTCTAAAAAATTTAGAAAAAAATAAAATTAAAGAGAAAGGTAGCCAGCCACTTCTGTCCTGAATACGTCAGAATTCATCAGAGGATCATGGCTTCCCTCCGTCTATGATTTAGGCATGAAATCACTTATATTTTGTTTTTTACCTTCACTTATTCGGACTGAACATTAGTGGTAAGCCCAACCTTTTTGTTTATTTCTATTATTACCGACAGCAGATGGAAAACATCAAAAATAAGAAACAAAAACACTAACACAGAGAAAAAACATTTAAATATTTGTTTCTCATAGTTCGTGAAATGTTTAAATGCACCCTCTACTGATATGGGGCTATCCCTCTACTTATGGCTAAGTCAGAAGCTTGATCTCTCTCTTGTTCGAATCGAGTATCATAAAAAAGTTGATTCTTTGGTACGATTATGTGTGGTTCACAATCACTTCGGTCACACTTGTTCATGGAGTGCCAAATGCATCAGGTTTTATTGGAAAGAGTACAAAGGCGACCGATCTTTTGACTTAGTTACTAATAATTTTCCTACCATTAAAGTACTGGTCTTACCTTATCCATTTACAGTTATACAGATCATAAGTCGACTTTCCACATTTAGATTACGTCATACTTACACTTACTTACTAAAACCACTTTGGACATACGCATCACAAATATACGGAATTGCCAAAAAAACTCACATTCAGAAATTACAAATATTCCAGGCCAAAACCTTCAGAACAATTACTCAAGCACCTTGGTATGTTAGTAACTTAACTCTCCACAAAGACTTACACATGCAAACCGTCACAGAACATATACAAACTTACTACAAAAGGTTTCACAACAAGCTCTATGGTCACCCCAATAGACTCATCCAAGACATGGCCAATAAAAACATGCCCGATAACATCCGCAGAAGGCTGAAAAAGAGTTGGATGAGAGATCTCCTTAATTAGCCTCAAACATGACTGAAGATAAACCACTGGGTTTTTCTCTTCCTCATGCCTATCATGCCCTTTCTCCTAGTCTATTTGTACAGTTATCTCATTCACTGGTTGTCAGTGGACATTGACAGTTGTGAATTAAAAAATAAAGAGGAAAAAAAAAAAAAAAAAAAGATTACATCACGTCACATAACCATAATCGAACTTATACTTATATTACCCAGCTGTGGAAAAGACATAGTAATAGATATAAACCTATAATTATTATATCACTGAATACTATTTCACGTTAAGGGTGTTATTGACAAAAAAGTGTATACTTTTTGAGTTCGACTCACCACTGTTCCAATATTAAAGCCTAGTGAAATGATGATGTAGTGACTTTATTTTTAGAAAGAAAAACAAAAGTAGAGAGTACAATTCGCTAATACCTCTAAAATTTTGAATCCAACGGTATCCCATTCATGGCATTTGAGCATGACAGGAGCTTTATTTGGTACAAAACGATTTTGAGCCTTACTGTATTAATATATGAGAGGATAGTGAAAACAAAACACATTCAAATAAAACTTAAGTTAGAATAAATATTACCTCCTAAATGCCAATCTTGACTTGTGTATTCTATTGTACCATTGTGAGCTTTTTTCGGATCTCTCTTAAACTCTCCAACATGATATTTACAAGATAATCCAAAATCGACAAGAAATATATGATCTTCAGTTCCTTTCTCCAACCCTAATAATAAATTTGCTCCCTTAATATCTCCGTGCACATAACCATTGTCGTGAATGTAATGTAATATATCAATCTAAAACAAAATTATAAATAATAATTAATAAATCTGTCTAGATTATAATTATTTAAATTGAGAATTTATTAATCACTTTATATACAGTTGGAGATTAACCACTTTTAAAATTATAAGAAGATATTATGACTTCAATTTTATATAACAAATAAATTTTGCAACTTGATAGTTCTTTCTACGCATGGTAATATATAAATGATAAAAAATAAAGATAATAAAAAATCATTATCTATCAATAATGTATATCATATATCTCATGTGAAGTTGTGGTTTTAAAACATGATTATATAATCAAAAATTTCTGTTACAAAATAAAGTGACAATGTTATTTCCTCATAGTGATTGACTAACCAAATCCATTGTTTTATTTTTCCTAATAAACATTCATTTTTTATGCTAAGGATTGAAATCATCAGTAGGTACTTTTTCAAAGCATCATTTCAAATCCATTTACGAATAACTAACTAGCATTAGCTGAAACAAAACAACGCTCAGTGGCCAAAATCCTTACTGTTAATGTTATGGAGCATAGTTTTTTTTTCTTATTACAATTAATCTATTATTGAAGTATCTTCCCTTTCAATTTTTATATATTTTAAAACATAAATATAATAGCCCGCAGAGAACAGACACCTTTTTATCAAATGATTAACATCCATCTAAAGCTTGGTGAATGGCTTCACCATATTGTAACTTAAACCCACTAATCTTTTAGTTAAAATAATGTATCATGTTAAATATTGTATACAGGGTATGGTGTTTCAGGATTAAGTGGCAAAACTGCCAAAATGAACTAAGAACCTTAATAATAATAATAATAAGGCTTAGCGAACCCGAAGGTTCGATGCCGACACCACCAATCGCTTGTTACACACCTCCCTCCACCGTTCGCCGTCCAAACCCAGTCCCTTCAGATCGGCTTTAATGCAATCTTCCCACCTTCGCTTCGGTCTACCCCTCGGACGCTTACCATTCGGCACAGCAAATATTAACCTTTTAGGAATTCTCTCGTTACTAAGACCAACAACTTTACAAGCCCATTTGATTTGCCGCGATGAAATTATCTCAATTATATTACCCGGATACAGCTCACGCAATTCGGCGTTGTGTAACCATCTGAACTCTCCGGTTAACTCATCCTTCTTCGGTCCGAATATTCTACGCAATACTTTATTTTCAAAAACCTTAAGACGCTGCTCATCCTTTAATGTAAGCGGCCAAGTTTCGCATCCATAAAGAACTGTAGGCAAGATAATTGTTTTATAGATTCTAATTTTTAAGTCTAAGAACCTTAAAACAAGAAAAAAAATTCCTTTGAAGGTAAGTCCGCAAACACTTTGTTTAGGAGATATTCAGACCTAAATATTATTTGTTGTTAGCATAATTGCAGGTTTTGTATTATTAAACCTTCCTTCCTAAAATTTCCTTTGAAGGTATGTCCGCTAACGCTTTGTTTAAGAGATATTCATATTATGAATTATTTAAGTTATATGAAATAAATAAAACTTATTTACTTGTTCTAATTACTTTATTAATTAAATGTAAACATTAACATTCATATTAAATGTTGTTCAAAGTGAAGGTATGTCCGCAAACGCTTTGTTAAGGAGATGGATTAGATAGAATACTAATATGGCCTTTCATCCCTAACTGTATAAAAACTATTGTCAACATAAGGATTAATACTATTTGGAATTAGCATTGAGAACTCTCAATAACATTTATCAGTTTGTAAGAGGCTTTCGCAGAGTACTCATCATTATGCCTTCCATTCATACTAATGGTGAATATGCCGATATGGTGTTTGTATACCGTTTTTGCAATGCCTACGACGGTTGAAACAATAACACATATCCAGTGGCGTTCTGCCACTGCTGCTGTAGAAGAAAGGTGCCGAGCCTGTCTTAATGCTCAAGGAAATAACTCTGAACAACATTTAATATGAATTTAATGTTTACATTTAATTAATAAAGTAGTTGGAACAAATAAATAAGTTTTATTTACTTGATATAATGTAAATAATTCATAACAATGAAAATATTTATTTTCTTATTTTTCTTTTTTTAGAAAGCTGTAAATTTTTTCATAGTTAAGGCAATAATACTTCCAATTTCCTTCAAATCCCTTTAATCACATTTATTATCTCTAACGTTTCGGGACAATTTTCCCATCATCAGAGCAATCCTTATCTTCACTGAAACTTGCTTTTTTGATATGGCACCATTTGTCAAAAATTCAAATATTTGTAATTTTTTTGGTGTTACACATCTTTTCTTATTTATTGTTACACAATAAATTTATTGAAGGTAACAATTGTAAATTGGAAGTATTATTGCTTTAACTATGAAAAAAAGAAAAGAAAATCTTTATGTGTTAATATCTCCTAAACAAAGTCTTTGCAGACATACCTTTAGAGGAAATTTTTTTCTTGTTTTGAGGTCCTTAGTTCATATTTTCAGTTTGGCCACTTAACCCTGAAACACCCTGTATATGGAGTAAAACAAAAACAAAAGGAAAATATATAATTTATTGATAAATTCTCCTTAAATGGGTTATTATCTAAACAACAGATAAAAAAAAAAAAAAATACAACTCTGATTCAAAATATTTTGGAAATGGTAAACATAATGACCTCAAATTTGATTATTTGAAATATTCTATATAATGTGTTTCAGTTCTTAATGCCAAACTCTGGGGAGGGAGGGGGGGAGCGATTCTAGACAAAATTTCCAACAAAAAAGTTCATTTGATGTATGGACCAATTCCGAACGGAAAATGAGTTAAGACTAATTTTGTGTTTTTCTGTGGTGATGACATTTATTGAATAAGAAGGAATTGCTCAAAAAATCTTTGAGAAAACAGTGATTAAATTTACAAGGGTCAATGATAAGAGGGACTTTCAGAAGGTTTAACAATACAAAGCCTAAAATTATGCTAAATTATTTTACGAATCGGGATTACAGAGATACGCTGCATGGGTACTGTAACTGTAGTAGTATAGCGCCCGTATTAGATCTTCTGAAAATCTGTTTTATCATTGAACTTAGTAAATTTAATCACTGTTTTTCAAAGAAAATTTTTTCTATTTTACGATGGTATACTAAGAATTTAATTATCTCGAAAAGTTTTTGAGCAATCATTCTTATTTAATAAAAACCGTGATCAGCTTAAAATAACAAAACACAAAATTGTTCTCAACTCCTTTTCCATTCAAAATCTCCCCCCCCCCATACATCAAATGAACGTTTTTTTAGGGAATTTTGTCTAGAATCGGCAACCCTTGCCTCAGAGTTTCTCCATTATGAATTGAGACACCCTGTATAATACAAAAAAAATAGAGGAAAGAAGGAGTAAATTTAAAGAGTTTTAAAAGAATAAAATTGCAAGTAACCAACTCAAACAAAAAATTGAATGCATTAGGAATTAAGACTTTTCTATTTATTAAAGCCTAGTAACATATTCCTTGGCAATATACAACTTGTATCATTTACTCTTAAAAAAAAAAAACCTGTACCACTACACTCCATGAAGGGTCTTGGGTTCAGTCCTTTGTAAGGAAGTACAGTTTCTTGGTCAATGGTTGTACAGGGAAGGTAATTTGACCGAGGTCATACTCAACCACCAGTTTTATCCCATTAATTAAGGGTACCCAATTCATGGAGGTTGAGTTTGCCCCACGAGGGTCTCCCGACTCCAGGATCGATCTAAGCTGATGAAACAGAATAAATAATTTATCTACCATCAGCCAGATTCAAACTAGGGAGGGACCTTGAGCATTGGAAGTGAGCGCTCTACTCCTAGTACAATATTTGAAATTTTATATATGTTTGGTAATAAACTTACAAATCATAATTTTTTTTTTTAATAACACCTCCAGTAGTGCAGATTAAAATATTTAACATTTTAATCTGTAATACTGGAGATATCATAAAAAAAATAATAATGATTTATAAGCTTGGAACTGAAGAAAATAGCCTCAATTTAGCATAATAATTAAAAAATATATATATTGAATACTTAATAGTTGATCGTTATATTATTAATGAAGGAGATGGTAAATACTGGCAAAACTATTTTATAAAAAGCCAATGTTTCAACCCGACTTTGCAGGTGTTCTTCAGGGAGATGTGTTCAACAAGGAGTTTCACTTGGAACATCTAAGCTCTAAGTGAAACTCCTTGTTGAACATATCTTCCTGAAGAACACCTGCCAAGTCGGGTCGAAACGTTGGCTTTTAATAAAATAGTTTTGCCACTATTTAGCCTATTTATGACCGCCACCCCAGACCATCTTCTTCCTTAACATTATAGATTTATATTGTTTGATTTCGATTTTTTTTTTTTTTTTTGTAGGGAATTTAGTAATCTTTCAAATAATCATGGGTACAATCCAGAAAAAAAATGTAAACTTTCTGATATTTCAATCACAAATAAAGTTTCTTTTCCTTTATAAATTTTTTTTTCAGGAAATTTCAGGAGAATGTGACTATTATTCCCATCTGAAGGAGAAGAAGATCTTTAAAATGAGGGCTCAATCATTGAATTTGATGAAGAATTGACAAAGAAATGGCATAGCGACAAAAAAACACCTTTGAGAAATAATATATAAAGATAAGCGACCAAAGTAAAGAATTGTATACTTACAATCTGAACGGCGCATCTGTAAACAGCACCTGCAGGAAATAGTCTTTTATTTTTCAAAAACAGACTCCACAGATCAGCTCCATACCTTTGAATAACTAAAAACCTGTATTTTTCATTTTTGAAGTCATGAGAACCGGAACCGTAGAAAGTAGGAATCCCAAGAATTTTTAAACCCTTTTCATTTTTCCACTTTTGAACTGTTATAAAAAAAAATAATAATGTTCAATTTTAAAGACTTAGATAGTCAGTTATTAAACATAAAAATACTCACTATCATCTGGTTTAGCAATTTTAATATAAAAATTCTTCTCGACAAATAAGGGTCCATTTTCATGAGGTTCCTAAAAAAACAAAAACAAAGTTGAGCAAGATGTCATGCCTGGTAGAAAGGTGGGACAAGATCACAACAATCACACTGTTCATTGAATACCATAATCAGCAGATTGTGTCTGCACGTATACAGTGGAGACTGATCTACAAATTTTCCAATTATAAAATATAAGAAGTTAGTTAAAAGAACTTATTCATAACATTAATGTTATGAATAAGTTCTTTTAACTAACTTTTTAAAAAGAATTTTACCAACTAACTATCTTAAAAAGAATTTTTATACTACATGACAACTATCAAAACAAGCATAAATTTTATAATTCAAACCGACAATAATCATAACATCCTGCAGTATATTAGATTAATAGCTAATGATTAGGTTATTTTACATGCTGAATATCGAAATCAACACAATATTTTTTTTATTATTAATATAGAGCACAATAACTTCATGTAACAATAATTTTGAAACTATGAAATTAATTTAAATAAAAGTTTTAACAATAATAAGGTCACCATTACAGAAAAACAATAAAATCTATGAACTACATGTATTTTTATTGACTTATGTGAAATAAAGAAATTAGTAAATATCTTTTTATGATAATTGTTATTAAAATCCTAATAACTATCCAAACATTCATTGGTATAACCGACTTTCATATCACAAACACATAATTAAAGAATATTAAGTATATACTAGTTGGCTCGTATGAAAAATTCGCAGACAATTTTGTTTAGAAAAGAAATAGCAAAACAATATGAAAATAAGTAATTCCTATGTATTATGTAAGAAAGGAATTAATATTTTTTCCTTAGTCGATTACAATAGTCCATTAAACATAGTAGACAATATTTATATAATAACAACATAATAAAAATGTGTATACAAATTGCTTTGCTAGGAGCTATTTTTAAACGCTGACTGGGAAGATAATAAAAGTAATAAAGACAAAATAATGCCCCGATCATAGGATTCTAAATTATTGAAAAAATAAAATGTAAGAACAACACAATCAAATGTCTTTAAGAAATAATAAAGTTAATATAAAAGCCAGGAAAAAAATGTAGTAGACTATTCTACTCCTAAATGCAATATCTTTAAACAGGAAGACATTAGATATGTCAAAACTAATGGACTGTATCTTTGTCAATAATTGTCCAATTTTTTTTTTTGTTTTGTTTTGTAGGTAATTTAATAATCTTTCTAATTATCATGGGTACAATCCAAAAATAATGCATACTTTTTGAGTTATTCACAAATAAAGTTTCCTTTCCTCCATAACCTTTTTTCCAGACATTTCAAGGGGATGGGACTATTTTTCGCATGTGAAGGAGAAGAATATCTTCAAAATGAGTGGTCAATCATTGGGTTTGATGAAGAATTGACGAACTTATGGCGTACCGACAAAGAAACACCTTATAGAAATAATATACAGGATTATTAGGTTTTAAGTTGTATCAAAGTAGTAATATAAATGTATATATTAATACAAATATATTAGTAAGGGTTCATGATAAAAAATACTACAAGAAGAATGTTATTGCTCAATTCCTCCTACTTATAACATTTTTAATATAAAAAACTGAATATGGAGATGAGCCCCAAGAGTTTACGTGAAAACTTCATCTTCTTCATCCCCGCTTCTCCCATCCCCTCTTTCTTCATAAAACTTTATTTATTTTTTAATAATGGAGAGCACCAAGTGAAGCTTTCAAAGAAAGAACTTCTCATTATAATATTCACTGTCGGTACATCATGTAAAATTACTGTCATGATGTTGAGATAATGAAAGTGCAAAACTTTTTTTAATTTCCGACAATTTTGCAAGAGATCGCTAACAGTAAACTACAGTGTGCTATCTTACTGTAAAACACAGATTAATTACACATACTTTAAATATATATCTATATTTGTTCACATTTCATTATTCAATAATTAAATTTTGTAATAAATTGTATTTTTATGGCCAGAAAAATTTATCAAATTTGATTTGTTTCATTGTTTGTGTTGCAACTGTAAACTAACCTAATCTATTAAAAGATAGATGTGCTATGATAGGTTCAGCATTCCAGGAAGTGTGATCATGTGATCTTGGTCCATCTTTCTTAAAGACATATCACTTCTACTATAGAATAATATTTGTATTTAATTTTTTTTTTTAAATTAAATAATATATTTTTTAAAAAGAACTATAGAATAAAAAATGATCAAGGGTTGGTAAAAATATAATTTAAATAAGATTCAAACTTACAATTTTCACAACATAAGGATGAGTCTGGCTACTATTACAAGAGCTTGTGTTTGAGGATGCTGAAAGAGAAAAACTCTGAATGAAATGAAAATAATTTTGGTTTAAAACAACATTAAATAAAAAATAAAACAGCTCAAATAACACAAAAAATCATATATCTCACAAATAACATAAATACATTTAATAAAATAAAGACATTAACAATTATTTTTTGGAAAAAACCCAGACAGGGCAAGATACTAAACTTAACAGTGAGCTCATTGATGGCTTTATTCCGATCAGTTTAAAGACAGACTTTAGGCCATTGATGAACTCAGCGCTGAGTTTAGGAACTTGCCCACTTCTACTAAGGGAGGGTATTTAGGGAAAACATGGCTGATGGTACTACTTTATAAGTGTAGCTTGAAGGATACAACAAGATCTCATGATCATACTACAAATAACATTCTGGAAATCACAGGCGGATCTACGGGGAGAGAGAGAGGGGCTTTAGGGCTGGAGCCCCCTTCCCCCAAAATGGTAAAATATAACCATGTTTTACAGAAAAAAATATTAAAAACTATCTCTTAAAGTATTCTTGTACATGCAATTATATTTATTAGCACTTAAACACCATTTCATATAGTTAGTTAATTTCTTTCTTTTTTTTTTTAATTAATTATGGTTTCATGTATATGAAAAAAAATCTTTCAGGCTGAAGCCTCCCCCCAAAATTAAATCCTGGATCCACTAGTGCTGGAAATCGTCAAGTGTGTCCAAAAATAGTTGGAGGAAAACGAAACATCGAGTAAGGCTCTGAAATCAACTAGAAAAGATCTATTGGGGGATATGTTTATCCCTTCTGAGCAAGCAGAAGTAGATGTAGTGATATAATTAAGGTTCTGATACAAGTTGAAAAGGACCAGTTCGAAGAGAAAATGGAAGTCATAAGTCATGGTATAAATCAGGGGTCTCCAAACTTTTTGGCTAGTAGACCTCATTGTGACCTTCACGTCCAAGTCCCGCGGGCTGCATTAAGTCCATCACTAAGCCCAAGGGGCCATGGCTTGTTCTATAAATGACTTCAGTTGTGAAATGAGCTTTCTAAGAAAAACAACTTGATTTATTAAATTTCACACTTTTTAAAACTTTACCATGGAAACTTTCATGGGTCGGATTGGAAGTACTTGCAGGCCATAGATTGGAGATTCCTGGTCATTCAATATTTGGTACTCCTTGACTAGCAGGCCGGCACTGACTGCTATCTGCCAATGTTTATAACTTGAACACAGATAATTCCGATAACGCAGTGATAAGCCTTCTCCTACTTCCTATCTTCGTATTATTGAAAGTGTAAACAGATACAAAAACAAATGTAATAACAAAAAAAAAAAGTTTTATTTTACAACACATATATTAATGAAATAATAAAAAGACACTTTAAGAAGATATGTACATATAAAAGATCAACATGAAATAATTGCAAATGGTCATAGTTTGCTTCGTTCAGTTGTCGGGTGTTGTATCATTCCCAACAGTCTGAATAAATGGTCGTTCCCTCTTCAATATTGTCTTTAATTGCTTGTAATAAGATGGTTGCTTTTCTGTCGTTTATTTTGACGATAAAACACTCATCTGTTTCTAGGCAAACACCACCAAACATCCATTGCTGAGCTAAAACTCCATGTTCCTTTCCTTATTGAAAGTTTTGTGTCACAAGTCCTACGATAGCATCTCCATTTTGCGTTCCTGGTTAACTTCATTCGATGACCTCGTTCAAACAATTTCACGTCTGCAAGTATTCCAACATTTTGAAAATATTGAATTGCCTGTTCTTCTGAAGATGATAAATTCCATATTCTAAGAAGATTCATAATATGACGAAAATAAAAAGAAAAATAAACATAAAGGGGCCATAAACTAAAAAAGAATGAAAAATAAACACAAACGGACCAAAAATTAAAAATAAACACAAACGGGCCAAAAGTAAAGAATTTAATAAGTGAACATAATAAGGGAATAACTGAAAACTAAACAATGCAATAACTCAAAGGTTTGGCGGGATAAGAAGAGGGAGGTTATGTGATGTGACCTTAGATAAGATAGATAAGAAGTGAGGTTTCAAAGCGGCCTGCTAGTGAAGAAGTACCCAATATTTTTCTGGCCCGCAAGATTCATCATACTTTTACAAAATATATTTATTTTATAATGGACAAAGTAGTGAAAACTAATGTATTAATAAAATACAATATTAGCGCACCCGTATATTAAAAAATAATATTCATGATATAAATATGCAATATGACAGATATCCCATTTTATTTACAAGTTTACAGTTATGAATTTGCAGAATAAGCTAAGTGAAAGGTATAAATAAAAGGAGATCCAACTATGAACATATCGATAATCAGCCATTCTTAGAATTCCCTTCATGATGCAACCATGAGATCTTGGCCCACCCATCAAAGTGGAGCTACACTTGAAAAGCAGTACCTGGCTGACAATATAGCAGGTGGATACAAGCTCATATGATCACATTGTAGATGGAATTAAAAAAATTTCTGGGTGTGTACAAAAGCGTTTTTGTGAAAATTCACACAAATAATTAAAATATTCACAAAAGGCTTATCTTGTTACAAATACATGTCTGAATATATAATCTACCACAATTAATTGAGATTATTAGCAGTTATTAAAATCATTACTGCTTTAATTAAATCACAAATTCGTACCTTACCAAAAATATCTAAAATTCTTAGTAATATAATAGAATGCAACCCTTAGACAATATCGTTACCCATAGTTATTGTGCTCAATGATCTGAAAAAATTAAAGGGTAATTATCATTGTATACAACGTAAGAGAGTAGAAACCATAAAAAAATAAAAAAAAAAATGTGTGGATTTCGATTACTTATGTTTAATGTATTACAACTATTATGATTAAATCAGTTTAAAAGAAAGTAGCAGAGATAAGCTGTTAACGTGTGAGATTGTCCACAGCAGCCATATTATCGGTAGTGTTAGGAGGAAACTAACAAATATAAATATGATGTAATCTAAAAATACATTTACAATAAAAATGAAACCAATCTAAATTTACATAGCACTATGAAACATACATATCAGTACCATTAAAAAGTAAAACACATTACTGACAACTTTAAAAAACTAATGAAAAATGTCACTTCATTGCTAATTCTGAACTAAAATCAGTACTAATAAATCATCATTATGCAAAAACATACTATGAGGTCAATATGAAACCAAAATTCAATCAAGTTAAAGCAACATTAGAGATGGGGAGCAGGGAACAAGGTTACAAACGTCCTATGTTATGAAATTTGTAAGATTACTGGTTCAGATAAAATATAATTTAAAGACAGTAAATGGATTATTTCATACCACAATATATTTCACCAAATCCACCCTGTCCGATAGAATGTCCTAACACCCATTCTTTTTTAGCTCTGTCCTTCAGTAATTCACCAGTGGGAAGTTTTTCAGGAAATTTATAGCCATTGGCCTTCTTTGGTCTTGGTTTAGGTTTGGGTGCTGCTTTCTCTGTAGATGCTTTTCTAGGCATTGTTAACTGACACCATTAACTGATCAAAAATATTCAAGATAAGAACAATTTAACTGCAATATTAATCAATGGCAACTTGTCCTCGATTATTCAAAACAGTATGAAATGATTCTAAATGATAATTAAAATTACAGCTTATCATCGTTTAAGAAAATTAATTTAAATTATTTTATGATAATTCAAATATGTGGGCATTTTATCAAAAACACTCAGCGCCTAACCGTTAATCAACTCGAGATCTTGATCAAGCCGTTTGAAAACGTATGACGATTATTAAGAGTAATGAACTAATTGAAATATCTTTTTATTAATGTAAAATTTAACTTTAAAAAATAACAATTCTTTTTTTAGATTTATCAATTGATTTTCAAATACTTATTTATAGATTTACAATAACCTACTTATAATTTAATTTAGAAGTATCTCCCATGATTTTGTGAAAAGCAGTTTAGAAATATTTTTGTAACATATTCGTATAATTTACTTTGAATTCTCTTCTTAAGGAATTTAAAGAAACTATATTTTTTTATTTCATTTTTTTTATACAAGAGGTCACAAGCCAGCAGTTTTTTGAACTCCAACGGCCATTTCTAGAGGAGTTGCCGCAGGTCGTAGTCGTGCCTGTATTAATTTAACACTTGTTTTAAGGTAAACGTTAGTGGTATCCTACTAATTCTTCATGATATAAAACTACATTTGATTACTATTTAATGTTTGGTTCATTTGTTTTTAACGTCATCAAAATAAATTATCAATTGAATCGTAAATGTATTTTGGCGCCTAGTGACATGTCCATTGCACTTTGTTGTAGGGAGTCCTTAAATATAAATATATGCTGCAAATATTTTGGTTTTGATATATATTTAAAATAATTATTATATTTAATTCAGAGTAGTGCCTTATATTGTTATCAAGTTCATAGTTATTTTCATTCCATTGCCCCAACCTAAGGTGATTAACTTTAATGCTGATAAATATTACTGTTTATTTTTACCAAGTAAAAATAGTATAGTTGTATATAATGAAGTTAATCGTGTGATCAGTCTATTCATATTCAGAGTATTCTGTTGTTGACCTGAATTTTGGAACATGGGGGTGGATTAAAACGAGAATATGCTGAGTCATTAATTGTTGTTTTATGTACATTTTAATATTTATTATTTTGTTCTAATCAGTGTTCAATGGATCAACTTAATTTTCATTGTATGAGTTCTTATTTATATCATCCTCAAGCTCTTATTTAGCCTATCTGATTTTTTTTAATTGGTTGTATTTAATTAATATTCAAGTTTAATATAACAATGTCAGCAATTTAATTAGTTCTTTAACTTACATAGATATTATTTCAGCCATTTTGAAGATTTGTTTAGACAAGGGCTTAATAAGGTTATTATAGATATGAAACCTTAAGTCTCTTAAAATGATAATATATGACCAAGGAATGAACACTTAGCTATATTTGTTAAATGTTCTAAATGACTGATTAGGAAAACTTTTACTGTTGTTTTGTTTTAAGGAAGAGGTGAGAGAAAAAATAAAAGTGTATTTTTTTTTAAAAGATTGTAACAGGGAAAAAGTTTCTATTGTGATAAATTAATTTCAGTGGCTATTTTATCAATGACTTCTTTTCTGTGACCTGAAAAAAAAAAAAAATTCAACTTCTGGCACAAAATGCAATCCAGAGAAATATAAATGCCATTGCATAAATAAACTTTGTACTAAATCATTTACTGGGATACCATGTTCAACATGAGTTCTTGGAGAAGTAAACATGCAACAAGTGTGTTAAAGAAGGTTTTGCAATGTTTACAGTCTGGATTAATTTATCATTTTTAAATTATACACTTTTCTTAAATACTATCAAATTTAATTTATCAATAATGAATTCTTATTTTACTTAAATTATAAGAAAGTGTTCCTAAACGTTTTTCCATAAAATAAACAATTATATTGAATGTTTCTGATTTTTTTTTTACTGTTTTCAGCTCCTATATTCAAAAATGCCTTCTCAAGAAAATGATGTTCCAAGCCGTTTCAGGAAATTTAAGAACAAGGGGAAGGATTCAGAAGTAAATATATGTTCTTGTTTATTTTGTTTAGTGTTGATGTTGCGTAAATTTTTATTAATTTTTGTTTAAAATTTATTTTTAAGGAAATGCGAAGGAGGCGGAATGAAGTTAGCGTCGAACTTAGAAAAGCTAAAAAAGATGAGCAATTGCTTAAAAGGAGAAACATAACAACAAGTATCGACGAACCAGTCAGCCCTCTTCATGATAACAATTCCCGGATGTTAACAACAATAGAAGAAATTACTGCCGGTAAGAAAATGACAAAAAAAAATATATGTTTAACTTTATCCGATCTTATATTTATTGAAGAATTAATTTATTATTGACATTGTAGGTATGCATAGCAACGATGAACAAATACAGTTCATTGCTACTCAGTCCGCACGTAAGACTCTAAGCAGAGAAAAAAATCCGCCAATTGACACACTCATCGATTCTGGTCTCGTTCCTCGGTGTATCGAATTCTTAGCATATTCTCACAAGTATGAACATTTTTTAATTTAATTCTTTTTATGTAAGAAATTCATCTACCTTCTATGTATGTCTCAAGATTCTTGATGAATAAAGTTCCATACTTTATTCGAGCATTTTTCTGGTTTTAGAGGGTTTAGAATTTATTAACTAATAATTACAATTTGATCTTACAACATCTATCCATTAGTGCCATTAATAATAAGTAAATTTTTACATGGTTACATTTCTTTTTCTTTTAACACTTTCAATATAATTCAATTATAATTATAATAATGAAATAATAAATTGAAACATAATGATAATGTTATTTAATACAGTAACATAATGATTAAGTTATACAATATATATTAAGTACTAAATGGCTATATATGTGATCTACATTGTGTTGAAGTGATAAGTGCCCAAACTTCAAAAATGAACTTAAGGACCTCAAAACAAGAAAAAAAATTTCCTCTGGAGGTATATCCGCAAACGCTTTGTTTAGGAGATATTAATACCTAAAAATTTTTGTTATGAATTATTTATGTTATGTGAAATAAATAAAACATAATTATTTGTTCATTGACCAGACTTGCTCAATCATATCTCAATCAATGGATTGGCTTGCTCGCTCTCCAGACCTGACACCACTGGATTTGTTTGTTTGGGGTGACATTAAACAAAAAGTCTATGAAAGTCTGGTCAATGATCTTAATTCCTTACAAAGAAGGATAATTGAATCTTGTGAAACAATAACACATATCCAGTGCCGTTCTGCCACTGCTGCTGTTGAAGAAAGATGCTGAGCCTGTCTTAATGCTCAAGGAAATCACTTTGGTCAACATTTAATATAAATGTTAATGTTTAAATTTAAGTAATAAAAAAGTCAGAAATAATAAATAGATTTTATGTATTTCATATAACATAACTAATTCCTAACAACGAAAATCTTTAGGTGTGAATGAATATCTCCTAAACAAAGTTTTTGCGGACATACCTTCAAAGGAAATTTTTTCATTAAAATAACAGCTTGTGGATGCGAAACTTGGCCGCTCACATTAAGGGATGAGCAGCGTCTTAAAGTTTTTAAAAATAAAGTATTGCGTAGAATATTCGGGCCGAAGAAGGATGAGTTAACCGGAGAGTTCAGACGGTTACACAACGCCGAATCGCGTGAGCTGTATCCGGGTAATATAATTGAGGTAATTTCGTCGCGGCGAATCAAATGGGCTTGTAAAGTTGTTGGGCTTAGTAACGAGAGAATTCCTAAAAGGTTAATATTTGCTGTGCCGAGTGGTAAGCGTCCGAGGGGTAGACCGAAGCGAAGGTGGGAAGATTGCATTAAAGCCGATCTGAAGAGACTGGGTTTGGACGGCGAACGGTGGAGGGAGGTGTGTAACAAGCGATTGGTGGTGTCGGCATCCAACCTTCGGGTTCGCTAAGCCTTATTATTATTATAAAATAACAGCTTGACCAGAAAGAATAGAAGTTCATAACAACAGAACTTATTTGATAATCAGAGAATTAAACATATATGGTATAATTCTATTTATCATAGAAAACAGTTTAGCATGTCTCGGTAAATGTTTCTTAACAGAAATACAAGTATTGAATGTTATAGGCTGAAGCTCCCAGAAAAATATCTTTTTATTCATAAGTAATCTAAGTTTAATACTTGATCACAATATGCTAATTTTTAAAAGTTATAACACAAATATAGTTACTAAATTTAAGTGCATATAAAGAAAAATATATAAAAAATTTATTTTCATAAACATTAATTTTCTTGTGATTAATTTACAACCCTTTAAGGACCACTTGAGCATTAATTCCATAATAGTTTGTTTTCCTTATATAGTAATTACCTTCAAGTTCCTCCTTCCCGCAAAATGATTAAATTCTGAATCTGTCGTTACTGTGATGAAACTGCATTAAATTGAAACTACATCAGAAGTTCTCATTGCTGGTTTGTCAAAAATTATTTTTTTAAATAATTCCCTTTCAATACTTGCATATATGCTAGGAAGCATTTGAGTATGTATGATTAGCCTACTTTTTTTTATTCTAATTAGCATCAGCAGCACGCCGTTACATTTAATAAACATTTAAACATTGTGCATCCTGTATAATTATATAATGATCACATTATTATATTATTTATTTGTATCTCTAGCCCTTCGTTACAATTTGAAGCAGCTTGGGCTCTGACAAATGTAGCTTCGGGAACTTCAAATCAAACACTCACTGTAATAAAAGGTGGCGCCATTCCAAAACTGGTATCCCTCCTGTCTTCTCCTTACCCACACGTTGCTGAGCAGGCGGTATGGGCTCTTGGAAATATTGCAGGTTCGTTATAACTGTTTTCTCTCAGTATTTTTTTTTTTTTACTTTATAATATAAATGTTCATAAATATAATTAAATAATTTTTCAGGTGATGGATCAGAAGCGAGAGACTTGGTCTTAGAGTGCAACGCTATGCCCGCTCTCTTGGAATTGATCAAACCTGACACAAGTGTAAGAATGGAATTGTTATTATATTTTTATCTGTTTGTTCTAAAAAATAAATTATTAAATAAGTTATTGTGAATCAATGTAGACTTAGATAAGAAAAACTGAGTCAAAAGTTTCTGTTTGTAATTTAAAGGGGAAAAAAAATCTTCATATCTAATTAATATGTATGTTCTTTTAGGTATCGTTTCTCCGAAACATCGTATGGAGCTTGTCCAATCTGTGCCGTAATAAAAATCCTCCCCCTCCATTCCACATGGTGAAAATTTGTCTGCCTTACCTTTGCAAACTTTTGAGTTATTCTGATAACGAAGTCATAAGTAATTATTTATTTTTATTATTTTTTCTTACTGTTTTTGTCTTCAACAATTCTGAACTGATAACAATTCGTTTTGTTTTTCAGCTGATACCTGCTGGGCCCTGTCTTATTTGACCGACGGACCTAACGATAAGATCCAAGCAGTGATTGACAGTGGTGTTGTTCCTCGTCTAGTGCAGCTGCTCATGAGCAGTGAAGTGTCCGTTTTAACGCCCGCTCTAAGGACAGTTGGCAACATTGTCACTGGAAACGATTCTCAGGTTTGTGTTGTAATCATCATTAATGATTTTAGAATTATTTTTATTTCAATTATCTTAACCGTTTGATATTATTTCAGACTGATCATATCATCGCTGCTGGTGGCCTACAACAATTGGCTCTCTTATTGCAACATACAAAATCAAACGTAGTAAAAGAATCTGCTTGGACCATTTCGAATATCACTGCTGGAAATGTTGATCAAATAGAACATGTTATCAATAATGGAATTTTAACACCTCTACTTGATGTACTGAGAAAGGTATGTATGATGACAAAAGTATAAATTTATTAATATTTCGTAATGATTTTATCTATATTTTTTGCCATTTATTTGTTGTTTTTCAAGTAACCTTAATTGCTAAATTCAAACAATTGCAATTTTTAAAATAGTGAGTGTGAGTATACTAAAGATTAAACTACTATATATATGTATATCAGAATGTCTAGCAGCTTTTCAACCATTTTTTTTTAATTTCTCCCTTTTTTTTTCATAATGAACTTAAAAATCCCTTCCACCCAAAAATATACTAAATATTATGTTATATTTTATGTAGCTACTCATTTTGTCAGATTTACGTATATTATTTAAAAAATATATTAAACTGTGCTTTGATAAAAATTGACTATTTCTTTCACCTAAGTGGAAACCCTAATGACCAATATCTTTCTATGTATGATTGATGATATTCAACCACATTTGTTAGCATTACATACGTTATGATCTGTGTACAAACTGCCTTCTATCATTTTTTTTTATAAACAATTTTGTTTTAATTAAACCTAACTATAGTTTTTTTTTATGTATATTTGATTTCAGGGAGATTATAGATCACAGAAGGAGGCAGCTTGGGCCATCACTAACCTGACTTCTGGTGGGAGCGTCGAGCAGCTGGCGACTGTCGTTCGAGTGGGAGCTATCCCGCCCATGTGTGCTCTGTTGGACAGCCAAGACTGGAAAACTGTTACCGTCATCCTCGATGGTCTTTCAAACTTGCTTCAGGTATATTTATATATTTTCTTATTGGTTATCGTTGCTATTTATTATTGTTATATCTTTTTTTTTTTAATGAATAATTTAAGAATTTTAAAATTTGTCTGAACAATGTTTGAAGCACCTGAATCATTCAACAACTTATAACTTCCCTGACAGAATCCCCACATGTATTATTATAGTAAGGCTCGAAATCGGTTTAGCACCAAATATAAGCTTCTGTCATGCTCAAATACCATGAATGGGATACCGTTGGATTCAGAATTTCACGGGGGATTAGCGAATCGTATTCTCCACTTTTGTTTTTCTTTCTAAAATAAATAAAGTAGATACCAACATTTTGCTAGGCCTCAATACTGGAATGGTGGTAGGATTGTATATCGATGCGCGACAAATTGTACCTTAAAGAATTTGATGGGTACAGCATCAGATCCTGCATGGAGATCCTGGGCGGAAGCCCAAAAACGTATTATTTTCGAGATAACGCTAGACATAGGGTTCACATCCACACAACCTTTCGTTAATTGTAGTACTGTCATTGAATACATGTCTCATTTCATCGACTTAAGGCCTCTATGATCGAGAGAGCAGGAGTTTATATTATTTATCGATGGCGTTTTTGTTTTTGATTGGCAAGCCATATCATTGTTAATTCTAAACCAAATCTCAAGATTGAGCCACCAATTTCGAAGGCTTCCTTCTCCTTCAGGTGGGCAAAATAGTCCAATCACTCAGAAAATTCAGACAAATAAGGTATGAAAGCAAACAAACAAACAAATTACACACAAACAAACAAAAAAATTACACACTTTTCCCTTGGTTATGCCCATTATATAAAATATTACTGAATTCCCTAGAAAAGGAAAAAAATCATCCAAATCGGACAATTTTTAGCAAAGATACAACTTATTAAAATTTGTAAAAATGTTGTTTCCAAACATTAATGAAGATTTAAATTAATTTTTGTTTCCTTTGTCGATTATATTTATTGATAAAGTAACAATTGATGTCTTTGTCTTTTGTTATGTTGCATTATTTTATTTTCTTATTAATTTGGCATTTGAAAACAATATGCTGTGCAAATTTTTTGCACGGGTCTACTAGTTGAGAATTAATTCTTACTTTCCTTGATAATAATTAGTTATCTTAATAATATCAATACAATTGAATAAAAATAAATACAAAATGTGTGAAGTCAGTCAAAAGTAAAAAGGACGTAATGTTAATATCATAGACCTACCCTAGACTCATTGCTTATAAATAACTACTGTTAACTCATCTCATTAATTTGTGACATTGCAGGCAGCTGAAAAAACTGGTGAAGTCGATAGGGTAGCTCTAATGATTGAAGAATGCGGAGGTCTTGAAAAGATCGAAATGTTGCAACATCATGAAAACGAACAGGTCTACCAGAAGTGTTCAACTATAATAGAACAGTTCTTTTCAGCACCAGTGAGTATAACTCTTCTACATGATTATATATATTTTTTAATTTATATTATTTTTTAATTGCATTGTGTTTTACAGGAAGAAGACGAGACATTGCCAATGACAAATGATGGTAATGGTCATTTGAACTTTTGTGTTAGCTCAGAGAGGAACATCAATTTCTAAATCATTCGTTATATTTTTACATTTCGTATATATAAGTGTTATAGGATTTAATAATGTTATCTTGTATTATAATTTTGTATTGAATATTTGTTAATCGTACACGCCTTTATATTATTACATAAGACTTTTTTTTACGTGGTAGGGCATTTAAGCAAAATAAATTTAAAAAAAAATATTTTCATTGATTCATTAATTTTTTAAATAAAAGGAAATAAAGTTGTTTCAGTATTGATATATGTTTTTATATTTCATACCAGTTCCTTAATAACCCTAACCCTATGTTATAAATCAAGAAAGCTGTGGCTAATTTGGTTTAGTCAGCTGAAGACTTCTTGTAGACAGTACTCATTATTCTTTCAATCCTCAAAACATCGATATAAATTAAGAATACTATCCCTTCATCCAAGTATTGCAAAGTTTTTTACTTAAATTTGCCTTCTTCTATTTATGAGTTATATATTATAAGGGAAAGTATTGTGATTAAAGAATATTAATTTTTTTTTTTTAAGTTTTCAGGGAAAATTTGAAACAGGTCTGTGATGTTATACATGATTGAAAGAAAAATATATAAATCAAATAGATCTATGTGTAAAAGCTCCCAAGCTGATAAAAAATGAGTGAGTAATATTTTAAAAGGGCATGAAAGTTAATCAATTATTTCAATGAAATAGTTCATTAACTTCTCACACAAAGGATTAAAAAGTACAAAATCAACATGATAAGGATTTAATTTATATATATATAACAATAATTACTTGGAAACAAAAATAAAGAAACTAACTACCTTTATGAAAAGGTGTTTAAGTGATTCTTTAAGATCTATTAAATTAATTACATAAATCATACTTTCGGAGATAATTTTTTTTCATAAGAAATGGTTATATTTTACCATTTATGGGAGCTTCAGCTGTTGCCTGTGGTATGATGGACAAGAAGCTTGTCTTAAATGAGTTATTGTTGATTCACTTGAGTTATTAAAATTCTTCACAAGATAAGGTTATTAGATCATTGGCATGATAGATCACAAATTATAATTATTTGTCATTGAAATTTTTTAAAAGTAACAGATGTGTTATGATGGGGAGTTTACTTACATATAAGTGTCAAGAATGCATTGACGTTTTCTTGCAAAGTAGGCATATTTTATTTGCAATCGAGATAACTCAATCAATGTGATATAACATTACTTTTTAAAATGTACCATACCACTTAATAAATTATCTGAATTACTCTTCACTGAATATAATGTAGCAGTTCTCTTGAACAGGACAGATTGTTCATTACTATTGTCTAATCTTTGTAGGATAATGTTCAATGGATACACTGTTCTAAAAATAATGAATTACAATAATCAATGGTATAAAATTCTTTGAAAAAAGAAATAGGATATCAATTAGAGTGAACGCACTAGTTATGAACAACGGACAGGTTGGACTTCAATTGTATAAACAAATAAAATTCCTTGTTGATTTAAAGGTTTCAGTTGTTTATAGATTAAAGAACAATGCCCTCTATAATTGTAAGAACAAAGTTCCCAAAAGAAAATTTTAAAATACCTATCATTGTTTCTTCTATAATGCTCTTCAGATCAGCGTGTTTCATGCCTTCCTTCTAACAGTTTTGCTAACATTAATATTAAATTATATAGTTAAATAAAGATTTTAGAATCTTTCTGAAGTATGTCTATTTCTAGAACAATTGAATTTTGGGTTGTCCATCATTAGTGCAAAAATATGTTTTTTTAAAGTGGAGATTATATCTTCATAACTGAATATTTTTTCAATATTAAAGTGATAAATAGAAAAAGGAGACCCTAGAGATTCTAAATGTCAAACGGAGAAGTTTATAACTATAATAATTAAGGCAGCATTAGCCAAAAAAGACAGAAATTTCCTTAGCTATGTCCATCACTGGTGCGCTTACCCTAAATCTTGGGTACTACTATACAAGTGTCACTCCACTTTGATGATTAGCATATGATCTCATGATCATACAATAAAGGGAATCCCTAGAATGGACACAATTATACAGTGAAAATGAGAATTCCCTGAATCACATTTATAGTATGATCGTTGATCTTGGGCCACTCGTCAAATTGGAGACACTTGTGATCTTGGTTGCCTAGGTACTAGTTCACATGAGTTCCGCACGGATTACTCATGGTTCACAATCACTTCGGTCACACTTGTTCATGGAATCCGGAATGCCTTCGGGTTTATCCGACAGAGAACGAAGGCGACGATCTCTTGAATCAGTTATTACCATTAACTTTTCCGCCATTTAAGTACTTCTATAACCTTAAACATGTTCAGTTATATTAATGTTATTTAAGGTATTGACTTAAATTCGAAATTTAGACTACACATTATGAAATCTGAATCGAACATGTACATACATTATATATCTGTGAAAAAGGAATATTAATAGATAAAAACATTTAATTATTACATCTCTGAATGATATTTCACAATATTTTTCTTATTTATGATTTCTATTATTCATTATCTCGGAATTATCAGATATTCTTCGTCAGTTCTTTTCTCAATACGTTAATTCCTTTCTCGAAAATAAACACGATTTTTTTATTTTACGAATGACTACAATAATCGCCATTCAGATTATTTATTATCCAAAGGATGAAAAACTCTTTTATACAATTTATAAAAGATAATATACAACAGTATATGCGTATTTTTTATAGCCACTACATGTAGCACGTGTCAATAAAAATTTTATTTCTAAAAGCATTTTTTTTTTTTACAGGCCTTGAAGAAAGGACTCAAACATTATTTTATATATGTTTTCTTTTTCTTTCACAGTAATGACCGTTATAATGCAAATTAATAATTAACTAATTAGTAAATACATTTTTAATAAGGAAGTTCCACGAAGGAAATACGTTTTTTTTTTCTTCAAAAATGCATGAAAAAAGAGGAAAAGGTACAATAGACGACAACATTCGGCTGTTTTCGGGATTCCATGAGCAAGTGTGATCGAAGTGATTGTGAACCATGCGTAATCCGTGCGGAACTGTTGTGAACTAGTACCAGATATAGAAAACTTTTTGATAAATGAGCTATTGTTTTTAGTTGAAGCATCAGCATTTTTTAAACATAAAATGCTTCAAATACAAGCAAAAGTTAAAAAAATAACAAAAATTGCGGTGATAAACGTGTAGTTATGCTAGTAATACTTTTTATGTAGAACATATCCTTGAATTATCACGATTCTAAGCAATATGTTTAATTTGCAAATAAAAGAGAACTTTTTAATCTATGAATGAAACTTAAGCTCACAATTTTAATTCAATGTTATCTTAATTCTAACTTGAAGGAATGGATATTTCTGAAAGATATTTTTGGAACAGATATTAAAGCTAGATCAATATTCATATTGTTTTGGTCTGAAAACTGAATTTTATAAGATAAAAAAAAAAAAAATTGCCTCTACACTGAACCCTCTTAAAACCCACACATAATCCTACAACTTTGATTTTATTCTCAGAAATTATATATCAGTTTGGAACTAATAATTTGTTATCCAAGTTTTAAACTTAACTTTCACATTTTTCAATCATTGCGATGCTATTTTAGTAACATTAACAGCATACATGCACTTCAATTCCATGTTTTGTAGCCTTAAATAATATTTTTTTAAAAATGAGTTGAAAGAGTTATATTTACACTCCAAAGTAGTGCTTCACTGATGCTAAGATATGGAAGGATGTTGGTAAAAAATTCACTATATTTTTTTCTGATCACCAGTAAAATACCATGATATTTTATGAATGGATGTTTGAGTATTCAGATTAAAATAAATATTGAGCTCATTCTTATAAGTGATAGAAGACCAAAACAGAAAATTTAATTCTTGAGCTTAAAGAAGATGAAAAATGTTTTATAGTTAAGTACAGTATATAAAACAATATTCTGGAATTTCTTGTTTCTTTTTCACACTTTAAATTGAATGAAGTGAACCTTGTGTTGAGTTAATAACACAGTGTATATTTACTGGGTAGCTTTTAGGAATGAAAAGAGTGATTCATATATTTTTCAATGAATCAATTGAGTTTGAACATGCTTGTGTCTTGTCTTGATTAAATGGTATAGGACAAAATTGAAGATTCATTGCTGATTTATTTGAACGAAGCATTATAATAAAATAAAATTCAATTGAATTTGAATCAAGGTTTATCATGTTTCATAAAAATAAATATAAATTAACAATAAAACAATTTTTATAAAAGAATACATTAAAGACTTTTACCCGAATCAAAAAACTATCTTAAAGTTATTTTTTTAAAATAATTCATTTATAAAAAAAATAGGCAGTGTTATCAATGAGCATTTTTAAATAAAATGTGAATTCATTTTTTTCTCACTCAGTGAGAAATAGAAAAAACTTAATATATATAAAAAACACTATAATAGTCGAGGAATCAATTGGAATGACTTAAGAAGTTCATTGAAGAATTATACAATTTTTGGCATTGTGTATTACAACTTAAAAATATGTAGATACAATAATACAAAATTAACATAAGGTATTAAAAGCAACATTTCATGTTTGTAAACTACTTTTACTATTTCAATGGAGAATCGGAAATCCAAACTACAACAATCTGATTTTCCATAAATCTGTAGTTTTTTTTTTATGGCTATATGAAAAAAAATCTAAAGAAACTTAATTCGAAATTTCTTTAGAGAATTCAAATTAAATTATTTGTTAAATGTTGCCGACGGTTACGGAGGGAACATAATACACAAAAAATTAATTAATTTAATTAATAAAATTAAAAAGAGAGTAAACAATTTCTTAAATTATTTTAATAAAGGAAATATTTTTTCATAATGGAAATATTGTTGAGTCTAGATCAGTTAGTAGAACTAAGTTGGATGTGCGGTCAAAGGTGAAAGTACACACAAAAAGGTTTTATTTTCTTGTGTGGCCAAGTTTCAGCCTAAGTTTTAGGCCTAAGTAAAGACAGATAACAACTGATTAGAAAGAGAAAAAAATCATATTGACAAGAAAATAAGGAGATAAAATGTTAAATATAAATCAAATATATATATATGTAAATAATGAAAAAAAAATTATATAACTCAATAATTTTTTTTTTTTTTTATGTTTTCATTATTATTTTATATTTATTTCATTTCTACTGAATTATTTGTTATTACAATATAAACTTATTCTTATCACTACATCATATTAATTTTATTTTACTACCTTCTATTCTGATTTATATAACTTAATGTTTCATTTCCTTACTTCGTTATTTCATTGTTATTACTTTATTACTATTGCTTTATAACTTTCTATAATTTTATCTTACATATCACATATTTTTTATTTATTATTAATTTGTTTTAATGATTTTTCATTACTTACATATGTTAGTCTAATTCATCAAATATTTAAATGTATTATCATCCAGTACATTATCTTCCAATTTTATATCTCTCTAATTTTTTTATTTTTCCTGTATGCCATGTCTTCATAAATCCAAATATTGAGCCGTCATTTTAAAGATTATCTTCTTCTTTAGATGAAAAAAATAAACAGTTATTATTATTGACAATAAAATAATATTGATGTTATTAGCAAACCTATCAGAAAATTCAGGAAAAAAAGGAAAATTTATTTTTATATTTAGCTACTACTGTAGTACTTTTCAAGGGCACTCAATATTCTTACATATAGTATTTTCAAGGAATATATAAGCCATTATACTTTCAAATTTTTTATTCTACTTCCAATGACATTTTGAGCTAATTAGCTCGTTATCAAGTCATCAAAATACATTTTTTTATCTATGAAAATGCTTTGTGATGATTTGATAATGAGCTAATCTGCTCGAAACGTCGTTGGAAGTAGAATAAAAGAAAGTATAAGGGCTTATATATTTCTTGAAGCCACCATATATAGGAAACATTATTTGTGCATAATTTAAAAAAAAATGTGGTTGAATATACCCATGATAATTTGAAAAGTTTCTAAATTCCATAGAAAAAAAACAACAATATAATCAGACCATTATTAGCAAAGATACAGTCAATTGTAATTTGTACATGTATTTTGAATAATTATAATTATAATTAAAAAATAAATAAAACTGTACCACTAACACAACCCATGACTGGTCTTGGGTTCAGTACAATGTGGCAAGTACTGTTACAAGGCCAACGATTGTTTAGGGAGGTGCTGGGTCAATGTCAAGCTCAACCACCAGGTTTCTCCCCTTAATTAATTATTTAAATAAGAGTACCCACTTTATAGAGGCTGGGTTTGCCCCAGGAGGGTCTCCCAGATCCAGGGCCGACCCTCAGCTGATGAAAAATCGTTAGTCATCAGCCGGATTCGAACCTGGGACCTTGAGCTCTGGAAGTCAGTGCTCACCCACTGAGCTACTATGCTCTCCAATAATTATAATAGACTGAGAAAAAAACAATTCCACCCTCTCATTATATATATTGTAATGCACACCTTTATTGAAAGTGAGTAAAAAGGTTTTAATAAATTAATGTTGAACAATTAAAAGGCAAGCTAATCTAGTTCTACTAGTGTAGGGAAAAGAAAATGGCTGCTCTGTAGTTTCCCAAGAAGGAAAATCCCAGAGAGGAAAGGAACAAAGGTTTTTGTTTTGGCAAGCAGTTGTTTTGTGACAGCAGTGAAGGTTAAGAGAACATATCCTATCCTGGCTCCAGTTGGTAAAACCCAGTAATAGTTTTACCATCTTGTAAGGCAGGAAGAATAGTTGTTTGGAATTGCAAGAGAGAAGATTTTCCACAGAGCTTGAGTAGAGCGGAAGAATAGTGTTACCATTTTGGGATATGTGTTTGGCAGAACATAAGAAAATGTGTGAAGACAAATGAGTTCAGTGCCACAAAGGAAGAAACATTGTACGTAGAAAAAAGGTTAGCTTGTCAATTCATACTTGACTTTATTTTAAAATCAATGTTTAATTTTAATATAAATAGTGTAAATAATAATAGTTTGTCTGAGTTGATCTGATTGTCAGTAACCCACACCTGAGATAAATAAATATATTACTACTCTTATAATTTCGTTTTTTATTTAACAACCGCTTATTTCTTTTGGAAGTATCCTAAGGGTATAAAGTGATCTTCTGAGGTTATATTATTAGTATTATTTTAAAATATAAGGGGGATGTTACAATATATATATATATATATATATATATATATATATATATATATATATATATATATATATATATATATATATATATATTTTTACAGCCTGTTCATACAAGTCTTACAACATGTAGGCCTCACCTAATTAAGGGCGGATAAGGTCTAACTTCCCACGGGGACCAGCCGTAGTGAGAAGTAGGGCCGGGATTTGATCCTATGATCTTTGCATTACTAATATAGCGCGCTAACCGCTACTTAGCGCGCATGATATATTTACAAAGGAAGGAGATGGTCCGGGGTGGCGGTCATAAATACGCTATATAGTGGCAAAACTATTTAGCCTATTTATGACCGCCACTCCGGACCATCTCCTTCCTTTATAATGCAACGGTCAACTATTAAATATTCAATATATTTATACTTATTTCCAAATTATGTTGTCATTTATTCACTAGACCATTATACTAAGCAAATTATTCATATGGGTCTACTAAAATTATATATTAGTTTTTTAACCCTAGAACGACACACTGGGCTGTGACATACCCCACAACATATCTTTTATATAAGTTGTTCTTTGGTCAAGATTTTTCATGTAAACATCATGCATAGCCAAGCTAATTGCGGTCATTAGTGCTCCATTGTTGGGCTTATATCAATATTGGGAGTTACTGAAAGTCATAGTGGGATATCCCACACCCTAGTATGTTGTTTACATGACTCTCCTGGGTGTCTCTCACTCCAGTGTGCTGTCTATGTATCTGTTCTGTGAATTTCGTATCCCAGTGTTTTCTTTATTATTTTGAAAAGTCTAATAATTCAGATTTCCCGAAATTTGCTCAACTTTTAATGATCAAGATGTCGTTCAGATGATGAAGCTTGGAAGATTGAGATGGACTGGCCATGTAGCAAGGATGGAGAATGAAGCAATCCCTAGGATGATCCTGACAGAACCTCTTTACGGCACAAGAAGAAGAGGGAGACCAAAACTAAGATGGTCAGACGATGTGGCAAGAGATTCAAGGGATGTCCTAGGAGCCAGGAGCTGGATGATGGCCCCACAGAACAGAGATGACTGGAGGAAGCTGGTGGAGGAGGAGGCCAAGACTCGTCACCGAGTTGTAGCGCCGTGATGATAATAATAATAATACAGATATGGATTTTTAATATTATATTTGTTAATTAGTGGAGTTTTCTATTCAGACATTAATGTATAGAAACTATTTCTTTAGTATGACAAATACCAAAAAAAATGTTTTTTATCCTGAAGAAACAAGATGAAGAAAAGATAGAAGAACCATATTAAATAAAGACGGCACAGTAACTTTTGATCAAATGTGTCATGTGTACATAACAGCAAAAAAACAAAGAAGCTGTCTCTCCAATTTGTCTTTGGAATGTTGAACCATGCTGGTATAAACAGCATGGATATTGTTCAGTTTAGTTAACTAGAAAAAAATATGAAATGGAGAAATTATTCATTTGAATTACGCTATTCTTTCATTGAGCCTTGTTTGAAAGGAAGACTGCAAGTGGAGACACCCACGCGAACGGTGAGTCTCAACATAAATGAAATTTTAGGCATTAAAAACTAAACTACTGTTGAGAAAACAAGCCAAATATTCATTTTAAATGAGAGGAAAAGATAACAAGACAAAAATTATTTGTCCCTAATGTAAGAGCCAATCTGCAATGGCCTTCACTATAGATTTTATTATTTTTTTAAGTACAAAAAAATGTTGCGTTAACGCGTTGTGCACAGTACCACCGTTGCCCGGCAACCTGATATATGATAAATGTGTTATAAAAATAGTTACGAGTTTGCGTCCTGGTGCCAAGGGGTCTTTTAAATCCCTGCCCCTCACCCCCTGGCCCAGGAAAACCCCGTATAGCCTTAACGCCGAGGAAGGGGAGGACCCAAAAGTACAAAAAAATGTTTTTTCTTAATAATGTATATATTTTACATTCCAAATATACATATTTAATTGATATAAACTTAACTTATTTTGAATAGAAAAAATTGATCTTTTTTTGATTTTTTAGTGATGTAGATGTTAACTTTTACTTTATGTGAGCATATAAAATATATTATCTAAAGTTACCTTCAATGTATTTGTTTTCCTGATCATTTAGCTTTTATCTGAAAAGTATTTGAGTTTTCCAAAGCATGACAATTAAATTTTATGATAATTTAAAGTTTGGGGTGTACCACAACCCAATGTCAGAATGAGTTGATGTATGTATACACAAGTGTGTCGTTCTAGGGTTATTGTATATTACAGATGATAATATATTTGAAATATTATGACCTGTCATTAAACAGTACTAATATATTTTATTTTTCTTACATTAACATACTTTTTCATTCTTATCTCAGCATTTATATAAACAAATATAAAAATGCTAATATATATATTGTAATATAAATATTACAGAGTGATTTTGAATAATGGCGCGAAGGTAGTGACACCACGAACCACTGCCAAAAATGGACAAAGAATGACAGATGGTGGGGGAAGAGTGCCATATATGAAGAGAAGGTAGCCAGCCGGTTAGTAAAAAGGATCGGTGAGAAGAAAATGTTAGTTAACAAGTAGTGGGTGTCTGCAACTAGACGAACACAAGAAAATAATAGAACAAGAGAAAGTTGTAGAAGTTGGGTACAATACCGAGGAAGATTCACTGCAGAACAGGATGAGTGAAATATAAATGGACAGTTCGAAAGCGCGCCAAGATTAGACCCTGACAAACAATAGAAATTCATAAATGTGCTGTATAAATAATGAATGCATGCTTTTATATTGTATAATTGAGGATGTGTGTTTATTGCCCAACCCAACCTGAGAAATAATTATTGTGTAAAATAAATATTATTTGATTAAGAAACTGTTTCGTTTACTTTTCGAAGGGAACGTAACCTTACAATATATATTTATTTTTTCATTACTTACACATAAAAGTTACATTTTTGTATATATTTGATATATCATTACCGTCATCATACTATTTTATCTTCATGTTTTCTTTGAAAAAAACATTTTTTTTTCTTATTGGTTGTTGTTATCTTACCTTTACCTAAATGCAAAATAAGGGATTTACCTTCTAACAAAATAAAGCCTTTCTGTGTGTACTTTCAACTTTGACTGCAGCCCCAACCAATTTCACTAATATTCATTTAATACCATTACATAAATTGTATAAAATACAAAAACAACAAAATCTACAGATAAATGGTTATGAGTAGATCTTATCATATTTAACAATTAACACATATGGGCAATTTTACGAATATATCAAAAGCCATGTCTTAAACAACTTATTACAAATTTGTCATATTTAAGCTTAATTTCTAATGACTTATATAAATATTACAGTATATATTTATAACTAACTTATAGAACAGAATGTTCATCACAATACATTTTTTTTATACAAACAATACAGTATTTTATGACTATCAGTTTCATATCATAAATATTTTATGTTATTTTTATTACAACTGTCAGTTTAGATGGCCATTTGTAAAATTTCATCCAAAATTTATATATTTCCTTGGATTTTTCTTTGATCACAAAATGTACATTGACCATGAAAGGAAATGTTATTCTCCATAAACTTGGATTAAAGTGACTTTTATTAATTTTTCAAAGTGATGCTTTATCCCAAGTAAAATATGTGAAAAAAAATTCATTTGTTTGAATTCCAGTCATTCGTTTATTTTAGTATTAGAAGCTTCTCTTAATTGATGTACTAAAGTTTTTCTGCCCATACTTTTAAAACCGTTTATTAATTTTCTACTTTCTTTTCTCAAAAATGTAGATTCGTCACTTCCAATGTCTTTTAGTGCGATGACTTGAATTGATATTCCTGTGCTCAGCCTACGAGAAATCAAGTCTTAGAATGAGACAGAAAATTATGAATAGAACAGAATTAGATGAAAATGCGTTGGCGAGGATAGAATTCCCGCAGTCGAACCCAATACAAATCCTGTCTGTTGATGATGGAAGAATAGTTCATCACAAATGTTTTAAGAATTCAGTCAATCACAAATATTTACAAACAATCTTAAAATTTGAGTTACGCCAAAATAATATCTATACGTCGTAACAACTATCTTCAATTCGATTGTTTATCGTTTTTTTTCATTTAAATCTCTATTGATCTAATTCATTTTCATATTTTATAATTACATTCTTAAAAAACTACAATTACTTCTTTGTATTACTACATTGGTAAAAAATTAAGTTACAAAAGAGTTTCTATTCTATTGTAATAATTTGTGCAAAATTTTACTATAAATAGCCATTGTATTTTCTGAGAACAAATATTTTGACTTGCGCTGCTAAAAGCGAAGGGAAAATGAAAGCTATTCGAGCTGAAGCTTCGAGAGAAAGCCAAATATTACTTCCTCAATGTTTGCCTTTCAAAAGCCCAGTACGTACATTATTATCGAACAAACTAAGTTCTTTTATCGCTTTACATTATTTAGAGTTAAAGTCTTTCGATGGATCACATCCTTAAGAGAGTCCTCACTTCAGGATAGCACCATATTCCTCGGCATGACTTGGCTGGAGGCGACGGCTAGTTCTAAGTTGAAACATTCCAATATGGAAGCTCCGACTGAACTCCTCCTCGTCATCATTGAAGCGACTATAGTCCACTTGTTCAGGTTGATGTCATAAAGTTCCACTGAATTAAGAGAAGAGGATCCATCGTTGCCTCCAAGAGCAACTAGAACTCCTCCGCAGTTGACAACTTCATGGGTGGATCTAGAATTCCATCAAAACATCAATTATAAATTGTAAAATAAAAAGATTTTTTTTTTATTATATAAATAAAAATAGATTAAGGAAGTACAGAACATGAAAATGACATTTAGGTCAATCAAAACATTAAAAATGTTAACATGTACTATTTAAAGTAATATATTAAATAAAATTAATAATTGACTAAGGTGGCAGCAAATTTTTTAATAATGTTAAATAAAATCAAGTGAAAATATAGTGGTTGATTAATATTATAAATTAGGTACAAAATGAATAACCATAATAAAGTTGTTGTTCAAAAAAGTTTAATTTTTTGTTAAAGTGTTAAAAGCCAAACCTTCGCGAATGCATGGGTGCTATTGGTTCCCAAGAATTCCTCCTGGTATCGAAACGCTCACCGCTAGCCATACACATAGTTCCGTCGTTGCCTCCGATGCAATATAGCAGCCCATCCACCGAGGCGACGCCGCAGCTAGATCTCCGAGAGCTCATACTTGGCATTCCTGTCCATTTGCCTTCACGAGGATCAAGGCGTTCCACACTTGCTTGATAATTTGTTGAATCATATCCACCAAGAGCATAAATGCAGTTTTCTGAAAATTAAAACAAATAGTCATATTTCCAAATATGACCATTTTGATGTATTCAATCTTTGAAAAGAGTAGAGATGTAAATATCAAACAAAAATTGAAATATTAATAAAAGAGGTTGATATTTTGGATTTGGATAGTTTTAATCTTTGAAATAAAAGGAAGAGGATTAACTTTGAATACAACAATTAAAAATTTTGACTTTTTGCAAAAAACCAATGATATATAGCTTACACAAAAAAGTATTAATTAATTAAAATTTGTTATTAAAAAAAAATGATTACAAACAAGACAAAAAAATTGATCAAATTGTTTATAAATAAAAACATTATGAAGGATGAAAGAAAATTAATTTAAATTAATATTAAAAATTAAACTAATATAGAATAAATAATTAAAAATCTATAATATTATTAACATTTATTACTAAGAAAAATGAAAAATGAATTTTGCAGCTAAAAAAATTTGGAAGAAAATCAAAATTGAATTAAATCAAATTTATTACATTTTCATCGTTATGAACAAAAACAAAAAAACTTATAAATAAGATAGAAAAATATTAAATTAACCTATATGACAAGAACCTATTGCCATACAAAAACATTAAAAACATAAGCCATGAAAATATTCATGTATCAAGCTAGTCATCGAAAAGTAAATTACAATAGATTAAATAAATTGAAATTAAATACGTTTAAAAAAAAATTATATATCAATCCTGATGTATTTAAAATGTAAGGAAATGATTTTTAAACTGTTTTTCTTTTTATTAATATATAAAAAATAATAAAAAGTTAATTAATTTTATAAAATAATTAAATATAATCAGTAAAAGAGCTTGCCTACAACTGCAACTCTGCAATATCTCCGTCTGGTGTTCATTGCAGGACAAGAGCTCCAGACTCCAGTCAACGGATCGTACCGTTCCAGGCTACTGAGGCAAGATGCTCCATCGTAGCCTCCACAAGCATAAACCAGTCCGTCGAAGCTACAAATCCCTTCAACACATCAAAATTTTTTTTTCTTTTTTTAATTTGGATAATAACTCAACCACTGATGACCTAGCAGATATAGAAAAAATTCACGCACCTAGGCAACTTCTTTTAGTTCCCATCGATGTTATACTCGTCCAAGAGTTCGTTTGAGGATTGTAACTTTCGGCGCTTGCCAAGTCAGTGGCACCGTCATATCTTCAGAAAATAAAGATTATATAAACTTCAAATTTGGTTTTAGTAGATTAATAATTAAGGATACTTACCCACCGACTACATAAAGCATCCTACCCAGCCCAGTAACTCCACTTCTGCTCCTTTTACAAATCATCGGGGAAATGGGGAACCATCTGTCAGATCTCGGGTTGTACACTTCGCATTCGCTGTGAATAGCAAATAAACTTCCTCCACCTGCAATGAGTAGCAATATCTTTTAAACCACATAAAATAATTTATAAAATATTAATAATTATAATAAAGCATGTTTTTAAAATAATGCTTGTATAAAACAATATAATCAACTCTCACATCTTTTAAACTAAATATTATCATTTTAACTACGAAACAAGCGACTAATTTTATAACATTATACTAAGACCAAGTTGGACGTACGGTCCAGAACTTTGGGGTTCAGCAAAACAAACACACATAAACAAAATAAAAAATTATTCGAAAAATAGTTAAAGTGGAATTTCAAATCACACTATACACAATGACTTGAGCATTTCTATAGTAAAATCCTACATTCACGATAAATACACAACATTTCACTCTTCAACTCAAAATCACTTGATCCATCAATTTCCTCCTCCCCATTAACTTATCGACACAGGTTAAAAAGAAAATGGTCCAGAGAACTTATGCTTATTAATAACTCACTCAATAATCAATAAATAAAAAAAAATTCACAGAAACTAATTATTTAACATTAAATTTGTTTCTATTATTATAGTATCATATTTCTCTATATAGTATTAGACCCCATTAATTATTAATTAATTTTATTTCACATTATTTTTGAACTTAATTATTATTATATTATTACATTTTATTATTAGACTTTATTCTTATAGGCTTTATGTCTATTCTTCTACTAGTCACTCCAATTATTGATGTGTGTTATAAACTTCTATTCCTTCCAGTCATGCTATTATTCTAATTGTTGTCCATATACTTCTTTTCATATTTATTAATTATTCTATTTATTATCTTCTAAATCATTACTGTTATATATTCATATTTACAGATAACCTTAATTATCTTTTATATTTTATTACATAATCTTATAGATTTCATATATATTGTCATTTAATATTTAATATATATTAGATTAGATTAGCATTATGTTATATTTTAATATATCATTAGACTGTATTGTATTATTATACTATGTTATATATTGAAATTGTTAGGAAAAGAAATGTAACCATATAGAAATTATTTACTAATTATTAATGGCAATGACTGATAAATGTTGCTATCTGGTCGGACCAAATTTTAATTATTGGTCGATAAACTCTAAAAACAAAATTGCCGGAAACAGTACTGCCAAGTTGTAAATGCTATAAAAGAATAAAATAAAAGAACGATTCACTGCAATCGAAAGGTAAATCTATTGCAATAGAATTTATTACCAAAATGGTGTTTAAAAATTGAAAAAAAAATCATTAAATCAATCAATTAATGCAAAGTATAATTGATACTAGAATTTTTAAATATAAAACCAGTCAGCTAATTTATAAAACATCAAATACAAATAACAGTTTAAAGGGAATTAAAAAACAGTATTGTTAATTGAAATAAGTAATGGGCAAGTTCCTAAATGCATCTAATACGTCTCTAAACTGGGAAAAACGATGGCATCAATGAGTTTAGCTCTGAGTTTATAGCAACTTGCAAAATCCAAATTTTATGGTGAGTGAAATCACAGAGCAGAGTTAGCTATTTTATACTTCTGCTGAAGATAGGAATTGGGCTTTACCTATTGCGAAGACGTAATGCTCAATCCCCTCAGGCCTCCTATGGCAGGTACGCTCACTTATCAAGAGTGACCTCTGCTCCGGCAGCAAGTGATATTTCATGGCCTCGAGGAGGAGTTCTTTACATTCCGCACTGTCCCTCACCAACACTTCAGTGTCGACCGTTGTCATAAGGAAGTCACGTGACATCAGAGGAAGCCTCACATGGCTCAATAGCTAAAACATTAACAAATTTTTTTTATAAACAAAATAAGATTGTTAATAAGTAAAATCTGCTTATTTTGTGAAAATATAGAAGTAAGTTAAGAGATATTGTGAATGAAGACCACATTCCATATTATTTTTCAAAAATGTGGTTAATTTTGGTATATTTGAATATACTTTGAGCTTTTAATCTATATAATTTTTAAATATTTAATTGAAGTGCTAACAATTAATTTTGAAGTTTTAATCTTCTCATTGAAATGTAAACGTGGAATTTGACTTTCAAATTGTTTATGTATTTTTAATTTTTTTCTTTAAGTGTAAACAATGGATTTAAAACTTCTAATCTTTCATCTATTACTTTTCTACCTGTCTGCTAGAGCACAGCACTTATTCTACTTCATAAAATATCTGCTAGAGCAGAACACCCACTCCATAGCAATTAAACCTCATTAATAATTATAAAAACATATTGAAGAGAAGTTAGTTCGGGTTTTCAGTCAGTTAAAATAAATAAATTATATATTTTTTTATTTTCTTTGTGCCCATGTTTTGGCATCATTTCTTATTTATCAGAGCTAAGCAAAGGCAAGATGACATATAAATATTGAGAAAATAGTCAAGTTTGTTAACTTTATTTATTTTAACCTCGTGTTTACACTGACTGAAAACCCCAACCAATTTCTCTAATATATCTGCTACAGTCAACAATTATCCACTATTATAAAAAACATTAGATCGTTCTGTATAATCAATTAATCACAGTAAAGCATTGATGTCAGCTCAGACTTTTTCTATAAGGATTTTTTTTTTTTAAGACAATGCACCGTGACCTTCAAGGCCTATTGTGCGATTTGTTAGGATTAACATATAGTCCTGGTTAATACTGAATAAATGGTATCATGAATTAAAATAAAAATAAACATTGTCCACATGACTGCAAGAACTCTGGTTATTGCATGCAGTCTTCGTGAGTCACCTTCTCAATGCGCTTGATTTTATTCTTCATTCACTTCACAGAGGGTAAGGGTAACAAACAGGTTTAGGTCTTTTGAAAACTGATCCTTTCAATTTAAGAGAACATTTGAATCCTGCTGTGTTATATTATGTATTATATTGAAATAGAGTGACTTTGTTTCTCCAACGTCTAGTAAACCTGATTTCAACCAAGGATTTGTTTATTAATCTAATCCATTCTATCCTGATAATAGAGTCAACATGAAATGATAAAACGCAAAGGCTTCCTTTAGACTTCTTATTTCCACATTTAATGGTCACCTTGCCGACGCCAGTACAATATTCTTTGTATATGAAATGAAATGAAATGGAAATATTTTTTATTATCCTGGGACTGTTGTCCCTTTAGGACAAATTACAGTTCCAGAATAAATGCCTGTGTGGCCATACATAAAATTAATTATTTACAATTATTATTAAGATTAAGATTTTGGAAAAAGAATAAAACAAAAAATAGAACTATTACACTAAAAACATACTGATATGTATAATACAAATGTGGCAAATAGCATAAGTAAAGAAAATCATTTCCGGGAGAGCTTTAAAAGTTATCTTATCTACATTTCATGATCAATCAGGTTAGGAAAGGAGTAGGTGGTTAAAAAGGAGAGATTTAAATGAGGAAACTGATTGTACATGTCGGATATCGGGAGGGATGGTATTCCAGAAGGAGACGGCTTGAATTATAAAGGATTTGTCAAACGCAGCAGTTCGGTGGGGAGGTGGATAGAGGTCGGAGGTACGCGATCTAGTGAGACGGGATTGAATGGAATATTTGAATTGACGGCGGTTGGATAGATAGAGCCACTTCAACTTGGTGTAATACTGGGTTATATGCTTATCTCTTGAGATTTCGAAAACAAAATGTATTGCACAGTCGCATGTATATGTATGTAGTTTGAAATTTGTAGATAGAAAATCTGCACATATTTGAAGCAGTGGCTTCTATATCATGTTCAAGTTGAGTTGATTTAATGTTAAGAAAAGTTAAGACTAAACTTGAAGAAAATTATATTCAAATTTGAATATTTGTTTCATATCAGCAGCTATGTTTCATGCATGGACGTTAAAATCACAGAAATTTATTAATTTCAGGGACAAAGCTGTGTCATCAATTACCAAGGGCTTAAGAACAATTTCTTTATCATAAGGACTTAACTACTGATACTGGTATCGGTGGAGAGAATTATTCCGGCAAGCGGGCCAAATGGTTTTTTTTGCCAACCTGTTACACTGAACCTCAAGGTATCCGCTACGTACGTACCAGAGTGAAAATGTCAAGATTCATTGTTCAGGACCACCGAGAAATAAATATTAACCAACCCAGGTGGGAATCAAACCCACAACGTTCAGAGTTGATCACTGTACTACCCATTATCCTATATTTGCAGACATCCCGTCATCATGGACTCAATTATAATCTAATCTTAAGTCAGACAGTCATGCTATGCTTGTTTTGTTGGACAAATTGTTTACCATACAATAGCTTCAATTTTCTTTGAGAACAGTGGAAATTAATCAAGTACTAATTATGCAATCATTAATATAAAAATTCAGAATTTTACCAATATGATAGGCTAGATAAGTTTCTTGTCATAAGATTTTTATTTTTTTATAGGATGGGTTAATTATTTAACTTTTTGATTTTTAAATAAATGGAATTTAAAACTGGTAGGAAGCATGAGTTTTTTTTTATTTCTTAACCACACATTTCATTCAAAGATATTCAAAAAAATTAGACTTGCTTCTGGAATTTTGAGCGAATGAATTATTTTTACATTACTTCTCTGTTGTTGTAACCTAGTTCGCTATCACAAGAGAGTTTATTATAAAATATTAAATCTAATATTCTAGTAAATAATAATCTAATATTCTACAGTATGATTCTAATTATTGTTATTATAAAAATAATTTGTGTCAATCTATTTGATAGCAAGACAAACTGCTACATACCTTGGCTATGTATTGTACTCTATCCGCTATGCAATGTTTGACCCAATTGAGAACTGCCAGAAAAACTTTTTCTTCGGATGCAATGTTCAGTTGGTTGTTTGAAATAAGTTCTTCTACCTGATCAATTCAGAAAACATGCAATATTTGTTCATGCTTCATAAAAAAAAAAAAGAAAAAAGCTTTATTTAATGAAAATAACAATGGCAGTTATTTTATTATAACTAAGTTTCCAATGTGGTTAAATCACATTTATGTTTTTCTAGAGATTAACCAACAAAAACAAAAAACTTATTACTAAGATATATAAAAAATAAACTGATATTTCCAAGATGCTTTGTTTTAAAATAATCTTTTTATTTAATAAACAGTGAAGTGGCTTTCCTTGTAGACATTTTAATTTTTTTTTTTTGAAATATTGGTTTTTATAGTGATATTTTAAAGTAAATATAAAAAATATCATTTAAAAATATTGATATACTTTACTTTATTCCATTAATTATTTTATGAATTGTTTTTATGAACATTAAAATAAAGTGTAACCTTAATAAATTAGTTATTAAATTAACTATAGGATAAAAAAAAAAATTGATGTAGAGATGGTTGACCGTTGATATAATATGAGAAGGAGTTAGTCGAGGGTGCGGTCAAATAAATAAGAAATTAAAATATATTAATTATTTTAATTTTTGCCAACGTTTCGACCCACTTTGCAGGTCGTCTTCAAAGCGTAGGATGTGGCACTGCGGGAGGCAATTGAAACACACAGGCAGTGTTTCAACTGCCTCCCGCAGTGCCACATCCTACGCCCTGAAGACGACCTGCAAAGTGGGTTGAAACATCGGCAAAAATTAAAATAATTAATATATTTTAATTTCTTATTTATTTGACCGCACCCTCGACTAACTCCTCACAAAAAAAAATTGTTGATCTTAGTCAACCATGTCTAAGGTTAAGGAAATTCCTTCTAGGAAAGGAAATAATGAATGATTTAGAAATATTTTTTTAATTTCCTTTATATTGAAGAGATTATGAGGACTATATTTTGTAATATAATCCTATTATGTAAGTTAATATAATTAATGCCCTAATGTAATAATAAATTCTAAACAAGCTTCTATCTCTACATTGAGATTTCAGCAGCCCATGCACATCTTCTAATTAATCCTATTCTAAATATCGATTAGACTAAAATATCTGAGCTATTAACCACTATTTTTAGTTTTTGAAATTTTTTTTTAGAAATTATAGAATTTTTAGAATATACTCATTAAAGTTTTAAATTTTCTTCTTATTTATTGATAAAAAATCATTCATTATTATATACTCTACAAATAAGAGACTTGCTGGTCTGCCTAATGAGCCTGAAAAAAGGATGGTTAAAGGCAAATTCCAATGAGAAACAATATGTGTTTTTTCGAAAATAGAACAGAAATATGATTAGATCGCAGTCAGACCTAAGAAATAAATTTTCAAGAAAAAAATAGATAAGAATAACTTCAGCACAAATAAACAGTAAGAAATTATTTCATTGAGAGCTATATTTTTTTATCTGTTATTCATTCTGCCTCTGACCTTAAGGTTAAATAGAAACTATAGAAATGGACTTACTACTCTTTGGATTCTTACTAATTACCAAAAAAAAAAAAAAGAAAACATTGATATTTATCTGCCTTTTAATTTTATTTAAAACTTTTATGAATCTATTTTAGATTTATCATAAAAATAAATTTTCATTTAACAATTAATTTTTGATACCTCTGCAAAAGGTAAGAGAAGAAACTCTTCCGTCGACATAACTTCCTGGAAGTTCTGCAAGGCATATTTATGAGATTTACTATGCAATTCCTTGCAACCATGAGCATCTAAAAAATAATAATGAAATAAACATATTCATTATTTTTAAAAAAATTCAATGATACCATTTCATTTTTAATATTGAAATAATAACAATATAAGAAATTACTTTTTTTTGTATAATCTTATAGCTTGTACCTGCAAAACTCCTGATACCGAGACAGTTCGATGGGTGTAGTTGTCCCATTAAAAACTCACAACATGCTTCTCGTACCGTTACGATTTGTAAAAGACTAGAAGCTGGTAACAAAACCTAAAATATAAATAAATTATAAATAGTATGAAATGTAAAATTCTGAAACCAGCCAAATCCACTTTACAGGTATTATATTTTTTTAAAAAAGTTTCTGTACTACATTATTATGAGGTAAAATATTTTACAATGCTAGAAACTAAATTTTTTTTAGTGTTTTATTTTATATTCCTCAATTAAAAGCCTTTAGCTTTTGGTCACTCTCCAACTTCTACAACTTTATATTTAGAAATAAATTTTTCTAAAAATGTTAACATCCTAACAATATATTATAAATCTACATTAATAGGAAAGTAAGATTGTAGATCATCCAATTTTACATTGAAAAAAAAAGGAGTTTAATCAAAATCGTTTGACTAGAAATATTTTATATCTCATTCTTATTCTTTCTGAAAGTAAAATGTGATTTTATTAATCTGAACTTTAAATTCGCTCCATACTTTGTCACAAACAAAATCATCCATAAAGACCTAAATGTTCCATATGTTTCCGATTTGGCCCAATCCAGATACCTATCCTTCCATAACAAACTGCAGAACCATCCGAACCCTCTTGTTTCAAACATTGCTTCCTCCTCGATCCCTGATAACCCTCCGAGGCGTCTGGAAAGAAGATGGCCTCGGGATCTTCTAATATAGAACTTTAATTTGAGTTATACCAATGGGTAGTTTCTCTTCATATTTTATATGTCATGTTACCAATGTCACATTTACCTGTTGTATTTTTAATGTTATACAGTTGTAAATTTCATTAAAATTAAAAAAAAAAATTTGAAATTTCACAAATCATAATAGGTTGGAGTAAGAGGTATAGTAGTGAGAGAAACCATTTATAAAACTTGAATCAAAATTATTATTATTATTTTTTAACATATCAGAATATTTGGCGCTCAAAAAATAAAAATAAATCTTATTATTTTTTAAATTATTAGAACAAAAATTTGCTTTGATTTTTATTTTAGCAAATTTTAAATAAAGTAATCAAGAGCATTCCTTATATGAAAATGAACAGTATTCTCGAAAAATAACATTGCTGGATGCATAAATACAATGTTAATGTTTTAATTTTTAAAAACCAGTTATAAAACATTGCAGTTAAAAAAAAACTAGGGAGTATGCTTTAGACCACACGATATAAGTGAAAACATCAGCAATGTGAGAATAATAATATGAAATATAAATTATAAATAATAGCTCATTATATAGAGGATGAAATGCTGAACATTTCCCTTGCTTACAGTATGTAGTTCCAATTTTTAGTTTCTTAGATATTTTAATCCATATCTTCAATAAAACTTGTTATCATTTCATTTTCGACACTATTTTTTCTCTTTGCATCTCTTTAGTATGACTTTGGGTTAAGATACAATTTTAAATAATAGATCATTACAAAGATGATAAAGTTATGAACATTTCTCTTGTTAACAATATGCATAAACATTTCAATTAGTCAAACCAGCCAACTTTACCCGAGCAATACACAATGGAGATCTGACTGCTCAATCTAATTCACACTCCAAAAAGAAAGCGCCTAAAGAAGTTTCACTTCAAAAATCAATTTATTTAAAAATAAAAATATTTTGATCAACATCAGTGGTCATGGTGGGATTTAAGAGAAGTGTCAACGACTCTTAGGCCAAAGAGATTAAGTTAGCGAGGCAGTGCCAGATTCGCCTTGACTAATAATAATAATAAAGCATGCAGAAAGAAAGGAAACACCATTTGCAACTTTATGTATAGGGTCGTTATAAGAAAGACCTAGACACAGCCATTGATATAGTTGACAAAAAAACCAAACAAACAAATCAAAAGTAGTTTATTATTAGCCACGTTAAACACATCTACAGTTGAAGTAGAGGAATATAAGAAACAAAACCATATATACATATCTCTAAAGGAGTCCATTTTTTAAATTAAATAATTAGGAAATAAATTTTAATATCTCAAAGTTATGGAAAATTAGCTTCCGAAACAAATACAAACATATGAAATGGTTTTCTTTATCTCTGGAGTACATATTTAGTAACTAAGAAACAAATTTTAATAGCTCAAAGTTAGAATATTGGCTCCCTTAAATTATAATATTGGCTCTCCCGAACAAATACAAAAATGGACACGGTATTCTTAACCTCCGGGATACAGATATATAATAAATAATTTTCAATAAAGGTACCTGAACATTGTCTTCGGTAATGAGTATTCCACCGGTATAGGAATAATCAACTAAGAGCTGCAGTGCCATAACATCAACCTCGTGAAGAACGACTTCCCTTGATAGTCTTTCTGACATATCACCTGAAAACAAAGAAGAAAAATATTAGATAATTTAATTGTTCCTGACTACTATTTGCCAAAGTGCTCCAAACATAATTATAATGAATAAAAATGTTAATATGTAAATACAGATATAATAAAGCAGCAAATCTGATTTTATTTTTCTTCGAAATATTGTAAGAGAATAAAGTTTTCAATATTCTCGATCACTTGTACCAATTTTTACAAGAATCCAAATGTTGAAAAGTTTTAAATGTTTGAAATAATACTGGCCAATTCTTAAATAAAGAAGTGATTGAATATTGAAAAGATGATTATGTTCAACGAAAGATAACTCCATAAATTATAACAAATTTACAAATTATAACTCCATAATTTATCCTTTAGTGAAGAAAGATTTAATAGGTTTATTAGAAACAGGGTTACTAGGGAATAAGGGGCAGTCAACATTGTCACTATAGACTAGTTTAAAGCCTCAACTAATTTGGCTATCAGTAAGTGCGGCAACACAGTGAAAATGGCTAAATGCCTAATTTCGTACCCACTACGATAAGTATTTTTGTTTTCCAATGTTAACTGAAAAGTTGGGGAAATATAAAATTTTATAAATCCCTTCAACAAAGGATCTTTTAAAAATATTTTGTTGTTGTTTTATAGCTGTGAAATTAATTTAGAGATTTTGATCTTTTACTACAGGATTTTTATCCTCAAGAGGAAAGGATGGCAATTAATACAAGAGGAAATATTTTTCTTTTTTAATGCTAACTTAACATATTTAAGAAATCAAAAATCTCCTATTTAATTATTTTTTGCACTATATTTTTGAGGAAATTTCCTATACTTTCAAATAGCGTTTAGATAATAAATAAATTACAACTTGAAAGCATTTACAATATTTTTATATTCAGCTTTTTTATACAGGGTGCTTCAGGTTAAGTGACCAAAATGCAAAAATGAACTAAAGACCTCAAAATAAGAAAAAAATTTCCTCTGAAGGTATGTCCGCAAACGCTTTGTTTAGAAGATATCCACACCTAAAGATTTCCATTGTTATGAATTATTTACATTAAATGAAATAAATAAAAACTATTTATTTGTTCTAACTACTTTATTAATTAAATATAAACATTCATATTAAATGTTGTTCAAAGTGATTTCCTTGAGCATTAAGACCGACTCGGCATCTTTCTTTCTTGTGAATATCTCCTCAACACAGTGTTTGCAGACATACTTTCAGAGGAAATTTTTGTCTTGTTTTGAGGTCCTTAGTTCATATTTTCAGTTTGGCCACTTAACCCTGTATAAAGACTTATTTGTTTGTGTCAAAAGGAACAAAATACATGGAGATAAATATAACAATTTCTACTTACAAATTATGAACTGATTATACTATGAAATTTCTATACTTCATTTGCAAATGAATAAAGCAAAAAAGAAATATCTTACCATTAAACATAGCATAAAAGTAGGGACTAGTCGAGGCTAAGACTATACGATGAGCATGGATACTCACATCACCAACTTTGAGAGTAATATCTGTCATCTGCAATATTGTTGGTTAGTTAATAACAGTTATACGAATGAATATTAAATAAGAGATATATTAAAAAGAAATAATGAAAATATAGTAAATTAATTTAAAATTATACGAGTGGCCTCCATATTGAACATATTGTCAGTTTATTGAAAAATGTCATTTAGCACATTTTTAAATGAACATTCAAACTAAGTATGTTTTTGTGAATTTTGAACTGATTTATGGGCATACAGCACTCACTATAAGTATGCCATTATGACACCAACCCTTTTAAATATCAGTCATACCAAATGTATATGTTTTTGATTGCATAAAAAGAAAATTCAACAAAGTACTAAGGAATTTTTTTTTTTTATAAAATATCACTTAAAAGACTTTTTGCAATAAACCAATTATACATATTGTTTTAATAGGAACTAATTCCACCACTTAAAAAAGCAAGAAAAATTATATGAGAATCAACTTCTAACACAATATTTGAGTACTTGTGACTTGCTGTCTTCGGAAGAAGAAGCTGTCAGATACTTTCAGAAGTTCTGGATAATTCCAAAGGTGAAATTGTGTGAAGAAAGCCATGAAATAGAGTTTGACAGGAAGACCAAATGGATAGTTTGCCAAGAAATGTACAAGTATTTTATGGCAAAAATAAATGACAGAAAAGCAACAACTCTATTTGAATGTATTAAAAATAATACAGAAGAGAGAAGCACCGTATATTTTGATTGTTGGAAAGAATACAACGCCCAACAACTGGATGAAGCAAACGTTTCAAATAAATAAAATGTAAAATAAAAGTGTTTTATATGTACGTATGTTGAATATATAAAGTATGTATGTATATATTTTGTATATATAAAGTGTTATATATGTTGTATGTTGTCTCCCAAAATAAATAAAATCTAAAACAAAAGTGTTTTTTATATATATATATATATATATATATATATAATATATATATAAATGTTGTAAAATATAAGTGCTTTGTTATTATCAAATTTCTTTTTGTTAATTTCAATTTCGATAAATATGAATACACAGATAGGTATTATTTATCAGTATCAGAATTATCAATTAATGTTCAAAATGGCTGTCACAAGTACCCAATTTTGATTTTGATGATAGATGTCTGCTTTTGGGCCTTTGGTATGATGCCACTCGTACATAAAACATTGCCAAAAATAATTAGAAACTAAAATTAAGCATATTATCCAATAATTGTTTTAAAATAGTAAACTCACTTGAATATTGTGACGCATCTTATTGATAGAATCGAAAGCTATCTTGCAGTGGTCAGGGCTATGATGGAAGTGTGTAATCCTACCAGGACTACAAATGTCACTGTTCTCCATTCCTGTTGAATTGAATTGAATTTTTATTTATGATTACATAAGTAATTATTTTCTTTTTTCTGGGAAGTTGTATGATATTCTTTGTTATTTGGCAAAGATTACTTCCAATTAACAACAATTGAATTTATTTATTGTATTATCAAATTGCATGTTTACAAGTTAACGTTTCGGGATATTTACTCCCATCTTCAGAACCACAATCCCAATGATCTTGTGGATACATGGCTTAAATATAATGTGCTCCATCATCAGGTTTATAACTTGAATTAGAACTTGACAATGGAGCACATTGGATTTAAGCCATGTATCCACAAGATCATTGGGATTGTGGTTCTGAAGATAGGAGTAAATATCCCGAAATGTTAACTTGTAAACATGCAATTTGATAATACAACAAATAAATTCAATTGTGGTTAATAGGAAATAATCATTGCCAAATAACAAAAAAAAGTAATTATTTTAATGTTAGCATTTATGTAATAATTATCATATTGTTGATGAGTTTGTTGATTCTTGTGCTATTCCTGTACTTGTATTGAATAGCAAGCAGACTATACCAATACCTGAATCTGAAGTATCGGACCTATGGAAAACTTTTTTATCATTATTAACGAATAATGTAGACGAATAATGAAGAGTCTAAATCACACGGGGGAGAGGGAATGCACCCTGAAGCCATACATATCCAGCCCCAATTACTTAAGGAGTTTTGGAGAGTATCCTGAAGTATGCATCTCCATTCTGGTTCTGGAACCTTACACAAAGAAGAAAAAAATAGGCTATGATCGACTCAGAGAACAGCTTCGCTTGTGGTAACCTGAGCATACAGATCAACATTGCACAAAGCGGAGCAGATCCCAGTAGGGGAGATGCCTATCGATGTCCTCCTGCTAGGTCTTAGGTAGAACTCATGGATGAGGAATAGATATAAAATTAATAGATGGAAAAATTAATCCAGCAGAAAACAATTGAAGAATGGAGCTAACAGTGGATGACAACCCTGAAAGGGAGTACCTAGACAAAATACTTTCCCATTCTCCAATTTAATTAACAAGCAAAATGGGCCAACCCGATCTATTGGGTTTCACAATTCCACACAGGAATGGGTATTTTCGAGTCAAGTTACACATACTAGGCCAGGACATAAATCCTCAATCCTCCCTTTGTGGTGTTGTGGATACTATTGAGCATGTATTAATGGCCTGAATTGTGTTTGACGAATTAAGTATCAATAACATGAACATAAGGAATTTACATCCTCACTGAGGAGGAATTTCCTAGGTTGGTGAATGAGAAGGACTTCCGGCGGTTCAAGGAATTCATTTATGGCTGGAAGAAGGCAGTGGGTTCAGTCCAGTTCATCATGGTGCCCGCAGAAGGATAAGAGGACCAGTTCTGAGAAGATCTCCATATTATGGAAGGCTCTCTTTCCTAATTGAAGACTTGAGATGTAAGAAGAGCCTGAACTGCCAAACAAGGGTCAATAAACACGAAAAGAACACTTATCCCATATGTAAATCATTGTGGTCTTTATGGAGAGCCAAACTATTGAGGGAAAACGAGTTCTCTCAGCTAATATCCAAAAAGAACTACCCACACTTTAAGCATTCTATGAGGAAGAGAAGGAGCTGTACCTAGGAGATCGTTGAACAGAAGAGAGGATGGTGGGAGTTTAAGAAGAGTAAGCTGTAAGCTCAGTTCTTATTATAATGTTCATAGGATCGGTTATCAGTAATCGAGTTCATCATCAAAAAAGAGGTAGCGATGTCTGAGAGTGATAAAATGTAAGCCTGCTTTAATAGTCTACCGGCGTCGGATCGAATACAGTCTGGGTGGGTTGAAATATATTTCATGGTGGACTCACGGAATCAATCTCGACCTTCCATTTCTAGTTAGAATAGGTTTGGTTGTACCTCTCGAACAACCTCTCCTCTCCCCCCCCCCAATGCAAAGGAAAGGAGTGCATTTAATAAAAAAAAAGTTAAGGCATCGCTAAGACCTCTGACCCGCTACTGATCGATTCTCAATATCCCTAGACCATTTGAACTTGTCTTACTAATCTTATTACTCATTATAAGCAAGAAATATATGCCCCTTCACAATTAAAATTACCCCTTTGAATCGGCCGTTTTCTTTTCTTGTTTTGTCTGGCGCCCGTCTCCCACACTGCGGTGGTTTTATTTATGCCACTGATCGGGTACATTCTATTATAAGTGAAATTTGCAATACTAGGACTTCTACATCATCACCAGGAACTTCACTTGTATTAAACTCCAATGGTTATGAAAATCTACGTCATTCTACCAAACTTCATTGTCTTTCTAGACATCTAAACGACTATCTTATACCTGATAGTTGCAAATAAGTATGGAAGAACTATAGTAACCTTTATCTATAATAACTCTAATGATAGTTGCCACTTTTCCAGCTGGTTTTAAGTATATTACTATTCTGTATACAAATTATTTATTGTTGTATGATATTTGATACATTCATTTAAATTAATCATTCAGTTATTAACTTTAAGTGTACTAAAATTTTATCTCTCAACTTTAATAAAAAGTACGACCGCCTTTTAAGTAAGGTATAATAATTCACCAATAATTAAAATAATTATTATAACTTTAACTAAATCATGACTGTCGGACTTCAACAAGCACGAGAGAAAAACAAACCTAAGTATTTCGATCGGGACAAATTTCCGATACGCGGTTTTCGACGGATCTATACGTTTCAGAGCCCCTGAGTAAGAAAAACACATTTTTAGCCATTGACCTGTCTGTCTGTGCCAAGATTTTCTCGGGAACTACTGAACCGATTTTGTTGCTTCTTTTTTTATTGTGTAGGGTTTTGACTAATGACCCCTGTGAATTTCCTCTAATGTTCTAATAAATGTCCTTTCAATTTTCGTATGTGAACTGAATTCCCGAGAGAATTCAGGAAAAAAAGTTATAAAGAAAAGAAAAATGTTATGGGGCCTATTGTCTGTAATTGAATGTAAGATTATGTGTTCATGTCCTGGTGTCAGAAAGGGGTGAATGAGAGAAAAAAGATGACTGAAAGTTAGAAAATCTGTTGCCCGCATCACACAAGCTTTACTATTTCCTCTAATTTTAACAGAAATTATTGTTTAACAAAATTAAGCAATGGCAAAAAGTTTTTGATCAATAATATTAGAGTATTGAAATTTTTACACTAATCTACCTTAAGCCGGTTTACATTACTTTAGTTTATCAAATAAATCGTACTCAAATCTTTTCTTTGTTCAATTTTCAGGAAAAAAATCTAATTAATTTTTTTTTTGTTTCTTGATGGACATATGTAAAGATATAAAAACTTTTCTGAAATAGGTAGGAAAGTCGTGTGAGTGGACACATCAGATGTTTTTGAGATGAGTTCGGATACTTAAAAGCAGAAATATTTCTCAGTGGAGGTTATGATGTTTGGAATAATTGTTGAACATTATTTATAAGTTTATATTCTTGAACTAAATGAAGTAAATAAAGGTAAAACAAAATATTTAGTAAGCCAATAATTACATCTCAACAGAAAAAATAATTGGCTACGATACCTAAATTTGGTTCCGATACCTGGACACTAACCAGTACCCTAGAAAAAGAAGTACTGAAAAATTTAAGAGAAAAATCCTCTAAACGATAACCGGAACGATCGGGGATCAGGATACTAACGCATGGAGGAGGAGGTCCAATAAAGAAGTGTATATAGAAACTGGTCAATCAATATTACATGATATGAAGGCACGGAGGTTAAGATGGGCGTAGCTCTTAGCAATCCATCTGGAAGTTTCTACGTTCCTCTACCAAATCATCAACAACCATCGTCCTTCTTACGCCTACAACCTTCTCCAGTTCAAAACCTCAGTCCATTCCCTGTCCACAAGATCTCGACCTTCTGACCTTTACATGCCTTCTCACAGATCTGCCTCATCCCAAAATTCCTTTATTGTTCGCTCTGTCAATATCTGGAATTCCCTCCCTATCAAAATTCGACATTCCCCCTCCATATTCACATTCAAATCCCTCCTATTCCTATTCCTATCACAAAAACAGTCAGATACTTGCTAACCATTCGAGCGGATTTTAATAGAGAATTTGATATATTTTTATTTTTTAATTCTTTATTTTTTTCGGAAAAGTGTATACTGGTCTAAATAGCTTTAAGTTTCTTGTAATAGTATTAATGGTTTTGTATATAGTTTAGTTTGTTTTGTATATAGAGTTTTTACCTTATATTTTTTTTACATTATTTCTTTTTTTCGATTTATTTTGTTTTGGCCAGATGTAATATTTTAATTTTGTTCTAATTTGTTATTCTCAAGGGACTGTGTCCCAGAATAAAGTTATTTTTCTATTTCTATTTCTATTTCTATTTCTAACAATGAATGCCTCAATAAAAAGTAAAAGACCACGTCAAAGACCAAACAGCAGATGGATAGATTGTTGTCTTGCATTCGCATTATTTACGGCAGTATTTAAATTATAGTTGACACACTTACTATTATCATTATTTGAAATATTAAGTGATATTCGTTTCATCCTATTCCATATCCCAAAGCTTCCAATATTGGACAAATCAACAATTTATAAGAACGTGACATGATAGGAGCGATCATTAACGAATGATGGTCTCGTTGAAGAACCCTGAGGTTGGGTCAATGGCAGTTCAACATTCAAGGTTGGGGTTAAACAAGACAGAACCAATCCGTTAACTGGCAAATTGAAAGCTTGACGTTTCCTTTAGAATGTCGTTGCTCTTTGGAGTTCGATAGAATCTTCAAAATAATTGACAATGAATCGATTTAAATGTAAATATTTGAAATTAAGAAAATGATGTACTCGTTAATAATTTGATAAAAAGGGGTCTGTACCATGGATTATATATTTAAATGGTCCTAGAAGACCTTAAAAAAAAAAAAAAATAAAATAAAAAAACATAATTACAGGAACAGTAATGGTTTTAGAGTTGATTTTTTCTATATTTTTCTTTAAACATTCTAACATTTAATAACTGTAAATACATTATAATTTTAAAACGCTGCAAATTATTTCACAATGGTTTATTATTTCCAAACAATTATACCTCTAAAGTAACATTTCCTTCTTAGTTACAAAGAAAAATAAATAAAAGGTGATTCCAATTATTGGACTAAACTTTATTTTTTAATGATTTGTAATATGCTAAAAAAAAAAATAGCATTACTTCAGTAACACAATCAAAATTTAAAAACCAAACAAAGGATATAACATTTGGAGTAGAACATATAAAAAAAAACTGAAGACCATATATTAGCTCCTAATTGTCCAATTTTTTTTATTTTTTAGGTAATTCCGTAAACTTAAAAAAAACATATACCATATCGACAAAAAAGTTAAAACTTTTCAAGTTATTCGAAATTTAATTTTACCATCCCTCGTAAATTTTTCCAGCTTCTTTTCGTTGAAGTATGTTATATAGATAAATTTAAAGGGCGTCGAGAAAATGACTTTAGCGAAGTTTCATTGAAATCGGAACATTCGTTTAGGAGCTACAGTCAAATAGCAACGCAGGTTTGAAAGTAAAAGGCGGATAGTAATGTCGATGAAGGAGGATCATCCTGGGGTGACCTCTGAGTTTATATCCAAATCAGGAAAAAAATCCGTCCAGTAGTTTCAAAGAAAATGTGCGGACGGCGGACAGACGAAAATTCTTTTATTCGTTTTTCGAATTCCACGCGTCCTGAAACGTGAAACCTCAAATTTTGAGGGGGGTTAAGTTTTTGAATTTTTCGGTCGATCACAATGCGTTGATTATTGAAAACAATAAACCAAAATATTTAAAAATCGCAATATCTCTACTAATAGTGCTTTGATTTCGATGAAACTTCCTTCATTTTTTAGGAAATTTAAATACCTTTGAAACATCTTATCACAATATCGACAAAAAAGTACAAACTTTTTGAGTTATTCGGAATTTAATTTTACCATCCCTCGTAATTTTTTTCTCAGATTCTTTTCGTTGAAGTATGTTATATCGATAAATTTAAAGGGCCTAGAGAAAATGGCTTTAGCTAAATTTCATTGAAATCGGTACATTCGTTTAGGAGCTACAGCCTATAGCAACGCAGGCCGCCATTTTGAAAGTAAAAGGCGGATAGTAATGTCGATGAAGAAGGATCATCCTCGGTGACCTCTGAATTATTGATTATTGAAAATAATAAACCAAAAGAGGACAAATTATAATTGTTTAACTTTTTAGCTAGCAAAATGTTTCTATAAAAGAAGAAGGCAAAAGACCACGTGGAAGGTTAGATAGAATCAACAAAGATACAACAGAGCTGCCTGCAGATAAATGCAAAAGAAATATCCCAAGACAGGCAGAGATGGAGCAGGCTTGTTAAGGTGGCAAAAGATATACATTGTCTATAATGCCAACAGAAAAAAAAGAAGCATTATTTATGTATTTCAAAAAATTGAAAAATCAAAAGCAGTCTTAAGCAATAACGCACACATGCATTGATTTGAGCTATAAATAAAGTAATGCTGGAACTATTTGTTAACTAGTGAGGATGAAGACCTGCTCGCCTAAACCTCTCTCTTCCGTACTCTACTGTGAGTTTAAACGAACTTGGAAATTTTACTAGGCCACTTTTTCATCAACTATCTATAAGAAGGATGATATATTACATTTCTTATATTTTGAAAGTTGTTTTTGTCCTAGATCGGCGATCTACTGTGATCTACAAGATCTGTAAAGTCAAATTTTCATTTGTCTTTATTGTTTTTTTTTAAATGTTTTTATTCTTTTCTTACCATTAACTGTAAATAATTTAGGAAATTTTTGTTATGTATCCAAATTAGTATTATGTCCTATAAGATATGGTTATGAATATTTTTAGTAATAAAAAAATATATTTAATGAATTTTTCTACAATTCTACAAATAAACATTTCTTATGGAACCAACAAACATGCGAATACTAAAATTATCTAACTACGCAATGAAAACAATCTCTACGAAATATAATGACAACTACCTGATAACCTGATGGACTTGCGTACAGGTGCGTTGTAGATACTCACCATGCGTACAGTTATCACTAATTTACCATTATTTTTCAACATCTGAGTTTTTCGCAGAATGTTGAATATTATTTTCGAGCCATCTTTTGTTGCTGGTTAGGAATTCGGTTCGCCACCAATTTTTCCAAGCCAGAATACAATGGATTACTAAAAATAAAAATATATAATTTTTCCTAAAGTACCTTCTCAAATATTTGATTCTCATTAAAAGAAACAACGAAGGCAAGCAATCTGAAAAGGTTCCAAATGAATGAATGAAACTCTCATTCATGATGATATATGGCGATGTACTTGACTTCCTATAAAGCACCTTTATCGAGATAAAGTAAATAATTTAAGCTCAACCTAGGAAGATGGACCAAGCACGGGTGAGAAGACAGCGTATTTCATATTTTTAGAAATAAAAGATTAAAATATACCAAGAGTATGATGATCCGATATGTTTGTTTAAAAAAAAAAAGTTTAGTAGAAATAAATAATGGAACCGGTGATATCGATATAGAAGATAATATATTTGAACCCGTACAGAAGTTTATGTATCTAGGGTCTACGATAACAAGAAAAACGAAATCAAATAGGAGATTAAATTTAGACTGAAGGCGCGAAATGCTTGTTATTTTTCTGTGACAAAACTACTTAGCTCGCGCCTCTTGTCCCGGAACTTAAAAACTAGAATCTATAAGACCATTATCTTACCTACAGTTATTTATGGATGCGAAACGTGTTTGCTTACATTAAGGGATGAGCAACGTCTTAAGGTTTTTGAAAATAAATTATTGCGTACAATATTCGGACATAAGAAAGATGAGTTAAGCACAACAACGCCGAATTGCGTGACCCGGGTAATATAATTGAGATGATTTGTTCCGGGCGAATCAAATGGGCTTGGTAACGAAAGAATTCCTAAAAGGTTAATATTTGCTGTACCGAATGGTAAACGTCCGAGGGGTAGACCGAAGCGAAGGTGGGAAGATTGCATTAAAGCCGATCTGAAGGGACTGGGTTTGGACGGCGAACGGTGGAGGGAGGTGTGTAATAAGCGATTGGTGGTGTCGGCATTGAACCTTCGGGTTTATTATTATTACCATTATTATCCTAAGGGAATGTACTTGTCTATATAGTAAAAATCCTTGGTGGATATTTAAGAGAATTGAAGTGTACGAAAGCTCCCCCACAGATCTGCCAGTATTTTCAACGGACTAATAAATATATTTTAAACCATAATTTCTCAGTGTTTCTAGCTTAAATTGTTGTAAGACATTCATGGGATCTCAATGAATACTTTAAGCCATCGAACTTAAAAATAGGTTCAGCCGATCGTTTAAAAAATCGTTACATACCTTTCAAAGGATAGCTAAACTTGTTTATACCATAATTTTTAAGTGTTTTGAGCTCTAATTGTTTTAAGACATTCGTGGAATCTTAATGAATACTTCAAGCCATCAAAATTACAAATAGGCCCGCCCAGCCGTTCACTCAAAACACAGCTTTCAAAGGATAGATAAACATATTTTAAGCAATAATTTCTCAGTGTTTTGAGCTGTAGTTGTTTTAAGATATTTGTGGAATCACATTGAATTCTTTGAGTCATCAAACTTTGGATCCATCGTTCGTTCATAAAATCTTTACTTACCTAGAAGTGGTTAACCCAAATCCATAACATGGCCAGGAAATCATCACAGACCGCCGAACATGTCATCATAGCTTGTATCGCTTATGAGGCACTTAGAACCAAGATGTTGAGAGAAACTGGACTCTACGTCCTAAGGGAAAGAAATCTGCCTCAACTTATGACAGCAAATAACTACCCCTTCTTTAAAGATTTCGTTTACGGTCGGAAAACTGTCGTGGGGCCAGCACACTTTCATCTAGGGCGAAGGAGAAAGCTACCAGAGAACGAAGATGGAAATTAAGAATATCGAAAAAAAAGGAAAAAAATATATTGAAATTTTGAAAATCAAGAACAATCAGATGAGTTCTAGTAGGAATTGCATATGACATGTTATTCCTGCCAAATCCGTATTGCCTTTAGGTACGGTAGGAAGTAAACAAATAAATAAATAACCAAAACCCATACCTCTCCTGGCTTTGCCGTGTTCGTATAGAAATACATTTTTTTCCCAAAAATTGCAAACCTTTTTGTTATTTTATTTAATTTAATATTATATTTGCAACTGCGTTTTTTGGAAGCATCTAGCAAATGTGCTTTCGTTAATTTTGTTTACTATTTTTTGAAAATTTGTTCATATTGTGAGCAGATCCCGAGGCCACTGCCTTTTTAGTCTTCTTTAAGGGTCTCCTGGTAACAGGGAGGAATAAAGAGAGAGGACAAGAGGATTAGAGTGATTAATAGTTGAAGTGTGGAATGTGGTGTATTTGTTATGTATGTAGGTTTTTACTGTTGGAATGTTCATGTATGGTGTGATTTGAAATATACCAGGGTGAAATTACGATTAAGTATTTTGGATTGTGCAGTTTGAATTTTGTTAATGTGTACCTTTTTTGCGGAACCCTAAAGTTCTTCTCCCAAAGTCCAAACAGGTCGTAGTATGAAGGTGTATATTAGTCGCTTGTTTTGTAAGTTGAGAGAAGATCTGTTGTGCAAAAGATATGACAGTTGTTTGTATGTTTTTGATATTTTAGATGATTAGATGATTAGAGTACATAATGGCCATTTGTCTAAGTTTGAGTTTATTTCAATGTCTAAGCAAGCTTCTAAGATGAGGTGAAAGCTCTTACAAAAAGCTTTTGAAAATATCAAGCTACGGTTGAATACTATTAGCAGAATAATACTTCCAGGAACCACTTTAAGCTATGGATTTTGCTGATTAGAAATATCAGGGCTCATATACGTTCTATAATCACCTCTTAGTGAGTCCATATCGTGAACTGAGTGCCACAGATTGTTCTGTCAAATCAGATAATTCACATCTGTTATCTGAACGAAGTTTATACTTCAGAGAAGTCTTCAATCCCGATTGGAAAAGAACGTAGTTCCCGCTTCGTTCTTGTCGTAAAGATAATTATGAAAAACCTGAAACAGAACGTATTATGAATAGATTTTTAAAAACATTTATTTGTAGAGTTAGAATCCAGGTGGGTCCATATTTCTTGTTGGAGTATCCAATGAGTAACGACAGCTAAGAATTGAATTTCTTGCAAATTGATTATTGAAACTCTTGCTTTAAGCTCAAAAACTAACGGTCTAAAATAAAATATTTAAAAAAAAATAGATGAATAAACGTAAATAAATGCTTGTAAGAATTTTCAAGAGAAATTTTAGAGTGCAGCCTATGGTACGGGTACTTATTGTTTAAAACACAATAAAGATTATTGTTTAACCATCAATGCGAGGGACCTATCGACGTCACTACCATACATAAACGTTGATTTAATTGAGAAGTAAATATTTTTTTAAAAAATCCAACAATAAAGGTATGCATTATTTTTTACTTAAGTATAGCAAGTAACATTTTGTCACTTATTTATAACAGTTTTGTCAAATACATTCATGATTTAATAAATGATTACGATCATACTAATGAGGTTATATCCTCAATCATAAACGTATTATTTTATTATAGGATTAGAAAAAACAATCTGGTGCGGTGTTCGCATCACACTACTTTTACTTACCACACTCGTCTTAGCAGAAATAAGTATTTTCAGACAAAGGGAAAGGGAAAGAAAAAAATATAAGCGCTATATTGATTTATATTTCATTGTGGGTATTTTTATTTGTTTAAGTATCCTTATATATACAAATTTTAATTTTTTTATCACTGTAATCTGTACAATTAAATATTAAGTAATACCAACGAAAACATTTATAAAAACCGCATATGTATATGTACATAATATTGCCGGAGTCCATGAGAAATTAAATAATTAATCTTTTATTTCTTCTTTAGTTAATTATCAAATTCTTTCATATTTTATATTTAACTATTTTTTTCTATCAAAGATCAATGTGAAATGGTTAATTGTTTCAAATAAAGAAAATTAAATGTACTTTAGGGGAAACAAATATTGAAAATTAGCAATTTAAGCCATGTTAGATAATATCAATGTGAATAAAACCTACATAATATTAAAAACTGCTTGATTTTATACTTATATAATAAATTTAATTAAAATCGTTAGAGCCGTTTTCGAGAAAATCGTAATGTGTTACATCGATGGTATTAAGTGCCACTTCCGGTTAGCTGATTTTGACGAAAAAGCTGCTGTAACATCCCAGGCATATAAAAATCTTAAATATGTAATTTCACTTTCTTACGAATTTTCTTTTTTGAGCTAGAAAGTTAACAGACATACACACACTAAGATCATTTTGCGGGACTTGGTTATTTGGACCACGGGCGAATCTACGGGGGTGGGGGCTTTTGGGCTGAAGCCCCCCCCCTCCCAAAATGGTAAAATATAACCATGTTTTATCGGAAAAAATACTAAAAAATTATCTCTTAAAGTATAATTATTCGTGTAATTTCATTTAAAAGGGCTTTAGGAATCACTTAAACACCAGTTCGTATAGGTACTTAATTTCCTTCGTATTTTCCAAAGTAATTATCGTTACTTTTATGAAAAAAAAAGCTTTCGGGCTGAAGCCCCCCCCCCCAAAAATTAAATCCTGGATCCGCTAGTGATTTGGACTCAGGAGATCTCAAAATGTGTATTTTCGTTGAAAACTGAGATTCGAAAATTTTCACGATCGCAATTCATTACCATACTATGCATTTCATATATAACTATGTGAAAGTAAAAAATGAACTTCTTAAAATTAAATAACTCTCTTTTATTACAAATAAAGAATATCAAAATGTTTCTGGAGATACGAATATTAAAAAGAAAAAAAGGAAATGTGCCGAGGACATTAAATGAAATGATACTTTTGACCTCCTGAAGATTAATATTGCTAAATGTTTATGCCCAAAGTATTTATCTATTGTTTAATAATTTTCAACGAAACATTTGAGTGGCTTAATATCAAAAACGGGCATCTGTTATTTTTAGGAAGTGGGAAAAAAACTTTTTTATAAGCTTCAACCTGAACTGATTTTCATGATTTTATTTAATAATGCTCAAATTGAATCATGAAAAAAATTATCAGAATTAGTTTAAATTGAAGCTATATTATAGAAAGTTGGCTTTATCTAAACTTTTTAATAATGACAGATATCAGCTTAGATACGAGGCATTTATTTTTTTATCACGTATAATTTCTAAATAGTAACTGTTATTTTACAAAAGTAGTTGTTACTACAAGTGACTGGCGATACTTAAGTAAAAAATACCGCAGTTATGCTCTTAACTTAGATACAATTAAAGACAATAATGACTTTTTATTGTGCCTATAAAACCAGTTCCGCATAGCAGAGGACACAATGTATTTCTGTCATAACGGGAATTATTAGCAATAAAAAGTTTCTAATAAATTTATTATGATTGAATATTTATAAGATACTAGCATTTTAACAATTATCTGCAAAGAACTGGTTTAAATATAAATGCGAATAAAACTAAGTATATGCGGACCAAGGAGTGGAGACTACATATGGCCATCGATAGTCGATCAAAATATCGATATTCTCCTACCAATATTCGATATTTTACCATCAATAGTACCTACTTATTGAATATCGATATTGTTTTTTCGATATCTCTCTCTATATATATATATATTTTCCTCCTAGTTTCCTCTCTCATCTTTCCCCACTTTGACTACAGCTGTGTGGTGTACGATGGCCTCTCGGTGGAAGTGCGTGATAGACTCAAAAGACTTATGAATTGCTTCGTAAGATTTGTAATTGGGGCCCCATGATACTCTCATGTCTCTCACCACTACACTGAGTTAGGGTGGCTCTTCCCCTCCTTAAGAAGACAATATTTCCTTGGCACTTCCCTTTATCAAATCATTACCGATCATCGTCCTTGTTATGCCTACAACCTTCTCCAATTAAATCCTCAATCCATTCCCTCACTACAAGATCCCGACCCTCTGACCTACACATCCCTTCTCATAGATGTGCCTCATTCCAAAATTCCTTTATAGCCCGCTCTGTCAACTTTTGGAATTCCCTCCCGATCAAAATTCGACATGCCCCTTCCCTCTACACATTCAAACCTCCTATTCCAATTCCTGTTCCAAAAACAGTCAGATACCAGCTAACTATTAATATTATATATGTATTGTGTAGCAATCATATAATCATAATACTTGGTAAGAGATAGTACATGCATTTCCTACTATCGACGTAGGAATTTCAATACATACATTTTTTTTTTTTATTCAATTATAATTAACTGTTTATTTTTATATATATATATATTCAAGTAAAGTTTTTTTTTTTTTATGAAATGAACTCATTCTATCTCTTTTTCGTTCTTCATTTCTCAAAGTGTATGTTTATGTTGTTCAACCCTTAAATATAATTTTGTTCATAGTTCAAGTGATTCGTTCATAGTTTTAATTGTTTTGTTCATAATTTTATATGCTCTGTACATAGTTTTATCTGTATTGTATATAGCTTGTGCACCTAAGGGTTTCTTTACTTTTTATTTTATTTTATCAATTTTATTTATTGTTTCAACGTTCAGGCCAGTAACATTCTATTATTTTGTGCATTATTGTTATTCTGAAGGGACTTAGTCCCAGAATAAAGTTTTTTTTTCTATCTATCTATCTATCTATATAAATAAATGAATGTCTGTCTGTCTGTCTGTTTTTCATTCATTCATTCATACTAAACCATTCATCCGATCGCCATGAAACTGGGAAGTTGTTCCTTACACTCCTGGGAAGGTTTCTGGCATAGTACTTCTGTCTTACGATAATTTTATACATGTAACGATTTAACGAAACTTGGATAAAGTCTTCTCCTTGAAACTCTTTTAATTTATGTGTATAAAATACTTTCCCGAAAACAAGCTGAAAAATGTTACGATGAATTCAATATTCTATTTGCCGATAACTAAAAAAGTACACAATTTTTGATAATACTTATATTTATTTGAAAGATTCCTGATTTGCCGACAAAATAAAAAAAAAAAACCATTGAAATCGGTCGATTGCAGAGTTATAGAGTTTTAAACATTTACTGCTTTCGCTTCAGAAAACGCCATTCCCTTTTCTTTTTTTTTTCTTATTTATTTATCGAAAATGTTATAATTACTATAGTAATTGAAATTATTATTTGAAGAATTGATATGATTATCCTTATATAGGTCAATACAATACTATTGTATGCTCTTTATATAGTACCTACTTATTGAATATCGATAACGTTTCTTCGATATCTATATATATATAAATGAATGTCTGTCGGTCTGTTTTTCTCCCAATGTATTCTGCAAGTAGTATGATACATTTCAAATATTGTATTTGCTATTATTTAAAAAGGTTTATATCTTGAGTAAGACTTATAACCGTTTATGTTCCTTTTAGAAATCAGTTTTTATTGATTTCAGTTTATTTTATTTTTTTAAAATTCTTTTCTTTAATATTATGTTGGAATAAGGTTGTGCCGTTTACCGTAGGTTTTCTTTCATGTGAATGGTTTATTTTTCCACTACAATTTTTACAACTCTATATTTAATCAAGTTGTTATTAATAAGAAGCAATCAACTTTCTTAGAAGGGGTATGCGAAATCTTTTGAGGTAGATGGAAGGCAGCTCTAATGCACACGAAATGAACGCTATGATAAATGGTATAGCGCAATTTCAATGCATTGCCACAATAGATATTTGAAAATCTTTAACATTGAAACAGTATCGTAAAATATTTTGAACCGCATGAGTTGTTTTCACATCCAACTGATGGTGCGTTTTTAATAAAAATATATTGTTTCACATAATATTTTATAATAGTAGATACATTAAACCATGCACGTATTTAAATGCAACGTTAAGTCAATATTTCAAGGCAATGGGTGAAGAACTTTCTGAGATTTAAGAGTTTAAACAACCAAACATTTACATTTTTATATGCCATAAAATGACCAACACATAGTTGAACATTAAATATAAAAATATTGTATATAGGTGTGTATGTGTTCTTTTTATTTATTTATTTTTAGGTTATTTTATTCTTATTTATTGTATATATATTATTTTTCTGTATAATTTATTTTATTTATTGTACATAGAGTGTGAATGTGATCTGTGAACTCTATTATAAATGTCCTAGAGACAGATTGTAATATTTTTCAATAAATAAGTTTTAAAAAAATATATTAAAAAATAAATAAAATTAAATATGAAAATATATGATATAATATGAGAAGGAGTTAATTAGGTGTGCGGTCAAATAAATACTAAATTAAAATATAGTAATTATTTAATTTTTGCCGACGTTTCGACCCACTTTGCAGGTCGTCTTCAGGGCGTAGGATGTAGCAGTGTTTCAGCCTCCCGCAATGCTACATCCTACGTCCTGAAGACGACCTACAAAGTGGGTCGAAACGTCGGCAAAAATTAAATAATTACTATATTTTAATTTAGTATTTATTTGACCACACCCCCCAATTAACTCCTTCTCATGAAAATATATGAGTGGCTTGATATCAAAGGACGGATTTCTGTCATTTTCAGAAAGCGAAGATAAAGTCAATTTTAGTTTTATAAGTTCAACTGAGATTGTTTCTGATGATTAAGAATAAAGGCGTATTCACTCAGATGATTACGAATGTTCAAGTTGAATCATGAAAAAAAACAACATAAGGATTAGTTTAAATTGAAACCATTTTACAAAAAAATTTGTTTCTTAACTTTTTAAAAATTACAGTTGTCCTTTGGTATTAATCCACTCATATATGCTTTCTATTTTCTTTCTTTTCAATTTTGCCAATCTAAGCCACAGCAGCGCGTGGCCAGGTAAAGCTAGTTTTAATATAAAAATTAAAACTATCCTTTTTGGAAAGTTCTAGAAATTATATATTAATCTGAGGAAAAAATAATAGTCATCTTACATATTTTATATAGAATATAGTGAGTATTATAAAAAAATATCGATATTTAGATAATATTTCATGCGAATTATTCGCGCGGACCAGCTAGTTATTATAATAATAATAAGGCTTAGCGAACCCGAAGGTTCGATGCCGACACCACCAATCGCTTGTTACACACCTCCCTCCACCGTTCGCCGTCCAAACCCAGTCCCTTCAGATCGGCTTTAATGCAATCTTCCCACCTTCGCTTCGGTCTACCCCTCGGACGCTTACCATTCGGCACAGCAGATATTAACCTTTTAAGAATTCTCTCGTTACTAAGCCCAACAACTTTACAAGCCCATTTGATTCGCCGCGATGAAATTACCTCAATTATATTACCCGGATACAGCTCACGCAATTCGGCAGTGTAACCGTCTGAACTCTCCGGTTAACTCATTTTTCTTCGGTCCGAATATTCTACGCAATACTTTATTTTCAAAAACCTTAAGACGCTGCTCATCCCTTAATGTAAGCGGCCAAGTTTCGCATCCATAAAGAACTGTAGGCAAAGCTAGTTATTATATAATTATAATTATTCTTATTGCCAATTTGTAATCATAATACATATTCAACTTGTCCGGCTTCCAACATAAATTTAAGTCTTTTATTTATAATATTTTTATTGTGACTTATATCGTGCTTCTTTATATAATATATATATAATATAATAATTAATATATTGTATTTAAGTGGAAAATGTTTAGATTCAAAAATAAACGTTGTCGCCTAGGTAAAATCAAACTACCCACTCCCAGATAAATACCATTTTCCGTACAAATTTTCGATCTAAAATATTTATTTTGTATGAGGAAAGTAGGAGGTTACAGGAGCTCAAAACATATGAAATTAAATGAACAGCTGTGTAATTATTGCCAATTATAGCGCTAATAGGAGAGCTCCTGTAATCCTCTCATACTCTGAATACTAAAATAAAATAAAATATGAAAGTCACTAAAAACATTTTTATATAATAGAGAAAAATATATTTCTTGATTGCTAAAAAACAGGATATATTTGATTAGTTTAGTTACATGTTATGTTAGTGTTAGATAACCTTTTCAATTAATATGATTAAAATAATAAATTATCAATAGGATTCAATTCATCACATTACACCAAGTTGAAGTGGCTCTATCCATCCAACCGCCGTTTGTAATTCCTTGCCACTTTTCTATACCAAGTCATCAGAACTCAGCGGCCTTCCTATATTTTTCACAACCTAAAATTCAATCCCGTCTCACTAGATCTCGTACCTCCGACCACTATCCACCTCCCCATTTATAATTCAAGCCGTCTCCTTCTGGAATACCATCCCTCCTGATATCCGACATGTACAATCAGTTTCCTCATTTAAATCTCTCCATTTTAACCACCTACTCCTTCCCCAACCCGATTGATCAGGAAATGTAGATAAGAGAACTTTTAAAGTTCCTCCAGAAATGATTTTCTTTACTTATGCTATTTTATTTTATTATATAGTTTGTATTATACATATCAGAATGTTTTTAGTGTGATAGTTATATTTTTTATTTTATTATTTTTTCAAAATCTTAATCTTAATAATAAATGTAAATAATTAATTTTATGTATGGCTTACACAGGCATTTATTCTGTATCTGTAATTTGTCCTAAAGGGACAACAGTCCCAGGATAATAAAAAAAATATTTTCATTTCACATTCACAAATTCTACGCCTGACATAGCATAATAAATAATTATCTCCCACAGATGGATTCGAACCAGAGTCCAATAGTTAGAAATCCAGTATTTTTAATTTTCTTGAACATTATGAAAAGTTTTTAGTGTTGTTAATAAAGCGTTGCAAAAACTAATGAAACGCTAAAAATAGCTAGGATCCTTTACTTATTGGAAAAGCACTTTAATACGAGATAAGTAGGTCACTAGGTCTGAGATGACACTCGATATGGCAGATTCGATTATAGTAGATAAGAGACAGGAATCGATTATCTCTGTCGGCGAGAAGGGCAAACATCGAGGCACTTAGGTCGCCTCTGTTTTGGGGTCATTTAAGGATAAGTGTCAATGAACTCTCAGATGCTTTGACATTGTCCAAACTTTAACCAGGTCATCAAGATTTTGCTCAGAATGTATTTTCGTATAATATGTGTATACGTAATATGTATATATTTTGTAGTCTATCGTATAGACCTCTTTTATAAAATTATTTGATTATTCATCAGATCTATTTATATTCTGTAAGAAACACTATAACAAATATGACTGTAAAAACTAAAAAGGTCTTAAATTAATTTTTTTAAATTGAGCAGGAAATTACAAAAAAATAGTTAATCTAGCTAGGATGTGCTTGACGAAAACGGTCAATAACGTTAGAATCTTTCAATAACGTTAGAAGCTCAGCCTCTATTGGTAATACTCGTAATTCGGCTGAGTGAAAAACGCTGGGATCTCCTAGAGTCCTGCCTTTCCCTACACGAGTGTGGAGAAAGGCTTGGCTCGGAGATTTTGAGTGAATTAATTTTGTAAATATTGTATAAAAACATGTATTTATTTTGTTAGATTAGTTTATTTTTGTTTAGTTCAATATCTTTTAGTTTATATACATTTACTTTTATTATTATTATATTGCAGTTTACTATTTGTATTTATTGTGCATTGTATGAATGAGCTACTCATTATCACTATTACTATTGTCCTTGAATGAGACAGATTGTAATATATAATAAAGAATAAAGTATATCAATGAAGAATTTCCAAAAAAAAAATATTTATCCGAAACATTTGAGATGCGTTTAAAACAACGTGATTCCTTTCACTCGTCCTGTTCAATTTGGCATTAGAACATACCATTTGGGAGGTAATGCGTACCGAAAAAGGGTTGAATCTGGGCGGGACAACATCCGTGCTGGGCTATGCGGATGATCTGGTACTGTTAAGCGAAGACGTTGAAACTATAAAACTGAATACGAAAACGTTAATGGAAGCCGGTAAAGAACTAGGACTCGAAATAAATACGGATAAGACAAAATATATGGTTAGCTGCAAAAATGGTGATAATTCTGGCGATATAGATATAGAAGGTAATATGTTTGAACATGTAGAGAAGTTTAGGTATCTAGGTTCTACGATAACTAGAAAAAACGAAATTGAAGAGGAGATTAAGGTTAGACTGAAGGCGGGAAATGCTTGTTATTTTTCTGTGACAAAACTACTTAGCTCGCGCATCTTGTACTGGAATTTAAAGACTAGAATCTATAAAACCATTATCTTACCTACAGTTCTTCATGGATACGAAACTTGGCCGCTTACATCAAGGGATGAGTAACCTCTTAAGATTTTTGAAAATAATGTTTTTCGGACCGAAGAGGGATAACTTAATAAAGAAGTTCAGACGGTTACACAACGCTGAATTGCACGAACTGTATTCGGTTAATATAATTGAGGTGATTACATCGCGGTGAATCAAATGGGCTTAGTAACGAATAAATTCCTAAAAGGTTGATATTTGCTTTACCAAATGGTAAATATCCGACGGGTAGATCGAAGTGAAGGTGGGAAGATTGCGTTAAAGTCGATCTGAAGGGACTGGGTTTGTAAGGCGAAAGATGGAGGGAGGTGTATAATAAGCGATTGGTGGTGTCGGCATCGAACCTTCGGGTTCGCTACGGCTCCTATTATTATTAGTTATTTATTATCAACGATTTTTTTTACAACTTAGTTGTTTATTGTATCCAAACGACAGTCCTACCTTCCACATACACTTTGCGTATTTCTTACACTGTGATTTTTGTCTTGTGAGGGAGCTATAATTAAGTAATTTTCTGATGAAAAAACAGTATCTATTCCCAGCAGCCATTCTTGCTTTCAGTTCCTTAAATGTGAAATGAAATGTCTACTTCTTATCAATGTACGTGAATGTTGTACGATGAGAACACAACACCAGTGTATCGATATTTTAATGTTTAAATCATAGAATGACATATGAAACGTAGGCTCATGGTGTCGGCAAGCAATATGATCTATCACTAAAAGAATTATATAAAAAAAAATTATAATACTATTATCTTAATACCTGGAAGTATCGATTGAAAATAGTAGCTAACTAAAGGACTAAACATCCGAATGGCGTGTAGTTGATGAGATTTCACGCAACGAGGAGTTTATTCACATTTAAATAGTCCTTTCTATAAGTTTATTGACTTTAAATGTTCATCAACAGAAAAACTAATGTTTACAAATTAAAAAAAAAATCTGCTGTATTCAACTTTCCTAACTATTTCAGAAACAGTTTTTACATCTTTAAATATGTCCATTAAAAAACTAAAAAAAAATTGAATTAGATTTATTTTCCTGAATATTTATCAAAGAAAATATTTAAGTACGATTTCTTCGATAAACCAATGCAATGTAAACAGGCTTGTGGTAAATCAGTGTAAATTTTTTCATATCCTCTAATATTGCTAATCAAAAATCTTTTGCCACAGCCTAATTTCGTCACAAAATAATTTCTGTTAAAAGTAGAGGAAATATTGAAGCTTGTGTGATGCAGGCAACAGATTTTCTTACTTTCACTTCGTTTTCTTTTTTTTCCCCCATCCACCCATTTCTGACACCAGGATATATGAACCCGTAATCTTACATACGAAATTGAATTACTGTAACTTCGTTAATAGTTGCCCGAAATGAAAGATTTTTATGTAGTTTTGTAGGAAATTTCACCATCTTTCAAAATTTTTATTATGAATTTTACATACAATTATATATTTAGCAAGTTAGACCCGAAAACATTTTTCTTTTCTTTATAACTTTTTTTCCTGAATTTTTCTGGAAATTTAGTACTTGTACGAAAAGTGAAAGGGCAATTATTAGAATAATATATGGAAGTTTCATCAAAACCGTTAGAGCTGTTTTTGACTCAGATGGCTCTGAAACATATAGAACCGTTGAAAACCGCATATCGGAAATTAGACCCGATCGCAATACTTCCCTTACCTAGTCTAGACAGGAAAGTAAAAAGGAGAATTATAATACTATTATTTTAGAACGTGGAAGTATCGATTGAAAATAGTAGCTAACTAAAAAACTAAATCTGAGAATGGCGTGTAGTTGATGAGATTTCACGCAACGGGAGTTTATTCACATTTAAATAGACCTTTCTTGATTTAATGTTTTAAAGTTCATTGACTTTAAAGGTTCATCAACTGGAAAACTAATGTTTACAAATTAAAAACAAAATATATAATATTTTATCTCAATATAGCACAATAAAGGAAGTAGGTATATAAGTATGGTGGTCGTGAAATAAATTTAATACGATTCTTCAGGGAAAAACATGTTTTAAGGTCCATAGAGTTTAAATAAACATGTTCCGTAAAATGATCTATGAATATATGAATTTCGTTGCACGAAATCCGAAAAGAGAAATGTACAAAATTCAAATTACACGTTCAAGATAGGTTGATCCTTGACATAAAATATGTCCATGCCCATTAAAAATAAACCGAAAGGACTTATTTGCTAACCCAATATTAACATCCATCTAAAACTTCGTGAATGCCTTTATCATCTCGCACGCTACATTGTTTTTATCTACGAAAATTCTTAGAAATAAGGAGTTTTTTATTAAATTAATTAATTTAATAAAGTACTGAAAACTCATTAGTAACCATTTGCTTTCCACTCGAATCTTAAGATACTTTGATAAAAAAATCGAGAAACAAAGGTGGCCTACAAATATATTGGCCTATATACCTCTAACTAGGTGAAGTTAAACGGCCCAATATGTTTGTAGGTCATCCTATTTTACCGAGCTTATGATAAAATTATTCTATGATTAAAGTGGAAAGCAAATAGGTTTTCATAACATAAGTTTTTAGGACCTCATGAAACAAACAAAGTTTGTCAATCTCCAGATTAAAAACGCCCTATTTCTGAGCATTCAGGAAGTTTTAGACGGAAGTTGATAATTTGATAAAATTTGGGGTCTCTGGTCGCAGGCTAATTCTTAACTAAATCAAGATCTTGTAGTTTGGATTTTTCTATTTTCTATTAAGTCTACGTTAAGGAAAGAATTGTTGATAGCTAAATAAATATTTCTAGTGATATAAATATTAATACCATGATATATTGCATTTACCTATTGCCATATTATATCTGAGCCCCAGAGGTAAAGGACACAATGTCGTCCCACTAGATCTCGTACTTCCGACCTCTATCCTGCTTACCGAACTGCTAAATTTGACAATTGAAGCCGTCTCCTTCTGGAATTCCATCTCTTCTGATATTCGACACGCACCATCAGTCTCCTTTTTAAACACCTACGCCTTTATCAATCTGACTGATTATAAAATATACCAAGAGAACTATTTAAGTACCCTCAGAGACTGTTTCTGTTTATTTACGTTATTTTAGTTTCCTATGTTTGTTTTGTATATATGTACGCTTTTGTTTTCTTTTTCTCTCTCTTCTGTATTTTTTACTTTTAATTAACTATTATTTTATTTTTTTTTTTTTTTTTTTTTTTTTTTTTTTTTTTTTTTTTTTTTTTTGTTCTTCCCTACCTCGCCGTTTAGGCTATACGGGATTTTCCCGGGCCGAAGGGTGAGGGCGGGGAATTTAAAATCCCCTCTGGCACTGGGACGCGAACTCGTACTTTTCTTGTATCTCAAATCTTCATATATCTGGTTGCCGGGCAACTCGCGGTGCTGTGCACACGCTTTAGCCCATTCGGCTACCCCGCCCCTTAATTAACTATTATTGTAAATATTTAATTTATTTATGACCACAGAGACACACGGGCGGATCTACAAGGGGGGGGGAGGGTGCTTTCGGGCTGAAGCTCCCCCCTAAATGGTAAAATATAACTATGTTTTATGGATGAAAAAATTTAAAAATACCTCTTGAAGTATTATTGTTCGTGTAATTATATTTAAGAGGACTTAAGGAATCACTTAATCACCATTTCATATAGGTAGTTAGTTTCTTTCAGTTTTTCCAAAGTAATTATCGTTGTTTTTATGAAAAAAAAAACTTTCGGGCTGAAGCCCCCCCCAAAAAATTAAATCCTGGATCCGCTAGTGCAGAGACATGCATTCTGTACTTATAATTTGCTCTAAAGGGACGACAGTCCTAGAATAATAAAATATATTTTCATTTCATGTCTATTTTTTTTATTAAATGATTTAGTTATGAAGTAACAAATTTTATCTCAAAGTTATGGAAAATTGGCTCTTCCGATCAAATACGAAAATGGACATGGTGTCCTTTATCTCCGGGGAACAGAAATATTAGGTAACTTAGATATCACCTTTTGGTCACTGGCCGATATATTGCGCGAATTATTCCCACGAGCCTACTAGTAAATTCTATTCCTTTAAGACAACAATAAAAGTATATTTTATTTTTTTTTTAGGGGAGGAAAGAGGTAGTAGAATTTTTTGATAGAATTAATTTAATATCGATATTGTTCCAACATCTGGAAAATGAAGATTTTAGGGAAAAAAAAGGTACATTTAATTGGGTAAAATAAGTTAGCAATACGAAATGAGTTGTTCTTGAAGCGAGGAGGACTTGGAGTAGAGCTAATATTAGCCAGCAAGACTTCCGCCAGCCAAGGCCTCCTGTATTGTGGGAATTGACGGAGTTCGTTGGACCGGAGTGCGACGACCTTGATCGCGGTGTACTATCGAGCAGGCAGTGGGTCGTCTCCCGCGCCCGCCAATTGTTGCCGCCCTTCCCGCCTATTACAGCTGACTCGTTTGTACCTGTCGCCTTGTCCCCTTTATTATCTGCTCTTGTTTGGGTCTCGGGTAACCATGGAGATGTACGAGTGGGCTATGGAGGATAGAGAGTTCAACGATATCATAAGTTAGTAGTCAGTGGTACCGAACACTTTTTCTCAAATTATAAAACTTATGAAAAATTTACGAAAAATATCAAAATTGGGTTGTTTTTCTTCCACTAATCGCTATCAAACCCAGCCAGATCAGCTTTAACACGATCTTATCTTTCCACCTTCGTTTCGGTATTAGTGTTGCCCAAAATCGGTCTTGGTCTTGCACTATGCAAGACCAGGACTGGTAAAAAAAAAAATCGATTTTTTAAATAAAAATTAAGGCAAAATAGTTACTAATACTTGACAATCTTAGTTACTGTATGTTAATAATTGGTATAACCAATATACTTTTGCATTTAACTCCTCTAATATTTCATTCGGGCTTAGTTAGGTTTCTCCTATCTAAAAAATTACAGTAATATCTATACAGTAATAAGCTAATAAGTAACTCCAAGACCGTTGCGAGACTCTTGCACAAGACCAAGACCATGAACAAGACTGAGTTTGCAAGACCAAGACTTGTATTGGTCTCGTATATGGGTAACACTATTCGGTGTACCTCTCGTCACAGCAAATATAAACCTTTAAGAGATTCTTTCGTTACTAATCCCAAAAATATTATGATATACACATATCAATCTCAGGTTTGACTTAATCCGCTCCCTCTACTATAATCAATGCTCTTAAAAATACAATTTTTTTTTTTAAAACTTGTTTATTGAAAAATATTACAATCTGTCTCAAAGGACATTTATAATATTGTTCAGAGATCACATACACACTCTATGTACAATAAATGGAATAAAACAAAATTTAATTTAAACTTAGCAATCTACTTATTCATTCGTACAGTCCACCCATCAAATCATAATAAAAACATCTGGTGCACGCATCACACAACTTTCACTTACCACCATCTTTTTAGCAGAAATAAGTATTTTCAAACAAAGGGAAAGTGAACGTAAAAATTATAGACGCTAAATTTATTTAAATTTCATTGTAAATATTTTAATTATATTAATTACCCTTATATACATAAAAATTTTAATTCAGTGAAAATTTTCTAATATTATAAAATAAGGCTAGGTTTATTTTTTCACCATATTTATTTTATTTTTCATAGCTACGTTTCGGCCGGTAAGCCATCTTCAAGCCATTTTATCCAACCATGCTTTTTGCATGTAATCCAATGTCTGATTGTCGGCCGAAATGTAGCTATGAAAATTAAAATAAATACGGTGAAAAAATAAACAACGCCTTATTTTATAACAAATTTTAATTTTTACATCGCTGTCATCTACAAGTAATTTTAAATAATACCAATGCCAGGATTTATGAAAACCGCATATGTATATGTACACAATAATGTCGGAGTCCTTATTATATTAACCTCATGCTATGTATGGAAGCTGTTCTAATCTTTCGGACGAGCTCGGGTCAGCTCGGGCATACTCGTACGAGTTTTCTTTTGATTCCTCCATTATATACGATCTCTTATTTCACCTTTAGTTAATTATCAAATTCTTACATATATAGTTACATTATAAAATATTATGTATATATATATATAGGTAAGTGAAATTAAAAAAAAAACAGCTTACACAATAAAATCCTCACGTTCTAATTGTCCTATTGATTCACCGGTTATATATTCAGACAACTTTACATGCTAATTTTATCATCCTAGCGTGTTCTACGAGAACATTAATAATTAAAATAAAAATAAATCTGAATTGATGATGACCGGAAGGAGGAAGAAGAAAGACCAAAGTGCCAGCTGGACTGGAAGGGCCGAACTATTTCCGGAACACTTGACCCGAAGAGAAGGGAAGTATTAACCTATTTCTTCCTTCCCTTCTCGTGATGGATACTCGATAACCCTAATCAATCGATACATCGCAACACCAGCTGCCCATTCCCTTCTCGTGATGGATACTCGATAACCCTAATCAATCGATACATCACAACACCAGCTGCCCATTCCCTTTTAGCCTCCGATATTTCATTCTAAATCGGTAATGTCTATCATGTCGAAATATCATATATAGTCCACGGAGATATCACTTTGAAAATACTCTTGATGATGAGTCCGATTGTATGAATAATCGTAATTCTATAATGACGGATACAGGAGCCATTACTTAATAAATATCGGTGGGGCGAAGGTTATTGTAAAATGACAACGGTGTTTAATACATGGGAAGAGGAAAGAGAATAAAAACGGCATACATAAAGGATTAACGCAGTAATAACTTCATGCACTGCAATATAATGATGATAATAATAAAAGGCTTAGCGAACCCGAAAGTTCGATGCCGACACCATCAAGTCCCGCCAGATCGGCCTTAACGCAATCTTCCCACCTTCGCTTCGGCCTTGCGGAATAGTGGACGAGATGAACTTTTTAGAGTTTTGTTTATACCTGATTTCCGGCTAGTTCGTTTGGTTAATCTTAAAAATGTATACGACAAGATTTGTTAGGCTCGGGAAGTTGAATCGAATGATACCTTGAACGGGAAGATCGGACGAGAAGTTGAAAAATGAGTATGTTTTACCCGTGTTTTAAGCGACAATGTGTACAGATGCTCGGTATTTCAGATTTTTCCGGTTGAGGTGTGATAATTTTTTTTTAATCAGTTGAATAGTACAACTTTTAAATATGGCTCACTGTAGAGTAGGTTGGGATGAGAATCACAGGTGGATCTACGGGAGGGGGGACCTTTCGGGCTGAATGAATCCCCCCCCCCAAAATGGTGAAATGTAACCATGCTTTACAGAAAAAAAAATTAAAAACTATCTCTTGAAGTATTCTTGTTCGTGTAATTATATTTAATTGGACTTCAAGAACCATTTAAACACCATATCATACAGGTAATTAATTTCTTTTTTTTTTTTTCAAATTAACTATCGTTATAGGTATGTGAAAAAAAAATCTTTCGGGCTCAAGACCCCTCTCCCCAAAATTAAATCCTGGATCCCCTAGTGATGAGAATCGAAGTAACTGCCTAATCGAGATCTCTACACAAATTACTCAAGACTTCATAACTTTGGTTCTACTCATTATTTTGAGTCTGTGTTTTAAGTTAAGCAAACTTAAACATAATGTCAAAAATTCAAAAGTCTACCATTAGCCATTGATAAGCTTAAACCAGACAAAATTTCGTTTGACAATGCGGACATACAGAGATAAAAAAATTTTAAAAGTGTATTTGGTGTCTGTAATGTATGAAATAAAGATATCATGAAACGGGTTGATTCTATTCAATGTACAGACAAAACCTTTATTTTATTTATATAGATATGTTGACTTAAAAAAAAAATCATTACTATAATTAATAAATGAAGTTACAAGAAAGAGCCAATAGCGTGACTAGGGTCAGCAGCCCCGAGGTAAAATTCCTTACTTCTTTTTCTTATCTTGATTACTCTAATAAGAAGCGATTTTCTTTTAACTTCCCATTTTAGCATATTCTTTGAACCAAGATGGAAGAGTTCATTGTACATCTAGGATGTGAAGTGAAAATTCGTTTATATTTTCCTCAAAGGTTCAATAATGATTATGGAATAATTTCGACCACTTTGCAACACACAAGTGTAGGTAATTATGCAAATGGCACATGTTTATTATTGGAACAAAGACTGAATAATAATTTTGGTTTCATATGTTATATTACGCTGTTCCCTCAACAGGTGGCAGCACACTGTTTCTGTAAGTACACCTTTCCGTGAGTAAGGTCCTTGCCTAAATATGGGTCAAATACGATTTAAACGGTCGTGTGTTCCGGAACAGTTTCGCTTAAACGATGGTCCCTTTAAGACGAGCTCCTACGTGACCCGCATCGGCTGAAGACCGAAGACACTCCGGCAATACCAAATGTGTCCGCGAAGAAGAACGACTCCTGTCCTCGAGATTAGATTTCGTCGAGGTCCTCGCAGCCTACGAGGGTCCCGAATTGGCAGGGGATGCTGTCTGCTTCCCAAGTAGCCACTAATTGGCCGAAGAAAGAGGGTTACTTTCTCGACCTTTTTCGATTAGTTTTACTAATCGCTTAAGTGTTTATTTGACGCGGTGCGCGCATCCACAACTTTCACTTAACACCTTATCTTTAATAGAAATGTTTCCATATCCAGGGTGTAGCGTAAGTAGAGGGAAATATTTTAAAAGGTTGATAGTAGACATCAACTAAAGTCACGGGCGGATCTACGGGGGGGAAGGGGGGCTTTCGGGCTGAAGCCCCCCAAAACAGTAAAATATAACCACGTTTTATGGGGAAAAAATACCTCTTAAAGTATTATTGTTCGTGTAATTACATTTAAAAGTACTTAAGGAATAACTTAAACACCATTTCATATAGGCAGTTAGTTTCTTTCTGTTTTTCCAAAGTAATTATCGTTATGAAAAAAAAGTTTCAGGCTGAAGCCCCACCCAAAATTAAATCCTAGATCCGCTAGTGACTAATAGTTAATATAAATAATTTTCTAGCAAAAGTTAGGAAATTTAACATTTGTGTTTTTTTTAAGCCTCGCGTTTTTTGATGAATAGGAAGCTACAACTTAAAATATCTGATGTGTCCACTCACATTCCTACTTATTTCAGAAAAGTTTTTATATTTTTACATATGCTCATGAAGAAATAAAAAAGAATTGAACTAGATACATTTTCCTGAAAATTGATCAAAAATAAGATTAGAGTACGATTTATTTGATAAACTAAAGTAATGTAAACCGGCTTAAGGTAGATAAGTGTAAAAATTTCAATACTTCCTAATATTGCTGATAAAAAACTATTTGCCATAGCTTAGTATTGTCAAACAAAAATTTCTGTTAAAAGTAGTGAGAAGGAAATAGTGAAGATTGTATGATGTGGGTCGGGGAATGCTTGTTATTTTTCTGTGACAAAACTACTTAGTTCGCGCCTCTTGTCCCGAAACTTAAAAATTAGAATCTATAAAACAATTATCTTGCCTACAGTTCTTTATGGATGCGAAACTTGGCCGCTTACATTAAGGGATGAGCAGCGTCTTAAGGTTTTTGAAAATAAAGTATTGCGTAGAATATTCGGACCGAAGAAGGATGAGTTAACCGGAGAGTTCAGACGGTTACACAACGCCGAATTGCGTGAGATGTATCAGGGTAATATAATTGAGGTAATTTCATCGCGGCGAATCAAATGGGCTTGTAAAGTTGTTGGGCTTAGTAACGAGAGAATTCCTAAAAGGTTAATATTTGCTGTGCCGAATGGTAAGCGTCCGAGGGGAAGACCGAAGCGAAGGTGGGAAGATTGCATTAAAGCCGATCTGAAGGGACTGGGTTTGGACGGCGAACGGTGGAGGGAGATGTGTAACAAGCGATTGGTGGTGTCGGCATCGAACCTTCGGGTTCGCTAAGCCTTATTATTATTATTATTATTATGTATGATGTGGGCAACAGGTTTTCTTACTTTCACTTAGTCATTTTTATTCTCTCATTCACCCCTTTCTGACACCAGGATATGAAACCGTAATCTTACATTGGAAATTGAACGATTTTTATATGGCTTTGTAGGACACTTCATTACTTTTCAAACGACAGGAGTATTTTTCGGACTTTGAAACGTATAGATCCGTCGAAAATCGCATGTCGGCAATTTGACCCGATTGCAATATTTTCCTTACTTAGTATAGGTAGTAAAGTAAAAAATAAAACATGTGTAGAAAATAGAATATGCTGTATCATCGCTAATACTGGTTCGATTTAGATGAATTTTGTTTTGTTTTATTGGTAATTTAATTACCTTTCAAAAGTTTTATTATAAATTTTATCGTATAATATATACTTGGGGAGTTAGGCCCCATAACATTTTTATTTTCTTTATAACTTTTTTTGTTGATTTTTTCAGCAATGGCAGACAGAATGTGGTTACGGAACCGCATGTCAGAAATTTGACCCGATTGCAATACTTTCCTTACCTAGTATAGGTAGGAAAGTAATAAGTTAAAAAAATGTGTAAAAAATAGAATAAGCTGTATCATCGCTAATACTGGTTCGATTCCGATGATTTTTTTTTTGTTTTATTGGTAATTTAATTACCTTTCAAAAGTTTTATTATAAATATTACCGTATAATATATACTTAGGGAGTTAGGCCCCATAACATTTTTCTTTTCTTTATAACTTTTTTCCCTAAATTTTCTCGGGAATCTAGTCTATATACGAAAATTAAAAGGACAATTATTAGAACATTATAGGAAAGTTTTATCAAAATCGTTAGAGCCGTTTTCACGCTACAGTCTATAGAAAAACATGTTTTTCATTTATTGCGCACAAGCTATTGGGCATGAAGCACCGAATATCTGTCACAGACATCAGTAATTAAAACCCTACAAAATAAAAAAAAAAATACAAAATCGGTTCAGGAGTTCCCAAGAAAATCTTTACACAGTCAGACCAATGGCTAAAAATGTGTTTTTCGGACGCAGGGGTTCTGAAACGTATAGATCCGTCGAAAACCGTATGTCGGAAATTTGACCCGATTGCAATACTTTCCTTACCTAGTATAGGTAGGAAAGTAAAAATATTGGATTTAAGTAATTAAACATTGCTCCATAGTAATGTAAACTAATTTTTGTTTATAAAAATGTATTTGCGCCTGTCAACTTATTGTTGACAATCAGCAAATGTGATGGCAATACATGAAATTAGGACATGACAGGCATGGGTAAGGAATGTACTCAGCAGTATCTCTTCCCTAACTTGTTCCAATTACTTAGGTTGTCTAAGGAAGGAGATCTCTCATCCAACGCCTTTTTTAGTCTCCTACTCATGTTCTGAGGTATGTCAGCTGTGGACTTATCTCTTATTATGTCCATTTAAATTAGTTTAAAATCGTTGATTAAGGGTCGTTATATGTTGGTCAACTGTTGGAAGGTGGAGGTCAGTATGTAGAGTTTTATTAGTCACGTACCAAGGTGCTTTTGTTATGAGTCGCAATAATTTTGATTGGAACGTCTGAAGTTTTTGTAGGTGGGTCTTTTTAGCGATGCCGTATATTTGTGATCAGTATGTCCGTATAGGCTTAAGTAAGTATGTATATGTATTCAGTTTCTGTTTTAGTTTTAGTTTTGAAGATTTAGAAAAAAGAGGGTAAAGTAGTTTGAGTCGTTTGTTGAGTGTCTTACGTTTCATTTTAACATGGGTGAGTCCAAGGTAAAGTACCGTGTCCGTTTGAGGAATTTGATTGTTGTCAATATAAACTGGAGGACAGGTGTTTTTTCGAAGAGTAAATGTATGTTTGGATTTGTCTTCATTAAGTCGAATTTTCCATAGTGTGAACCAATCATGTAGTTTAAGTAAGTGATGTTGTAGAGTTAGTGAGGCCTGTGTAGCCTAATGGCCTAAACAAAATTAACTTTAAATTAATGTAGAGTTTGTCATTATTAAAATTATTTAAAGAGGTATATTGAGCGGACAAACGCAGCTTAGTTTAAAAAAATTCATAAATTATTTGTGAATATTTTTTATCAACTTTTCATTGTACTACAGTTAAACCACTTTTAGAAAAACTTTCGCGTATAATAAGCTTTTAGACCATATTAATTAAGTTGAGGTTTATTAGAAAAAAATTGAGATTCTTCTCAAGTTGTGCAAAGAAATGGACAAACAACCAGTTTGTGTTAAAATACATTAAATTATTACTTTATATCTTACAATATTTTACGATCAAATATTTACCCTTTGTCCTTAAATTATTTTTTTGGCCAAATTAAAAACAACATACTGAATTCTATTCCAGATTTTTCATATTATATTTTAAATATTATAGAAAGAGGCATACATAAAAAATATATACAAAAATAAATAAAATAACCCCTTGATATGGAGGGGGTTTCTTAAACCATAAACGCAGTGCTTCTCACCCGTGATAAGTGCAAAAAAAATTTTGAAAAATGTATGTGATAAAAACCATCGAGAAAATTTTTTTTGAAAATGGTGCTTTGTGGCGTAAAAAAAAAATGTGCTAAGTATAGGCACTTAGGAAGACCTTGGTTCAGATAGCTAGCCTTCCTATGATTATATAATTATTATAATATAATTATAATCATACACACTTCAAAAAACAAACAACACAAGAAAGTATTCATGCAATCATGAAAACAAATTTATTATATATATATCAATCCAGGTACATACTGAAGGAGATAAAGAGGCAGGCTCACTAAGCAGGAATACAGTCTCAGCATTCGACAGCCACCTACGGTCAAAAAATTAAATTAACTTCAAATAATTAAATAGCTAATAGATTATTAATAATAAATATAAACAATTAGTCCGCCCTACAGACCTCATTATTTTATTATTATATTATCCCCACTTATATTATTACAGTAAGGCTCGAAATCGGTTTTGTACCAAATATAAGTTCCTGGCATGCTCAAATACCATGAATGGGGTACTATTGGATTCAGAATTTCACGGGGGGTTAGCGAATCGTATTTTCCACTTTTGTTTTTCTTTCTAAAAAAAATAAAGTCGATACAAAAATTTTGCTAGGCTTCGATTCTGGAACGGTGGTAAGTCTGTAGATCGATAAGGGACAAATTGGATCTTGAAGATTTTGATGCGTACAGCAAGACCCTGATAGTTCCTCCGGAACTATCGGATCATGTGTTTTCAAGCCCAAAAACGTACTATTTTCGATATAACGCAAGGCATAGGGTTCGCATCCACACAACCTTATGTTAATTGTAGTACTGTCATTGAATACATGTCTCATTTCGTCGACTTGAGGCCTCTATGATCGAGAGAGGAGGAGTTTATATTATTTATCGATGGTGTTTTTTTTCGGCAAGCCATATCATCGTTAATTCTTCACCAAATCTTAAGATTGAGCCACCAATTTCGAAGGCTTCCTTCTCCTTCAGGCGGGCAAACTAGTCCAATCATCCCGAAAATTCTAACAAACAAGTTATGAAAGAAAAAAAACTTTATTTGGGAATAACTAAAAAAATACACACTTTTCCCATGTGTGTTCCCGGTTATGCCCATGATTATGTAAAAGATTACTAAATTCCATACAAAAAAAAAAAAAAAAAATCATCGAAATCGAACAATTTTTAGCATAGATACAGCATACTGAAATTTGTTAACATGTTGGTTCCAAACAAAAATGATTTAAATTAATTTTTGTTTTTTTTGTCGATTATATTTATGGATAAAGTAACATTAGATTTCTTTATCTTTTGATACGTTGCATTATTTTTTTTTCTTATTAATTTGGCATTTGATGGCAGGGCCTACTAGTATTTTATTAAAGACTTATCTAAAACTTGGTGAGTGGCTTCATAATATAATTTTTTTTTGTTTACGAAAATGATTAGAAGTGGAGCCTAGTTACAGCTGACACACCTCTGAATATGAGGAGAAAACTAAAAATGCGCTGGATGAGAGATCTTATTCCTTAATGAACCAGAAGAGGTGGTGCTACGTGTTATCCTTCCTCAAGCCTGATATATCATAATTTCCTGTTTTGACATCTCATTTGCTGATTGCAATAATAAAGTTGATAGATGGGAATAAATATATGAAGACAAAAAACAATTTTTTTTTTGGCTCTAAAAATTTATTTCCGCCTTTCAACTTTTGTCAACAATCAGCAAATGTTCGGAAAATACAAATTATGAGATTGCTATGGCCCTAAATGTGTTACTATGTTTTCAGGCTTAATGTTTGGGTGCCTCTCTTTCTAACCGAAGTCAACTTAGCAACCCACGTTTCTGTTTGTGATTCACTACGGAAACGGCAACAAAACGACCCATTTTTGAAAAGATTAGTAATAGGAGATAAAAAATGGATATTTTACGATAATATAGTCGGTAGAAAATGTTGGGGACTTAGTTGTGAGGCTCCTAAAAGTGTTCCAAACCCGGATCGCATCTAAAGAAGATAATGCTTTCCATATAGTGGTACTTTGTCCGCAATAAAATAATCCATAAAGACCTTAATGCTCCTTATGTTTCATATTTTGCCCAATCCAGATACCTATTCTTCCATAATAAACTTCAGAACCATCCGAATCCTCTCGTCTCTAACCTTGCTTCCTCTTCTATCCCTCATAACCCTCCGATGCGTCTGAAAATAAGACGGCATCGAGATCTCCTATTGTAAATACATTTTTTTTTTTAGAGTGCTACCAGTGGGTAGTTTCTCAACAAGTGATTTCATGTTATTATTTTCTGTTATAAAATTTACTAAATGTATTTTATTTATTAATACAGTTGTAAATATAAAAAAAAAAAATAGTTTTTGTCTTGAATGTACAGTAGCTTTTTTTACAGATACGAGGTACCAATTCTAATACGAGGTATCTATAAATAATTTATTTAGGCTTGCAATGTTATGACATTTAATAATTAAATTCTAATGAAATCGATTTACAGGTAAATATCATTAACCTCTATAATTAATGACAGTAAATAATGCTAAATGTTTTGAGTAAAATGTTATATATATATATTACTAACACGGATGTATTGAGCTATGAATGGTAGTATCGGTGCTTAGCTGTTGAACAGTTGAGGTTCCTGCACATTTATTGATTGCATCTACACGCAGCGTCCTTCCAGATTTACGTCCACAGCTCAGCCTTAACGACATCCATCAAAATGCAAATTGAATGAAAAAATTCTTTGAATGGAAATTGATTGAATAACTTACCGCCGATATTTGGAACGGTTTGATGACGCTTTTTAATGAGAGGAAAACAAGAAATAAAGACATTCTCCAAAAATTGGATATTAAAAGCTTAAGGGCTTAAGGTCATCAGTTAAAGTGTAACTGGACAGGACACATGGCGAGGTTTAAGAATGAAAGATGGTTCAAATTACGTACCGATTGGATCCCAAGAGAGAACAGCAGGAAAGGAAGTCGGCCGAAACTTAGGTGTAGGGACGAAATGACAGTATGTAGGCGATAACTGGTGGCTTATGACTAGGGGTAGGTACAGATGGAAACAAGTTATAAATAATACTGATAGTTAGTTGCTCTGTTTTGTTTTATTATATTCTGTTTGTCTTAGTATTAACCGAGTGCTTTCTTTCTGTTTACTGTATGGCTTTGTTTTTTCTTAGGCCTTATATAGCCATTTTATTTTAAAAATCATTGCTACATTGTTTTATTTTAAACATTTCAAAAAAATTGTTAATAATAAAAATTGTTGTGTTCTTATATCACAATAATCTATTGTCCACGTGATAGATTGTTATAATTCTAAATAAATAAATAAAAATATTTTTTAAAAATAATCTGTGCTGTAACCAGCTCCTTAGGGAGAGCCTTTTGTCAATCAAGCTTATTATTATTATATTTACATTTATTTATTTTATTTCATTAAATTAATCAAACCAAATTTATAATAAATAAATTTGCGACAACCAAATTCCCCAGATGGACAATGTACGTTACCCCTCGGCTTAATATTTGACAGATGGATGACCTGGGGCCCACATGTCAAAGTGAAAAGAAAGATTTTGAACAAACGACTGAAAATACTGTAATCACTTTTTTCCAAATCAAAATTGAAAATCAGACAAAAACTTAAAACATACACTTTTCTACTCAAACCGATATGGACATTTATTTATTAGTTCTACATATTCCTGGCTCACAATAAATTTGCCATCTAACTCGGTATTCAGCAAATATGATATCAAAGAGAAAAAATGATAGCATGAAAAATAAAAATAGTAATAACAAAACAAAAATAAAAAAACAAACAGTAGTAAAATAACACATAATAACTCACAAAAAAAGATAATGCAGCAAGTAGCTCAATGCAATAAGTCTCTTGGCCAGCGCCTCAGCAGTCTTCTGGGCGGATTATATGGATTTGTGGCAGTAGATAGAGCTTGAGTAAGTGGATAGGAATTTAGAGTCAGTCTGTCATGAAAATTATTAAAGAGGTCAGTGGCAGTTGCCGTGATGAAAGGAGTGTTAAGGTCAGTGTGTAACGTGAGGTTTGAAACATAAAAGGGTGCGTCTACAATTTTCCGAAGGACTTTTGACTGGAATGATTGGATGATTTTTATATTGTGATTTCTTTGCTGCTCCCCATAGTTCGATCCCATACGTCCAAAGTGGTTTAGTGAGGACTTTGTAGATAGTTAATTTATTAGTCACAGATAATTTAGAGAGTATGTCAAATAGCCTAGAAAGAAGTCCGTATCGCTGATTAAGTTCTTTTCTTTTTCGTTTTATGTGGTATGTTCATGTCAGTCGTTTGTCATGTCAGGCATGGACATACGCCTCACAAATTTACGGTTTTGCAAAAAAGACGCACTTACAAAAACTACAGACATTTCAATCCAAAAGTTTACGACTTATAACAGGAGCTCCTTGGTACGTCAACAACAAAACTTTACATAACGACTTACGACAACCAAACTATCGACCAACACATACGTACTCTCTACTTCCGATTTCATCTTAAACTACACGGGCATCACAACGGACTTATTAACGACATGACCACAGTTGACATGCTTATCAGGAGACGACTAAAAAGGAACTGGATGAGAGATCTCCTTTCTTAAATTAAGGAAATAAATAAACCAGGAAGAAGTGCTGCTGGGAACTATTTTTTTTCCTCATGCCTAAAAATGTAATTTTTTCTTATTAGTTACAGCACATCTGCTCATTGTCAAGCTCATGACAGGTGTGGATGGAAATATAAAGAAAAAAAAATTAATCAAACTATGCAATTATATGCATTTATCCTCATATATATCTGGCCAGATATTAAATTTTAATTTCTGTACTTTTTTGTTATTCTGAAGGGACTTCGTTCCAGAATAAAATTATTTTTCTATTATGTTCTATATGGAAAATACAATTTGGTTAATTGCATCTCATAGTACTAATTCGTATAGATATTTGATCAGCGGTTAAAAAAAAATAACGCAAACAAAATATGCAATTGCATAAAAATCCGAGCCTTGCTCATGACCTAGAGCGTTCTCTACCAAATTTTCTTAACATTAATTGTCTTACGAAATAAGCATCAGAGAAGTCCTTTTTGATTTTACAAATATATAGTTTTTGTTTTAATTTAAACAAATGAGGATTACATGATGCCTACTGCAATAACAAAACTGTTAAAATAAAGCATAATGAAAAATGCCTAAGCCCTTGAAGACTTAAAGGGCTCTGAGCTAAGTTAAAGATGAAAGATGAGCCTTGGACTTTGATGATGTTGCAGATAGGCTAAGCCCTAATGCCCTATTTAAGGCTGATCAATATGTTATTTCTATCAGGGCAGCTGATATGGGGCACGTTAATTATATTGTCCCCCTGGGGGGGCTTCTACTCAGATAGGATACTACTAAATTTGAAATGTTTTAGTAATCAGCAATCTAATAGTAAAATGGCTCGTCTATAAAATATCACACAAACTCTCAAAAATTCTAATTTACTTTTTATTTAGTCCTATTTTTCACTCGTCTACGTAAAAAGACACTGTTCTAAGTTAACTATTCACAATTAGATCTTATGCTGTGCGTTCGAGATCTCAGATTGGCATCATTTCTGAAAGAAAAACCACTGCAAGGTGATGGAAATTATCGAAAAAGAAAAACGAAATCCATTCCAATAAGTCCATATTGGAGTGGTTTGAGCTAAATTACGAATTAATCAAAATTAGTGTTGCCCAAAATCGGTCTTGGTCTTGCAGTTTGCAAGACCAGGACCAAGGCCACCTAACTGTTGCAAGACCAAGACCAGGACTGGTAAAAAAAATCGATTTTTTAAATTAAAATTAAGACAAAATACTTGACAATTAAGTGTCTAATACTTGACAATCTTAGTTATTATATGTTAATAATTAGTATAACCAATATACTTTTGCATTTAACTCCTCTAATTTTTCATTCGGCTTAGTTAGGTTTCTCATATCTAAAAGATTACAGTAATATCTCCATAGCAACAAGCTATTAAGTAACTGCAAACCTAAGGGCGGATCTACGGGGAGGAGGCTTTGGGGCTGAAGTCCCCCCCCCCCCAAAATGGTAAAATATAAACATATTTTATGGGGACAAATACTAAAAAATTATCTCTTAAAGTATTATTGTTCGTGTAATTACATTTAAAAGGGCTTTAGGAATCACTTAAACACCATTTCATATAGATAGTTTCTTTCTTTTTTTCAAAGTAATTATCGTTATTTTTATAAATAAAAAGCTTTAGGGCTGAAGCTCCCCCCAAAATTAAATCCTGGATCCGCTAGTGTGCAAGACTGTTGCGAGGCTCTTCCTTAAGATCAAGACCAAGATCAAGACTGAGTTTGCAAGACCAAGACTCGTCTCGGTCTCGCATTTGGGCAACACTAATCAAAATATGTACTCTTTTTAAATTATAACACATATATTTCGGCTACTAGATGTAAGCATGGATCAAGAAAATGAATTTAAATTTTTTTTTTTTAATTTATAAGAGTAAATTTTAACTGATTTAAACGGTTAGAAAAAACAAAACAAGTCCTCCTAAAATTAATTCCTGGATCCGCTATTGCTTGTCATTAATATAAACTAACCTCTTTAGCATAAGAGCAGATTTTCGATTTTGATTGGGGAGGGGATTAAAAAAAAAAATTAGTCTTAGTATGTGTAAAAATTCAACATAATTATTGTGAAATCAACAAATATAATTCTTCTGTTCATTATTCTTAGAATTAGTGTCTTAAGGTTTTATTTGTTATATGAATTAGGCCATTTTATTCACCAACATTTTATCTATTAGCTATTTTATTACGACGTTTCAACCATCACTAAGGTCATTTTCAAGTCTTATTGAGTCCTCCATTAGATATTCATTATTAACGTTGTATTAATTTTTTAAGTATTAAGAGTTTCCCTCTTAATACGGAAGGGACTGACAGTCCCTTATAAACTCATTATTAACTAATTTCATGAAAATTGGATGAAAGGTACTAGGTGATATGCCCGTCACATCGATTTGACTGCAGACAGACACCAAACCAAATTCGATCCTTGAGGTCTGAAACGTAAAACACGAGTGAAAATTTTCTATTCTGAGCACAAAATTTTTTTTAACCTCTCGCACGATCACAATGCTTTCCTACCTTTGGTAGTGAGGAAGCAAAACAAAACAAATGAAAAATGAAAATGATAATATTTTTTTTTATTATCCTGGGACTGTTGTCCCTTTAGGACAAATTACAGATACAGAATAAATGCCTGTGTGGCCATACATAAAATTAATTATTTACATTTATTATTAAGATTAAGATTTTGAAAAAATAATAAAACAAAAAATATAACTAGTACAGTAAAAACATTCTGATATGTATTATACAAACTATATAATAAAATAAAATAGCGTAAGTAAAGAAAATCATTTCTGGGAGAACTTTAAAAGTTATCTTATCTTATAAAGTTCTCTTATAACAAAAGACATATAGCAAACAAAACAGTCTTGGAAGCACTTAGTTAATAAAAATACAACCAGAATATAATAAAACAAAACACAGCAAATAAATATTGTTTGTAACTTGTTTCCATCTGTATCTATATGTATGTTTCAATTCAAATTTCACTTAAAATTCCATAGTTTATTGTTTTTAGTAACTATCTTGCAATATTAGGACCTTATTGCTCATATTATGTCTTTAATATAGCAGTATAGATATGTAAATCCTTCTGTTTTTACTTATTTTTTAGTTGTTTTTTTTAGTGTAATGTGTATTTTGGCCAGATGTTATGTTAATTTTTATGTACAATATTGTTATTCTCAAAGAACTTTGTCCCAGAATAAAGTTGATTCTTCTATTCTATTCTATCTATCCCTAGCCACAAGCCACCAGTTGTCGCTTACATCATGTATAGCTTGTATCATTTCATCTCGCCACTTCAGATGCGACCGGCTTCTTTTCCTGTTGTTTTCTCTTGGGATCCATTCGGTACATGTCTTCGACCATCTTTCATCCTTCAACCTCGCCATGTTTCCAGTCCAGTTCCATTTTAACCAATGAGATTCAGCCTTTGAGCTTATAATATCTAATTTTCAAAGAATGTCTTTATTTCTTGTTTTTCCTCTCTTCTTGATTGACATTAAACTCCTTAGAAGCTCCATCTTCATAACGTTTAACCTGAGTCACTAGAGGATCCAGGATTTAATTTTGGGGAGCTTCAGCCCGGAAGCTTTTTTTTCCATGTATATATAACGATAATTACATTGGAAAAACTGAAAGATACTAACTACCTATATGAAATGGTGTTTAAATGATTCTTGAAGTCCTATTAAATGTAATTAAACGAGCAATGATACTTTAAGAGATAATTTTTTACCATAAAACATAGTTACATTTTAACATTTTGGAGGGGAGGGGCTTCAGCCCGAAAGCTCCCCCCCGTAAATCCGCCTGTGACCTGAGTTCAAGTTTCCTTGTCAATGTCCAATTTTGTGAGGTCTACTATTACCTGGTGCCAAGACGTCTTTTAAATCCCCGCCCACACCCCCTGGCCCGGGAAAACCCCGTGTAGCCTAAATAGCCCTGAAAATTAGTTGATACTGAGTATACGCAAAATTTGATGCTCTACAACTTTGATTCTATTGGTTTTTCCTCTTAGGGAACTCATTTCCAAGTTACAGGGCCATTTATAGTAATTTGTCCCAGTTTTTGGCAAATTTGCTAAAACTCGGAGTTGGTTGAACGTAGTTTTATACCTTACCGCGAAACCAAATTTTAAAGTATATGTACTAGTTTGACGCAAAATTTAACGCTATTTAATTTATTAAAGAACACATTTTTCGCTTTGATGCATTGTTTAGGAGTTATAGATGAAAAACCCAAAACATATCGAAAAATCTGATTTTTTGGCTGTAAAAAGTTTTCCCTTGGTGGCCTGCGTTGTCTAAACCTATATATACAAATTAAAGAAATAGAAACTTTTCTCACATTTTTCGCAATGGATTTCCCGTTTCGATCCTCAAATTATTGGCCTAATATTCTTTAAATGATTCGCCATTTTTGAAAGCAGCGGCTCCGGAACGGCAGACAAGGTTTTTTTTTACTCAGAATAACATATACTTTCGTAATTTACAATCAAACCTTCGCCTGCGATCAGGTCGATTTTTGGGCCCTGGCTCCAGGGCTATAACGGCGAGGAAGGGGAGGATCCAAAAAATAATAGGTCTACTATTACCTGTTTAAATATTTTCCTCTTCTTCTTTTCTTCCTTCCCTTAAATATCTTTTCCTTAATCTTCCCCTACTGGACAGTCTGTATATATTTATAATTACTAGTTGCAAATAAAAATTCCTTTGAATGATTTCCAATACATTATCATAACAAATAACACGAATCCCACCCCATGTAATTCCGAAAGCCACCCCTCCCCTCACCTAAAGCTGTCCAGGATATAATCAGTTTAGATAAACGAGGTGGGGGAGAGCGAGGGTGTTGTATCGCAAAGTAGCCAGGAGGTGGCAGGTGGAGTGGCATTCCACCTCAGATTAAATTGCCACCATCCTCTCCCATCCCATCCCATCCCATCTCCATCTCCATTGGCCACTCCTTGCTCGAATTGAATCAACCTTAAAACCCTTCAAATATTCCACAGTTGCCACCGCCTTCTCTATTCACTTATCTCTTTCATCTCCATACTCTTAGACCAGAAACTGAATTACCTACTTTTTTTTTGTTAGACTTTTCTTTCTAAATTCTTTGAAAAGATAATATAACCAGATACATTTACATGTCTCTCTATAATAAAAACATGTAGTATAAATTAATAAGTTTACATACAAATATATGTAATAAATATATTTAAGTTATTACGTAATTTTGGATGAAATTACATGAGTGAGTTGCAAACATGGAAAAAAAATCATATGTTCTTATCCGATTTTCATTTGTTTAAATTTGATTGGCTAATTATTGAACAAATAAACTAAATATCACAAACAAACATTTCATAATAAATATTTCGGTTCTCAAAGTCTTATTACACTTACGTATATATGTAATATATAGCAAGGCTAATTATTGCGATCGTGAAAATTTTTGAATCTGAGTTTTCAACGGAAATACACGTTTTGGGGTATTCTGAGTCCAAATAACCAAGTCCCGAAAATTGGTCTGTGTGTCTGTGAACACTCTTGCTCTAAACCGAAAAGTCGTACGAAACTGATATTACGTATTTAAGATAGGAATATGCCTTAGATGTCCTAGCAACATTTTCCTTAAAATCGGCTAACCGGAAGTGCCACTTTATATCAACGCTGAATCACATTTTTACAATTTTCTCAAAAACGATTTCGATTAAACTCGGTGTATCATTGTATAATTAAATGTTCTTTAATATCATTTAGGTCTTTTAGTCTTTTATATGTATACATATATATATAAGATAAAGACCGGAGACCGGCGATATCAGCCTTAATACCGTCCTGAATGTAAATAAACATATGAAATGTATATAAGGAGGATTACTAAAGGAATAAATCAGTATCTTTTCTGAAACCGTGAGTGTTGCATTTCAAGCCCTTTCCTTTCTTTTTTTTTATTGTTAGAGTCCGCCGACGCTTAACTGGTGCCGAAACCCGGGACTACGACAGGAGAACAGAGAAGTAATTTTTTTTTAAAGTCATTTTTTTTTCTCTTGGTTTTTTTTTCTTCTCCTAGTCATAAGGAAAGAGTGAAATGCCAACAGAGGGCTTAATCAGGCCGGGAGTGTTGAGCGCCCCGGAAATCCCTCAACCTCAAGAAATTCCGCAGATACCTCAGATCGCGCAGGCCCCTCAGGTGCCTCAGATACCTCAAATACCTCAGGTACCGCAGATTCCGCAGATCCAGGAGATCCCTCCCTTACCGAGGGACACATTGGCAGAAGCGCACGCTAACGCGCTGGAATGGATGAAAATAAGAGCGGCGACCACGCAGGACCTTCGAAGAGCCATTGCGGACCTGGAACGCTTCGGTGGCGAGGTAGGTGAGCTCAACCATTTCCTGAAAGGCGGAGACCGCCTCATGTCTAGAATAGAGGTAAAGGTGGCGGAGGACCTGGTAAACCTAGGGGACGCGGAAGCGTTGAAAGCGGCTCTGGTGTGCCGAGTAAGGAGGAGCATCCTGAACCAAATTCAGGCGGACGAGGAGACACCATGGCCGGTGATTAAGGAGCGACTGAAGAAGGCCTTCGGAGGAGGCAGATGGACGCCGGAGGAAGACATCTTCCAAATGTTTAGGGAGCGCCGGTCCCAACGTCAGACGAGGGGCCAGTATGCGGGGGTACTAGTGGCAAAGTACAACCGCATAACGGAGAAAATGCGCGAAACAATGAGTGTGGGAGAGGTGGAAGCCAGGATGGAGTTCCTCTCGACGATACTCAAGGTCCAGTTGGCGAAGGAAACGGGAAGGAGAGACGGATTGCCCAGGGAGAGATCATTCCTCGAGTGTGCCCAGGAAATGATCGACCTAAGCGCAAGGGAAGAAGAGACTCGGATGGACGTGGAAGAACCAGGGTGGATCCGGGTGAATGACAGACGACCCCGGACAGCCCCGATGGGTTGGAAGAGGAGAGAAACGGTACAGCCGAGCGGAGAAAAGGTCAGGATGGGTGAAAAAAGATCCGGACAAGTGAGGCCGAGGAATGGACCCCGCAGGGAAGACAGGAAATGTCATGGGTGCGGAAAGCCAGGACATTTAGTTGCACAATGTCCGCGCACTAGATGTTTCGAGTGCGGTACCGAAGGGCATATTGCTAGGCAGTGCCCGTACATATTCCGGAGGAGAGAAAGAACTCAAGACGAGCCCATGGAAGTAAACACGCAGAAGCTGACAAGACGGGCTAGGATGCAGCGGAAGGACGGATCTTCGGGAGAGGCAACCGAGGAGTCGGGAACTTCGGGGACAGAGACGGACGAACCAGGTAGCAGTGGAGGCGAAGGAGGCAGGAGCAGCCAACGGACCGAGCAGCGACGAACGGCGGCGGGGAGGAGGAAGCTGGGCGGCATCTGAGGAGTGTGGCAGCAGAGAGGCGACCGCACAGCAACATGCAACAACATCCGAGGTAAGCCATGCTGGTTGCCAATTATCGAGGTAGACGGGGGAGTAAAGTGCCTCGTGGATACCGGGAGCTCGAGCACTATTATGACCAGAGGGGCGTTAGGGAAAGTGTGCGGGAGTGAGAGGGCACTCCGGATCCAAAAATGCGATTGCCAACTAATCACTCTGGGTGGCCCCTGTAGCGTAGAGGGAGAAGCGACAATAAGACTTGATCGGTGGGCAGGAAAAGAGGGCGAACTGAAGGTACACGTAGTAAAAAACATGACTCGGGAATACCAGGTCATAGTGGGGTGCGATTTGTTGGGGCAGGTAGGGGCGAGCATTAGGAATCGTAGAGGAGCCTGGAGTGTTAGGTTGGGAAAGAGGAAGTTCGGATGTATAGGGGTCGCGAGAGAAAGAAGGGTGCGGATAGGGGCGGTGAACAGAGTGGAGGACTGGAGGAAGTTGCTACAGGAGGAGTTTAGGGACATTTTCTTCAGGGAAGGTGAGGTATTAGGGGTAACAGGGAGGACGGTGCATGAAATCCCACTGAAGCAGGATAGGGTAACTTACGTGAAAGAGAGAAGATACCCGCAGGCGTTGAGGCAGCATATTCGAGAGGAGCTAGATAGTCTAAAAGAACAAGGGATCATAGTTGATAGCACCTCACCATTCAATAGTCCCCTGTGGGCGGTGAAGAAGAAGGCAGCACCGGGGGATAATAAGGAAAAATACAGGGTGGTAGTAGACTATCGTAAATTGAACGATAACACGGTAGACGAGAAGTACCCGATCCCCAGATTCGAAGATATACTGGATAGGTTGAGTGGAGCCGTGGTCTTTAGCACGTTGGACCTTAAGGCGGGATATCACCAAATACGGATGCACCCGGAAGACCAACACAAAACAGCGTTCACATTCGAAAGGGGGCATTATGAATTCACAAGAATGCCGTTTGGTCTGAAGAATGCGCCCATAACATTTCAGCGTCTGATGGACGAATTTTTGAGGGGTATCGATGACTCGGTATGTCAGGTATATATGGATGACCTGCTGATTTTTAGCAGAACGGAAACCGAACACGTGGGACATCTGAGGTCAGTATTCGAGAGGCTCCGGAAATTCGGGCTGAAATTGTCAAGCGAGAAGTCTCTGCTGGGACAAACGCGGATTAATTTTTTAGGCCACACTATCTCTAGCGAGGGGGTCAGACCGGATGCGGCAAAGGTGGAGGCGATCACAAGGATGGCGGTACCACGGGACGTGAAGGGGATCCGTAGGCTTCTTGGGACGCTGAACTACTACCGGAGATTCGTACCTGAGATGGCAGAGTATTTGGTACCCATTAACAATTTGCTGAAGAAAGGCGCGAAGATTGTGGTGACACCAGAGATGGAGAATAATATCCGAAAATGTATGAATAGGTTGCTGACAGAGCCGGTGTTAGCGTTCCCGGATTTTGAGAAGCTCTTTAATATAACCACCGATGCGAGCGAATACGCGTTAGGGGCCGTTTTGTCCCAGGGGGGAGTGAGGGTGAACGACCGATAGCATACGCGAGCCGTCGGCTTACGGGTGCGGAATCGCGATACAGCGCTTTGGAGAGGGAGCTACTCGCGATAGTGTGGGCTATCGACCATTTCAGGCCATACGTATTTGGGAGGAAGTTTCGAGTCCACACCGACCACAAACCCCTGCAGTGGGTAGGGAAACTTAAAGAAACCTCAGCTAGGGTCACGCGATGGAAGGAAGTCCTTAGTCAATACAATATAGAGGTGGTGTATAAGCCGGGAAAGGAGAACGTGGTGGCGGACTGGCTCTCGAGGGCCATCATGATCAACGCGGTAGAAGAGGACGGGGGAGGACCATCGCGAGACGTGCGCCAATTCTTGAGTGAATGGACTCCCGACGGCGAAGGAGCGGAGGATATCGTCGGTATAGATGACAGGGGAGAGTCCCCGGAAGAGGAGAGCTCAGCGGAGGAAAGAGCAGTGGAAATGGAGGAGATAGACGACATCATCAATGACAAGCATCGTCAGGTAATCTGGAAAACGAGAGTAGCAGGGATGATGAAAATAGATTATCGAAGATATGGGAAAAGCAAGATTCGCGTCATCTGGTCGCACCCCGGGGTGAGGGAAGAGCAAATTTGTACGGCACTGAAGGACGCCACGGAACCTGGAAAGACGCACCATCTTTATGTGGGGAATAACACGGTATGGGATAAAATAAAGCGGATGTGGAGATCCGAGCGAATTGGTGTGGACAGAACACTCATCCGTTGTAAGTACGCAGTGGAAACTATACAGGATGAGGAACAGCAACAGGCAGTCACATTAGCTTATCACCAGGGGAAAACCAACCACCGAGGCGTGAACGAGACACTGCAGGCATTACGTCGAAAGTATTTCTGGTGGGGCATGAAAAAATCCATCCAAGAGGTCATAGGGAAATGCGAGGTGTGTATGCGCACGAAATATGATCGACACCCCCCCAGAGGGATTCAGGAAGAGACACCGACGGGGAATATGCCACTACAGGACCTCCAGATTGATACATTTACCTGGAGAGGGTTCAAGTGGGTCACGGTCATCGACGTCTTTAGCAAGGTAGCTATGGCACACCAGGTCATGGACAAGTCTGCCAACGCAGTTGCGGAAGCCCTACAAACCTGGGTGCAGTTCTACGGGGTCCCCGAGAGGATCACATCGGACGGTGGTAGGGAGTTTGACAATGCCGCGATTAGGGAGGAGGTGAAACGACTAGGGATTCGTTGGCATTATAACACCCCGGGACATCCTAAGGGTAGAGGCGGCATTGAGCGGTTGCACAGCACGCTGAGTGATCACATCCGGGTGTATCAGGGGGAAAAAGGGTTGGAGCCGGATGTTGCAATGAAGAAAGCGGTAACAGCCTACAACCACTCGATTCACTCCGTCACGGGATTTTCGCCCGTGGAAGTACTATTCGGGATGCGCAGGCCAAGGCGAGATTGCGGGGAAACAACGGTTAATGAACCATTAGTCGAGCAAATCCAGAGCAATAGGGTGGAGATGGAAAAGACGTGGGGAAGAGTAACGGCGAAAATTAAGCGGGAAAAGGAGAAGCGGGTAGAGAGGCAGAATGTTCGCGTACGTGACCAAATGGGTGATCTAAAGATCGGGACAATAGTGTACCGTAGAGTAGGGACCAACAGAGGGAAACAATTGTTACGATACGAGGGTCCATTCAGAGTGATTGCTATTAGGGAGCATAATCTACTAACGATCGAAAGCGTTAATGAACCTAGAAAGAGGAGAACGGTTCACATTGAACAATTGAAGCTCCCAATGATAGAACCGGAACATAAACTAACGGATTCGTAGTACCCTCACCACGTTATAACAAATATGTTTTTTTTTGGTTGTCTAAGCAAAAATATGGTGTATTTTTTTTTATGTGTAAATAGAATCATAGCAATACAGTAGAGGAAAGTGTATTATTTTTTTTTTTCTTCTCTGTTTTTTTTTAGGATTTTAAGAGTTCTGTTTTTGGAAGCAAGTGTTGTGTTTAGTTCTGTTTTTTTTTATTTCTTTGTATTATTGTATGTCTCGAGTGAGTTTTACTTTCTTTCAACTTTATACTTGTAAAAACAATTGTAAGGTGTTAAGACTGATAATCGTTAGCTCCGATCTAGGAATATCTAAGTTTCCGAAAAATCCTATTCGTAAACTGGTGGGGGGGAGATAAAGACCGGAGACCGGCGATATCAGCCTTAATACCGTCCTGAATGTAAATAAACATATGAAATGTATATAAGGAGGATTACTAAAGGAATAAATCAGTATCTTTTCTGAAACCGTGAGTGTTGCATTTCAAGCCCTTTCCTTTCTTTTTTTTTATTGTTAGAGTCCGCCGACGCTTAACTTATATATATATATATATATATATATATATATATATATATATATATATATATATTTATTTATTGAGAAGTGGGGCATATAGATATATATTATAGCCATCGAAGCGTCACCAGAGAGATGTGGAGCAGCCATTGCGTGCCTCCCCCCATCGCCATATCAACCCCAATTGCTCCGTCTAGACTCCTTCACCTACTTATCATAATATAGTTCACAGCCATTTTTTTTTTTATATACAAACGATTTCTATTACACTTATCTAAATTATAATTCATAAAATTATAAGTAAAACTCGTAATAAAACAAGAGAAAATATTGTATATGGTTAACAGCAAAAACGGCAGTGGCGATATGGAAGGCAATAGGTTTTAACATAAAAAGAATTTTAGGTATTCAGTGACTACGATGTAGAGAAAAGACGAAATTGAAGAGGAGGGAGGAGAGACATTAAGTCTAGGTTGAAGGCGGGAAATGCTAGTTATTTTTCGGTCGCAGAAAGAATTAGATTTCAACTCCTACACCAAAACTTAAAAAATCTGGTGCGGTGCGCGAATCACACAACTTTCACTTACCACCCTCTTCTTAGCAGAAATAAGTATTTTCAGTCAAAGATGAAGTGAAAGTAAAAAACTATAAACGATATATTGATTCATATTTCATTGAGGATCTTTTTATTTGTTAAGTACCCTTATATCTACGAATTTTAATATTTATATCGCTGTAATCTATACAATTAAATATTAAATAATACCAAAGATAGCATATATGAAAACTGCATATTGTTGAAGTCCGTATTATATTAAGCTCATCTTACGTATATGGAAGCCGATTGTAATCTTTCGGGTGCTCTCGTATTCCTTTGGTTTTCCGTTACAACTATTATCCGTTACGACAATAATTGATCCAGGATTTAATTTTTGGGGAAGAGGGCTTTAGGCCGAAAGCTTTTTTTTTTTTTTCATATAAATAACGATAGTTACTTTAGAAAAAAAGAAAGAAACTTATTACCTATATGAAATGGTGTTTAAGTGATACCTAAAGTCTACTTAAATGTAATTACACGAACAATAATACTTTAAGAGAAAATTTCTTAATATTTTTTTTCTCCATAAAACATGGTTATATTTTACAACTTCAATCCTCAAAGGGGCCCCCCCTCTAGATGAGTCCGTGTGTTACGATCTCTTATTTCTCCTTTAGTTAATAATCAAACTCTTTCATATTTTATATTTAACTATTTTTTGTATCCAATATTAATGTGAAATCGTTAATTATTATTATTAAATAATACCAACAATAGCATATATGAATACCGCATTTACATATATTTATAGAATATTATCGGAGTCTGTATTATATTAAGCTCATGTTACGTATAAAAGCGTGTTCTAATCTTTCGGGCGAGCTCAGATGCGCTCGTATTCCTTTGGTTCTTCCATTATAACTATTTTCTGTTACGATCTTTTATTTCTCCTTTAGTTAGATATCAAATTCTTTCATATTGTATATTTAACTATCTTTTATATTAGAAATTAATGCGAAGTGGTCAATTGTTTCAAATAAAAAAAAATTAAAGGTGCTTTAGAGGAAACTAATATTGAAAATTAGCCATTTAAGCCCTATCAGAGAACATCGATGAGAATAAAACCTACATAATATTAAAAACTGCTTAATTTTACACTGATATACGATGATATAAAGTGTCACTTCCGGTTAGCCGATTTTGACGAAATGTTCCTGTAACATCTGAGGTATATACAAACCTGAAATGGGAAAGTTCACTTTCATTCGACTTTTTTTTTTTGAGATAGACTCTTCACATACAAACAGACAAAGAGACCATTTTCCGGGATTTATTTGGACTCAGAAGACCTCAAAACTTGTACTTCAGTTGAAAACTCGAGATTTGAAAATATTCACGATCGCAATACTGTCCCTTACTATATATTCCATATATATAGATAAGTGAAAGTAATAAATAGAAATTACAAATCTATTATATATCATATGAGTTCTTTATGATGCAACTGACCTATCTATAGTGACTTGACTATCACCAAGGCTATGGACGACATCGCAATATTTCCCATACGTCATATCTCTCAGTCGGATGGAATGTTGCATTTCAGTCATCGGGAAGGACAGTAACCAATGATCTTCCTGAACATTATTTCTGTACATCGAAGGTAAGGAACAGCTGTTCCATTTTGTATTTGTTGAGGGGAGACAATGTTCTATATCTTTGATCCAGTAAAATTTGTTTATTAGTTTATTATTACGAGCAGAATTGTTGAAATAAATTTTTCCCAATTTCCAATAATCTACAATAATTGTTACCATTTATTTATTTCAATTTAGGGTCTTCTTACTTGTTTACTCTGTTTATTATTCTTAATATTTCTATGTACTTTCTTTTTACACTGTTTATAATTTTTATCCAAACATAATTTAATAATATATTAGACCTATTCGGACTTATGGAGTAGAGCTATGGGACTCCACTAAACTCTCGTATACAATCCTTACAATCCAAAATCCTTCATAAAATCCTTAATGCTCCTTACTTTGTCACAAATAAAATAATCCATAATGACCTTAATGTTCCATATTTTCGATTTGGCCCAATCCAGATACCTATCCTTCCATAATAAACTTCATAACCATCCGAATCCTCTCGTTTCTAACCTTGCTTCCTCTTCAATTCCTGATAACCCTCCGAGCTGTCTGAAAAGAAGATGGCCGCGTAATCTCCTTTTGTAGACAAATTATTAGAGTGCTATGGGTGGGTAGTTTCTCAACAAGCGTGTTTCATGAGATTATATTCATACTAATACAGTTATAAATATCATAGTAAAAGTTAAAAAAAAAATATTTCAAAAATATTTATAATATAAATGAAAATATCGATCGTCGATATTTCAAGGCCTGCATTTTAATATCGATAAATCATCCCTTACCGATGCTCATTATGCCGAAGTATAGGTTAGATCGATGTTGGATTGGAATCATAATAATCCTCCGAGGCGTCTGAAAAGAAGATGGCCGCGTGATCTCCTTTTGTAGACATATTATTAGAGTGCTACCAGTGGGTAGTTTCACAACAAGCGTTTTCATGAGATTATATTTCTGTGTACACATTTACTTGATTTATTTATATTAATACAGTTGTAAAGATCATAAATAAAAACTAAAAAAAAAAAAAAAAAAATGTAACTTTCACATTTTTCTATAACCTTTTGTTTCTTGTTCGTTCTAGACCTGAAGAAGACCTGCAAAGTTCGGTCGAAACGTTCACTTTAAATAAAATACATTTTTAGTTTTACTATTTTAGTCTTTTTATGAAAGCCACCCCGGACCATCTCCTTAATCAGTAATATACCACGACCAATCTTCAAGTATTGAATCAATCAGTTTATATATTTGCTTTCTGTCTTATTTTCAGTTTGGATGATTTGGTAAACAGAGTGTACAGTACAGTAATTTCAATCGTTTGTTGAAAGTTATTCTTGTAAATTTTACAAGTGGGTCAAAGGTCACCCCTCTGTCGAATGTAAGTCAAAGGTGACATATTATATATTGTATATGATGTATGATTTTTTAAATTCTGATTTCGCATGCACTTTTTTAAAGATTGATAACCTTCGAATTTGGGGGAGGGAGGAGAGGATGGGCGTATATGATAGGAACTACTTGAGTGTTTCATTTTCAATACTTTAAATTTATAGGACCTCAATGTTCCATATGTTTCCGATCTGGCCCAATCCAGATACCTATTCTTCCATAATAAACTTCATAACCATCCGAATCCTCTCGTTTCTAACCTTGCTTCCTCTTCGATTCCTGATAACACTCCTAGGCGTATGAAAAGAAGATGGCCTCGTGATCTCCTCATGTAGACAAATTAATAGAGTGCTACCAATGATTAGTTTCTCAACAAGCGTGTTTCATGTGATAATATTCCTATGTACACATTTACTTGATGTATTCATACTAATACAGTTGTAAATATCATAATAAAAATAAAAAAAAAAATAATAAAAATTATAAAGTAAATAAAAAACAAGAAGAATAACTTCTTCCGATGTTGTGGTTACTAGCTATTATATGCTCCTAGTTCTTTTGTTAGGATATTATTGACCTTCAGTACGTTTTCCAAGGTAATTTAATAGCTGACATTAATGATGAAAAAAATCCTTCGTATGTCGAAAACAAACAATTTTTTCGACATTTATTTCGTTATTCATTTGTCTATTTTGATTTTGTTTCCTCTACTCTACACAGTCATTAGCAAAAACTTTATTTATACTCTGTGGTAGTGTTTTTTTGATTTAAATAAATCAACGTTCTTTCTATCACTTATATATTGTCTAATAAATTATTTCTCAATGTTAGTAGCAGATCTAATTTTCTATTTCCACTAACATAAGCAAGTAACTGCATAGCCAAAGGAGATAAAGTGATGCAGAGCACCCTAATCCAACATAGAAAAATATTAAAAATAAAGTACCAACAATCATAACAAAATAAATACAACAAATATATATTATATATTTTGTATGTTTTAGCTGTTTGGGTTTTAGCATAACGAGTCAATACTTTTTATTTATGTACTTCTGATAGTTTTTCTTTTCTGATTTTTTTTCCTTTTCTTTCTATACATGTAATTCATTTCTTTTTTTTCTTTTCCTTTTGTTATTTTTTTCAGTACAATTATAAGTATAGTTGAGAAGATTTTATTTATTTTTAGTTGTTTACATACTATTATTTAAGTTGTTGTATATATTGTTTGAATCTTTATTAGGTTAGTTTTTCGGGCAGATATGTATTTTTTCTTTTGTAACTGTTCATTATTGTTATTTTAAGGGGACATCGTCCCAGAATAAAGTCTATTTTCTAAAAAAAAAAAAAAAAATCATATTTATTTTAGTTATTTATTGAAATTTACAAATCTATTTAATAAACACAACCAGTAAATATGCACAAATCAGAAATAACGAGTAGACTTGTCGAAATACTACCCAGTAGAAGATCTGCCTAATCAACAAATATTTTTTTATTTTTATTTTTTATTTATTGATGATATTTACAACTGTATTACAAGTAAAAATACATTCAGTAAATGTGAACAAAAGAATATAATAGCATGAAATCATTTGTTGAGAAACTACCCACCGGTAGCACTCTAAAAATGTATTTACAAAAGGAGATCTCGAGGCCATCTTCCTCTGAGGGTTGTCAGGGATCGAAGAGGAAGCAAGGTTAGAAACGAGAGGGTTGGGATGGTTCTGAAGTTTATTATGGAAGGACAGATATCTGGATTGGGACAAATCGAAAACAAATGGTACATTAAGGTCATTATGGATAATTTTATTTGTAACAAAGTAAGGAGCATTGAGGATTTTAAGAAGGTTTTTGGATTGTAAGGATTGGATGCGAGAGGAATTCGATGGCTTGGTGGAGCCCCATAGCTCAACTCCGTAAGTCCAAATAGGTCTTATTGTACTCATGTATATGAGTCTTTTATAATTAATTGGAAGTTTAGAGCGTTTGTCTAGTAAGTGTTGGAGTAGTCGGAAACGTCGAGCTGTTTCTTGTCGTTTCAGTCTGGTATGAGGATTCCAAGTTAGACGTTTGTCTAAATGGAGTCCAAGGTATCGAATTTGTTCAACAGGGATAAGTGGGGTATTATTAAAGGATACTGTAGGACAAGAGGACATAGGTTTACGAATCAACAAATATAATCAACAAATTTCTGAAACCCGATTGACAATGACAGGTTGATTTTTAGTATTTCAACAATTTTAAATAAACTGATTACGAACAAAATATCCTAAATTTAAATAAATTAAATATAAAAATTGTCCAGTTTAGGAGCAAATTATTTTGAGTTCGTTACTCCATTGTATATGTATGAAATATTTAGTAAGATGTATTGTGTGTATGTACTTGCGTGTATATACAGGTAGGACCACCGTCTAGTTAACTACAAAGTAAACAGACAAGAGAGTGAATTTGGTTAGAGGGTTAACTGTGTTTAAGCGAAGATGTACGGTGGACTGAACTGTTATTCAAACAGATGTAACAAATTAATATAGAGGCTGATGTTGAACATCCTTAATGAAATATTAGTAGAAAATTGTTCCACATAAATCTTTCAAATTTAGAAGTTGTTTTTACCAATTTTGTAACGACTAATTTTACATAGGAAAACAAAGAAATATGCATTGTATTGTGTGTTAAGCAGGCACTGGCGGATCTACGGGGGGGGGGGGGAGGGCTTTCCGGCTGAAGCCCCCCCAAAATGGAAAAATATAACTATGTTTTATGGGGGAAAAAAAAATAAAAAATACCTCTTAAAGTATTATTATTCGTGTAATTACATTTAAAAGTACTTAAGGAATAACTTAAACACCATTTTAAATAGGTAGTTAGTTTCTTTCTGTTTTTTCCAAGTAATTATAGTTATTTTTATGAAAAAAAAGGTTTCGGGCTGCAGCTCCTCCCCTCCCCAAAAATTAAATCATGGATCCGCTAGTGTAAGCAGGGATAGGAATACAGCTCTCCAAAAATTAATTATATACATACATATATATATATATATATATATATATATATATATATATATATATATATATATATATATATGTAAATATGTGTATATATATATATATATATATAATATATATATATATATATATATATATATATATATATATACATATATATATATATATATATATTATTTACTTATAAAAAAGTTCTGCAAGAAATATAAACGAATCGCTCGTTTTGAAAAGGAATTTTTTTTCAGAAAAAATAAAAGTATACTAGTTGCGAATAATTCGCAGAAAATTTTGTTTAGTGAAGAAATAGAAAAACAATATGGAAATAAGTAAATCCTATGTATTATGTGAGGAAGGAATTAATATTTTTTCCTTGGTCGATTACAATATTCCATTTAACATAATAGACTAAAATATTTGTACAAATTGTTTTGCTAGGACCTATTTTTAAACGCTGACTGGAAAGATAATAAAAGTAATAAAGACAAAATAATGCCCCGATCATGGGATTTTCTAAATTATTAAAAAAATAAAATGTAAGAAAAACAAATACCTTTAAGAAATAATAAAGTTAATATATCAGCCAGAAAAAAATGTAGTAGACTATTCTACTCCTGAATGCAATATCTTTAAACAGGAAGATATTATTAAGTATACCAAAACGGATGGACTGTATCTTTGTTATTAATTGTCCGATTTTTACGATTTTTGTAGTTAATTTAGATTAACCTGTCTAATTATCATTACAATGGCTGCATAGGTGGAAGAATATTGAAGTTATAACACTTTTTGTGATTTCGGAAATAAAATCAAAGGCTCCTCCCATAGGTCAAATTGTAGAAAAAAAAATTCATTTTTCGATTGTAATGAAAATTCGTATTCGAGGGTCTTTCGAGCTGCGAAATACAAATCTCAACTCTCTTCCTCCTTAAAAAAATATTTCAACACAGTTTACTCCTTCCGTAAATACAAATTGTTTAAATTATACATATTTCTAATCGATTTTTACGATTTTATTTTTGTTTTGTAGGTAAGTTAGTAATCTTTCTAATTATCACGGGTACAATCAAGAAAACAAATGCATACTTTATGAGTTATTCGCGAACAAAGTTACTTTTTATTCATAACTTTTTTCCCCAGAACTTTGGGGAAGGATAGGACTATTTTTCGCATGTGAAGGAGAAGAATATCTTCAAAATGAGTGGTCAATGGATTTGATGAAGAATTGACGAAGTTATGGCGTACCGACAAAAAAACACCTTTTAGAAATAATATATAGGATTCTTGTCAAGGAGAAATCTTCCCTATTAAGGAAAATTATGAGAAATTTTAAAAAATCGAAATTTCATAAAATCTTAACAATTTAAAAAAAAATTAACGATCCTACTCCCTTCACATGATTTAATTACAGAGATACATAACATTTAAAAACTTATTACTTTATATAATAATTGTGGAACAGCTTCCGAAGTTATTACTTAACAAAAATAAACCTAATAAAACAACCGGTAACAGTTACAAATTACGAATCAGTTATTGAGATTCGAAACCTGTTGCTTTCCAACTGGCACATTAATATGTAAATTAGGCGAGTCCATTCTTATATGGAGCTCTAGCGTAAGGCGACTGCATATCCATTCATTAATATTTATCAGTAGTTCGAGGTCTAGAAATATAGAGAGCTCTGCGGTCGAGTTCCATTGTAATGGTACTGCGCCGAATATAATTATCTGATAGTACGAAAGGAAAAGAACACGTTCTTGTAAGTGAGGTTGCAATGGTAAACTTTCAGCGCGAGATGAAAATTTAACTCATTCAGTGTATATGAATGAACAGCTTACTTTGCTTGTCTTACGAAAAATATGGTTATAAAGAAACTGCAGTTCATTTTAAGTAGTGTGGTCTAGAATTAGTGTTGGGTGGTATTAATCATAGTAAACTTTAATTCGGATTGCGTTCGAAATAATACATAAAATATCTGGTGTGTCCACTCACACGTATTTCCTACCTATTTCAGAATAGTTTTCATATATATATGTTCAAGGAGAAACAAAAAAAAAATTGAATCAAGATTTATTTTCCTGAAAATTGTTCAAAGAAAAGATTTGAGTTCAATTTATTTGATGAACCAAAGCAATGTAAACCGGCTTGAGATAGATTAGTTTTATTATAAATATTACCGTATAATATATTCTTAGGGAGTTAGGCCCCATAACATTTTTCTTTTCTTTATAACTTTTTTCCCTGAATTTTCTCGGGAATCTAGTCTATATACGAAAATTAAAAGGACAATTATTAGAACATTATAGGAAAGTTTTATCAAAATCGTTAGAGCCGTTTTCAAGCTACAGTCTATAGAAAAACATGTTTTTCATTTATTGCGCACAAGCTATTGCGCATGAAGCACCGAATATCTGTCACAGGCATCAGTAGTCAAAACCCTACAAAATAAAAAATAAAAAATACAAAATCGGTTCAGTAGTTCCCAAGAAAATCTTGGAACAGACAGACAGACCGACCAATGGCTAAAATGTGTTTTTCGGACTCAGGGTGTCCTGAAACGTATAGATACATCAAAAACCGCATATCGGATATTTGACCCGATTGCAATACTTTCCTTACCTAGTATAGATAGGAAAGTAAAAAACGCTGTAAATTATTTCAAAATGGTTTATTATATCCAATTATACATCTAAAGTAGCATTACATTCCTACTTACAAAGAAAAATAAATAAAAGGTGATTCCAATTATTGGAAAAAACTTTTTTTTTAATCATTAGTAATATGCTAAAAAAAATAGCATTTTACTCCAGTAACACATTCAAAATTTAAAAACCAAAACAAAGGATAAAACTTCTGCAGAAGAATAAAAAAAAAAAAACACCTAGAGACCATATCTTTGCTCATAATTGTTTTTGGTTTTGTTTTTTATTACCATACCAGACTGAAACGACTAGAAACCGCCCGACGTTTTCGACTACTGCAGCACTTACTAGACAAACGATCTAAGCTTTCAATCAATTATAAACGACTCGTATATATGACAATAATAAGACCTATTTGGACTTACGGAATTGAGCTTTGGGGCTCCACTAAACCATCGAATTCCTCTCGTATCCAATCCTTACAATCCAAAATCCTTCGTAAAATCCTCAACGCTCCTTACTTTGTCACAAATAAAATCATCCATAAAGACCTTAATGTTCCATATGTTTCCGATCTGGCCCAATCCAGATACCTTTCCTTCCATAACAAACTGCAGAATCATCCGAATCCTCTCGTTTCAAACCTTGCTTCCTCCTCGATCCCTGATAACCCTCCGAGGCGTCTGAAAAGAAGATGGCCTCGGGATCTTCTAATATAGAACTTTAATTTGAGTTCTACCAATGGGTAGTTTCTCTTCATGTTGTACATGCCATGTTACAAATTTCTCATTTACTTATTGTATTCTCTATGTAATACAGTTGTAAATTCCATTGAAATAAAAAAAAAAAAAAAAAAAAAAAAGTTTTTTATTAAATTTCGTAAAGTTTTAAATAATCATATACAATATCCACAAAAAAGTGTATAATTTTTGAGTAATTACCATCGTTCGTTAATTTTTGTCCAGCTTCTTTTCGTTGAAATAGGTTATATAGATAAATTTAAAAGGCTTCGAGAAAATGACTTTAGCTAAGTTTCATTGAAATCTGTACATTCGTTTAGCCGCTACTATCTATAGCAACGCAGGTTTTTCGGCCGCTATTTTGAAAGTAAAAGGCGGATAGTAATGTCGATGAAGGAGGATCATCCTCGGATGATCTCTGATTTTATATATAAATTTGAAAAAAATCGGTTCAGTAGTTTCGGAGAAAATGCCCCGACGGCTGGCGGAAAATTTTTTTTATTCACTTTTCGAATTCTACGTATCCTGAAACGTAAAACCTTAAATTTTGAGAGGGGTTAAGTTTTTGAATTTTTCGGTCGATCACAATGGTTCATTATTGAAAATAATAAACCAAAAATTTAATAAATGCATAAAACAGTAGTTAAAGCTGCAGTGTTATATGGAATGGAGACAATGGGATAATTGTGGGGACAGCCATCATAATCGATATTATCAAACTATCAATATTTTGTTTCCGATATTAAATATTTTAAAATCGATAGTATCTAATTCGATACTACCAACTATTTTCGCAAATTTCTAAAAATTATATATGAATCTGATCGTTAGGAAAACATAATAGTCATCTTCCCGGTTTAATATAGAATGTAGTTTGTACTACGATAGAGGAAAATATCGATATTTAGATAATATCGACTATCAATGGCCATTCCTAAGTAGAGTTTATTAACGCGTGTTGTGGTACCTTTTCACCCAGTAAACTCAATTTACCCGAATATGTTAGTTAGAACCTTCTCAACCCTAGGCCACGAATTGTCAAATAATATGTAGGATGCAAATAAATTAGCATTTCACTGAATCCGATCTATGGGTGAATGGAAGCCATAATAGGTTGAATGGAAATTCTTGGAAAAAAACTGAGGATGACGAGGATAGACAGGAACTAGAAAATTAGTTTTACTGAGAAGTGAAGAAGAACTTATTTTTCCATCAATTAATTTAGAGAGGAAAATAATATATATTTTTTGATGCAACTATGTGCTAGTGAATCATTTTTTTTTATATTGATGTTCATATTTAGAAAATGTTTATAATATCGATGACATATGGTTGTGAAACATGGGCAATTGACCAGAAGACTTGCCACAAATTGAGGATAACCGTCAGAGGAATGGAGCGATATCTTCTCGGGATAACTCGATGGGCGAAAAAAGCAAACAAATGGATGAGATCTAAGACTGACCTTCCAGATATTGTGAGAAAAGTGCACATCAGGAAGTGGACCTGGACCGGACATGTAATGAGAAGGAATGGTATAACACGGACCAGGCAGTTTATGGATTGATATCCAAGAGAGCACGTGAGGAAGAGAGGACGCCCGCCGACAGACTGGGACAAGGAGATGAAGAAGACCTGCGGGGGAGCAGCCTGGAAGAGAGTAGCATTGGAGAGGAAAGAATGGAAAAGGATGCGACACGTTCAGTACCTAGTGTGGTTGGAAGAGAGCTAGAAGAAAAAAAAAGAAAAAGAAAAAGAAAGAAATCGAACTCAAAACCTCAACTAAGTTGATTTTGTACATATAAGAGATTTTGTATATATCTATTTTTTATTCATTGTTTTTTTCATTGTATGTACAAATAAAGGTTATTATAATTATTTTGTTTATTTGTTTCACACTTTATATAATATTATATCGATGGAAATATCAACTAATGGACCAACTATCTATTGGATTTACAGGCCTCGTAGATCAATGCTTCCCGATTTCTGTAATTGCTAAATCTAATTCTAATTCTGTAATCCTATTGCTGCCACAATCGCATGCAGTTCTGTAGCATGTTTGTTCATATATTTATATATTTATTTGGCCTTACACGTAGTCAGCGATAGTAAAAAAAATCTGGTGCGCGCAACACACAACTTTCACTTACCGATCTACTTTGAATAGAAATTATTTTCTGGCAATATTATAAAATTTTGAAGTGCATTTTAAACAGAGCTAAAGCTTACAGATAACGAGTCATTAAGACCATTATAATTACAAAATGTCTATTTAATATATCGACGACCGGCAATAAAAATCTATTCACTCTATCTGCTTTTATAAACCACAGAATGACTAACTCTAATTTCAACATTTTTGAGTGATGTCATTTTAGTGATATTTTTAGTTGAAAAAGTTATATCTATACAGGCAGTGAGTAAGTTGATTGCGGAGGGGGAGATTGCAGTGTTGAAATATAGAACGGAGAAGAAAAGTATAAATTTAGGTACTACTTTCTTATGAAAGATGTTCTTAGGAAAGACACTTCATTAAATTTCGAAGAGAAGAATAGTTGGGGTACACCGAGTTTAATCAAAATCGTTAAGAGTCGTTTTTGAGAAAATTGTAAATATGTTCAGCGTTCATATAAAGTGGCACTTCCGGTTAGCCGATTTTAACGAAAAAGTTGCTGTCACATCCGGCCCATATACAAACCTTAAATACTTAGTATCAGTTTCGTACTACTTTTCGTTTATGAGCTAGACTGTTAACACACACACAGACCATTTTGCGACACTTGGTTATTTGAACTCAGGGTACCTCAAAACATGTATTTCCGTTGAAAACTGAGATTCGAAAATTTTCACGATCGCAATACTTACCCTTACTATATATTACATATATACGTAAGTGAAAGTAATAATAGCACAATGATCAGATTTTGAAAAATCTTTTATCAGGTTATTTTTTGTAGAAAATATTTATCAGAATGCTATAGCCTATAATGATATTCAATAAAGCACTGGAAGACGACGAATGAAGATGGTAAACATAAGATAAAGGAAGTACTCTATAAGAGGCGAGGAGGTAAACAGGAAGAGACGAGAAGTTAAGGCAAGTGTTGAAAGTGCCTCTGACACGCAGCCCGTGCAACAGTCTTTTATCGATGTAGCGATAATTTTTAGTAAGTTCAGAGCCAATTTATCTTATATATATATTATCAATATATAACAAAATATATATATTATACAAACGTGTAACGTGTCTATATTATACATCGATGGTTAAGAAGTTATCTCTCCAAAGCACTAGCCGATCCAGGATTTAATTTTGAGGAGGCTTCAGCCCGAAAGATTTTTTTTTCATATACATATAACGATAATTAATTTGAAAAAAAAGAAAGAAATCAACTGTATGAAATGGTGTTTAAGTGGTTCCTGAAGTTCTATTTTTTTTTTTTTTTTTGGATTATTTGTTTATTGATAAATATTACAATCTGTCTCAATAAAGGACATTTATAATAGAGTTCTGAGAGCACATCCACACCATATTTACAAATACCAAAAAAAAAGAAAGAAATTAACTGTATGAAATGGTGTTTAAGTGGTTCCTGAAGTTCTATTTTTTTTTTTTTTTTTTTGGATTATTTGTTTATTGATAAATATTACAATCTGTCTCAATAAAGGACATTTATAATAGAGTTCTGAGAGCACATTCACACCATATTTACAAATACCAAAAAAAAAAAAAAATAAATAATAATAAGCTAATTTCAAATAATATAAAGCTATAAAAGAACAAAATAAAATATCATAGTGAAGGAAGAACAAGTCCTATTAAATGTAATTACACGAACAAGAATACTTTAAGAGATAATTTTTAATATTTTTTAAACATGGTTACATTTTACCATTTTTTTTGGGGGGGGGAGAGGTGCTTCAGCCTGAAAGATTTTTTTTTCGTATCCATATAACGATAATTAATTTGAAAAAAAAAATAAAGAAATTAATTACCTATATGAAATGGTGTTTAAGTGGTTCCTGAAGTTCTATTTTTTTTTTTTTTTGGATTATTTATTTATTGATAAATATTACAATCTGTCTCAATAAAGGACGTTTATAATAGAGTTCTGAGAGCACATTCACACCATATTTACAAATACCAAAAAAAAAAAAAAAAAAAAAAATAATAAGCTAATTTCAAATAATATAAAGCTATAAAAGAACAAAATAAAATATCATAGTGAAGGAAGAAGAAGTTCTATTAAATGTAATTACACGAACAAGAATACTTTAAGAGATAGTTTTTAATATTTTTTAAACATGGTTACATTTTACCATTTTTTGGGGGGGGGGGCTTCAGCCCGAAAGTTCTCCCACCATAGATCCGCCTGTGCTCCAAAGTGCCAAAATATCTCATTTCATGAAGTCAAGGAAAAAACTAGTGAGGCCTCGAACTATTATGCGAAGCCGATAAGTGAGAAAATAGAATGCTTTATAGAAGCTTTATCTACTAAAGCTCTGCGCTTACTATGGACATTTTAATATAACTATAGATTATAATGGGCGCTAAATTTTTGTAGATCTATCTAGTCCAGTCAATGAATACTGGAAAAGGGAGTATAGAAGGAATGGCGGGGATATAATTTTTACTTTCACTTACCTGTATATGCAATATATAGTAAAGGAAAGTACAGCGACCGAGAAAATTTTCGATTCTGAGTTTTCAACGGAAATACACGTTTTGAGGTTCCCTGATTCCAAATAAGTCCCGCAAAAGGGTCTGTTTCTATGTTATTAGTATAGCTCAAAAATGAAAAGACGTACTAATGTGAAACTGCATATTTAAGGTTTGTATATACCTCAGATGTTACAGAAACATTTTTTTTATATGTCAATTCCGAGAGTTTGTAGAAAAAAATAATTTTTATAATATACGTTATTATATTGCTCTATAGTATAGCGAATTTTTGGCCTTCACATGCCATGCCAATTTTAATCTCCTTGCCTCCATATCATGGGATATTGATTGACCTGTTTCAATAAGAACTTCTTTATTGGTCCTTCTCATCCATTCGTTATTACTCTTATACCAAACCGCTCCAATTATTGTATGGAGGATTTTTATTTTTTTATATAATATAATAAATATCACACTATCCTCAATATAACTATTCCGAAATAAATTTATTTAAGAATTACAGAGTAGGTGGAAACGAGGTTTGTTTCTTCATGAAATTTTAAAGTAAATTCAAAATTAATCAATATGTTATAAATCAGCGAATAAGTTAAAAACAAGTTTAGTGTTAACAATAAAGTTAATAAATTTTTGTTTGTTTGTGAATAATAAATTACAAATAATAATAATAAATTTAATTATCGAATGAATATAAAGCATATCTGAATGGACCCATCTAATCTTCTGACTAGCAGACATTGAGGACGAGCAAGATCACAAGATCACAGGGGTGGAAGGAGGATGGAGGGGGGAGTAGTAATATCGTAAAGGCCTAGTTTTTGTCCAGCCTCTCTTCTTATCAGCTCTCTTCTCCTTTTATCTATTTATTACTTTGCCAAGAGAAAATCAATCTCGATCTTATTATGATAAAAATGTTATTATACTTGGTTATTATTCTGACTCAAAGCCTGTATTTCTGTAAAAATATTTAACGAATGCAATACATTCCTATATAATTTATACTCATCTTAAAACGCCTGTATCCCATTCTAGATTTTAATCACATAATCCCAGATCACCAATTTGGATTCCGTACATCCCATTCCACCATCCAGCAATGCCATCGTATGGTAGATGTTATATCCTCTGCATCCGAGGGCAGATTTTATTGCACTGGAGTCTTAATCGACGTTGAACAGGCATTTGATCGAATCTGGAAACCCCTCTCCCTACATACTTTCCTACATCACTGATAGACACTTCAGCAAATCACAATGATGTCTATTCATATCTCTTTTCTCAATCTCCTGGTGTTCCTCAAGGTAGTATCCTTGGTCCTATTCTTTACATAGTTTACACAGCTGATATTCCATCCTAACACTGTCATCACCACCTATGCCGATGACACACGTAGATTATCCCAAATTCTTCAATCACACATCACAAACGTTGATACACACCATACTTTGGACTCCACCTGGACAAACGTTTAACTTGGAATCCTCATACACGACTGAAACAACAACTCCAACACATACTGGACAAACGCTCTAAGCATCCAATTAATTACAAGAGACTAATATACATGACTATAATAAGGCCTGTTTGGACTTAGAGAGCTGAGCTTTGGGGCTCCACTAAACCATAAAATTCCTCTCGAATACAATCCTTACAATCCAAAATCCTTCGTAAAATCCTCAATGCTCCCTACTTTGTCACAAATAAAATAACCCATAAAGACCTTAATGTTCCATGTTTCTAATTTGGCCCAATCCACCTATCCTTCCGTAATAAACTTCATAATCATCCGAATCCTCTCGTCTTTAATCTTGCTTCTTCTTCGATTCCTAATAACCCTCCGAGGCATCTGAAAAGAAGATGGCCTCATGATCGCCTTATATAGACATATTGTTAGAGTTCTACCGATGGGTAGTTTCTCAACAGGAGTTTTCATGTGATTATATTCCTATGTACACATTTACTTGATTTATTTATATTTAAATACAGTTGCAAATATCTTGATTAAATAGTTTAAAAAATATATATATTTTATAAATAAATAACTGAAAGTAAAAATGTAATAAAAAACATTTTTAAACATCTCTATAGTAGCAATCGATGAAATGATTAAACATAATCGATATTTCTAAAGTAAATGACAGGAATATAACATTGCAACAAACCGAGCTATCGATACTGTTTCGAAAGCAATGATCGTGTGCGATATCGGAACGACACACTTCGACCTTCATTCGCAATTAACCTCGCTCGGTCAAGGACCCTATAGAGGTTATTGTGTGCATATAATATTATGCATATTATACACACATATACATATACATGGTAAATAGGAGGGGATTTTTATAGGAGCGATAACCGAGCTCAATTCTTGTGTTTTTTAAATTAAGTCATGTATTTTGTTGAATAGGAAGCTATAACTAAAAACATATTAAGTAATTGAAAATGATTTCAATGTAAAATAAAAAAAAATTACTTTAAATTAAAATAGAGTCGTTGTTAATGCCCTTTATTAGAGTGTGAATGTGATCTCTAAACACTATTATAAATGTCCTTTGAGACAGATTGTAATATTTTTCAATACAAACAAAAAACTTCTGCCAAGTAAGGTCAGTATAGCTTCCTCACCGTTTCATTGGCTAGAATATATCTATATTACAAGGTACACAAATTTTCATATGAGAATAAAATCTATGGGAGAAGCCGACTGGGAAATACAGTTATCCTTTAACATGTATTCGCGTTTTTGATATCCACGAATTTCGTTTATCAGCTAATATAATATGCAAAAGAGTGCCGTATTTCAAGATTCCATATTGATTATTATTAAAAAAAATGCATTTCACTACCGATAGTGCAAAAAATCGTTAGTAAAAACTCATTATTTCTTTATGCTTTATTGCTATAATTTCATATTTTATTGCCATCTGCTATTTTGCATCGTACCAGAATGCTTATATCAGTTAAAGCCTACAAAATGTCACCTTTAGCACAAATATAATAAAAGTTGAAAATTTTTACATACGACTTTTGCACTAATAGTAGTAATATATACTTAATGGGTATGTTTTCAGTTCGTAAAATGGTTGGAACTAGAAAATTCAAACGAAAAATTCAACTTGTTGTTTGTTCGAGACCAATACTTTTCTTCAGTGAGAAAAAAACTAATTAAGCTTGAATATAAAAATATGGGTGAAGTTCACATAACTTCGATATTTAAGTAGGAAATCGAGATCAAGTTTGTCTAGGTCAATTGAACTTCAATGAAAATACACACAATCATAAATAAGACGTTTTTATTGTTTACAAATTCGGAGTTTACTGAAAATTACACGAAATCTAAGTAAGGCAGTAAGTGTCGGCATGATGAGTAATGTTTGGAATCGGCTATACAATACAGCATCAATTAATTTTTGAATAAAACCTAAAATTTTATAACCCCATAACAATATTGTAATAACCTAACTCCCACTCCATATGACCAGTGCCTTCAACATTTTACAGCCATTATATTGTTAACAATTATTTATATTAATTTCAATTATTAAATTGAACTCAATGAAATTGATACTAAGGAATTTCTATACTGTTCTCCAAATTTCCTTCCAGTTTGGGTCAAATCGAAAGCCCCGTTTTCAAACGATAGGCATATCAAATAACACATTCCCTGATCTAAAAGCGGAAGTATTTTTTTTGGGTAGTAGTAGATAGAATTTGGTCAAATTGATGCCTATTTCATTTTACATTTACCAATACCTTAATTCCCTCCAAATTTGAGCCAAATCGAACTTGCGGTTTTAGAGATATAGACGTATCAAGGAAAACGCGTATGCGCATATATTAGAGAAAGAAATGGACAGAATTCAATAACATTGACCCTACATTATTTTTCACAAATATCTACCTTTTATCCGACTTTGAGCCAAATCGAACTAGCGGTTTCTAAAATATTGACATATGTAAAAAAATACGTTTGCGCGTGCGTAAGCTGTGCTGGATGGAATTTTATACCATCTTAGCACCAAACGGCATAATGCCTGAAAATTTCATGAAATCGGATGAACGTTACTAGGTGATATGCCCGTTACATCGAGTTGACTACAGACAGACAGACACCGAACCAAATTTGATCCTTGATGTGTGAAACGTAAAACGCGAGTGAAAATTTTCTACTCTGAGCACAGAATTACTTTACCCTTTCGCACGAACACAATGCTTCCCTACCTTCGGTAGTGAGGAAGCAAAACACAAGCCTCACAAATTTTCTACTCTTTTGTCTGAAATCAGACTAATGTTTATATAATTTTTTTTGAGTTTTGAATCACTTGTAAATATTTGCCTCTACTAACGGGACACCATTTGTATATGAAGTTAAGTGAAAAATTTATTACGATTACCTTTTAAATATTGATTTATCCCACCTAACATGGTTTAGAAATGGTTATCGATGATACGGTTATCAATATCGGAAATAAATACATTTTGCGTCGTAAATAAGTTTCATATCATTCGAAAGCTTTATCTTCAAGAGCTTTCTGAATGAGTTTCCTTTTTTGTTTTATTTTTTTAAATATATATTATTTAGAAGAAGAGTAGAAGGAGGTTATAACAGCCACTGCCATTACAATAGCCATTTCCGGATTATCTATTAGGCAATGGGGAAACTGTAATGCACTTCCTGGTGGCCCGTCATATGTTTTTTTTAAATTTTAGTTTGTAACTCTTTTATTGAATAATATTACATTCTTTCATGATAAAATACACTTAAAATAATTAGTGAAGAATTCATTTAGACCATATTTATAAAATATATAAATAAATTAAGTAAAATAAATACAAATTATTGTAACGCCAAAAAAGATGTAACAATTATAACGAAACTTGGCGAAAGTCTTCTCCTTGACGCCTTTGTAATTTATGTATATAACATATTTTCCTGAAAACAAGCAGCAAAAAATATAACGATGAATTTAGAATTTTATTTAGCGAATAACTCAAAACTTTTATTTTACATATTTTTCAGTTTATATTTTTTAGGAGAGCTTTATTATGACACATAAAAATTGTCATACGACTATAATATAAGTACAATGTTGAAATGAAACAATTTACTAAATTCCTTATAAAACAAATAAAAACATCGAAATGGTACCATTATTAGCAAAGCTACATCCTATAGTAATGTACTCATGTTTCAGGTTTATTATGTTATGAATTTTTTTATTTATTTAGAAATATGATAATCTGTCACGTGGACAATAATTATAGTGAGAACAATAATTACAGTGAGAGTATTATGAATTAACTAATATGATTCGACTGAGAAAAATAAAATTATTTCCTTTATCTTTATTAAGTATTTATTTATACGTATTTCTATATTATGTTCCAAATATACTGTACATTGATGCAGAGTATAAAAAAGCCCAACAAAGCTTGAAACCTCATTTTTTTTTAAAGTAAAAACTTCTTTAGTCACAGTTTGCACTTTTATTGTGAGTAGTAAATTAGATTGAACCGTCAGATCTCCGAAGTGTAACGTTCGGGTAAAGTCGGCTGGAATCGACTAATTGTGTTTTTGTAATGTGTTTTTGATATGGATTCAAATATTTCAAAAAACTAAAAATCGAACCTGCACACTGTAAGAGAGAGGAATGTTCAGCATTTCATCCTCTTTATATAATGAGCTATTATTTATAATTTATATTTCATATTATTAATCTCGCCTTGTTAATGTTTTCACTTCTTATCGTATGGTGTAAAGTACACACCTTAAATTTTTTTTTTTTTATATTTGGTAAAAATGCTTTACGTTTCTTTATATATAATTATAAATAAACTACCTTACAACCAAAAAATTATTATAAAAGGAACTTAAGCTTCAATTTATATACAATTAACACTACGTGAGTGAGGGTCTGAATCTGTCAGATACTTTAAGGGGAAATATAAATTATTAAATAATAAATTTAAAAAAGAGAACAACGGATGATGACCGAATAGTTTACCTTTTTACCTTGTTTACCTCTCATGCCAGTTCAGTGATAAGGTATTGATGTTTATTCTGAACAAATACGTATCAGCTGATCGCAATTTTAGAAATAATCGTTATCAACACGATTATATTTTTACCTAATCTCAAAAGGCCATTGGTGTTTATTTTCTTTTGCATTTAGATAGCAATTGCTGGGTATTGGTATTTCCTTCTTACAAAATGTACATCGCACTTACAATTACTAGCGTTTTTATAAGGCTTTCGAACTGAGTCCCTTGTCCCAAAAGAAATTAATTTTTTTCTCATTGGTCCATATTTGTTTATATAACATAACAATCTGAGACAAGTACATAATCAATCAAAATATTGTTTGTTTTTTTATGAAACACACATACTTCAGCTAACAAACATCAAAACATTTCAAGTAAAAATACCCAAAATTTATCTCTAAAATAAGTATTAATGTATCATTAATTTAAACAAAAAGATTTTTATAGAACAATTTTATAACATTCCCTCTCCATCGAATCATACTCCATTTTTACTAGATCTGACATTATATTTAAATAATTAGGTATGTATCGTCCGTTTACTCCGAAAGATCATTATGCAACCTTTTAGAAAATTAAATTAGTGAATAATTTGATAAATTTTCCCTTTGCGATATTCCAACAGAATCCACTTACAATCAGTGTGATAACTTTGGTATATGACAGACAATGCAAATCTCTCTATTCCATTTTAGTAAACTTTGCAATGGAAAATAACAGTTTAATAACTAATAATCGTACAATCCATACTCAACGGATGGTACAATCCATAATCAATCGATTATTATTGTGCTTATTTTTTTTGCTTTAGCTCAGTTAAAAATCCAATTAACAATTATTATAATAGCCCAACATTGCCAGAAAATAATTTCTATTCAGAATTGAGCTATAAGTGAAAGTTGTGTGTTGCGCGCACCAGATTTTTTCTCTCCTAACCAAACCCCAATCAACCTTATTTTTTGAAGAATTGTTAGACGAAGATGGAGAGATACCTCTCCAATATTATTTTTTGTTTAAAAACTATACTTGAAGATAAATTCTTTCTAAAAGTATTTAAGTTTCAATATTTCTTTAATTGCTAATAAAATAATCAGTGATTTTCGAAAAATAACATATATTTTGAATCAAAATTTATATTGATATTCATATTTCAAAAACATACAAGACTGAAACGACAAGAAACTGCTCGACGTTTCCGCTTACTCCAAAACTTATTGGAAAAACGCTCTAAACTTCCATTAATTACAAACGACTCATATACATGTCTATAATAAGACCTATTTGGACTTATGGAGTTGAACTATAGGGCTCCACTAAGCCATCAAATTCCTCTCTTATCCAATCTTTACAATCCAAAATCCTTCGTAAAATCCTCAATGCTCCTTACTTTGTTCCAAATAAAATAATCCATAATGACCTTAATGTTCCATATTTCCGATTTGGCCCAATCCAGATACCTATCCTTCCATAATAAACTTCATAACCATCCGAATCCTCTTGTTTCTAACCTTGCTTTTTCTTCGATTCCTGATAACCCTCCGAGGCGTCTGAAAAGAAGATGGCCTCGTGTAGACAAATTATTGCTACCAATAAGAGTGCTACCAATGGGTAGTTTCTCAACAAGTGTTTCATGTGATTATATTCCTCTGTACACATTTACTTGATGTATTCATACTAATACAGTTGTAAATATCATAATAAAAGTTTTAAAAAAAAATATATTTCAAAAATATTTATAACAAATGAAAATATCGATTGTCGATATTTCAAGGCCGGTATTTTAATATCGATAAATCATCCCTAACCGATGCTCATTATACCGAAGTATAGGTTAGATCGATGTTGGATTGGAATCGTTTTAAACATCGATAAGTCAATATTTGTTTATCATTAGAAGCCATAGCCCGGAAGACTTAATGGAGGTCAGTGATGATTAGTGTTAACTTTGGAAATAAACCAGTCATATACAAAAATAATTTTTTTGTAATTTATTATATATTATTTAATAACATTAATGCTTATTCTATATAAAAGCTAGCCTAAACTAAACAAGCTATGAAGCGTGGCTAAAAATACGGAACCATCCATGACGAGGAGCTATTTGAATAGCCTAACCAATTGTGCCATTTATTGGATGAGGGAATGAACGAATGAGCGAATGCAAACTGGCCAAAATACGATCCTCCCAATTATCCCACCGGGACTCGGATTATTACAAACATAATTTTTCCACTTTGCTAGTTCAACGAACTCCGTTTAACATGGATCTTGCATTTAGAAGTGAATTGTGCCATTAAGGAAAATTTTCGTTATTAATAATTATATTTTTAATAATGAAGAGAAGAATAGTTGGGGTGGTCAGTCAAATAAGAAGGCAAAAATAAATGATAATATTTATTTTGACATTTTCCGACGTTTCGACTTGAAGTTAAGGCGTTCATCAGGACTGTCTCCAAAATATATTTTTTATATTTAATTACAAACACCGGCTACTCCAACACTTTCTAGACGAACTGTCTCACCTATCAATGAATTACAAAAGACTCATATACATGACTTTAATAAGGTCTATTTGGACTTACGAAGATAATCTTTGGGGCTCCATTAAATCATCGAATTCCTCTCGTAATTTGTACAATGTAAAATCCTTCCTAAAATTCTCAATGTTCCAAATAAAATTTTATTACAAATAAAATCATTTATAAACACTCAATTGAATATTTAATAGTTGACCGTTGCATTATAAAGGAAGGAGATGGTCCGGCGGTCGGTCATAAATAGGCTAAATAGTGGCAAAAATATTTTATTAAAAGTCTAATTTAAAAAAAATTGAAGGACTTTGGGTTGGAAATTATTCCTCACACACCATATTCTCCTGAATTCGTACCTTCGGATTATCGTCTTTTTCGTAGTCTCAAAAACAAATAAAGCGGTAAAAAATGTATCAGTTGATGAAGTGAAAAAAGAGGAGGTGCTTTCTTTATTTTAAAACTAAAGGATCTTTTTAGAAAATATATACGATTTGATTTCAACAAAAATAAATGTTTGATTGAAGGTATTTCACTGATTTTATCCTATTCATTATATCACGTAATTAATTTTTTTTTAAAACTTATTTATTCAGAATTATTACAATCCGCCACAATTAAGGAAATTTATAATAATGACATTACTGAAGAGGTGACCTGGTATTATGTTCCTAGTTGACAAAACATACACCAATGGCTACGAAGATTAATTATTAAACAAAAAGTAAAGAATAAGAGCCGGAAAAAGGGCAACGACATCAACCGGAAATGTCAAAAGCCCAGTAAAAATAATTTAGTGCCGTATCTTTATTATCTTAGAACAGCTAAGAACATAATCCTATAAGAAAGGTCTCCATAATCGATACCTATACTAGTTAAGGAAAAGTATTGCGATCGGATAAAAATTGCAATATGCTATTTTCGGCGGTTCTATTTGTTCCCTAAAACAGAAAAACAGAAGAGGATGAAATTGAAATTTTCCCTTTTTTAAAGGTAGTGAAATTCTCTACAGAACTATATAAAAATCGTTCACTTCTGACAAATATTAACAAAGCTATAGCTATTCCATTTCCAATGTAAGATTACGGGTTCATATCCTGGTATCAGAAAGGAATCAATGATAGAAAAAAGATAACTAAGTGAAAGTAAGAAAATCTGTTGCCCGCATTATACAATCTTTACTATTTCCTCTACTTTTAACAGAAATTATTGTTTGACAAAATTAGGCTATGGCTTTTGATCAGGAATATTAGAGGGCATTGAAATGTTTACACTGATCTACCTTAAGCCGGTTTACATTGCTTTAGTTTATTAAATAAATCGTACTCAAACCTTCAGATCAATTTTCAGGAAAATAAATCTAATTCAATTTTTTTTTTGTTTCTTGATGGAAATATGTAAAGATATAAATACCTTTCTGAAATAGGTAGAAAAGCTGTGTTTATGGACACACCAGGTTTTTGAAATTGATGTAAAGCTGATAGACAACACCGTTGCATTACAATGTTTTTTCCTAATATTTAGTGTGAGGAACTTTTATGAAATTTTCATCTTCTACACCCATATCGGTTTATAATATTATCTAATATAATTTGTTATATAGAGAATATTATTAAATAATTAAAAATATAAAATAAATAATAGAGAAGAGAGTATATGTGTCTATATCGACCAAGCAGGTAGAGAAGTGGATCAACAGAAGCCTTAGGTAGTGATGTCCCTCTCTATACCTGGCAATGAGTAATTGTCACAGCTCTTATACTACACCACTCTATAGAAAACGGATATGTATATAAAATTGTATATATATATATATATATATATATATATATATATATATATATATATATATATATATATATTACATATATATATATATATATATATATATATATATATATTACATATTATATATATATATGTATATACATATTTTTTTTCCATTTTCTCTATGCACGCTAGCCACAGAAATTATATTAAAATAAGCCAATGTGCTAAAGAATTAAGATCATTTTATAAATTGGGAAGGACAGTACCCGGCAGCACTTCTTTCCGGTCTTGATTTTCAAAAGGTCTCTCAACCAGCTTCTTTTTTTAGACGCTCTCTAATGGGTTTGTCAGTCGCAGCTATATCTTTTTTTTATCTGTCTCTTATTACGTGGGTGAAGTTTATCATGAAAACGATAGTTCGTATTTTTGCTCGATGGTTAATTGTGGTAAGCTGGTGAGTAGAGTTTTGTTATTTACGTATCAAAGGGCGTCATCCATTTTACTTAAAATTTAGGATTGAAAAGATTGTAATTTTTATAAGTTCTTTTTTATTTTTCTGAACTAAAATCTGTTGGGCGTATGGTCATGCGGTTTTATGTGGGTATGTGTATGTATTTAGTATCTTGGTATTGCCTCAATGTTTGTAATTTCCTTACTTACAGTATGCAGGTCCGATTTGTAGTTTCTGAGATATTTTAATCTATATCTTCAATAAAACTCGTTATCATTTTGTTTTCGACACTATTTTTTCCCCTTTTCGCCTCTCTAACACAGCTTCTAAGATACAATTTTGAATAATAATTGGTAATTGGTTGACTGTCGTGGATAATGAAGAGAAGAATAGTTGGGGTGCTCAGTCAAAAAAGGAAGGCAAAAATAAATTATAATTTTGAATAATAGCTCATTTCAAAGAGGATGAAATGATGAACATTTTCCTCTCTAACAATATGCAGGTGCGATTTTTAGTTTCTGAAATAATTTAATCCATATGCAAAAATAATGCAATTAGTCGACTCCAGCCGACTTTACCCGAGCGTTATACATCGGAGATCTGATGTCTCAATATAATTCGCTCTCTACAAAAAAAGTTCAAAACGCGACTAAAGAAGATCTCATTAAAAAAAAAAAAAAGTCTGCCAAGTAAGGTCAGTATAACTTCCTCGCCGTTTTATTATAAGATCAAAATTTTTTCGTATAAGAATAAAATCTCTGAGAGAAGCCATTTTCGGAAATTCAGTAATCCTTCAACAAATACGTCTTTGATATCCACGAGTTATGTTCATCTGCGAATACTAAAATGTGAAAGACTGCCGCATTTGCATATTGCATATTTGATAATTCGTGAATAAAACAAAAAAAATCCAGAACATACTGAACATGCATATCAGTCTGTTAGTGGAAAAGGTCGTATGTAAAAATTGAGTGTTTTACAGGAGAGCATACTATTAATGATTTATTAATATAATTTCATATAGCTCATTACAAACAGCAGTATTTTAATCCATATGCAAAAACACTTCAATTAGTCGACTCCAGCTGACTTTAACCGAGCGTTACACATCAGAGGTCTGACGGCTCAATCTAATTCACTCTCCACAACTGTAAAATGCGCCTAAAGAGGTTTTCACTTAAAAAATCATCTCAATCGGACATCTTTTAGTAAATAAAATAATAATTAGCTCCCTTTCTTACTTTCCTCTATTTAACCTCAATAACTGTCCCATCCATTTTTTACTTATAGTCAAAAATCTAGGAGTAACCTTTGACCAGAACCTCTCCTGGGATAATCATATCTCCCAGATTACACGAAAATCCATAACTGCCCTTAAAGAACTCCTAAGATTCCGTGATTGTATTCCTCTAAAAACCAGACAGCTCCTTGTAATCTCTATTATATTCCCCCACTTCGACTACGGCTGCTTGGTGTATAGAGGGCTATCTGCCAGGCTAGAAATGAGACTGAAGAGACGCATAAATTGTTTCATAAGATACATCTTCGGGATCCCCAGTCGTTCGCATGTTTCATTCTGATAAACCGAGTTGAAGTGCCTTTATCCTACTTCCCGACTACAATTCCTCCTTGGTGTTTTCCTTTTCCAAGTCTTCAGAACCAAAAACCGTGCCTACATCCTGGAACTCCTTATTCTACGCTCCTCTATCCACTCTCTCAATACTAGGTCTCAACTTATAGACTCATCTATTCCCTCCCATAAAACTTCCTCCTTCAGCAAATCCTTCGTCTTCGTGTTGCTTCAAACAACTCCTGTTCCACCACCTACTCTACATTCAAATTTCCCCTAACATGTAAAATTACTTGCATCTGTACAATGTTTAATTTCAATCTATTGCACAATTGAAATAACAATTAACAGTAAATTAGTTTATGTCAGACTAAGACCCATAAATTTTTAACTCTGTTATTATTCTTAGGGGACAGTAGTCCCAGAATAAAATTATTTTTTCATTTCATTTCATTTAAATAATGTTATTCCACTGATAAAAATAAAACAATTTAATTTATCTCAAAACTAACTTATATTATATTGCATTTTGTTTAGAGACAAGGATAATATGTGAATTATACACACGAGCCAACAAGTATAAACTGATTTAATTGGGATACTATTGGAACAAGTGTTAACCAACACCATGATGAAGTTGTAGGGCTGCAACAGGAAACGATTTATTGACTCCACCACCGAGAAGAGTCCCCATGGAGGCGGAAGTAAAGGACACAGAGATTGTAGAATTGTAGGTGTTACGTCAAGGAATAAAAAGAGTGTAGAATTGTGCTGAAATATAAATTAGACCGTGACTTCACGGACAGAGTTACCCTAACTATAAAGGAGGCCTTGAATTAGAGGCACGTAAAATGGTCTCTTAGTCATAAAGTTAACGGCCCATTCTCATCATCTTTACTCATCTTCTCTTAGATAGATCTCTAACAATACATTGAGCATTCGCTTCGGGAGTTTGTGTGCAAGGAATAGGCTAATAAAATTCTTTAGAAATCTTCATAAAATTTAATTATTCCATCAAGAAACGATTTACACAAAGGTTCATATAATTATTTCAAATAATTATTTCCATCGAAGAAGAACCAAAAAAAAACCTCTGCAGGCATGAATCTACTAGAATACAAAATGGCGGCCAATTATAAATTAGTTATTGATTTATAATTGGTAATTGGTTGACTGTCGTGGATAATGAAGAGAAGAATAGTTGGGGTGGTCAGTCAAGAAGGAAGGCAAAAATAAATGATAATATTTATTTTTACATATACCGACGTTTCGACCTGAAGTTCAGGCCTTCATCAGGGCTGTCTCCTTAAGTGTTGCAGGGAGAATTTTCTAAGAATTCTAAAGAGAGAAAGAAACATTCTCCCTGCAACCTTAAGGAGACAGCCCTGATGAAGGACTGAACTTCAGGTCGAAACGTCGGCATACGTAAAAATAAATATTATCATTTATTTTTGCCTTCCTTTTTTACTGACCACCCCAACTATTCTTCTCTTCAGTTATTGATTTATATTTCTATATGGGTGCTTCATAGCGAAAGCTTTATTATTTCAAGAATTAAAGAACATTAAATTCTATATCGATTGAATAACTAAAATCATAAATTTAGTCAGGAATATAGTTGAAATTAGTGTTGCCCAAATGCGACATAGAGACTAGTCTTGGTCTTGCAACCTCAATTTTGGTCTGGGTCTTGGTCTCGCGCAAGAGCCTCCCAACGGTCTTGTAGTTACCTATTAGCTTAGTGCTATAGAGATATTGATGTAGAGATGGTTGACCGTGATATAATATGAGAAGGAGTTGGTCGGGAGGGAGGTGCGGTCAAATAAATACTAAATTTTTAAAAAATAGTCTTTTTAATTGCTACGACGACGTTTCGACCCAGTTTGCAGGTCTTCATCAGGGCTACAAAAGATACAAAATATAAAAGGTACATGGTGAAAATAAAATAAATGAATTATAAGTAGACATTAAATAAGAAAAAGTTCTTTATCAGACAACTCAATTCATTTATTTTATTTTCACCTTGTACCTTTTAAATATTACTCTATTTTTTTAGATAGGAGAAACCTAACTAAGCCCGAAGGAAAAATTAGAAGAGTTAAATGCTAAAGTATATTGGTTATACCAATTCTTTACATATAATAATTAAAATCGTCAAGCATGAGTAACTATTTTGCCTTAATTTTTATTTAAAAAATCGAGTTTTATTACCAGTCTTAGTCTTGGTCTTGCAAAGTGCAAGAGCAAGACAGATTTTTGGGCAACACTAGATTGATAACATCTTCAAATATTTCGAATAAATATTTTAGACCATCTTAAATTGTTTTTTAGTAGATAATTTTTCTCCTCTCAATTTCTTTCTTTCACTCCAGGGTGCCTTTTATTTTATTTTTCAAAACTATGACTGTCGGCGATGGGTGGTATCCTATTCCTCGTTTCTATTCCCCATGAAAAGTCCTTTACTTCATATACCTTCACAATTTTAATATTTTCTGGCGATCCAGGTCATAATTTCAGCTTTTATCCTGACATTATTTAAAACTGAACTGAGAAAAATTGGTAAAGTTTTCATGTTACCTTAATAAGTAAAGATAAACAAAAACATTCGTTGGAATCAACGTTATCAAGATAAGAATCAAAAGAAATAGCTGATACAATTTATATAACAGCGACTATAACTGTAGTTAAATCCACAAGCGGATCTAGGATTTAATTTTTGGAGGTGGGGCTTCAGCCCGAAAGATTTTTTTTTCATAAAGATAATTAATTCATTTTTCATAAAAAAAAAAGCTTTTTTAAGCTTTATTACTTACTTACTTTGCAAGCTAATTAATTAATTACAAAGAAACTAATTACCTTTATGACATGGTGTTTAAGTGATTCTTGAAGTTCTATTAAATGTAATTACAAAAACAATAATACTTTAACAAATAGTTTTTAATATTTTTCTATAAAACATGGTTATATTTTATTATTTTGAGGGAATTTCAGCTCGAATGCTCCTCTCCCGCCCCGTAGATCCGCCTGTGTGTAGTAGTAAGTTTATTAGAGATATTTTATATGACTAGTGTAATGAAAAAGGAGGGAAAAATATATATAGAAAGAAGATGGTCCGGGGTGGCGTACAAAAACGTTTCGACCACGACTTTGTAGGTCTTCTTCAGGGAGGTGTGTTCAGTTAGGAGTTTCACTTAGAACACTAAATTTCACTTAGTTCTAAGTGAAACTCCTAACTGAACACACCTCCCTGAAGAAGACCTGCAAAGTCGAGGTCGAAACGTTGGCTTTTAATAAAATAGTTTTGCCACTATTTAGCTCATTTATGACCGCCACCCCGGACTTTATAATGCAACGGGCAACTATTAAATCTTCAATATATCTCAATCGTATATATATATATATGTACATATGTTTAAACTTAACTATTTAATTGGGAATAAGGTTACTTAAACTATTGAATGTTCATTTCTTCTGTTTATTGACGTTTCGAACCCGGTATTTTCTTTATATTAGTCAACTATGGGATCCTCTTCAAAGCTAGAATTTTAAAAAATAGAGCTTCGATCAGGCCAGGGACACACCGACAGTCTCAGCACCGTCCACTCTTTGACTATTCTAAAAATTCTAGCTTTGAAGAGGATCCCATGGTTGACTAATAAAAAGTACTAATAAAAGTAGTAAAAAACCCAATTAAATAGTTAAGTTTAAATTTAATACTCAAAGGTCGATTAAGGAAAAGTTGTAAAAATATGTACATATGTTTTAATAAAATAATGTAATGTAAGAATTATGTTCATACGGATTGATTGTTATGATGTATACAAAGCAACCCTATGAAGTAGGGTAGCATTACTTTCAAGTATTTCTCTCAACAAGGAGGTTAAGATGGGCGGGGATATAGCTCGGAGTAATCCATCAGGAAGCCTCAACACGACAATGAATATCTCAATAGAAGGCAAGACATCACGAGGAATGCCAAAACCAGCTGGAATCAATAAAATCAATTTAGCTGGAGAACGAAAGCACAAGAAAGGAAGAAATGGAGAATATTGGTCCAGGCAGCAAAAGATTGACAAGGTCTGTAAAGCCAACAGAAAGAAAAATTGAATAGAATCCTTAAAAAAGCTATTCACAGGAGAGACGTTTTCTTTGTTCGATAATTGATTAATGATTGATGATTGAAAAAAGTAATTATTTCTTCTATTGAGAGTAACCGAAAGAATTTGACACTTTGCATAGAATCATACATTTTAGAAACTCAATAAAACAAGTTGAATAACTGTGCAATTTTATTGTAGTTGTGACCTATAAAGTTTCTAAACTCATTCAAAAACTCTTAAACCTAGAAAATGAATCAATAAAACCAACCAATGGAACCAACTTTCAATTAATCTCGCTATTCTTTTACCAGGTGAGCTCTGGTGAACAAAAGGGGAAAACCTAGGCGGTGTAGTACTAGGAATTCTTAATTCCCAAACTCTGAGGGGCGATACTAGACAAAATTTTCAACAAAGAATTTCTTAAAAAACTGTTCAAGATAATCAAATTCAAAGTAGATTGATCGATAGATAGAAATTTATTTGTTTTGGGGGGTTTCTAATACAAATAGAGTCTAGCTTGGCTATTGTAGAATAATTTGGTTTTACAAGTTATATAGAATAGAATAGAATACAATAGAATAGAAAATTAAACTTTATTCTAGGACTAAGTCCCTTTAGAATAACAATGGTGAGTTAATACAAAGTAAAGTACAAATCTGGCCAAAAACTAACTTATAAAAATTTTAATATTATATACATTATTTAAAAAGTATGTAACCAGTAAAAAATAAAAAATAAAATATATATACAAATGAACATAAAATCTTCTCAAAATTACTTAATTGTGATGAAAAAAAAAAGAAGAGAAATTACATATTTATATATACATAACTACACAATTTGTAAACAATAGGCTATCTAATAGAAAACTAACTTAATACAAAATATAATAATATCTACAGTGGTTTATATAATAATATGCAGACACTAAGATAAAATAAAATTTTAGGATACTTGTGGTGTAATGAAAAAAAAAAAAAATAAATAAAATGAGCTATTTATACGTACATTCTCATATTGGCACACATAAAGACAAAAATATAAAATATAATCATATATACCCGAAAGAAAAAGCACAACCTGAGGAGAAGAGAAAAATACATAAATAGTAAAAATAATAGTCTCAAACGAGGTGACAAAAATCATTGCTGTTTTATGTTAAAACTTAAACAGTAGGCACTACTATTTACTTCACGCAAATTCAGTTCGTAAAATGAAATTTATGGTGGTAAATCTTCTGTTTGGGATGTAAGGAGATATTGGAAAAGGAGGTATTTGAAAGTTGATATATATAAATATTTAAAAATAAATAAAATATACAATATTTTACGTGTAGAATGGATTTTACAAAACATGAATAACAATATAAATTAGAAACAAAAAACGATTACTCCATAATCTATATAAATAAAATAAAATTTTATTTGTACATTGAATAGAATCAATCCGTTTCATGATATCTTTCCGTTTTATACATTACTGCTACAAAATCCACTTTTAAAAAATTGTTTGTCTGTCTGGATGTCCGCATAGTCCAACGGAATTTTGTCACGGGCTAGCTAGGCAATGCCTAGGGGTAGACTTTTGAAATTTTGACATTAAATGTAGGTGTACTTAGAATATAGACTTTAAATGAAACCAAAATATTGATTAGAATCAAAGTTATGAATTCTTGAGTAATATGTCTAGAGATCCCGGTTAGGCAGTTACTTCGATTCTAATCCCAACCTACTCTACCGCGAGCCACATTTAAAACTTGTAATACCCATCTGATGGAAAAAAATAATCATAACTCAGCAGAGTTTAAAGAAGTGGAGAGACTACAACTCTTTTTGGTTAAATAATCGACTCCACAATCTCCTCGCTATCATCCTAAATGAACATTATACACTTAAAGGATGGGTGATGGTCGGTTTAGTTGTGTGGTACCTAAACAAATAACCGAATAACAAAGTCTTTGTTATAACTATAGCGAAACCTTGACTTCCATAAGCTCCGCCATAAAAAAATTCAAAATAACCACCCCCTCTTCCCGACTCAATTTTATGGAATTGAATTTGGACCCTCCTCCCCCCCCAATAATACAAAACCCATCTCAAAAAAAGATTCTCAAATTTTAACTATACACCCGTTGTGTATCAGCTAGTAATAGTTATATGAACCTGTTACTATGGTAGAAACAATAAAAAATAAAATTATTTATATATATATATAAACAAAACATTACCTTTTTAAGATAAACTAAACACTTAATAGAACATAGGCTATGAACAACAATTTTGTGTATGCACTTTGTGTACTCCCACCATATAATAGTAAACTTTGTTTACTTTATCTATACAGTCGATATTAAATATGGTTTCGATGCTGTGGTTATCAGAAGATTCTGAGATGAAGTTTTGAAGGAATTTTTTTCTACAGTCATTGTATACTGGACAGTGAAGGAGAATGTGATGTAGACAATTGTAGATAAATTGACTGCATGATATACTTTTTTATAAGTTTCTTGAGACTCGATCGAAAAAGCTCTGTTTTTTGCATAGGTTCTGGGTTTGCAACTCTTAATTGACTGAAACATCTCAATTTCTTTACATGGACTTTGAATGTAAGGTACGTTTCGGGGTCGGGAACATTGTAACTGCATAGTATCCTGTGTAATGGGTAGTTAGTTCTAAGAGCTCTTAGTATATTGGTTAAGAAATAATGGTTGTGTGCTTTTTTCGTCGTATTTGTGGCGAAGAAGTCCAAATCAAAGTACACCATCGTAAAGTAGACAAAATTTTGATTAAGAAAACAGTTATTAAATGTACTAAGGTCAATGATAAAAGGGGCTTTCAGGAGATCTAATAGCGCAAAGCCGTTATTATGCCAAATTATTTCACGAATCGCGATTACAGAGTATGTTGCTCAGGCATGGGTACTGTAGCAGCAGCAGTGTATTAAGTCCCTTTTATCATTATCCAAATAAATTTAATCAGTTTTCTAATAAGAAAAATATCTGAAGTGTCCACTCACACGACTTTCCTACCTATTTCAGAAAAGTAATCATATCTTTACATATGTTCATGAAGAAATAAAAAAGAATTGAACTAGATTTATTTTCCTGAAGATTGATCAAACAAAAGATTTGAGTACGATTTATTTCATAAACTATAGCAATGTAAACGGCGTTTTTTTTTTTTTCCAGGGAGCTCTGAAACGTATAGATCCGTCAAAACCGCATGTCGGAAATTTTACCCGATTGCAATACTTTTCTTACCTAGTATAGGTAGGAATGTAATAAAATAAGTTAAAAAAATGTGTAAACAATAGAATAAACTGTTTCATCGTTAATACTGGTTCGATTCCGATGATTTTCTTTTGTTTTTTTGGTAATTTAACTACCTTTAAAAAGTTTTATTATAATTTTTACCGTATAATATATACTTAGTGAGTTAGGCCCCATTACATTTTCCTTTTCTTTATAACTTTTTTTCCTGAATTTTTTGGGGAATTTAGTCTATATAAGAAAATTGGAAGGACAATGATTAGAACATAATAGGAAAGTTTTATCAAAATCGTTAGAGCCGTTTTCGCGCTACAGTCTATAGAAAAACATGTTTTTTCATTTATTGCGCGCAAGCTATTGGACATGGAGCACCGAATTTCTGTCACAGGCATCAGTAGTCAAAACTCTATAAAATAAAAAAAGAAGCAACAAAATCGGTTCAGTAGTTCCCGAGAAAATCTTTACACAGACACACCAATGGCTAAAAATGTGTTTTTCGGACTCAGGGGGCTTCCTTGCCTAGTATAGGTAGGAAAGTAAAAATTGTCTGCTTTGTGATGGTGTACTTGGAATTTAATTATCTTCAATAGTTTTTGAGCGATTCTCGTTCAATAAAAAACGCGACCATCTAAAAAAAAAATGCTCAAAGTTGGTTTCAAATCTTTTTCCGTTCGATCCATGCATCAAATGAACTTTTCTGTAGGAAATTTTGTCTAAGATCAATTCCCCCCCTCCAGAGTTTGACCACTAAGAACTGAGGCACTACTAATTCAGTATGTTGAAAATGAGGTCTAAAATCAGAAAAAATGTCAAACATGAGAAAACAGCTATTTAAAATTATTGTGAAGTACGGTGAAGAAAAGTGACCGAAAATGCATATTTTCATTCAAATTCTGCCCACGATTGCAATATCCATCCCACGTTGTGAGTGATCATTCATTAAGTTTTTTTTTTTTATTATTTTAATGGAATTTACAACTGTATTACATAGAGAATACAATAAGTAAATGAGAAATTTGTAACATGGCATGTACAACATGAAGAGAAACTACCCATTGGTAGAACTCAAACTAAAGTTCTATATTAGAAGATCTCGAGGCCATCTTCTTTTCAGACGCCTCGGAGGGTTATCAGGGATCGAGGAGGAAGCAAGGTTTGAAACGAGAGGATTCGGATGGTTCTGCAGTTTGTTATGGAAGGAAAGGTATCTGGATTGGGCCAGATCGGAAACATATGGAACATTAAGGTCTTTATGGATGATTTTATTTGTGACAAAGTAGGGAGCGTTGAGGATTTTACGAAGGATTTTGGATTGTAAGGATTGGATACGAGAGGAATTCGATGGTTTAGTGGAGCCCCAAAGCTCAATTTCGTAAGTCCAAATAGGTCTTATTATCGTCATATATACGAGTCGTTTATAAGTGATTGAAAGCTTAGATCGTTTGTCTAATAAGTGCTGCAGTAGTCGAAAACGTCGGGCGGTTTCTAGTCGTTTCAGTCTGATATGGGGGTTCCAAGTATTCATTAAGTTAAAAATATAACTATCGTATTTGAGGATTACGAAGGATCAAGAAAGGTTGAGCGGCCTAGATAATATATAGTTTATCTGTTTTCGTTCTTTACGACGGTTCAGCGACATAGGGAGTAAATATCCATATTAAAAGGATAGATATCTTTCTATGATATCTCCGAGATACCTAACACCTCAGGTTTAACAAGCAGCTATCCAGAAGACCCTATAGATAAGAGTAGGTTGGCTGACTAGAGGAGATAAGAGGAGAATCGCGTGTCCAAGCTCGCAGTCATTCAATTGGCCACATTTCGATAGTTCATTAACATCTGTCTAGTCGCTATAATAAATAAGATATATTTAAATACTGTAATTATTTTACAATAAAATTCATAATATTTCATTATTTAAGGTATAATTTCTTTTAAAAAATAATCCAATTAAAAATAAGAAGTTAGTATACATAGAAAATCACCCAGTGCCGGCCTTAGATATTTGGCGCCCCCTCTACTGGAAAATGACGTCATCCGTACTCCAAAAAATAATTTATTTCATTAAAGGGCTGAAATTAATTATTTACACTCTTTATAATTTTGTTCATTTACTATGAAGTGGCAGGTGCCGACGGGTAATTCTATACAAAAAAAATAAATTAACTTACTTGGGACTTATTTTTGACAAAAGGTCAAATGACACCAACACGTCAAGACAAAATATTTTTTTTTTTTTTTTTTTTTTTTTTTTTTTTTTTTTTTTTTTTTTTTTGTATGGCACAACATCCCGTCACCGAGACTGGGCCTCCTCCAAGAGCCTCCGCCAGTTGGCTCTGTCTTCTGCTGCAGCTCTCCAGTTCCGCACACCAAGCAGGGTTCTCGCATCATAGGCCACGTTGTCCAACCACATCGTCCTCGGCCTTCCTACCCGTCTTGCGAGGTGCAGCTCCTCCATCATTATTTTTTTTTGGTATTTCAACGGTGCTCATTCTGGCCACATGCCCTGCCCACCTTAGTCTGGCCAGTTTAATATACGTGACTACGTCGATGTCTGCATAGAGAGAACTGAGCTCCCTATTTTTTCTTTTCCTCCAGACATCACCTTCCTTTACTGGACCATAAATCCTTATAGGATTTATAGAAATAGGAGGCAGCCCCTCTACCTGACTCGGGGGCAGTGGGCTGATAACCCACCCCCCCCCCTAAAGTACCTTATTACGAAACCTCAAAGACAAAATATAAATTGCTAAATTTCCGACGGAGACTAAAATAATCGAAACTACACTATCACTTGTAAAATTTGATGTTTACGCTTATTTACTAAAACCCATACCAGAAATGCGTCTGAGAGGCACTGGGATCTCCTAGAGTCCTACCTTTCCTTCCACGAGTTGAGAGAAAGGCGTGGCTCGGAATTATCCTGAGTGAATGGATTCTGTAAATATTGTATAAAGTTATGCTCGTGTTTTATTTGTTATTTTAATTATTTTTGTTTACAAACATTAATTTGAGTATTATTATTTTCTGTTTTATTTATCTTATATATTATTGCTAAAAGGTGTTTTTTGTCCGTACGCCATTTCTCTTTCAAATCCAATGATTGACCACTCATTTTGAAGATATTCTCCTTGACATGCGAAAAATAAATTTCCGGAACAAAATTTTATGAAGGAAAAGCAACTTTATTTGCGAACAACTCAAAAAGTATGCATTTTTTCTTGATTGAAGCTATGATAATTAAAAATATTACTAAATTACTTACAAAATAAAATAAAAAATGCAAAAATCGGACAATTATTAATAATCATACAGTCCATTAGTTTTGGTATACTTAAAAATTTCACCCTCTTTTAAGATGCAACTTTCACTATTCTACTATTTTTTTTCCTGGTTGATATATACCTTATTATTTTTTAAAGGCATTTTTTTGTTTGTACGATTTATATTTTTTAATAATTTAGAAAGTCCCATGATCGAGGCTTTATTTTGAATGTTACCTTTTCAGTCAGCGTTTAGAAATATGTTCTAGTAAAGCAATTTGAATAAATATTTTAGTCTATTATGTTAAATGGAATATTGTAATCTATCCATGAAAAACAATTAATTCCTCCCTTACATAATACATAAGATCTACTTATTTCCATATTGTTTTGCAAATTCCTAGAAAAGAAAATTTTCTGCTAATTACTCGCAGGGCGAACTAGTTTTGTATTTATTGTAAATAGAGTGTGAATGTGCTCTGTGAACACTTTTAAAAATGTCCTAAATTGTGACAGATTGTAATATCACCCAATAAATACGTTTAAAAATAAAACAACAACACCGAATCAAGAAATAAAATCGTTTTAATTTCAGTTTTTAAGACTGATAATGAACCTAGCACCTAATGTTTCGAATTAAAAACTTCACACAGACTGATACAATCTGATTGTGAAAAATTATATTGGTATGAACCACAAACTGCTTCACGACTAATTACTAATAATTATATTAATGATAGATATATTATAATATAAGTTTATGTATAAACTATGTATATAATGTATTTTATAATATAATAACCTTATATTTCTGACGTACCTCGGCGACATCTATGAAACTCCCATAATAATGTTCTAGGGGTTCTAAAAGGGATAGATAACTCATCCCTGACTGAAACTCAACAAAGAAGACCCGATCTAATATTAGTACAAATGTCTATAATATTAAAAATGTCGGTGTTTTTAATAGCATAGTCTTATTACTTTTTAAGTATCAATGTTTTTGTAGCAGATACAAGGAAAAATAACTAGTTAATCCGCGGAACGTCGCTGCACTGAGAACAGTGTTTTTATTGTCAAAAAAACAGTTACTTTTTGTTTAGAAGTTTCACTGGATTACCGACGAATACTTATGAAACAACTGGAAGAGGAAAAGGAAGTATAAGACTGGAACTAATCGGTACAATTTGTGGAACAGGGAATAGAATGGCTCTTAAATTGTCCTCCATTGTACAATAAACAATAAAGAAATCGAACATGAATCGTTTCAAGGAAGTCGAAACTTACATTATTGAGATTATTTTATTGTATAATATCTTTACACAATAACAAACTCAATTTTGTTGTAATGTCCAGTATCAGATCAGTCATCAGTAATTCCTCAGGACTGATGAACTGATTAAGGTTCTAAGACGATTTTTATTTCTAAACGATCACTCAGGAATGACAATATTGACTTCATTCACGTACGTATAAAGGATTGATGTCATTCTAGCTCAGTCGACGATGAGCCACCTGGTTTGCCCATTAATAATACTATTTGGCCAAATAATTCACACAGTATATTAATCAATGATCAAACGACAATATAATAATAAAATAAAATAATGCAACTTATCATAAGATGCAGAAATCTATTCTCATTTTCTCTGTAATTATAATCGACCAAGGAAATTAAAATTCATTTCATTAACTTCATTCATGGTTTAAAATAACACGTTTCAAAATAAAAATAAACTGTATCTTTGCTAATAATGGTCCAATTTCGATGATTTGTTTTTTGTTCATTCGATCATTTTTTTTCTGTAAAAAAGGTAGGGTTGAGGTTTTTTTTTTCTCTTAAATAGAAATCTCAACTCTATATTCCATTTAAAAAAAAGTATTTAAATTCACTTTCCTCCTTCGGTAAGTACAAATTGTATCAACATAGTACTCAAACCGAACTTATATGCCAAATATATATTTAATATCAAATAAAATGGGCTATGATAGAGCTATCCTTAAGAATATAAACCGAAAATGAGAGCAAAAAAAAATTAATAAAGCAACATGAAAAAAATCAAATTGAAAACAAATTTCTAATCGATTTCCATGATTCTTTTCGAATTTTTTTTTAATAATGAAGGAGGGGGGGCGCAGTTTGACGGGATTATGAATTTTTAAATGAAAAGTATCAAATCCAAGGACCAGGTAAAATCATGGAACAGACACATCAAGTGTAACTGTGTATGATTTACGATTAAGTTATTAAAAAGTGAGTATCCAAAATTATTTTTTTTTTAATTCTTTAGAAATGGAAGTATCATTATATTACATGAAAAAAAAATGGACTATCGGATTCATTGGTTATTGTTACATACGAATCGATACTTATCTTGATTTACGAAAAAAATCGACAAGGGTTCGCCTTATAAATAAACTAATCATATTAAGGATGTACTTTACTTGATTAAAATAAACTAGAAACGTATTCATTGCATATTAATAGCTAAATATATAAAGGAAAGATATGACTAGAAGGGAAGACGAGTAATCGATTAATCCCGTCGCTGCCCTAAGCTTTAAGGCCTGAGTTAAGTCACTCAAGGGACCCAACTTAATAAAGTTTTTAATGGACGGCTCTCAGGAGACTTCAAGGCGCATGCTCAACTTTTTTTATTAATTATTATTAAAGTATGGATAAAAAAGAAAAAATAATGAAGTATACATTTGGATCCCTAACGTCGTATTTTCCCATTATTTTTTTCTGGAAAACAGGTGGAAAATGATTTAATAGTTTCATTAATGATTGCCAGACAATATTGAAGAGTCTTTTGAAAGTGATTGAACTGTAAATTTTTCCCCACGTATTATTTTCGACTATTTTATACTTTGTTTCCGAATTTACAAAGGGTTGAGAGAAATTGGAGACACCAAAATAGCACTTTCTTATCACCAACTCAATTTACAAACAAATTTTCAAACCTCTAATTTAGAAATAATTTCTGAAGGTGTGGTAAATTATTTTTTATTTAATATTTTTATAATTCGGAACATTTCATTATTAGACTGGAATTAACTCATTTTTTTGTTTAGAACTTATTATTTGAGAAATATTACAATCTGTCTCAAAGGACATCTATAATAGTGTTGAGAGATCACATTTACACTCCATCTACAATGAATAAAAATGGTACCTGTAGGTACCACTACAATCCGTGAAGAGTCTTGAGTTCAATGCTTTGTAAGATAGTACTCTTGTAATTTTTTATTTTTTTAAAAATAGTCTTACATCTCCATTGGGTTTAGTCACAGTGACGCAGTTAAGAGAGAAGTGCAGGATTCATGGAAAGTCCTGAATTCATGCTTTTCCACGGCTGGAGGGACAAGCCTTGTTTGGAGTTCTCTCGCCAGATTGTAAATATTGTATATAGGTATGTATATATAGGTATGTATATTACTTTAGGTTATTTTATTCCTATTTATTGTATATATATATATATAATTTTTCTGTATAATTTGTTTTATTTATTGTACATAGAGTGTGAATGTGATCTGTGAACACTATTATAAATGTCCTTGAGACAGATTGTAATATTTTTCAATAAATAAGTTAAAAGAAAAAAAAAAGTCTTTATTGAGATATATTACAATCTGTCACATTGTAATTAATTATTTAATTAAGAGTACCCCGTTAATAGAGGCTGGGTGTGCCACATGAAGGTCTCCTGATAAAAAAGTAAATTTACGGATGATGTGAATAAATAATTTCCTACAAGAGCCGGGCTCGAACCTCGGACCTTGAATAAAGGAACATAGCACCATACTGACTGAGCTACCTCGCTCCTTAACTTATCTCACGTTCTTTTTAATTTTTGATAATTTTTATTAGTGCTTTGTGCCCGATCTTAAGGCGATGAAGGTTTGCGAGAGATTAACACACAAAAACAAAACTTACTGAAGCCAAAGTATGTTGAACACATTACGTTGCTGGAGAAGTCAAAACGTTGTAAATTTCCTCACGCATACATCAATCACTTCAGAATTATCGTTGAAAGTTTTAAATTTAGAACTCGTTGATATAGTAACGAGATTTTCAAAACAATTTATTTCACTAGGAATGTCAAAACCTTACGCCTCGTATATCCACAAATACTTTAGTAAATATGAACCTCTTTCAATTCCTTACTAAGAAATCTGACTTATTAGATTAACCATATTGAAATTCAGAGACGATTTTACTTTATGATTACGTTTAAAGACTACTTTACATCTGGAAAAATATCTAAAATATTGGAAATCTAAGGAATGTGCGAACTAGTACCATCTTTATTATGGTAATAAATACTCATATTTATTGATGTTACTTTATATTTGTAAATTAGTTTTAAGAAATATCCATTATATTGATTGATAAGTATGCCATGTCTGTAGCAACCCAATATGATTGGGCAGCACCATTTTATGAAAATAAAGTGATTATCTCTCTCTCTATCGTTATAGTATTTAATACTTACAATTATTAAAAATTTAAAGAACTATATCTCACGAATACGCTGATTACCAACAAAAACAAATCATTAAATACAAATTTACACATATAAATACAACACACAGTTTTTTATTTAAAAGACATTTAAGATTATATGGACTTTTCCAAAGCCAGAGAAGAAGGCGAGGGATTAATGCCAGAGTCGAATGTTCTCGGCACACAGTGGGACGAATAAGGGAAAACTCGAGACATAGGCTAAATCAATTTTTTTTTTTTTTAATCCAACTATTAAATAAAAACAGTGAAAAATATATATTGTGACAACTGAAAATAATCTCGGAAACATCGCGAACAACACAAGGTATCAATAAAACAGTTTATCTAGTTTTTAGAGTAATAAAAAAAAAAAATAGATTTAGAAAGATTCAAATAGATGTCGCGAGTTTTCTCTTATTCGTTCTAATCCCTGGCACAGACCCCTTTTTATCGAATTATTAACATCTGTATGAAACTTCGTAAATAGTTTCGTATCATCGTAACCTACAACCATTTTATTTACGAAAACTTAGAATTGGGGCGTTTTCAATCTGGAGGGGAGCAAACTTTGTTTATTTAGTTAGGTACTAAAAACTCGTAAATATCCATTTGTTTTCCACTTGGTTCGTGAGATAATGTGATCACAAAATCGAGATAAAAAGCGGCCTTCAAAAATATTGAGCCGTTTGGCGTGACCTACACCACCAAATTTTCAAAATAATGAGGACAAACGGCCCAATATTTTTTAAGGCCGCCTTTTTTATCGATTTTGTGATCAAATTATCGAACGATCCAAGTAGAAAGCAAATGGGTATTTACGAGTTTTTAGTACCTAATCATCCATTTTTACGTGCAGATTATATCACATTTCCAGCAGGAAATTTGAAACATTGTAGAATTGAGAGTTCTCACTGCCTCAAAATTTTAAATAAAATTATGTAATTGCTTTGTTAACATATTTTCAAATATACCCATAAAAAAAAAAAATAATATATATAAATTTATTTTTATAGATAGTAGTATTAGATTGTTTGTTGGTAAATAATTATATTGATTATGTTAATTATAACTCATAATTTTTATACATAATATAAATAGTCTGACTTTTTTTCAGGAGGGTCTATCACTAACCCACTCATCCCAACTAGAATGGAAAGTCTGCATCTATGGTTAATATATATATATATATATATATATATATATATATATATATATATATATATATATATATATATATAAATGAATGTATGTCTGTCCATTCATACGATCGCCATGAAACTTTGGGAAGTGGTCCGTACACTCCTGGGAAGGTTTCTGGCATAGTACTTCTGTCTTACGATAATTTTATGTATGTAAAAAAAATAAAAATGTAAATATTTTTCTGTTCAAAGCCGCAAAAAAATGTGTCGCTATAAACTGTAGCGCCAAAACGGCTTTACCGATTTTAACGAAACTTCTCTAAAGTCTTCCCCTTGAAACCCTTTTAATTTATGTGTATAACATACTTTCACGAAAACAAGCTGAAAAATGTTACGATGAATTCAATATTTTATTTGACGATAACTAAAAAAGTACAGGAATTTTTACTGACAAAGTAAAATAAATATCATCGAAATCGGACAGTTCGTTGCAGAGTTATAGAGTTTTAAATATTTACTGCTTTCTCTTCAGAAAAGGCCGTTTGCTTTTGTTTCCTCACTACCGAACGTAGGCAAGCATTTTTTTTTTTTTTTTATTGATCAATAGAAAATTTTATAATTACTACAGTAATTGAAATTATCATTTGAAGAAGTTATATGATCCTCCTTTTGTAGGTCAATACTATTATACGTTCTTTATATTAACTTTTTAATTTAGTTTTATAAGTTTAACTCAGACTGTTTCTGATAATTATGAATGACGGCGTATTCACTCAGATGATTATGAATGTTCAATTTAAATCATGAGAAAAGAAAACCATTAGAATTAGTTTAAATTGAAGCCATTTTACAGACAAATTTGTTTCCCAACTTTTTAAAAATGGCAGATGTCCTTTGCTACTAATTTACTCATATGTGCTTTCTATTTTCTTTCTTTTTCATTTTGCCAGGCTAAGCCACAGCAGCGCGTCGCCGGGTAAAGCTAGTACAGATAAAAATTTCAATATATATGTGTATGTATATATTTTAAATATCATATATAGCATAGGTGGAGAACCTGCGTCCTCCAAAGGTTGTTCGCGATATTTATTAATCTAGACCATGTAGATCTTTTGCCTCCTTAACAAGCCTGCTCCATCTCTGCCTGTCTTGGGATATTTCTTACTATTTATCTGCACGCAGCTCTGTTACACCTTTGTTGATTCTATTTATCCATCTGTTTTTTGGCCTTCCAGGTGTTCTTTTGCTTTCTATTGAGGCATTCATTATTACGTAGAGATTTCTAGATGGATTGCTACGAGCTGCATGCCCTACCTATCTTAACCTCCGTGCCTTCATATCATAGGATATCGATTGACACGTTTCTGTAAGTTCTTTATTGGTCTTTCTCCTCCATGTGTTAGTACTCTGGTCCCAGATCGCTCCGGTAGTCCTGCGGAGGATTTCTCTCTCAAATCTTTCAATGCTTTTATATAGGGTACTGATTAGTATCCAGATTTATTATTTTAACTTAGTTCTTTAAGTTATGAAAATAGCAAGCAACAGTAAAATATAAATAATTGTTGCGGCCTCTAATAACAAAGTCTAACCTTACTACGGCCTCTAATGACAAAAAGGTTCACCATTCATAGTCATGGAGGCCAATCAATATAGATATCAGTAGCCATTGACCGTAGCGAACCAATCTCGATAGAAAGAAGGCCGCTGGAGAAGCTGAAGAAAGATTGGAACTCCAGTCATTAGTGGGAGTGGCGGAGTGCTGGAAGCTGGAGTGGACCATTATATCCAGCGAAGTTCTTTGTCTTCCAGAAACAGTCTGCGGCTCTCGACGTCCAATCAGCCATTGTTCTTGTCAATGCTATATTCTCAGCTGTTACTGTACTGTTGTTATTTCACAAACAAATAATAATAGATGATTACTTATATAATTAAGTCCAAATTAACCATCCGAATTGAATAATTATATATAGAAAACCATAGCAAGAACTCCCATATCAGACTAATGCATTTGAATAAGACAAATACGAAACAAGTTTATTAGTATGTACAATATAATATTATCAAAATATATTCCGTAGTACAGACCCCTTTTTATCAAAGTATGAACATCCACCAAAAACGTCGTGAATAGATTTATTTTATCATAACCTACAACCATTTCCATCTATGAAAATCCTCTCAAATTGCGAGTTTTGCTCTTTTTTTCTGGTCTCATTGGAAAATATGCCTCCAGTTTAATAGCTAGCCAATAGGACACAGCAATCCCCACTAGCGGATCCAGGATTTAATTTTGGGAGAGGGAGTTTCAGCCCGAAATTTTTTTTCCCATATAAATAATGATAATTAATTTTTTAAAAAAGAAGAAAGAAACTACCTATATGACATGTTTAAGTGATTCTTGAAGTCCTGTAATTACACGAAAAATAATACTTTAAGAGATAGTTTTTAATACGTTTTTCTATAAAACATGGTTATATTTTAACAATTTTTTTGGGGGAGGGGGGTAGGTGGCGCTTAATTTCATAAATATTCATCTGCTTTGCGTAACATAATTCAGTCACAAAATCGAGGCCTACAAACTTTTGGCCGTTTTGCCAACAGGTTAAAATCACGAGGTTATATTGGTCGAAAGTCCCAATATTTTTGTAAGCCACTGTTTTTCTCGATTTTGTGACTCAATTATCTTATGGAAAGCAGATGGATATTCATAAAATTTGAGTACTCCAATAAATTAACTAAAAGTTGTAAGTCATGATAAGATGGAGCAATTAACGAAATTTTACGCGGATGTTAATAACTTGATGAAAATGGGTCTGTACTATATATACATATCTTTAATATGTAATTTTAGTTTCGTAAGAACTTTCGTTTTGGAGCTAGACAGTTGACATACAAACGTAGACAAAGACCTTGAAACATGCATTTCCATTAAAAATTAGTATACAGATTTATTCACGATCGCAATACTTTTCCTAATTGTATATTCATTTAATTAAAATATTGGAACACATGAAATTCCAATCCCAATAAAATAAAACAAATTTAAAAATCTGGTGCGACGCGCCCATCACCCTTTGGTTTTGATTAACTACTCTAGTCCGTGATACAGACAATTTTTTATAAACTTATTAACATCCGCCTAATTAACATCGTAAATAGCTTCATCTCATCGTAACCTACAACTATTTTATTTACGAAATTTCTCGGAATTGGGACGTTTTCAATATGGAGGTCGGAAAACTGTGTATATTTAATTATAATTATAACTAAAAAATCGTTAATACTCAATTACTTTTCACTTGAATCGTAAGAAAAAATTTTTAAACTCCTACGAGAACTCTCGGACATAAGTCTAATATTTTTCGACCGGGTATCACCAAAAAAAGTTTCATTACATCACCTACGTACTTACCTCACGAAACTTCCTCTTACTAGTAAGAGAACTACAACCATGGCCACCTCTGGACCGAACAAACAGATCTTGACCTAGTACGATAATGGATTGCTGTAAGTTCAGGAATTGCCACAGGCGGACGAGGGAGGGTTTCGTGCTGAAGCTAAAATTTTATGAATATCCATCTGCTTTCCATAAGACAATTGAGTCACAAAATCGAGAAAAAGAGGGGCTTAGAAAAATATTGGGCCTTTCGGACAATATAACCTTGTGATTTTAACGTGTTGGAAAAACGGCCTAATATTTTTGTAGGTCACTTTTTTTTTTTTTCGATTTTGCGTTCAAATTATCTTATGAATCAAGTGGAAAGGAAATCGGTGTTCATGAGTTTTTAGAACCTAATTAAATAGACAAAATTTATCGATCTACAGATTGAAGAGGCCCCATTTCAGAGAATATTCGTAAATAAAAAAAAAAGTAAGTTACAATAAGGCGTTTACGAAGTTTAAGATGGAAATTAATGATTTGATAAAAATTATGTATGAAACGCTGATTAATATACCTGGGACGCATCGCTTACATTTTCGTCAAAATTGGCTAGCCTGAAATATATCATCGATATAAAATATCATCGATTTTACACATTTTTAAAATTTTCTCGAAAAGAGCTCTAACGATTTTGATTGAACTCGTCATATCAATGTATAATTAAATGTTCTTAAAAATCTTGAACGTGAATTTTCATCACCACTCACGAAGCATTGTGAGTAGATACAATTTGTTTTTCTCAATTTCTAATTTTTCTATTCATGAGATTGTATTTTATTTTCTAATTATCTTCGACACACTTCTCGCTATATATATATACACTTAATTTTTTTTTATCTTCTCCTAATCTTTACGCGTAATCACTTAAATATCTTAGGGAACATATGGATATTATTTTATTTTATTTTTTTAATTTTTATATTCCATCACTACAATGCTTTGCCTATAAAATTGGTTTTGCGTTCCTTTCTAATTTCATTTAATGATTATTATGCTATTATTCTAGCTCCAATATTGCAATATTGAACCCCTATTACCCAACTGTTCTCGTTAATTTATCCTAAGAGCTATTATGCTCAATTTATTACTAGTATTTTGTTATTATTCATTGTAATAGGCCTTTTGGTCAGATTTATGGTTAATTTATATGAATAACACTGTTATTCTAAAGGGACCTAGTTCCAGAATAAAGATGATTTTTCTATTTCTAAATATGAACTAGATCGTATCCTCATTGAATTATGCGAAAAATGTTGTAATTTCAAAATGTCTTACTCTGAATTTAATTTGTATTCCAAATTAGTTATTAAGTAATTATAATTAAGGAGAAAAACAAGGCGGTTCAGTGTGATCTTATCTTACACTATCATTGATCAAGAAACCACACTTCCTTACGAAGTACTGAACCCAACACCTTTCAAGGTTGTAGTGTTAAAGTTTTTTTTTTTTTTTCTATTGGGTTATTAGCATCTTTAAGATAGCTAACTATAATATATAACGCTACTGTTAGTGCGAAAGGTTGTATGTAACAATTTTCTAATTTTATTTTATTTATGCTAAAAGTGTCATGTTATAGTCTCCTACTGCAATAAGTATTCTGTTACTATGGAAAATAGCAGAGAGAAATAAAACCTGAAATTATACTAATAAATCGTAAAGTAACAACCGGTTTTTATGCCCGTATGTAAAAAAAAAAAAAAATTAATTTTTACAAACGGCCTTTTGCACTAACAGTAACGATAAGGAGATCAATATTTCAGGTCTTTTTATTTTAAGCTGTTAAATAAATTAGCAGATTTATAGCAAGATATCTATACATTTTTATTGATGTGAGTGGTATTATCTATAATCATCTTAAGGTTTTATAAACTATTATACTTTAGTTAATCCAGTTTTTAAAATTGGCTGTGTTCTGTATGATATCTGTATGATATGTAAAATAATTTATTAATTGGTGTGAAAGTGTTTGTCATTGCTTTATTAATATACAATATATATATATATATTTATATATATATATATATATATATATATATATATATATATATATATATATATAAAATCCACGTTGAAACTATAAAACTAAATACGACAACGTTAATGAAAGCCGGTAAAGAACTAGGACTCGAAATAAACGTGGATAAAACAAAATATATGGTTAGCTGCAAAAATGGCGATACTACTGGTGATATCGATATAGATGGTAATGTGTTTGAACAGGTAGATAAATTTAGGTACCTAGGTTCTACGATAACTAGAAAAAACGAAATTGAAGAAGAGATTAAGGTTAGACTGAAGGCGGGGAATGCTTGTTATTTTTCTGTGACAAAACTACTTAGTTCGCGCCTCTTGTCCCGAAACTTAAAAATTAGACTCTATAAAACAATTATCTTGCCTACAGTTCTTTATGGATGCGAAACTTGGCCGCTTACATTAAGGGATGAGCAGCGGCTTAAGGTTTTTGAAAATAAAGTATTGCGTAGAATATTCGGACCGAAGAAGGATGAGTTAACCGGAGAGTTCAGACGGTTACACAACGCCGAATTGCGTGAGATGTATCCGGGTAATATAATTGAGGTAATTTCATCGCGGCGAATCAAATGGGCTTGTAAAGTTGTTGGGCTTAGTAACGAGAGAATTCCTAAAAGGTTAATATTTGCTGTGCCGAATGGTAAGCGTCCGAGGGGTAGACCGAAGCGAAGGTGGGAAGATTGCATTAAAGCCGATCTGAAGGGACTGGGTTTGGACGGCGAACGGTGGAGGGAGGTGTGTAACAAGCGATTGGTGGTGTCGGCATCGAACCTTCGGGTTCGCTAAGCCTTGTTATTTATTTATTATATATATATATATATAATCCTATATATTATTTCTAAAAGGTGTTTTTTTGTCGGTGCGCCATAACTTCATCAATTCTTCATCAAATCCAATGATTGACCACTCATTTGGAAGATATTATTCTCCTTCACATGCGGAAAATAGTCCCATCTTCCCGAAATGTCTAGGAAAAAAGTTAGGGAGGAAAAGAAACTTTATTTGCGAATAACTCAAAAAGTAATGATAATTAGAAGGGTTAGTAAATTACCTACAAAACAAAAAAGAAGTCGTAAAAATCGATTAGAAATATGTATAATTTAAACAATTCGTATTGACGGAAGGAGTAAAGTGTGTTGAAATATTTTTTTAAGGAGTAACAGACTTGAGATTTCTATTTCGCAGCTCGAAAGACACTCGAATACGAATTTTCATTGCTATCGAAAAATAAAAAATCACTCTTCTTGATTGTAACCATGATAATTAGAAAGATTATTAAATTACCTACAAAACAAAAAAAAATCATAAAAATCGGGCAATTATTAACAAAGATACAATCCATTAGTTTTAGTATACTTAATAATGACTTCTTCTTTAAAGATATTGCATTTAGGAGTAGAATAGTCTACTACACTTTTTTTCCTGACTAATATATTAAATTTATTATTTCATAATGCCATTTGTTTGTTCTTAAATTTTATTATTTTTAATAATTTAGAAAATCCTATGATCTGGGTATTATTTTGTCTATTACTTTTATTATCTTTCCTGTCAGCAAAACAATTTGTACATATAATTTGGTGTTATATGTTAAAATGGAATGTTGTAATCGACCAAGGAAAAAATATTAATTCCTTTCTTGAGTTATTATACATTGGATCTACTTATTTCCATATTGTTTTGCTAATTCTTCATTAAACAAAATTTTCTGCGAATTATTCGCATGGGCCACCTAATAAGGTTTATTCTTATAGGTCACTTTTCTGTCCCTCAGAACCGATGGATTTTTATGAATGAAATATCTAACGAAAGGCGATTTCATAGACTACAATAAAAATTCATAGGCAATTCCAATAAAATTCATTGAAAAATTTGTAGGTTTGAAAGAGAACGAATCGAGACGGGATAAATTGTGTTTTAAATATTTTGACACGGTCATCAGGCTTGCAAATAAAAAATAAAAATATTTCTGGAGTTTCATTTATCTATTTATTCTTTATAAAGGCGTAAAATCTGAAATTTATTGTTATGAATTTTCATACCAATCGAAAAGTAAAAATTTTTTGCTCAATATTCCTCCTAGACTGTAGCTTTATTTTGTTTCAAAAATCACAGAACTGGTGATAACTTCCAAATGGCTCAACTTATTCACAAGAAAATTGAATTGCATGAATTTGGGGACGTATAATGTATACAAAATAGCAGATAAATTAGGCTTGGAGATAAAAAATAAAAACATTTGGGGAGTTTTTATTTATTTATTTCTTATAAAGGTGTGAAATTTAAAAGTTATCGATATAGTTTTAAAGAGCAACTAGTTGGCACGTGTGAATAATTCGCAGAAAATTTGTAAGGGTTATATGTTTTTTTCTTTTTATAAAGAATAAAAATTTCATTTTCAATATTTATTTTATACATCGATTTTATAATGTAAAGAAACTGTTCTTTTAAAAATAAAAACTAGCCAATTCAAAACTAACTCATTTTTGCATATTTTGTGGTTCCATTATGGTAAATGCCGCCAAGTTAATATTTAATTATTTAAATCTCTTACCACGACCAAAGTTATTAAAGGTTTTAAACATATGTTTTATCAACTCGTAAGCATGCACTTCTTCACGTTATGTGAGAGATAAAAGTACGATAAAATAGTTTTTAAACAATCCCAGAACGCCAATTCGAAACATTATATAATCTTTTTTTTTTTTTAAGTTTCCTTTTAGTTTGGAAATTTCATTTACTTTCCGTTAAATAATATTAGCTTTAAAAAATTATTAGTCATATTGTTTTATCAAATCATCTTCAATCCTAACAAAAATATGCAAATTTAAATAAATAAATAATGAGTTCACATTTTTTTAAATATAGATAAATTTACAGTCATTTCTAAAGTTATTATTTTCATTGTTAATTATATGATTCGTTTATTGAGAACTGGCGTAAGATTTTACGATATTTGAACATTTTAAATAAATAAGTAGATAAATAAACACAAAGCTTCGATTTTTTCAATTAACACTAATAAACCAATCAACGTTTCGCCAATGAATTCAGAGAAGAAAATAATGCATCTCACTTCGACAGCCTAAAAAAAGACTGAATAGAAATTGTACCTACACATCATTCCAAAACCTTTAAACATATAATGAATAACATATGTTTATAAGCTCTTGACGAGATACATTAGTATGTTATCATATGAGTGGTCTAATATCAATGATCTGACATCTGTCATTTTTAAAAAGTTCAGAAAAAGCCAATTTTTGTAACATAGCTTCAATTTAAACCAATTTTAATGATTTATTTTTATGATTAAACTTGAAAATTATAAAATAAAATCATTAGAAACAGCTTGAGTTGAACAAATAAAGCAAAAATTGACTTGATTTTTAAAAATAAAAATGAGGCCAATCCTCATATCTAATCCTCCAATTTAAAATCAAACATTTAAAGAGAGAAAAAATTAATTAAATTAAAATTTTGATATTCATCCACAAGAAAAAAAAATCAAAGAAGTCCGATGAAAAAAAATTTCTTCCGAAATTCTATTTTTCAAAGTCTACTAAATCACTGAATTAAATTTTTTATGAGAAACGAAAGCTTCGTAAAAAAAAAACGATACAGGAATCTAAGACAACGAACATCTCTTTAAAATCCTTTTTTAGAGCGAGAGGATCTTAAAACTAATATAATGAGATCTTGAAAATAAATAAATGTTCTACCGATTTACTTCCTTTATTATTCACTTCGTAACATATAAATATGGTGTCTATGAACTTGTCCTTTATTTATTTTTAACGAAATATTAATATTTATCACAACTATGAACATGACATTAAAGAAAACCAATTTTTATCATTTAAAAAAAACCTTTAAAACACCATAAGAAATTCAAGCGCCGAAGATTTTCGGACTCTGGAGGTCTTTAAGTTGAGAAAACTAAAAATTGTATCACATACACATATAATAAAGACAAATATACAGTTACGCCATTATAATTATTTTTGAAAAAAATATTAATTTTTATCTTAAATTAAATTTTAAAAAGTTGCATATACGCCCGGTGGCTTAGAACATAGTTTATATAGTTATAAGAAGACAATTATAATATGTTATATACTTATAATTATCCTATAGATGGGAAAAACTAAACATGGAGATAATATTACATTATATAAATAGGATTTAAGTTACCTGTGGTCGATGTTGTTTACATGTCAACAGAACACAGAACTTGCTTCGAGACCAGTAGATAACTGAAGCTGCCTTATCAAAGTGCCCTGTACTTCAGGCAGCCGCCGCCAGTCAGCGCCACCGTTCTGATCAATAGTATAGGCTTCATATCCACTAGACTTCACAATAAATAGAACAATTTATAACTTATATACAATTAACTTAGGCTTTATATATATCTTTATTTGTTTAGAAGAACATATCTAATTTGTACATCATTAAATCTTATACATGGTAATATATAAATCAAGATATTTCACACCATCAAGACCTGTTGAAAAGTTATCAATGATCAATTAAAATTCTTAAATGGGGTATTGATAATTAATAATAGGACATTTGATAATTGTTACATTGAAGAAACGGGTAATCATTTGTAACTTATAGCTACATCATGTTATTATTTTGAAATTAACACAATTATAGCATGATACAAGAGATACAGACATACAGTGACCAGCAAAAGTGTTTGTACATGGACTGATAGGACATAAAAAAAAAAATCAACAACAATTCTTTACTACATAGCTTTTTTTTATTTAAGCACTTAATTAAATTAAAACTCATGAACTGTTTCATTAGATAAATCTTTAGGATATCCAGGCACATGTTTCATTCTGATACACCAAATTGAAGTAACTTTATTCAATTTCCTGAAGACAATCCTCCTTGGTGTTTTCCTTTTCATAGAACTCAAAACCCTCCCTACATCCTGGAACTGCTTACTCTAAGTTTCTCTATCCACTCTCTTAATACCATGTGGTCTCAACCTATAGATTTATATATCTCCTCCCATAAAACTACTTCCTTCATGCTACCTCCTTTTGGAACTCTCTTCCTACTTCTATACGTCAATCCTTATCCACAAATTCCTTCAAACAACTCCTGTTCCATCACCTGCTCCACATTCAAAGTTCCGCAAACATGTAAAATTACTTGCATATGTATACTGTTTAATTTTAATCTACTGCACAGTTGCAATAACGATCAGCAGTTTATTATTTATTATTTTTTATTATTCTATGCCAGAATAATAGCCATAAATCTGTAAATATGTTATTGTTCGTAGGAGACTGAAGTATCAGAATAAAATAATTTTTTCATCTCATTTTATTAATTATAACTGATGTCTAATAATTTATTTCTGGTGTTATTTTCATAGGTTGTTAGGGCTAGTATGACAAAAATGGATATAGAACAAACATTCAAATTTTACCATGTTAGTAATCTTTAGCTCCAAGCTCTTCACACACAGGAATGGCTGCTGTATAGTTATTCAAATAAACACGAACTAGTGTACTCTCAAGAGTACAGATTTGAATCTCATCAAACATATATGAGTTAATTCACAGTTCAGAAATCAAAATATAACATCAGTAAAATATCTTAATACTAAATTGTATGAAGAATGGGAAAAAATATCCTACCGATTCAATTCAAAGTTGATTCAATCAATGATAGTAAAAAATGAAGGATTTGCTGTTATCTTATACTATAATTTTTATTAAATGTATGTATTTTTAGGCAAATATTTTTGAAAAAAATTGATAAGAGTGGTATTGATGTTATAATTAGGCATTTAAATAAAAAAATATGTAGAAAGAATTGTTTTTATTGATTTTTTAAAAATTTATATAAGTCCGTAAATGAAAAATTTTGCTGGTCACTGTATCAGTTTGTTTTAACTTCTTCCTTGTAAATTTAGTCATAATTTTATCAATTTGTTAATTTCATTTTATTTTTGTCAGTCAAGAGGCTAGATGATTCTTTGGGCAAGCTAGTATTATTTAAAAAAATAATAAAATGACTTAAGAATAATATAATGTTGCATAGTGCATATTAAGGAATATTTCTCATATTAAGGAAGTCATTACGGAATATTTCACAAAATTATACAATTAAGTACTCTAATGGATTTTCCCTCAGTGGAATCAGAATATTGTACACATAGTATAAGTATTTTTAATATATTTAAAAGTAATTGCTTCATTTGGATAATCTTGTTTTGTTTTTTTGCGTTGATAAGGAGGAAATTTTCAAAAATGTACTTAAAAGTATAACTTAGAGTGCTACCAATGGGTAGTTTCTCAACAAGTGTTTTCATGTTATTGTATTATTACCATGTGCACATTTACTAGACGTATTTTTAAATGTATACAATTGTAAATCTCATGAATAAATAAACAAAAAACTAAAATAAAAATAAAAGTATAACTACATAAAAATGTGTGTAGTAACTTTCTGCAATAAACTGACGATGTGTACGTTAAAACATTCAAAAATATATTTTGTCACTTTTATATTAATTATAGACAATTGTTGCAGTCTACAGGATTATAAAGAAGTAGGTGATGAATTTTGTAGAGGAATTATATAAAGAAAAATATATTGATTGTATTGCATTAATATATTTTATATTATGTATTAATTTGCAGACATCAATTAAATTGGGCATTCTCAGTAGATGGTTATCCAATTGTTCCTGGAAGTGGAGGCTGCAGTAAGAAAACTTTTCAAACCTAATATGTTTGAGGAAATCCAAAGAGTGTGTAGTCTCATGGTAGATTCTGAACCCCAAATTTTTCAACACGTTTCGGAATTTTCATATTTAGATTCAAAGAAGTGAATGAGTGTAGAAATCAGCAAGAATGTACTCTGCTACTATGGAGTTAGTTAGCACTTAAGAAGACTCTTAGTAATCTAGTGTAGTAAAATTATTCAATGAATTTTCTCATGTGATCGGTTACGACTTATGGATTCGAGACCTGGAAGACAACTAAGATTGTGGTGAATTAAGTTGATACTTATCGATTTATTACTTAGTAGCAAACACAAAAAAAGAAAGAAATAAAAAAGGGATGCCTGCCAATCACTGTAGGTGGAGATCTTGACTTGCAAGAATGTTGTAGCACCAGACGGTATAGATGGAAATTCATCTATTATACAAATTTACAGGAAGATATCTAGTATAAAAAAGCAAATGTATGACATATCAAAAAATCTGAAAAGCAACTTAAATGTTATCAATTTAACACTTGGGAATCACAGTTTCTAATACTTTAATTTTAAGTCTAAGGTTTATCAAAATTAGTGAAACTTTTTTGGAATTACCTCATTATTTGAAAGTTGTGGTCTTAAGCTATTAACAATGCCACAGACTTAATACTCTGCAATTTCGGCCATAAGCATTGCTAAACAAAAATAGAACAAAGCAATAGTTGTAAGGATGATGTATAATAATACAACTGCAAGGGATAGAGAGACTGTAATTTCAAAAATTCTGTGAGTGAGGGTAGACAATATGGATTTAACAAAGGTCATAGTTAGGATTCCAATCTAAGAGATTGCTCTTGGATATTATAGAGTATAATTTTGACAGATTATAAGTGGTAGTTGATTGATTCCGCAAGTTACATAGGCAAGGTAATATAGACAATGTTTTGGTGCATCAGAAGACAAAAATATTTTAAAAAAAATTAAAAATTTAAAATATTAAAAAAAACAAAAAAACAATAAATTTGATATTATTCCAAACAAGTATAGATGTACAATAAACTGATATTTTAATTAAAAATGAAAAAGAATTGTAAATACATAAAATAATAAAATATTGCTTGAAAAGTACTAGGATTCACCTGGATTGAGCAATCTGAGTTTTTAATTATTGAAAATCCAAGAGCCCGAAATTTAAATATAGTCAAATAAGTGAACGATTTTTTGGAGAATAAGAATCAAAGATGGTGGAAATAAGACTTAGGCTTTTTAATAAAAATATTTTAAAACCTTTCCATATGCAATTTTTAAAATAAGCATGATCAAGCTACACAATGATTCTTTTAATAATAATAATAATGAAAGGCTTAGCGAACCCGAAGGTTCGATGCCAACACCACCAATCGCACATTACTATGATTCTTTTAAGAGAGGATAAATAACACAGTGCCACCCTTAGACATTCGACGTTCCTGGGCAATGGCGTCATCTTCTCCTCCTCCCTCTAAAAAACATTAAATTTATTTCTTAAGCTGTTTTGTATTATGTAATACTTGAATATTATTTTATTAAACATTTCTCTAATATAGTTGCTTAATTGATCGGCTAAAATGTATTATTTTAATATGTTTTGTCTTTTATTTTTTAATTTATAAAAACTGGCAAACACCCTTAAAAATTGGCCAGCGCCCCTACAGGCACTTCTCTACATTGATGCCCTGGGTCGATTGCCCCGGTTGCTCCACCTTAAGGCTGGCATTGTTTGGGCGAGACTGAGTAACGCCCATATTGCCCCATTTTGAGAAATATTGTTGAAAACATAAATTTAACCTGTTACCAATTTCTTTAGTAAAATAAAATTTTACTGTAGCTTATCATATTTCACTTTCAAGATTTTTACATATTTTTTTATTTGAAGCTGCATACACTGGAATTAATCTAAACCACAAATAAAAGCAACTTGTTTTGACGATACCATAGCTGAATTTGATTTTTTTAGGGTTAGAAAACTAAAAGGATTAGGCTATGCTTAACACTATAAATATAAAGTTAAAGTTAAATAAATATAGAGAAGTTGTTGTAATTGGATGGTTTATTATATCTGGGAGTTTGCAACTATGGATTCTACATTGTATCTTATTTCTACGGTGAAGTGCGTTTTTCATTTTATTGATAAAAAATATAATCAGTGCAGCACCCTTTAATTGTGGTTGGCTTCTCTTCTTGACTTGATAGAGCTCTCGACTTGCTGTTTATCCTTGTATTTATTTTTTCATTCTTACTCGATAGAATTAATAGTCTTGGCTGAGACAGAAAATTATTAGTTGCTTATTTTATAAATTCTTAATACACACACTAATTTAAAATTATAGTATTCACATACTAGAAGCTGAATTCAAGTTAAAGTATTATCACGTAATTTATTAACAAGAACAAAAAAAAAAAAGATTATACAATAGTAATTTTTTTTAATTTTACTTTTTTTTGGATAGTATTATGAAAAAAAAGTATGGTGAAAAAAAAAATAAGTATGGTAAATGCAGCACTTATGGATAGAGAGCCCAGTTCTGGAAAGGTTGAAATAATAAGCTTCCTTGTTGATTTGAAGGTTCCAGTTTTTTTTCATATTGAAGAACAATGCCCTCTTTTGAAAACTAATTGAACAAAGTTCCCAAAAAAGATATTAAAATGTCTATCATTGTTGTTTCTATAGTGCTCTTGAGATCAGCGTGTTTCATACCTCCCTACTAACAGTTTTGCTAAGAGTAAGTTCAACGTTTACGTTATCTTATTTTTATAATTAAATAAATGTTTTAGAATTTTTCTGAGGTATGTCTATTTCTGGCACCAACCCCCTGTCCATTACTAGAACAATTGAATTTCAGAGTGTCCATCACTAGTGCAAAAATGTATTTTTTTTTAAAATGGAGATCATAACTGCATTACTGTATATCTTTTAAATTGTAAAATGTTAAATAGAAAAAGGAGAATCTCAAAATTCTAAATATACAACAGAGAAGTTTATAACCATAATAATTATGGTGGCATAAGCCAAAAAAGGAAAAAAATTTCTTAGCTATATCCATCATTGGTGTGCTTACCATACAAAATATAAGTAAATTTATCTCAAAATCATACCTAGAATTTCTAAATGTTATCTTAATGAATGAATGCTATTTATTTTTCGGTTGTGAAATTACTTAACTCACAACTTCTGTCCCGAAACATAAAAATTAGAATTAAAAAAACTACTAAAACTTCTTGTGGTTCTTTAAAGATGTGAAATATGGCCGCTTTTATTAAGGGATGCATAATACTTGAAATGTTAATTATTTTATAGTAACTATCTAATGCTCATTTTTTATTTTACTCATTAATTGGTCACTTCTGGTGTTAGGATTAGTTATCCTATGGTTAACCAACCTATTCTAATCAGAATGGGAGAAATGAGATTCATTCCGCGGGTCTACTAACAGAATAAATTTCAACATGTCCAGACTGGAATCAAACTAGTAAGAATCAAACGTTGATTCTGAGTCGATGTTGCTAAGGTGACACATTGTCTATACATGGCCATCAAACCCTCAATGATTCACTGACTCTATTTATTTAATTTTAAATTTTTTTAGATTTTCCAAATAAGTCATTATTTGTAGTAAAAGCAATAGAAATATGAATAAAGTTTAGGTTATCAAAAATCAATAACATGGCATGAGTAAATGGTAATATATTGGTGCTTAAGACGAAGGTAAGAAAAGTATTAGAGATTTCTGAAGCCAAAAAACTTCTGCACCACTCCTAATTTTTTTTATTTTCAAGATGTTTCAGCAGTCAGGCCATCAGTTGAGTGGCTGTCCTAGATAGCATGTTTTAATTTCAAGAAATTTTATTTTAAATTTAATTTAACATGATTATCAATATGCAACTGTAAACCAATTAATGGTGGCCTAACAGCCATCTTGACAAACATCTCGAAAATAAAACATTTTTGGTACGGTGAAGATATTTTTTCACTCTCAGAAATCCATAGTATTATTATATGGAAATTTTCAAAATTATAATATTTATTATATTGATATTAGTCAATCTTCCACTTAGGAACAAAATTTCTTTAAAAAGTTAAGTACTCAAGTCGAATAATACACTAATATTTCAATGCAACTAAATATGTCGATAAATAAAAAATTACCTTTGTATCTGGTTTTCCTGGATCCTTTGGCACTGGAAACTAGGAAAAATACTGGAAAAGTCTGCCGTCGATAGCCTGCCATGATCAATCTAGTTCGAGCTGCTGACAAAGAATAATCATCAATATCATTGGCAGCTAATATTAAAAGAAAGTCAATTAGGATGAATTTGAAATAGAAAACTATAATCAACATTCATTTCATATTTTAGAAATGTAAATGCATTGGTTAAAAGATAAAATAGATGAAAACATTAAAAATAAATGAATAATCAGTGGAGATAAGGATACTGATAACTAACAGAGCAATTTTATAAATAGATTTTACAATAAAAAAAATACATGGCTCTTTTAACATTTTATTCTATAAAATTCTTTAATCGAAAATCAATAATAATAATAATAAAACAACCATTTTAGTTTTTATTAAAATAGTTAATATTTGTGGTCAAAGCATGAAGGCTGTCTTCAGAACAAAAGCAGTTAACAACAAAGCTGGTAGGAAAGCATTTACACTGAAACTGTAGTTGATCTCTGATGAAAATTATTCTCTATACATTCGGAAAATAAGTGAATCAAAGTATAATGTAACAAATTTCTAAACATTTATTTTCCTTGTAAATTATGATATTATGTGCTTATTTTAGCATTGTAACATAAACAAGCCAAGCTCCTTGGTTAATCTCATGATTTTTCAATAGATTTGAAAATTATGTCTTTAAAATAATTTATAAACTTTATTTGTTATTTTTACAAAGTTTTATTTCTTTTCTCTTCATCGCTTAATAAACAACTGCCAGTGTTCAACGACAACCAGCAAATGTGATTACAGTAATCAAGTAGTATGGAAAAGGGCATGATAGGAATGAGGAAGAGAATCATCCAGCAGGTTATCTGCAGTCATGTATTTCATTACTCAACGAGGTCTCACTTCCAGCTCCTTCTCAGCCTTCTTTGGATATGATTGGGCATGTTTTTCTTGGTCCTGTCATGAATTAGTCTATTGGGGTGACCTTGAACCTTTTGGTAAAACCTTTTGAAGTATGTGTTGTAGTAGTATGTGTGTTGGTCCGTATGTGTTGGTTGACAGTTGGAATTCTTAAATCTTTGTGAAGCGTGATATTACTGACATACCAAGGAGCTTGTGTGATTGTTCAAAACATTTTGGCGGTAAATATTTGTAGTTTATTTATATGTGTTTTTTTTTGGAAATTCCGTATGTTTGTGAGATATATGTCCAAATTGGTTTTAGTAGATATTTATATGTATTAAATTTTTGTCGAAGATCTAGCTTTATGCGGTATCCTAGGAGAGAGTACAGTAGAATCTGTTTCAGGGTCTTCCGTTTTGCTGTGATGTGTGAACCCCATGTCATCCTTTGGTCAAAAGTTAGCCCTAGATAATGTAGTTAATCAGATTAAGTGATGTGTTCATTATTGAGATAGACTGGTGGGCAGGTCTCGCTTTGGAGAGAATATGTGATATGGTAGGATTTGTTTTGGTTGTCTTCTTTTACATTTGCACCAGTAGTGTATTGTCTGTAGGTTAGTTTGTAAAATTAGAGAGGCATATGTGGGATCATTGTGCCTTGAAATAATGGTGGTATCGTCTGGATAAGTGGCTGTCAAAGTGTTGTTGGTGACAAGTATGTCGTGTTCAAAAAGCATTAAATTGGTAAATGAAGGTGAGCCATCAATTATCTATAATCAGTCCAATTGTTAATCAATTATCTATAATCAGTTCAAATGTTAATCAATTATGGTGTAGAGATGGTTGACCGTGATTATAATATGAGGAGTTGGTCGGGAGTGCGGTCAAATAAATACTATAAAATAAAATACTATTTTAGTTAATAGTATTTATTTGACCACATCTCTTACCAACTCATTCTCATGCTAATAAATTATCTGGAGACTATAAGACTATAAAATAAAAAATATGGCTTTTAATTATATAACAATGACAATTACCATAAGATTTTTTGGTTTTAACTTTTTAGCATCGCTCGAACTGCTTCCAGGTAACTCCTGTTCCAGCTGTGTAAACAAAATAATGAAAACATTTATTGATAATCTTACTTGTAATACAACTTTATTTGCAATGGAAAATTAAATATAATTATTTAAATGAGGACCCCACGCGTTACACGTGTTTCAGAATAACTTCGGTTATACTTGTTCATCAAATGCTAAAAACAGTCTTTTGGAATAAACCTGAATGCATTCGGCACTCTATGAACAAGTGTGAGCGATATGATTGTGAACCGTAACCCGTGAGTTCCTCATCTAAATAATTACCAAATTAAATACTTTAAACAAAACAGGACTATCAGCAAGACTTTTGAAATTTGAATGAACTGCACAAAATAAATCAGGGTATGATATTTAATAATTATAAACACATCCAATTATTAGCTATTGAGATTAACTAATAATATAATTATTTCAAACATTTTATCAATTTATAGGTGTCATATTCTGATTTCTATTGTGCAGTTCAATTAAATTTCAAAGTTTTGAACATTGACCCTTATAGTTTTATGGCACTGATATAATTTAAAACCTTAAAACTAAATAAATTACTTATATTGCACATTTATAAATTTACAAGGCAAACAATTGATTTAAGAGATAGAATAAACAGTACATTCCTTTTATATTTATCATAAACATTATTAAAGGAATAGAATTGATAATAAGGAATAATTAGTGTAAGATTTTTTGCATTTAATATGAACATTCCGTCAGACTTTGTTCAGGATGTAATTTAATACAAATAACTTGAAAACTATAAGGAATTAGAGTAAACATCTTTTACATATTGATATAAATGTTTGAGATTTAAAAATTATTGACTGAATATTGAAAAACTACTGAATATTTATTCTTAAAAATTGTGGAAATTAATGTACCTATTCAATGAAGAGTATTCTATTTCATAGGTCATTATGTTTTTAAGCGAGAATACATTATTGAAAAATATGACCATAATGAAAAAACATTTTAAAATAGATTATTTTAAAATAAACTAGGTTTTCCAAAAAATCCGTTAGCGGGAATCTTACTAAAACAGTGTTGCCACCATCGAAAATGAATTGTATGAAACACATATTCAAAAGAAATTAATATGAATTAAGGGAAAAAGTATATTTATGTAAATATATACAATAAGAAAGATAAAATATTATTATGTTTAAGCCCGTAAATAACAAAACGTCTTGAGATTATTACAGTGAGTGACTCGTTAAAAACTGATAATAAAAAAAGGGCAAGTTCCTAAACTCGGCGCTGTACTCATTGGTGAGCCATTAGACCATTCTTAAAGTCATCAATGGCCCAAAACTGTATTTCATTATGTTCGTTTATTCGTGGATTGAATGTTTACCACTCACTCATCCGTTCCATCGGCTTTTTGGGTCGGTAGATTCCTTAGACATACCCTCAACATAATTTAACTTTGGGTCAATTTATTATATATTTTTTTATATTTATTTTACTTCTCGTCTTCATTTTTTTCTGTTTTGAAACTAAACAATACCGTAGGTAAATATTTCCTTATAATTTTTGTCTTCATGGGTTTGTAACCTACTATGAGAGTTTAGATCCGTCAGAACCCTATATCATTAACTAATTTAGGGTAAGTTCCTTAGTTAGCGCTAAGTTCAGTGATAAATATCAAAAATCCATCAGGCCATTGCAAAACTCATCGATGGAACCATAATTGGAATTCAACGTGTTCTTTTATTCATCGATTAAATCACCGATAGCTCACCTAGATTTTTTTATTTTCCGTGTATTTTAAAACCTTGCAGAATTGTTTAATTTCCAGTAAGATCCAGCATATCTCGACTGAAGCGACTTATGAATTGTTTCATAAGATACATTTTCGGGATCCCCAGGCGTTCACACGTTTCACTCTGGTACTACGAGTTAAAGTGGCTTTATCCTACTACCCGACGACAATTCCTCCTTGGTTTTTTCCTTTTCCAAGTCTTCAGAACCAAAAACCCTCCCTACATCCCGGAACTCCTTACTCTACGCTCCTCCATTCACTCTATCAATACTTGGTCTCAACCTATAGACTTATATTTCCCTTTTATGAAATAAGTTTTATGAAACTTCCTCCTTCAGCAAATCCTTCGTCATTCGTGCTGCTTCCTTATGGAACTCACTTCCTACCTCCATGCATCAATCTTCGTCCACAAATTCCTTCAACCAACTTTGTTCCAACACCTACTCCACATTCAAACTTTCGCTAACATGTAAGATTACTTGCATCAGTACACTGTTTAAATTTCAATCTATTGCACAACTGAAATAACAATTAACAGTCAATTAGTTTGTATTTTAATTATTATATCAGAGTAAGACCCATACATTTGTAACTTTGTTATTATTCTTAGGGGACAGTAGTCCCAGAATAAAATCGCTATACTGTTGGTGTCAATTGATGGATTCCTTCGATGGAATTAGCGCTGAGATTAGGAACTTATACAAATTAAATATAATTATTTTTACGTCTGTCTACTGGTCTGTAGACGATCCAGCATGTCGTTTCTAAACTCCACATAAATCGCTGTACATCAATGTTGTTATCAATTGATGGAATAGTTCGATGGAATTAGCGCTGAGATTAGGAACTTACATAAACTAAATATAACTATTTTTAGGTCTATAACTGGTTTGTCTAATACAATTCCTTATTTTTTACTATTTTATTTTGACTAATCATCCCAATCATCCTTTTCTTCAATTATTCACTACAGTCAACCATTAACCCGCAATTATAACTATTTTGGGTTTCTGGGCTTTTGGAAATATTTGTTCCACTGTGCATATATACACTCATATATATATATATATATATATATACTTACCTTGCTAAGGAGTGACTTGTTGTCTTGTTTAAGTTGAGCTATCTTCTCTCTCTCCTTCCCCAGTTGGGCTTCGAAAGCAATAGCTTCGCTCCTTGCGAGAATGTAATTGTTTTTTTCGTTGTTTAATTCAGTCAGGGTCCTAGACAATGCCTCACTAAGGAGTTCTGTCTTTTCTTCCAGTATTTCCTTTTCCTATAAACGTAAAACGTTCTGATTAAAAAGAAAACCAAATAAAAATCAATTTATTTTTATTATTCTAAACAGAGGATATAGGTACACATTTATTTATATAAAAAAACTATACCCTCTTTAACCAGTGAAGGGATAAATGAGGTTCAGTTTTAGGTAAGGAAGTATTGTTCCATCTGAGTTGTTCATCTCAGAAAGCACTGGATTCCTGTTTCTCCAATTTGGATTCAAGTCCAACTGTGTCCAATATCATTACTTATTCTGTAATATCGTGCACATCCAGCCTCTCTAAAATAAATTTATCCTTAATTGAAGGAAAACTAGGAGGTTGAGCCTATTCTCAGACAAATAATCACCTTAAACAATCAACCATTAGTTTAAAAAAAATGTAAAAAACTGGATCATTTCGAAAATAAATGGCCGATATAATCTTTATGAAATTTCTAAAACGATTTGAAAGAAGATTTTAAAAGGAAATAAATTTTGTAAAACACGGCCGGGAAGATGGTGACCAGGCTCACATAATCACATAATGGATATAATTCCAAAAAAAATCGGAGTGTAGTTAAGTTCTTCCGGAAGTAAATAATTACGAACTATCCTCACACTTCTCTATTAATTCGATTTAACTATAATCTTTATATAATATTCAATGTCTGACATCCAAATAATTTAATCAAAATATGGATAGTTTTTATCCTTATCCTATATCACTCACATCTTTTCAGTTTATTTAACACAACAACAACAGATAACAATCTCTATGCAGCTAGAAATTGAAAAGTAACCAATATAAATAATCAAAAGAATTCTTCTTTTTTCTGGGAAGTTGTATGTTATTCTTTGTTTTTGGTGACTTCCAATTAAACAACAATTGAATTTATTTGTTGTATTTCCAAATTACATGTTAACGTTTCAGGATATTTACTTCCATCTTAAGAACTACAATTTCAATGTTTTTGTTGATTCATGGCTAAAAAATTGAGTGAAAATATAGTGCATGTTACAATACATGTCAGAATTGGGTTGATACATTAAATGTTTAATCACCTTAAATCTAATGTGCTCCATTGTCAGGCACAGAACCAAAAAAACAACAATAGAAAATTACTTGAAGCCATACCCATCACAAAAAACAATAGAACAACAGTAAATTATAAAACAGACACCAAACATTTAGGAACACATTATGCTGACATATTAAACAGAATTAAAATTGAATAAAAATGAAATTGCAGCTACATAAAAAATAAAAATTTAACAACAATAGTATAAAAATAAACTATAATTTCCAAAGATCAATTTTATTCACAATGGCAGACACCCAATAAATAATTGGTCTAAAAGCATGATGTAGCACTGGATGTTATATACCTTAATTTATTATAACATGAATTTAGAACCAGACAATGGAGCATATTAGATTTAAGGTGATTAACAACCCAATTCTGACACTTATTGTAACATGCACTATATTTTAACTCAGTTTTTTAGCCATCAATCAACAAAAAAACATTGGGATTGTAGTTCTGAAGATGGGAGTAAATATCCCGAAACGTTAACATGTGAACATGTAATTTGGAATTACAACAAATAAATTCAGTTATTGTTTAATTGGAAGTCATCATTGCCAAAAATAAATCAAAAGAATATTTTAGATATTCGTGAAAACCCGACCTCAACTGAACTAAAATCATTGGAAGAAATACTAAGTAGTCAAGAATTAATGCATTATGTAAAAATGAAAAAACAAGAATTTATAAGACACTTATCCGACCGGTTCTTACATATGGTTCAGAATGTTAGACATTGACTAAATAATAGGAAGAGGATTTTCCCAGATTCGAAAGAAAGGTATTAAGACCAGCGGTACCCATCCTCCCCTAATGTCGATGGCGCAAGACTTATTCCTCTGATTCCCAAGGTATTTTATTACTTACCTTTTCTTAAAAACATAGCAAGCGAAGGTAAAATTAGAAAAATCGTAGAAATATACAATTACACTTGCTAAGGTCTGTTCTATGATTTCCCCTTGTTCCTTAGTAAGGAACTTTTCACACTGAAAACTCATAACCCTGTTGAAATGTGCCCTCCTCCCCTCAAAAACTCGCCAAAATATGACCCCTCAAAAATTTTTATGGCGGTAGTTGCGCCATCAATTTCCTTTCAGCGTCCTCCTCGTTTAGTAATAATGCAGAAGTAATAATTAAGAACCTTATATGGAGATCTTGATGTATACATCTTAATTAGGTTATCAAGGAATCGTGTGAGGCGAGTAGCAAGGGTGGAACCAAATGAAATTCCACCTAAAACTTTTTCGAAGCGTGCACAAGATCTTCTTGTGGCACAAGAACAGTTGGACGTCCTATGTTTCGCTGGGAGGATGGGAAAGTGGAAGGCCGTGGCAGGAAATACAGCAGAATGGCAATCTACAATAGGCCAAGTTTTTACTCACAACGAGTGTGTCGTAACGTACTACTAATAATATTTTGTTTAACACAATCTTATACATTTCTATAAAGAAGCTTTCTTATGCAATCTGTTACACGAAGTTTTCATGATTCCATCAACAATCTGAGCTTGTGCCACAGCAGCCATATTGCTAGTCTTATTCTGCGTAACATGTTACACACATATTAAACCTTCCCATGAACTATCTATTTTTATCACATAAAATATAACTTTCTTTTAATGCAATAAAATATAATAATAATCAAAATAATGTTTACCAGTAATATTACATTTCTTCTTATGAAAACATACTTATTTGTTTATTCATTTAAGATATTTACAACTGCGCTATAGTGCATCTAACAAATTGTCCATGTTTTTTTTCCTCGATTTACTTGATATTATGCATAATTTAATAGTTAATTTAACATTTTTTTTGTAGAAACTAAATGTATATGTTTTTTTCTTAACGCTTTTCTTTTTTATTAATAAATAGAAGCTGCTATATAAACTGCCATAGAAGAACGTTCAAGTTGAGAAGCGAAGAAATAGTAAGTAAGTTTAAGGAAGGTGTTACGTGACTCGATAACCAAGTGTTATCACAAAGGGGAGGTAGCGAAAGAACTATGGAGGGTCAAGCCAATAGAGGAGATAACCGGAAGGTTAGAAGTGAATACCGAGTGAGCAAGATGGAATCGATTGCTTTATCTTTTGGTATGGGATAGCTCAGTAAGTAAGGCACTGTGCTTCTATTCTCAAGGTCTCAGGTTCGAATCCAGCTGTGTGTGATTCTTATTTATTCTGCTTTATCAATGATGTGAAGATCAGGCTGTGAAAATGATTTAAAATGGATCCATAATTCCTTCCAAAAAAATAGATATGATGAACGAATCCATAACAAACAAGTCGATATTTATAATTCATGAACGCTAAGTTAGAGGATGTATCGTCAACAGGTTGGATATACTTTAAAAAAATATTTAGGAGGACGGATTTAAATTTTAATGTGTTAATAGAATTAAATATTTTTGATTTAATTCTATAATACTAGTTTCATAGAACAGTGTTTCAAAGTAAATAATAAACTTAAAACCTTGATTGAGCACTGGTGTAATAACTGGCGCATTAAAGTTAATGAATCTAAATGCCAACATATTACCTTTACACTCCGACGCAATTCCTGTCCACCAATACTCTTTAATTCCATCCAGCTTCCTTTTTCAGACACAGTTCGGTATCTTGGCTTTCATTTAGACCGAAGACTAACTTGGAACCCGCATACTAGACTCAAAAGACAAGAACTCAACCGACGATACGGCCAACTATACCGACTACTAAGCAGAAAATCTAAACTTTCCATTGAAAACAAGCTACTGATCTACAAGACAATACTGAAACCTATTTGGACTTACGGACTAGAACTGTGGGGATCAGCAAAATTTTCTAACATCAAGCGCATCCAATCCTTCCAGTCTAAAGTCCTTCGAACAATAGTCGATGCTCCTTTCTATGTATCCAACAAAACCCTACATCATGACCTTAACATCCCATTTGTCCTAGACCTTATCCCAGAAAAATTCTCCAAATTTCACCAGAACCTTACTTACCACCCAAATCCTCTTGCACAATCCCTATCAAGCATCTCCCATCCCTATAATCCTCCAAGAAGGTTGAAACGGCAGTGGCCTCGCGACCTTTTGTAGATTGTATAAATTGGAGTTCTGGCAATGGCCAGATTCTTCACTCAAGACATGTGTGTATGTGGCTAAAGTGCTCTCGACCAATCTCCGCTGGCTTTAGTACCAGTGACGCGGTTGGGAGAGTAGCGCAGGGTTCTCCTGGAGTTCCCTCGCCTGATTGTGTATAGGTATGCATGTGTTTTTTTTTTTGTTTTTTTTTTCTTAGTTTTAATTTTCTTATTTTTTAGGTTATTTTATTTTATTGTCTATTGTATATACTTTTGATTATTATTTTGTTCTATTTATTTTATTTTTTTGTACATATGGTGTGAATGTCATCCTACCTCACTATAACCAATGTCCAACAGACAGATTGTTATAATACTCAATAAAGAAATTTAAAAAAAAAAAAAAAAAAAAATCTGGGAAAGAAAAGATTCAAGATCATAAGACCCTACTGTATAATTCCAGAAGTATACTAACAGCTTTGACAGTGTTGAATTCCTCTTGAAGCGCTGCTAGGAGGTTTTTCAAGAGGGTTATTTCTCGAATAGAGCTCGCCATTATTCGCTGATCGGATGACAGGAGTGACTTCAACGATACCACTTGCAGTTTCAAATTGTCTACCTGAAAAAAATTAATCAATGAACAATAATTGGTATGTGATAATTATACAAAAAGAGTTATTACTGTATGTATAATACAAATAAAAACTAAGTATTATTTTTTAAGTTAATCATGAACATTTAAAAGTATGGTATACATTCAATAGTAGCCAATGTTCTCTCTTGCCTTCTATAGTTTATAAGATCTCACGAGACTTGCATACTGGAGCGACATAACAATATAACTAAATTTTTAAGGAGCCTTACTCTACCTCGAACAGATATTGAATATTTATACTAAAAAAAAGTTCAAATTCAGAAGGCAAAGAACTCTCTCTTTTCTCAGTTGTGAATAAATTGACGATCCCAAATATGAACAATGTTTGGATTTCTTTGTTCTTATTAAAATTCCCACATATATTATTACAGTAAGGCACGAAATCTGTTTTGTACCAAATATAAGCTCCTGTCATGCTCAAATACCATGAATGGGGTACCGTTGGAATCAGAATTTCACGGGGGGTTAGCGAATCGTATTTTCCACTTTTGTTTTTCTTTCTAAAATAAATAAAGTCGATACAGACATTTTGCTAGGCTTCAATACTTGAACGGTGGTAGGTCTGTAGATCGATACGGGATAAATTGAATCTTGAAGATACGTACGTTTTTAAGCCAGAAAACGTACTATTTTCGAGATAACGCAAGGCATAGGGTTCACATCCAAACAACCTTACATTAATTGTAGTACTGGCATTGAATACATCTCTCATTTCGTCGACTTGAGGTCTCTATGATCGAGAGAGGAGGATTTTATATTGTTTATCGATGGTGCTTTTGATCGGCAAGCCATATCATCGTTAATTTTTCACCAAATCTAAAGATTGAGCCACCAATTTCGAAGGCTTCCTTCTCCTTCAGGCGGGCAAAATAGTCCAATCACCCCGAAAATTCAGGCAAACAAGTTATGAAAGGAAACAAACTTTATTTACGAGTAAATAAAAAATTACACACTTTTCCCTTTGTTATGCCCATGATTGTATAAAAGATTACAAAATGAAAAAAAAAATCATTGAAATCGGACAATATTTAGTAAAGATAGAGCTTACTGAAACTTGTATACATGTTGGTTCCAAACAGAAATGAAGATTTAAATTAATTTTTGTTTTCTTTGTCGCTTATATTTATTGCTAAAGGAACATTTGATTTCTTTATCTTTTGATACGTTGCATTATTTCCTTTTCTTATTAATTTGGAATTTGAAAACTAAATGATGTGCGAATTTTTCGCATGGGCCTACTAGTCTTATATATTATTTCTCAAATATTTATATCCCTTTTCCGGCTCTCAGGAGGGATAGATTTTGAGGAATGAGGTATCAATAGAAATAGAATATGACGTAGAGTGAGCGAATCGTATTTAAAAAAAAATTTATATCAGAACTCAAATAAAAGTGACGTAAAAAAAATCATCGAAATCGGACGATTTGGTTTATAGTTATAGCATTCTGAAAATTTAGTATTTGTTGTACTGCAAATACTACGTTGCTGCATATGAGAATTTCAGATTTTGGGAATATGGGAATTAATAATTATGTTTTTAATTTCATAACATTGCATTCTTTTTATTAATTTTATTTTTATTATTAATAAATAAATATGTCTTCCTTAAAATCCTTCTTGGAATGTTTGTCAATGTGCTTCAATTACTTTAGCTTTTTCTTTTAGATCTTCTTTATTGAAGTTTATCATTTTAAAAATACACTTTTTTTTTATTAATAAAAAAATGGTAACATACATCCTGATTGCACTAACTATTTCTCCCTGAGAATTTGAGCCTTTTGTGTCTTTTGCCGTCATCAGATGTTTAAAGCAATGTTTTTAAGCTTCTGTTAATTTATGATAATCTAATGGAGGAAAAACCTAATATTTAAATTATAATTTTAAGGAAATGCAATGTTATGCCTATGGCAGATTGTAAATCATATTTATAACTGATGGCTTACTAAATATAAGTAATAAACCTTTACATATCAAACGTTATTGAATGGAAGTTGTGCTGAACCCTTAATAAATTAAAATCAAATACAAATTTGTGCGGAGTATTCACACGGGTCAGCTAGTACAGATGTATTTCGAAAATTATTTAATACAAACAGAATCGAATTCTTACCTTTGTACGAGAGAATATCTACTTCTTAGCAGTAGAGCACTAAAATTCGATATTAACAATCGATTCAATTTTCTCTTTGTTATTCATTTAGTATAACCTCTTTTTTATGCTATCGCTGTTTTCATGTTAATTGTTTAATAAGTGGACAAGGTATTAAAATTTTAACAAGTACATTCTTTTCTGAGGAAAATTCTCTCTCATTCTCTTAGAGTAAACAATGGAAATGATTTAGCTATTTAATAACAGTGCCTAAAGATGGTTATGAAGGAATATCTCTTGTCTGTCAAATCTTGTAAAATTTGAGCTTCCATCAAGCCACATAATGATATTGTTTTAGTGTGAATACCGTTTTTAGAATGTGGGATGTATGCTAGGATTAATAAAAATACGGTGAGACTTCATATTGCCTATGAATTGATCGCGACTTTTCCATCGTTCAGAAATGATTGTGCTACCAGCAACAATTTAAGTAAGTCGATAATATAAAGGTTTTAGACAAACAATATTGTTCTATGACAAAGAAATATTGGTACCACAATAAATTATCAAGATTTCTTGATCACGCTATAACTCGATGTAATTTCGAGAAGAATCCGAGATTGATAACCTGTTCATAATATAACCTCTCTTTATTTAGATTGCAATTCACGACTTCGGCAAATCTTTTCAATTGAATTCATTAGCTGTAATAAACAACGATGTAGCTTACGAATCTCGTTCGCTTTAAACAAATCTCACAAAAAGTTCTTTTCTGTCAAGATCGAGGCCTTACTAGACGATTCGGCCACTTTCGGAGACAATCGACCATTCTCGGGACTCCATTAATAGTGTGATCATGAGATCTTGTGACACTTATACATTAGTACCTAAATTATCTTTACCCAAACCCAAGATCCTTCGATTACTCCCATACCTCTACCTGTATACTTTATCCATCTGTTAGATTTGCTCTAACCGACGTTCACAACAGATCCAGTAACACTTGAAATCTATTAACTTGTAGAGAAATTATATCAATATAGTCCGTGGTACAGACCCCCTTTTTATCGAATTATTAACATCCGCTTGAAACTTCGTAAATAGTTTCATCTCATAGTAACCTACAACAATTTTATTTACGAAAACTCTTGGAATTGGTGCGTTTTCAATGTGGAGGGGGGCTCAACTTTGTCAATTTAATTAGGTACTAAAAACTCGTAACTACTCATTTATTTTCTACTTTGATCGTAAGATAATTTGATCACCAAAATAGAGAAAAAAAGGTGGCCTTCAAAAATATTGAGCCGTTTGGCGTGACCTACAGCCACAAAATTTTCAAAATAACGAAGTTACATATGACAAATGGCACAATATTTTTGTAGGCCACCTTTTTTATCGATTTTGTGATCAAATTATCTTACGATTAAAATAGAAAGCAAACGAGTATTTCCGGGGCACACCCAGCCTTTATAAAGTGGGTATGAGTGGAGTGGGTAGAGGTTGAATGTGATCTCGGTCAAATCACCTCCTTGCACAACCTTTCACCAAGAAACTGTATTTTCTCTAAATAGTGCTGTACTCAAGATCCTACATGGGTTGTAATGGCATAATTTTTTTTTTAACATATTAAAAGTATCCCATCGCAACCATAGCATATAAGAGACTTTCGGCAAGAGTTACTGTTTATCTCAAAGACTCAATATTAGGTCTTTATAACAAAGCGCGTTTTAGTTCCGAAGAGGGAGGGGGAGGGAGGATAAGTGAATCATGATTTTGGTGTTAAAATCTTTAAAACACAATCTATTTCGTCTCGATCCCTCGAGTTTTGAAACAATCTGAGTTTTGATACCTTTCATTTTATTGTAGCTGTTGTTGGAATTTAAGTTTTAAAATTAGCATTCCAAATGAATTAGCATACCGATTTATACCTCATAATTAAAATATTGTTGCTACAAAGAGCAGGAAAAGGATGTTATACTACCAACTTATATATTGTGAAGATAGATGGCATTACCTGTGCGTTTTTGAACGTCAGCTGGACTTCCTGCGACTCCGAACCCTCTCTCTTTCGTTCCAGAGCATTTTTCAGAAAACGGCTGAAAGCCAAATATGCCAAAAACTTCGACCTCGAATCGGTAATATCCAAGTCATCTGACATTATATCTGCGCCTTCGTGACATGAAGAAATCCTTCAAAGAACAATAAAATAATGCAGTTACTCCTTTGAAATAACAAGAATGAACAACTAGTTACATACAAGTTGCGTAACCTGACAGACAATGGCCATACCTGGTTTTTGGATAGCAAGTCAGTTTCACGTCCTCTCCCAAACTAGCCACCCGATTACATTTCTTCACATCGTCAATTTGAGGACTAGGTACCCGCGAAGAGGTACATGATGAACTATTTACAGATGTGACTTGATTCAACACTGATTTTAACCTCACATTTTTCAATAGCCTTCCGTGATGTTTTGTTTTATGGAACCTTATCTTTTTCTTCGAATTGTATTTTTCTATTTGGATTCCACGTTTTAAACTCACTCTTCCATTTTCCATCATTACACAGATTGATCGAAATTATGTATTCAGTGTAAACTGGTAGTTGGAGTTGACATAATATTTTCTCGTTGGTAAAGACGTCTTAGTCCAGCTGTTGTCTTGAACTAAGAGGAATATCCGAGGCAATTTGCGCATTTTATGGTGTTTATAATTGTAATTTTAATTTATCATTTTAGAGTGTGATTTGAATTTGATATGTCATACTTCGTATATGTAATTTTATTTTTATTTTTTAAGTAATAAAAAACATTTTTTATTCGTAATATTAAATATTTTGTAATCATATTGCTCTCCAATATAAAAACGTATATATATATTTTTTAATTATAATTTCATATTAATGAATATTTTTTGTAATCTTTAATTTGTGGATTGATATTGTTACGATAAAGATATTCTACATTTACAGTTGCATTTATTATACTACTCATTTTTTTTCAAAGTATTGTATTAAGTAATGAATATTTTAAACTCATGGATGAAACTGTAGGATATCCATAGCACAGTAAGTAGACCCATTTCTTTTTTAATGACAGCATCAATTTTCGATATTTATCTTTCAATTTTTTTTATACTTCATAGTTTTATTTTATTATGTAAAGCTTGCTTGCATTTATTAGTTTTTGTGTCATAAAAAGTTCGATGAGACAAAAATCGGTGCAAATAAATCTAATTGGCTTCATTGTTTATTTGTTGTTTCCAAGGAAACTTGTTCATATTAAGCAGACCCTACACGGTAATTCATGAATGAACGTCACAAGAAGTTCCAAGATTGCCCGCTATCGCTTTGATCATGAAGACCCTTACACGTTCAATCATTACTGATCATTACTTATGTGAAGTTTCCAGTTTTTTTTCTCTCCAATTTATTGCCTACTTGACTATTTAAAGAAAAAATAGTTGAAAATGGTTAATAATAATATAGACTAGGGATATAAACAACTATTTACTTTTATGAAATTATTTACTTAATAACTAGACCTAGGTAAACTAACCTATCTAGTAGTAAGGTTAGTCTCATATCGTTTTGATAAAAGTTAGTAAAATATAAGTCTACTACTTACAAAAATTAAGGAAAAGTATTGCGAAAATAATAAATGTGTTGAGGAAAATGGGAAAAGAACTGATAAATATACACAACGTTAAAGTTTTTTTTTCCTAAAGTAAATTGTAAAGTTTGCTCATTTTTTTTTTTAATTTGTTGCCCACTTGACTATTTAAAAGAAATAGTTGAAGATGGTTAAAAATTATAAACAAGGGATATAAAAAATTATTTTACTATTTACATATAATGAAAATCAGAAATTTATAATGGTTGTGAGGCCTAGGTAACCTAACCTATTCAGCAGTACGGTCAGTCTCCCCACTACTTTTACCTCAGGCCCCCCCCCTCCACTTCTCGTGAATGAACCTTTGATTTCCGGATGTTCGGAAATCCGCAGCGCACCACCATCAGTACTTCATTCACTACCTTACACGACAATTCGGAACGTCATTAGTGCAATTCCGATTGACCGTGTAGGGTCCCCTTTAGGCCCGTTCTAGTATCAGTTTTGACAGCAAACTGTTACGCGCATGCGCAATACCGCTTTTACGTTTCAGAACATGTACCCCGCATGTAGCTGCCAAGAACAAGGTTTTAAAAATGACATTGGCTTTCATTTAGACCGAAGACTAACGTGGAACCCCCATACTAGACTCAAAAGACATGAACTCAACCGACGATACGGCCAGCTATACAGACTACTAAGCAGAAAATCTAAACTTTCTATTGAAAACAAATTACTTATCTACAAGACAATACTGAAACCTATATGGACATACGGACTTGAACTGTGGGGGACAGCATAATTTTCTAACATCAAACGTATTCAATCCTTTCAATCTAAAGTCCTTCGAACAATAGTTGATACTCTGTTCTATGTAACTAACAAAACCCTACACACCATGACCTTAATATCTCATTTGTCCTAGACCTTATCCCAGAAAAATTCTCCAAATTTCACCAGAACCTTACCTATCATCCAAATCCCCTTGCAGAATCTCTATCCAGCACCACCCATCCTTACAATCCTCCTCGAAGGTTGAAGCGGCAGTGGCCCAGAGACCTTCTGTGAATAAGCATATATTGGAGTTTTGGCAATGGCCAGATCCTCCAGTCAAGCCAAGTATGTGTGATTAAGTTAGTTCTTTTGTTTATATACATTTATTTTTATTATTATTAGTTTCTTTATTTTTTATTTTTACTTATTGTAAATAGAGTGTGAGTGTGCTCTCTGAACACTATTATAAATGTTCTTGATGTGACAGAATGTAATATTTCTAAATAAACAAATATAAAAAAAATATAATAAAAAATATATTATTTCGCTAGTGTTGGTCTACTTGAATGGCTGGGCCAAGATCACACATTCACACTATAATTTCGAGAACAGTCGAGTATTGACAACAAGTTCAAGATATAACCTTTCTATAATTACATCTGTTTTGAAGGCTTTCATAAATTCCCAATTGTACCTTTTCAGTTAAAATCGAGACCTTAATTAGTTTTAATTTCATCACTATTTTCAACTTACACTCTCTCAAAAGGATAGACCGAACTTTAAAGGGTTCTTTTCAGTTGTGGTTGGGGCTTTACCAGAAGGCTCCATTTACTTTCAAACACTTTTCGGAATTCCATTTATTGTCCACAGAAGTGGAGGCGAGACTGAAGAAAATTATGAATTGCTTCATAAGATTCATATTTGGGATTCCCAAGCGTTCTCATATTCCTTGTTGGTACACCGAGTTTAAGTGGCTATATCCCACTTCCCGGCGGCAATTCCTCCTTGGTGTTTTTCTTTTTCAAGTTCTCAGAAGCAAAAACCTCCCTACATCTTAGAACTCCTTACTTTACGCTCCTCTATCCACGCTCTCAATACCAGATCTCAAACTATAGATTTATATATTCCCTACCATAAAACTACTTCCTTCAGTAAATCCTTCGTCATTCGTGCTACCTCCTTATGGAACTCCTTACCCACCTCCATTCGTCAAACCACGTCCATAAACTCCTTCAAACAACTCCTGTTCCACCACCTACTACAAATTCTAACTTCCGCAAGCTTGTAAAAATTTCTGGGTTATATAATTACGTTGGTCACCAGTAATGGTAGAATTCATTAATTGGTAGAAGTCATTTTATTTCTATTTATTAATTTTTTTATATCTCAGTATTTTATTGTATATATCTGTGTTTATCGTTAGTATGTTTTTTAGATATTTATAATTTTTTTTTATATACTTGTATTTTCCTTAGTATCTTTATGTGTATAATATATATGTGCTTACAATTTCCTAGATATTATTTTGTATATATTTGTATGATACTTATATGCCAGAGTAATGTACATATTTTTTAAACTCAACTATTATTCGAAGGGGACTTCAGTCCAAAAATAAAATTATTTTTCATTTCATGTCATTTATAGCGTGATCCTGAGATCTTGGGCACCCATCAGCAAAACAGTACCCTCTCTCCCACTCCCCAAAAAATAAAATGAATGTTTCTTATGTTAAATCGAGAAATAATCATTTCAAGCGTTGGGGCTAACGTTCCAATTATTTTTTTAACGAGTTCCAGTTATTTGAATAGAAAATGAAAATTTGAAAAGAATTCGTAAGGATCATTTTTTTTATCTGACGCGGTTCGTTTCGTTCGTTAGTTATAGTAATGGTGCGATTAATTTTTTTTTTAACTACTTTCAGTTTTATCTGAGGATAATATTAAAAAGTCTTCCCATCAGCTGATGTGAAGTGTAAACACAACGATTTATATCGATTTCAAGTTAAGATAAGACAATGTTATTTACCAGAAGGTCGAAAATAATTATTTACTTTGTATATATATATTCCCTAATGTCAGCCATTATAGGTATAAATCGAATCGACATCAGTTGCAGTCACAAATATTCGCTCTTTAGTAGAGTCATAACAACAATGATTTATTTTTGCTGGAGTCCCCTCCCCCAAAAGTTCAAAAATAATCATTAGGTAATAATAAAAATAAAGTAGTTGAATGTTTCTTTTACATTGTGTAAGCGTTTAATAAAATATTACAACAAAAGCGTTTAAAAATCATTACAACAATATACTATTTTCTATCCTTAAGATTACAATAATTTAATTAACAATAAAAATACTTTATTTCTTTAAATAGTTAAAATTTCTCTTTACACCAGCTGCGGATTCTTGAAAAACATTCTTTCTGCTTGTGAACGTTTTGGTAAGCAACAGTACAATCAGATGTGTAGAGAAAGTCTTATAAAGATTGGTCAATTCTTAGTCTAAAAAAAATAATAATATATAAATAAAACAAATAATTGATGTATGTTTCTTAATAATTATATATAATGCAACTGTTTTATTCCTAGCGTCGTATTTCCCAGCATCCTCCCTGCTTCATGTCATCCAATCCAGCCACCCTCATACATCTCCGATCTCCCTCAATTCAAATCCTCTGTTCACTCCCGCAATACTCGTTCCAGGTCTTCTGATTTATACACAAGGGCCCACCGAACGGCTGCTTTCGACAGATCGTTAATTATCCGATGCTCATCCCTATGAAACTCCATCCCTCCCTACATTCGTCAATCCGATTTCCTTCCTACCTTAAATCCCACCTGTTCAATCATTTCTTATCCATTCAGTCACCATAAAATTACAAATAGATAATAATATACATATATTTATATAAACTAGTTGGCCCGTTCAAAATTCACAGAAAATTTTGTGAAGAAATAGTAAAACAATATGAAAATAAATAGTTCCTATTTATTATGCAAGGAAGGAATTAATATTTTTTCCTTGGTCGATTATAATATTCCATTAAACATAATAGACCAAAACATTTGTACGAATTGCTTTGCTAGGATCTATTTTTAAACGCTGATTGGAAAGATAATAAAAGTAATATAGAAAAATTAATGTCCCGATCACAGGATATTCTAAATTATTTAAAAAAATAAAATGTAAGAACAACCAAATGTCTTTAAGAAATAATAAAGTTAATAAATCAGCCAGAAAAAAACAATGTAGTAGACTATTCTATTCCTATTTTTTTTTTAATTTTATTTTATTGAGATTTACAACTGTATTACATGGAAAATACAATAAGTAAATGTGACATTGGTAACATGACATGTACAACATGAAGAGAAAATTCTATTCCTAAATCCAATATCTTTAAATCAGAAGACATTATTAAGTATACCAAAAATAATAGACTGTATCTATGTTATTAATTGTCCGATGTTTACGATTTGTTTTTTGTTTTGTAGGTAATTAGTATAATAATAAGGTAGTTAGGATTAAAGGTAGTTAGGATAGTAATCTTTCTAATTATTATGGGTACAGTCAAGAAAAAAACGCATACTTTTCGAGTTATTCACAAATCAAGTTTCTTTTTCTCCATAACTTTTTTCCCAGAAGGAGGGAATGGGGCTATTTTTCACATGTGAAGGAGAAGAATATCTTCAAAATGAGTGGTCAATCATTGGATTTGATGAAGAAGTGACGAAGTTATGGCGTACCGACAAAAAAACACCTTTTAGAAATAATATGTAGGATTATTAAAACGTTCTTAATTGTTTTTAATTCATGTTTTTCAATTTTTTATTTCTTATTATTAACTGATTAGAGTTAGAAAGTTTTTTTTTCTTAATAATATTTAAAACTTTAAATATCATTAAGAAATAAAAACAAAACAACAAAAAGTTAATAATAAGAAATAAAGAAATACATATATTATTATTATTATACATATATTACATGTATTAAATAAATACATATAGTAAATTTGAACATATGAATATAATGAACTTAAACACTTGCTAACTAACTACAAAGTAAGGAGCATTGAGGATTTTACGAAGGATTTTGGATTGTAAGGATTGGATACGAGAGGAATTCGATGGTTTGGTAGAGCCCCATAGGTCTCTGCCAATAGGAATAGGTAACTGGATTGGGCCAGATCTGAAACATAAGAAACATTGAGGTCATTATGGATGGTTTTATTTGTAACAAAGTAGGGAGCTTTGAGCATTTTACGAAGGATTTTGGATTGGATACGAGAGGAATTCGATGGTTTAGTGGAATCCCATAGCTCAACTCCGTAAGTCCAAATAGGTCTTATTATAGTCATGTATATGAGCCTTTTATAATGAATTGAAAGTTTAGAGCGTTTGTCTAGTAAGTGTTGGAGTAGTCGAAAACGTCGAGCGGTTTCTAGTCGTTTCAGTCTGGTATGAAGATTCCAAGCTAGACGTTTGTCCAGGTAACAGAAATTAATTAAAATTATTTTTCTATTTCTTTTTATTATGATTATTTAATTATTAATGAAGACAAGGATGGTTGGAGTGATCAGTCAAAATAAAAATGGCAAAAATGAATAATAATCTTTATTTAAATTTTTTTTGCCATTTTCATTTTGACTGATCATTCTATCCATCGTTCTCTTCATTATTCACTACAGCCAACCATCAACCCACGATTATTTAATTACTTTGTATTTTTGTTTATGTATCTCTGATGCTATTTAGCCCACATTTCTGTCTTTCTGTAATATTCTAAAGAGACTGGTCCCAGAATAAATAAAGTATAAGTATTATTATTATAATCATAACCTAAACTTCAGATAAAACATTACTTCTATTTATGATCAATTTTCATAATGATGTAGAGATGGTTGACCGTTGATAAAATATGAGAAGAAGTTGGTCGGGGGATGCGGTCAAATAAATACTTAATTAAACAAATAGTATTATTTAATCTTTGCCGACGTTTCGATCCACTTTGCAGGTCTTCATCAGGACTACAAAAGATACAAACCTGTTTACTTTTAACTTACTGCTATATTCTTCTTTATTTTCTATTTTTATTCATAATCATTTTCCATTTTTGTTTGTATCTTCTACATATATAATACTTGATATTACATTGTCACCCACTATATCTCTGATATCATCTTTTTATTTCTGTATCCGACAACTTCTTTTTATTTTATATATAATTTTATTTTCACCATGTTTTGTATCTTTTGTAGCCCTGATGAAGACCTGCAAGGTGGGTCGAAACTTCGGCAAAAATTAAATAATACTATTTGTTTAATTTAGTATTTATTTGACCTCACCCTCCGGTCAACTCCTTCTCAGATCAATTTTTATGATTTATACGATTAATCTAATATTGGTGAGTAAAGCTTCCTGACTATTTAAAATCGGTAATAACAATAAAAGGCTTAGCGAACCCGTAGGTTCGATGCCGATACCATAAATCACATCAACCCCACTATATCAACCTTAAACCAATATTCCCACCTTCCCTTCGGTCTATCCGTCGGACGCTTACCAGTCGGCACAGCTCATATTATTTTTTTACGGATTCCCAATACTTTTACATACCAATTTTATTCACCGCAAAGTAACCATGTCTAATCTATTAACGGGATACATAAAGAACCGTATTGAATATTTAATAGTTGACCGTTGCACTATAAAGGAAGGAGATGGTCAGGGGTTGCGGTTATAAATAGGCTAAATAGTTTTACCACTATTTAGCCTATTTATGACCGTAAAGAACCGTAGATAGAACAATCATTTTGTAAATTCTTATTTTTAAGTTCAACATAGACTTCAACGGTGAACCTTTGATTGATAATAGGGATTTAAAATAAACGTGCACATGTGTGTGTACAAATTGTGTCCAGGTGTTGTTAGACCTAGAAGAACCAACCATATTGTGTCCCGTTGTTCCTACACCTAGAAGAACCAACCATATTGTGTCCCGGTGTTCCTACACCTAGAAGAACCAACCACATTGTGTCCCGGTGTTGCTAGACCTAGAGGAACCAACCATATTGTGTCCCGGTGTTGCTAGACCTAGAAGAACCAACCATTCTGTGCAGAATTCTCTCTTGGGACCTCTTCCAGTCCCCGCATGATCCTGAAGAGAAAGATGAACTGCTCTCCAGTCATTGATCTAGGTGGTGCGTTGGATCCTTGTTCTGGAAGGAATACCGCGGTCAAAAAGTCTGAAAGAGGATATAATACAGTTAGGTAACATATAATGTAAATAACAATGATTATAAGGCAGTATAGGATTCAGAATTTAATTTTTATTTTTTTGGGGAGAGGGAGGAGGTAGCTTCAGCCCAAATGCTTTTTCTTTGTACATATAAACATAATTACTCCAAATAGAAAAGAAAGAAACTAACTTCCTATATATAATGGTTGTTGAAGCCCAATAAAAAAATAAATACAATTGTAATTTAAGATAAATCATGTAATAACAACAATAATACTGTTTGGGATAATTATTCAACATTTTTTCATGAGACATGTTTATATCTAGTAGTGTCTATGTGTTAAATTTTAAAAACAGAACATAACGTCAATTTAATATAAACAATCATTAAGTGGCAATTCATAAAATCAAACAATTAAATTTTTAGCAGAAGTTTCTCTTTGTGAAATCAGAAGATTGTATGCTTAGTGTAACTATATGTGGTAAATAAAAGGGATTGTGTAATTTTCATGCGCTTTTATGGTTTTACTTTCACTTACCAATATATGTAATATATAGTAAGGGAAAGTATCGCGATCGTGAAAATTTTCGAACAGTTTTCAACGGAAATACACGTTTTGAGGTCTCCTGAGTCCAAATAACCAAGTCTCGCAAAATGGCCTCTATGTGTGTTTGTATGTGAACACTCTAGCTCAAAACCAAAAAGTCGTTCGAAACTGATATTACGTATTTACTAATATCACACTACGCTGAGTTAAAGTGGCTTTTCCCCTCCTTCCGAAGACAATATTTCCTAGGAACGTTCCTTTACCAAATCATCAACAACCATCGTCCTTCTTACGCCTACAACTTTCTCCAGTTCAAATCCTCAGTTCATTCCCTGTCCACAAGATCTCGACCTTCTAACCTTTACATGCCTTCTCACAGATCTGCTTCATTCCAAAATTCCTTTATTGTTCGCTCTGTCAATTTCTGGAATTCCTTCCCTATCAAAATTCGACACTCCCCATCCATATCCACATTCAAACCCTTCTACTCCAATTCCTATCCCAAAAACAGTCAGATAGTTGCTAACCATTCGTGCTCATTTTAATAGAGAATTTGATATATTTTTATTTTTTAATTCTTTATTATTTTCTTAAGAGTGTATACTGGTCTATCAGTGCAAATAGCTTTAAGAGTCTTGTCATAGTATTAATTGTTTTGTATATAGCTTCGTTTGTTTTGTATATAGAATGTTTACCTTATATTTTCTTTACACTATTTATTTTTTTCGATTGATTTTATTTTGGCCAGATGTAATCTTTGTATTTTGTTATTCTCAAGGGACTGTATCCCAGAATAAAATTATTTTTCTATTCTATTCTATTTAAGATAGGTATAAGCCATGGACGTGACAGAAAAAAATATGTGGTTATATCTTTGATGTAAAGTCTGTCTAGTAAAGATTTCTTTAAATAAATATCTGGTGTGTCCACTTACACGACTTTCCTACCTATTTCAGAAAAGTTTTTATATCTTTACATATGTTCATGAAGAATAAAAAGAAAAACCGGATTATGGTAGATCAGTGTAAAAATTTCAATACTCAGTAATATTGTTGATCAAAAATCTTTTTCCATAGCTTAGTATTGTCAAACAATACAGTCTACAGTCTATAGAAAAACATGTTTTTCATTTATTGCGCATGGAGTCCCGAATTTCCGTCACAGGCATCAGTAGTCAAAACCCTACAAAATAAAAAAAGAAGCAACAAAATCGGTTCAGTAGTTCCCGAGAAAATCTTGGCACAGACAGACATACAGACAGAAAAATGGCTAAAAATGTGTTTTTCGGACTCAAGGTGCTCTGAAACGTATAGATCCGTCGAAAACCGCATATCGGAAATTTGACCCGATTGCAATACTTTCCTTACCTAGTATAGGTAGGAAAGTAAAAAGGATTTAATTTTTAAAAAATTCTTACGTAGTCTAAACTTTAGTATTTGTTTATGATTTAAAAATTATTAACACTAGCCTTATGTCAATATATGTAATTGGAACTTATTTGTTAGTAATTTCAAACTGAACAAATTTTAATTGAAAATTTTTATAACGCATGACCAAGATCACTTCGAACAGACTTGTACATGGAGTGCTGGAAATAGCCGATTGTTTTATTGTTAATCATTGATAAAAATAAATCAATGAAATATAACCTAGTCTAAATATTTCAATTTAGAAGAATAAATGAATGAAATATAATATATAATATAAGTGTTTCGTCATATAGTATATTTGCAGGGCTATTTCCGAAATTCCACGTATAAATGTGATCGAGTGATCTTGGGCATCCATCATCAAGAAGAACTCGTGAACTAGTTCAAAGATGGCGGTCTGTTTCAAGATCACTCATAGCACGCTATTCTCTGATTCCCGATAAATACCGAAAGCAGCTGAATACTGACATTTCTTTTTATAGCAGATATAAATTGCCTTGACTTTACACATCTTTTGGTTAGGTTAGGTTATATTCCCGCCTTTCTATTATGTAAAATAATAAAATACATATTATGGAAAATGTCTTGTTGTTACAATTCGTTTGCCTCCATTCCAAAGCACACGTGGATCTACGGGTGAGGGGGCTTTCGGGCGAAGCCCCTCCCCCCAAAATGGTAAAATTTAACCAACCATGTCTTATGAAAAAAAATTAATAATTATCTCTAAAAGTATTATTGTTTGTGCCTTTACAGTTAATAGTACTCAAAGAATGACTTTAACTCTATTTCATGTAAGTAGTTTGTTTATTTATTTTTCTTCCTAAGTATATATCGTTATATATTTAAAAAAATAATCTTTCGAGCTGAAGCCCCTCTCAAAACTAAATCTTGGATTCGCTAGTGTCCCAAAATGATAAAATAAATGGAGTTAATATTAAGTTGATGTCCTTGAGACAGAGTGTAATATTTTTCAATAAATAAGTTTAAAAAAAATATTAAGTTGAAATCCCTACCTTTCCTCTATCATTGATTCGGAGAATATTTGTATTGGCATTAAAATAAGCCTATTGAAACTCATCTCCTTAGTGATAGATATGAAAAAAAAAAAAATGAAACGATGAAAATACGTATAATGATAAGATAAGTTTAGAAAAAATAAGCATAATAGAATATTTATTTTATTTTGTTGCCCCTAAACGTTTGGATGATCGCCAACCATATTAAAATAATATGGTACAGAGAAAATTTCGATCACTGCGAAATTTCTTAGCTTCGTAATGATTGTTATCCATAGTTAATAATTCAATTATCAAATCGGAATCCTACGAATTATACTTTATTTCCATATTTCAACAAATATTATTAACTATTATAAATAAATAAATAAAAACTATCCGTTTTCTTTCGGACACTATAGTGTGCTCTAAGTGATCTTGAACCCGCCCGAGGTATTGGAATAGTGATGAGAAATTATTAAATACTCACCAAGTTCCGCTTGCGTGACCTGCGCCATGGCGATGGCAATGTGAGCGTCCAGTTCTATCATATCGACATCCATCTACGCTAAATATTAATGGACTATAAATTAATAAATTTTTAGTTCGTAGGTCAAAACAAAGAGTAAGTTGTTCAAACTCAAGTCCAAGTTCAAGCAAGGAGCTTAACGTTAACTGGTCATGGAGTATTAAGTCCTCTAAAAAAAACTAGTAAGCACAGACCTATCGAAGAAAAATGTATAGTCTCTTTTAAAATGTCCACATCACTAAGTTAAATGTTTACTTAATAAAAGTATTTAGCAAACGGAATAAGGAAACTGTATTAAGTAGAATCAAAACGCATTTATATTTACAAAAAATATAAACAAAAGTCTTAAGGATAACAACATTGAGTTTATTTATATTATGATGCTTACTGAAATTACCGCTAGGCTGCTCCACTGTCTTTTATAACAACAGGTGAATAATTTATAATTCTTCACGAAACACGAAAAACTATATATTAGTTTCAAAAGTTATATTTATTACTTGTAACACGTATTTTAATAATATTAAAAAAAAACATTGAAATTTAAATAAAGTCGGTTTTGTCACTAAAAAATTGATTAGGATTCGGTTTATAAAAAATGATGTAAGGGGGGGGGGTAGGAAGGAAAGTCGTCAAGTTTATACTATAAAAATTAGTTGTTTTTTTTTTACAATAACGGAATAATGAAATAAATTTATTTTTCATACGAATAAAAAAGTTAAAAAGCTATAGATAAATTAATGTTTAAAAAATTCTTAAAAAATGGAAGTATTATTACATACTTTGGTATGTAATATAATATGGTCATAATAAAATGGTGGCATTGTTCATCAAAACAGGTATTAATCCATTTAAAAAAAGTGGTATATTTCAAAACCACGCATAAAATCGAGTGTATTAAGTAGGAGTGGAAACTTTTATTGAACTTTTTTAAAAGTTCCATTTTAACAGTTCCTGTGAAACTTATGAAGGAAAAAGTTCAAAGAAATTTATTTATAATAAAGTTCTACTTTCTGGTAAAACTTTAAAAGTTTAACTTTTATTTTCTAAGTTATTAAAAAAAGTTATAGTAATTTAGAAAAAAAACATTAATTTTTAACTTAGATTAGAGTTTTAATTTATGTTAAATGTATCACTTGATTATAATGTGTCGTTTATATTTGTAACTAAGAATAAAAGTATTTTTTGAGATTTGAGGCGAAATTTACAGAAGTTATAAATAAAAGTTTTTTAAAAATAAAAGTTCTGACGAACTAAAATTATTGAACATAAATCACGTGTTTCTTAGGAAATTAAATGTAATTTTCATACTAAATGTAAACTTTATAATTTTTTTCTAGGCTTGAAAAACAGTATTTAAAATCCACCGAAACAAGCCAATGACATTATTTAAAATACTATGTGAGAGAGTGATACATATGTTTTTAACCTCAAATATATTTACTGTAGGTTAATAACTCTAGATAAGAAATTATATTTAAATAATTAGGTATCTATCGGCCATTTATTCAAAAAAAAAAAATCATAAAAGTAACCTTTTAGAAAATTAAATTAGTGAATAATTTTATGATTTTTCCCTTTGTGAAATCCCAACATTACCCACTTCAATTAGTGTGACAACTTTTTACCTATCCGTGGCAGGCAATGAAAATCTCCTAATTTCGTTTAAGTAAACTTCACAATAGAAAATGACAGTTTAAAAACTAATAGTCCTACAATCCATAATCATTAATAGATTAACTATTCAGATGTACTTTCAGATCTCTCTAGGCATATATGAGCCTTTCAGTTGACAGAATTACCAACTCCAATTTCAACGTTCCTTATTATTAATTTTAGAGATGTTTCTAGTGGCAAAATGTATACCTTTATGCATTCACCTACTCTGGAATCTACTTACTCACTGTCTGTATAGATATAACTTTTCCAACTGGAAATATCACTTAAATGATATTACTCAAAAATGTTTAAATTGGATTTAGTCATTCTGTCAACTGAAAGACTCAGCGATGAAGTGAGATTTATAAAAGCAAATGGAGTAAATAGATTTTTATTGCCTACCGACGATGTAATAAATATAATTTTTCTAATTTTAATGGCCTTAATGATTTGTTATCCTTAAGTTTTAGCTCAGTTTAAAATGCACTTCAAATATTTTATGATAGCCCCGCATTGCTAGAAAATAATTTCTATTCAAATTGAAGGTGTAAGTAAAAGATGTGTGTTACGCGCATTAGATTTTTATATTATATTGTCAATTGTTCACAGACTAATATTCCATACGAATTGATTTAAAAAGCCTAAATAGCGTCTTTCACAAAAAAAAAAAAAACAGCATTTGATTACGAGGTATTAAAAATTTGATAACCTTAAAAACTCGTACGATACTGATATTACGTATTTATGATAGGTATATAGGTATAGTATGCCTTAGATTTGACAGCAACTTTTTTCCTGAAAATCGGCTAACCGTAAGTGCCACTTTATATCAACGGTGAGACATATTTTTACAATTTTCTCAAAAAAGGCTCTAACGATTTTGATTAAACTCAGTGTAACATCGTATAATGAAGTGGTATTTAATATCAATTAGGTCTTATCCACATTGATGCCACTTTACAGAGCTTAAATGCCCAATGTTCATATACGCCTTCTTCTAAAGTACCTTTAATGTGGTTTATTTAAAAAAAATGAACTCTCTTTTATTGACAGTAAATGTAAAAATTGGCTAAATATGAAGTCTGAAAGAATATGATAATTGGAAACTGAAGAATTGTTAATGTATGGAAAGAATTCATTTCTTTCGAAAAATTCATTTAGGAGTTAAAAAAGGATACTGTTATTAAATATAGCTCATGAAAAAAATAAAAAATATTTATCAGACCGCATTCTTATAAGTGATTTGGCAAAAAATATGTAGAACACTTTTTATAAAGGAAGTAGGATCCTACAAGAGTTTGGTGCCAAGTGTGTGCCACGACGAACGGGAGTCAGGGCCAACCGAAATTTGTTGGAATGTTCCTTCATCGCGTTCCATCATTTTATTTAAGAATGGTCCAAGGATTAAAGGATTGATGGAGGACCATCACAGTCAGATTTGTTGACCATCGAAGTCATGGCTGGGGGGTGTAAGACCTCGGCGTGGAATGTCGAGAATTATTTTCTCTTTCATTGACTTTGGAATTTCGGAAAATAGGATGACATTCAGTATTATTAGAATTATTATAAAGAAAAAGGTAAAATCAGTTCTGCAATAATACTCCTTAATAATAATGATTTAAAAAAATATATTTACAACTGTATTACAATATAAATTCATCAAGTAAATGTTTAGGAATATAATCACATGAAAACTTTTGTTGAGGAACTATATACCGGTAGAACTCTAATAATATGTCTATATAAGAAGATCACGAGGCCATCTTATCTTCAGACACCTTGGAGAGTTATCAGGAATCGAAGAGGAAGCAAGGTTAGAAACGAGAAAATTCGGATGGTTCTGCAGTTTGTTATGGAAGGATAGGTATCTGGATTGGGCCAAATCGGAAACATAGGGAACATTAAGGTTTTTATGGATTATTTTATTTGTGACAAAGTAACGAGAATTGAGGAGTTTACAAAGAATTTTGTAATTTTGTGAAGATTGTAAGGATTGGATACGAGAGGAATTTGAAGGTTTAGTGGAGCCCCATAGCTCAACTCCGTAAGTCCAAATAGGCCTTATTATAGACATATATATGAGTCTTTTCTAATTAATTAGTCGCTTAGAGCGTTTGTCTAGTAAGTGTCGCAGTAGTAGGAAACGTCGAGCGGTTTCTTGTTGTTTCAGTCTGGTATGAGGATTCCAAGTGGGACGTTTGTCCAGGTGGAGTCCTAGTTATCGGATATGTTCAATAGGGATAAGAGAGGTATCGTTAAAGGATACTGTAGGACAGGAAGTCATTGGTTTACGACGAGGAATTACTCTTTAAAAATAACGTTGATATAAAAAGAAAATGGGTATAACTATTACTCCATCATTTGACAACATTACTCTAATCAACTTCTTTTTTTTTTAAATAAAAAATTATTTGCACCTGTCGGCAAATGTGTTGGAAATACAAGATATAAATGACATGAAAGGCATGGGGAAGGAAAGTACTGAACAGCACCTCTTCTCTGACTTGTTTAAATTAGTTAAGTTGTTGAAGGAAGGAGATCTCTCATCCAACGCCTTTTTATTCTCCTCCTCATATCCAGGTGAATGTCAGCTGTTCCCATGTTTCTTATTAATCTGTTGTAATGTCTGTTTAAATTTGTATAAAATCGTTGTATAAGATAGTTTTCGTCGACTGTTGGAAAGTGGAGGTCAGTATGTAGAGTTTTGTTAGTCACGTACCAAGGTGCTTTTGTTATGAGTCGCAATAATTTTGATTGGAACGTTTGAAGTTTTTGTAGCTGAGTACTTTTAGCGAATATTTGTGACGAGTATGTCCATATGGATATAAGTAAGTATGTATATGTATTCAGTTTCTGTTTTAGTTTTAGTTTTGAAGATTTAGAAAAAGAGGGTAGAGTAGTTTGAGTCGTTTGTTAAGTGTCTTACGTTTCATTTCGTCAACATGCGGACTCCATGTCATCCTTTTGTCGAAGGTGAGTCCAAGGTAAAGTACCGTGTCCATTTAAGGAATTTGGTTGTCGTCAATATAATTTGGATGGCAGATCAAATTAACTTAACATGAGAATAATTAACAATTAACTTAAATCAATAATAGGATCAAGTGAGATATAATGTAATATTGGATCAATTTTAAAATATAAGGACAGATGTATAAGTTGAAACGTCGTAAATAAAATGAATATTATTAATGGGAAATATGTATCTGTCACAAATTTTAGTGAAACAACTTTTGGACTTAACGATAGATTTTCTTTTGAAACTACATTTTCGAAATATTGCTGTACATCCGTTCCGCTAAGTATATTTTTTTATTTTATTCTTCAGTCACTCCATGTATAGAGTTAGTTTAGTTATCTTTCTGAGGTCTTCATTGTTAATAAAGTTTTTTTATAGATCTTCATTAAATTAAGAATCAATTCGTCTATTTTTTTCAACAAACACAACCATATCATAAGTCAATATTAACTTATTGTAGGTATTTATTGAAAATATTATTGGATCTTCAACAGGCATACAATATTATAAAGCAGAGATTTTCAACCGTTTTGTGACGTTTTTTTGAACTTGAATTGTTCTAGTAATGGACAGAGGGTTGGTATCAGCAATGATCATACCTCAGAAAAATTGTAAAATTATTTATTTTTATTTATTTAACTATAAAGATAACGATAAAGATACGATAAAATAAATGTTCAACTTACTCTAGCAAAACTGTTAGTAGGAAGGTATGAAACAAACTGATCTCAAGAGCACTATAGAAAAAACAATGATAGACATTTTAAATTTTTTTTTTGTGAACTTTATTCATTTAGTTGTCAATAGAGGGCATTGTTCTTCAATCTAGAAAAAAACTGGATCCTTTAAATCAACAAGGAAGCTTATTATTTACATTTAATGTCCAACATGTCTTTCACTGGTCCCCCTGTTCATAACTGATGCGTTCACACTAATATTATATATATAAAAAAATAAATGATGAACAAATGAAAATTTTATATAACTTACTCTGGCCAAAAAAGGAAACTATTAAATATTAACCGTTAGTTAAAAGTTAATGTAATTGCATGCATTTCATGGAACTTTTAAGGTCATAATGCGATCTAGAAATTATGAAACATAAATAATGAGACATCACGCGAATTGGAGAATGAAAATATGCCAACATTTGAATCAGCGTCTATTAATATCCGATGCAACACCTACTATTATAACATTACAATATATAAATTCAATGAAGATGAACTGCAATATTAAAAATAAATTTGGATTTTTCAATATTATGTAAATATGATAGAATAATGTTATTTGTTTGTATTACAACCCGTTATTATAACACATGGTTAATAACATATACATAAAAACATCTGGTGTGTCCACTCACACGATTTTCCTACCTATTTCTGAAAAGGTATATCTTTACATAAGTTCATGAAGAAACCAAAAAAAAAAATTGAACTAGATTTATTTTCCTGAAAATTTATCAAAGAGAAGATTTGAGTACGATTTATTTGATATATTAAAGAAATGTAGACCGGCTTAAGGTAGATCAGTGCAAACATTTCAATACTCTCTAATATTCGTGCTCAAAAACTTGTTGGCATAGCTTAGTATTGTCAAACAATAATTTCTGTTAATAGTAGAGGAAATAGTGAAGCTTGTGTGATGCAGGCAACAGATTTCCTTACTTACTTCCACTTAGTCATCTTTTTTCTCTCATTCATCCCTTTCTGACACCAGGATATGAACCCGTAATCTTACATTGGAAATTGAATAGCTGTAACTTCGTTATTAGTTGTCCAAAATGACCTATTTTTATATAGTTTTGTAGGGAATGTCATTACCTTTTTTAATAAATTTTTCTTTTCTTTATAACTTTTTTTCCTGTATTTTCTCGGGAATTTAGTCCATATACGAAAATTAAAAGCAAAATTATTACAACATTATAGAAAAGTTTCATCAAAATCGTTAGAGCCGTTTTCGCGCTACAGTATATATAAAAACGTGTTTTTCATTTATTGCCCGCAAGCTATTGCGCATGGAGCACCGAATTTCTGTATAGGCATCAGTAATCAAAACCCTACAAAATAAATAAAGAAGCAATAAAATCGGTTCAGTATTTTCAAAGAAAATCTTGGCACAGACAGACAGATCAATGGCTAAAAATGTGTTTTTCGGACTCAGGACGCGCTGAAACGTATAGATCCGTCGAAAATCGCATATCGGAAATTTGACCCGATTGCAATATTTTCCTTACCTAGTACAGGTAGGAAATAAATAAATTACTGTATTGAATATAAAGTGTTATGATAAAGGAAGGTTCCTTTACTCAGCGCTAATTACATCGAAGGAATTCATCAATCGACTGATACCGGTAGCGATAGACATCGATTTATGCTGAGATCAGAGCCGATGTATTTTAGCGAAAAGTTAAACCCTCCTGCAACGTTACAAAACACAGGAAAATAAAAAAAAATATATAAGAAAATATTTGCGCACTGTATTGTTGAGTTTCAAAACTTAAATAAATATATATAGAAAGTATATTGAATATAAATATTTAAAATAGATTGAGAAATAATAACTTTGAAGTGATAGCGAGGTTACATCCAGCGAATGAATCGACTCTACAAGACGATAGAACCTCTGATCTATCCGTGATTCAATCGATGAGTAAAGAAACACTCTGTATTCCATTTATGGTTCAATGAGTTAATGAACGGATAGATTCCCGATGAGCTCAGCGCTGAATTAAGGAACGGACCATAACCTAGTTATGAAGGTCACCTTTAAACATTGCAATCTGTATTTTTATCTTTGCACCTGTAAATAGACCAATCGAGTGCCGTAAATCTTTTACACTTGCATAGAACCAAACCTCTACTGGCTCATCTTCAATCTTAAATATTTATCTTCTAGTAAAGACGTTTTTATGTCTTTGCTTTCATGGCGTAGCTCTAGATCAAGATATTAACTTTGTTAGGATTATAAGATAAATTAATAAATAAAAGTTCTTTTTGGATATTTCATTGACTTTTTAACACTCTGGTCATTTGGTAATGTCTCTACAATATTCCATTTTGATTTAGTCATCCCTAACATTTCTTCACCTACCATTTATAAAAGAACGTTATGTTAAAATTCCAGCAATCTTCATTAATTCTAGTTCTTTATTTTCAATAATGAACCATTATAAAAAAATCAAAAACTTAACCCTCCTCAATATTTGAGGGTTTATGTTTCAGGATAAGTATAACTCGAAAATTGAATACAAATTTTTGTCCCTTGCCGCATTTTCTCCGAGACTACGGGACCGAATTTTTTTTTTAAAAAATTTGAATCAAAGTCAGAGGTCACCCGAGGATTATTTTCCTACCTTGACATTACTATCATCCGTTTCTTTTCCAAATGGCGAATGAAAAACCTGTGTTGCTGTAGGCTGCAGCGCCTAAACGAATGCACAAATTTCAATAAAACATCTTCAAGTCTTCTCCTCGACGCCCTTTAAATTTATCTTTATAACATACTTTAAATTTAAGAAGCTGGAAAAGAAATACGATGGTTAGTAAAATTAGATTTACGAATAACTCAAAAAGTATAAACTTTTTTGTTGATATGGTTTTTTAAAAGTTTACGAATTTTCCCCCAAAAACAATCAGACAATTTGGAGAATAGATATCTTGATATTAAATATCTAGGTGTCTTGATATTTTTCATATGTTCTACTGCAAAGGTTATGTCCTTTGTTTGGGTTTTTGATTATTGAAAGTGTTACTTGAGCAATGCTATTTTTCCTAGCAAATTACTAATGATGAAAAAAAGATATTTAAGCCAATAATAGGAAGAACATTAAGGTAACTTTAGATTTATGATTGTTTGGAAATAATATACAATTCTGTAATAATTTGCATCGTTTTTTTTTGTATAAATTTGTATTCATATTCCTAACAAACGTTCTGTATTGACAGACGAGATTAATTTTATTTTAAATAACATAAAATTTCATAATTCATAATCAAACCTTCACTTGATATGATTGATCTTCCAAGATCCTAGTAACTCTAGCTTTAAATATTTTTGATAATTTGAAATAAAAGTTATGGTATTATTAGAAATTCAACAGATTAAAAAAATTTATTATAGGATTGGCGGTTGAACCAATAAATATGTTTTTAAGTATCAATTTTCATAAACAAAAAGCATCTATATTGTTATCCCGATAATTCGATTATATCGATATTAGACGATGTTTTTAAACATGTCGATGTTATTTATCATTAGAAGCTATGACTATGGGACAAGTAATTGGTGACCTCTACAATAGCCTAAAACTATTTTCAAACAAGAATAATATTTTTTAAAAAAGTATGAATAGGTCCAGTAATTAATAAGTAACGGTTATAAATGATAAACAAACTGTTATTTTGTAGAACGGTATAAATATATTAATATCCTTATTTCTTTTACTCCCATAATTCACCATTTCGGCTATATGTTTTTTTTGTCAGGCAAGGAGGATGGTGGATTAATGCTAAAGTTAAAAGGCCTATGGGCGCCGAAATTTGAACTCTTTATCTACGGTTTATTACGTTGTCGGGCAACGCTTGTTTTATAACAGTCTTAGCCCGCTGCCAATATTCTTATTTTAAAAATTTGTTAGCATTCTGAGAAAATTTTTCTCTTTTATTTTTATTTTGTTAATTATTAAGTTCTCAGTGGCCAAAGAATTATTCCTCCCCAAGATCGAAGGCGTTTGAACAACTATCTCCCTCCTAAGAAATTTTATTTATATCCTCTTCTTAAAAACAGTGCTAGTGAAAATATATTTAGAAAAATCGTAAATCTTATATAATTAAACCTACTGTGGTCTGATCTTTGTTTTCACATTGTCTCCCCCCCTCCCCCCTCACATTGTCATTTTAATGGTGCTATAAAACTCGATTTTGGGCACCCAAGTTTCTTCATAGAATATATTTGGCCATTTATTATTACTAGCACTGGCGGATCCAGGATTTACTTTTGCGGGGGCTTCAGCCCGAAAGCTTTTTTTTTCCATAAAAATTATGATAATTACTTTGGAAAAAAAGAAAGATAATAAATATCTATATGAAATTGTTAAGTGATTCCTTAAGTCCTTTTAAATGTAATTACACGAACAATAATACTTTGAGATAATTTTTTAAAATTTTTTTCCATAAAACATGGTTATATTTTACCATTTTGGGAGGGGGAGGGGGGAGGCTTCAGCCCGAAATCCTCCCTCCCCCGTAGATCCGCCCGTGATTACTAGTAACTAAGAGATTTGTTAATTATTTTTGTTATCTATATTTATTCATTGTACTATGTTTATTTCGTGTAAGACATTGAGTTCTGTTCGTTTGATTAGGAATTCTCTTACGTTAAATAACTGATACGTTCAAGCAGACTCTGTGGCTCAGTTAATTCTTGGCGGTTAGGAACTATCCGTCTTGCCAAGCTGTCGGGTCCTGTGTAGATAAAGATAGTTCTGTCCGACAGAGCTCCAGGGAGGAAAGACAAGACAGTCCAGTAAATCACCCCGTCCAGTAAATTACGGCCACTTATTACTAGATTATTCTCTTCAGCTTTCTGCAGTTCGCCGTTAATAGAAATAAATAAAGATGCGGTGAGTTGATTATTAAGTAGATGTAGGAATAAGTGTCGGTTAAAGGAATACTTGTACAAATATATCTGTTCGAGAACTCTTAAATTATCTTTCTATCCTTTTCTCAACTAATATATTTGAAGTATAGAAGAAGAAGAAAGTAAATTTTATTCGTGGAATCTAGTTCCCTAAGAATAACTATAATGAATATAAAAATGACAATTGTCTGGCACTATAAGAAAATAAAAAATAATTAGTTAACATAACATAATAATCCATACTTTTTTTTTTGTCTTTAATTCTTCATCCGCACCTGCCATGGTTACAATTAGCAGATTTGTTGTTAAGTTGAAAATAGCATGATAGGCATGACGAAGAATGGACCACAGCAGCACCTCTTCCCTGGTCTGTTTACATCCTAAAATTAGAAAAGGAGATCTCTCATTCAGCTCCTTTTCAGTCGTCTCCTGGTGAGCATTTCGTTGATAAGTCCATACGTATGTGCTGGTCGATGATTGGTTGTCTTAAGTCGGTATGTGAAGTCTTGTTGTTGACATACCAGGGAGCTGTAGTTATTAGTCTTAAAATTTTAGATTAAAAATACTGTAGTTTTTGTAAGTGAGTATTTTTTGCTGAACCGTAAATCTGTGAGGCGTATGTTCTAACGGGTTTGAGAAGGTATGTATTTAGTTTTTGTCTAATTTTCAATTTTGATTTAACTTAAACTTAAAACAAAAATAAATTAACTACAAGTAAACATTTTAATTTTCACATAAATATATATGAGTGTGCTCACACATTTATTCTGATTAACAGTCAAATGAAGGTGTCAGCTCTTAAATACGAAATTTTGTTCTTATATGTATTGTACATGTATAGAATAAAGGGAATTAGAAATTATATTTCTTTTAATACAATTCGATGGATCTCAAAAATATTCTCTTTCGTTTAACTTTTCTGAAGAATTTCATTTCTTTGTAAATAAAAATAAGATAGATCCCACTGTTGAAACCTATTTGGACAAATTGACATTCGTCAATTTCTAAATTTTTCATGAAATTCAAATCGTTTGATGATACCTCATTCATCAAAATCCAACTCTCCAGAGACGCGGAAATAAACTACAGAACCTTATTGTATGTAATGTACATATGTAGCTTTGTCAATCATGTGCGTTAGGTCGATTTTTAGTTCTGCGCATGCGTTAACCTTACACATATACTCTTTATTTCGTCTCTTATTAAGTGACTTTATTAACAGTGAAATAATTCATGTTATATGTGAAAAAGTAGTGTAAACTGTTAAGTTAACAATTAAGTTGAAACTGGACATAAACAAGGTGAGTAATCACTTATTTATAACGGCATTGTGAACAATGTAAATAGACCTGAGGATAGTGATAGATAACAAGCCGGCCATATACATTCGTTAATCCGACCAGTGGGCTGCTGCCCTTTGGCGGAAGCAGATCTACGTTACTTAGACTTCCACAAACTCGCGTAATATATACCTAATTGATAAATGACATTTTTTTTTTTCCAAATTATTACAGTTACCTCTAATTTAATTAATATGAGATGCGCTATTTTCATATGGTAATGTCGAGCAAAGGTAACAATCGAACTTTAAGATCTAGGAGTCTCGATACCACAAAGAGTTCACCCATCAAGAAAAGGGCTAGACGCTCTAAAAAAAATACCCCGCCAGCTACACCAGAGAGCTCAGTTGACGAAGTTGAAAATCAACCTGGCACATCACAAAATATGTCAACACAAGCTATACCAATACAAGGTACGCTAGAAGAATCGCCTTTTTTTACAGCTAATCCATTCCAAGTGCTGTCAAACACACAGAATGAACAAATGGAAGCAGTATCCATCCCTAGTGAACCTAAACCTCCACCAATATTCGTTAGAAATATAAAAAATTTCCAATTAATGTGTCAACAATTAAATAATACAGTGGGCTCAGGTAAATACGTATGCCAAAGCCGCACTAATGACACGAAATTAATGCCTGACACCCCAGATACGTACAGAAAAATTGTCAAGTATTTATCTGACACTAAGGCGGATTATCACACATATCAACTGCGCCAAGAGAGAGCGCTCAGGGTGGTGATCAGGAGATTACACCCATCAACACCGCTGGATGCCATTAAAGAAGAACTAACTGAGATGGGGTTCCGTGTTCGACAAATAGTGAATATATTCAAGGAAGATAGAGAACAGCCTGGTACAAAAAATAAAATACCGCTCCCACTATTCTTCGTTGACCTTGACCGAACGCCCCAGGTCGAAGAAATCTACAAGGTCACACGCCTTTATTACACTAGCGTTGTTGTAGAAAAGCCCTACACTAAGCGCGACATTGTACAATGCCATAACTGCCAGGCTTATGGTCATACGAAACGCTATTGCCACCACATTCCTAGATGTGTCAGGTGCGGTGATCAACATAAAACTGAGGACTGCCAGAAGTCCAGAAGAACACCAGCAGTATGCGCTTTATGCCACCAAGGGCACCCAGCGAACTACAAGGGTTGCCAAACATATAAGGAACTGAAAGCAAGAATTTATGCAGCTCCAAGAGAAGAACGGCCATCCAGGCCACCAAGACAACCCTCTAGAACTGTAAATACAAGAGTGTCCTATGCTCAGATGTTCAAAGGAGACACTGCACCCACACAAACTCAGGCCCTGCCACAAGAACCTCAACCTCGAGTATTCACATCTCAACCACAAGACCCTTATCCCATCTCTGAACCTAGGCCTAATAACCAGACATTCATTCCTCCTCCTCCCAATGCCACTGACCTCACAAGCCTATTGACTTCTTTCCTCTCTGAATTCAGGTCACTCATCACTCCTCTCATTTCCTTGCTTACCAATGTTGTATCCAACCTCATCCCACTGTCGAGAAATCCTTAAATGCCCCCAATCAAATCCCTCTCCGTTCTCCTTTGGAATGCGAATGGTATTCGAAATCACGTCAACGAACTAACAATCTTATTACAGGACAAAAACATTGATATAGCATTAATAACTGAAACTCGACTTACCAACAAACGACCACTTAACATCCCCAACTATCATATCTATCGAACCGACCATCCTGATGGAACAGCACATGCTGGCACTGCCATAATTATCCATCAATCCCTTTCCCATCATCTATTCCCTTTGCTAACCCATAATTTCCTACAATCCACTGCCGTGATAATCCAAACTTCCCTTTACCCAATAGCAGTAGTCGCAGCATACTCCCCGCCTAAAATACCCATCTCAGAATCCCAATTAACTTCCTTCCTTAACTCCTTAGGACACCACTTCCTTCTAGGTGCAGACTTAAATGCTAAACACCAGCAATGGGGAGCCAGAACCACAAATTCCCGAGGACGAACATTGCTATCTGCACTTAATTCCCATCACAGCAACATCCTCTCACCCAATTCTCCCACATACTGGCCAACAGATCCTAACCGCAATCCCGATCTCCTAGATTTTTTCATCCACAAAGGTCTAGGGTCCCTTCATTATTGCATCTCAAGACTTGATGATCTTTCCTCAGACCATAGTCCCCTAATCCTAACGGTCTCCACATCACCAATTCCCAAACCACCTCCACCTTCATTTATCAGGGGGCCAGTTAATTGGAACCTCTTCCGTCAAATATTGGATGATAATATTGACCTCAGAGTTTCCTTAAAAACACCCGCAGACCTAGATGAAGCAGTATATTCCATGACTACCTTGATCCAACAAGCAGTTTGGACTGCATCTTCACCTTATCCTTCTAAAAAATACCGCAAAATAAATCCTCTACCCCAAGACCTACTGGACCTTATTAATAGAAAACGATGCTCTAGGACCATCTGGCAAAGAACCAGGCATCCTGATGATCGGAAATCATATAACTATTATTCCAAGCAGGTAAAACAAAAACTGGCTACGTTTAGATCCCAATCCTATAATTCCTATCTTTCCTCACTATCTGCAAGTGATAACTCCCTCTGGAATGTAACTAAAAAAATCCTTAAATTCCAATCCATTTCCCACCCCCTCCGCCGTGATGATGGTTCCTGGGCTTCGTCAGATGAGAATAGAGCAGAAGAGTTTGCTAAACATCTATCGTACACATTCACTCCTCATCCTGAACTCCATCCCTCCCATACTGCTGAAGTTAAAGAATTCCTCTCTTCACCGATTCCTCTCTCCTTACCTCCTAAAGCCGTCAACCCCTCTGAGGTCAAATTCCTTTTAAAGAACCTAAAACCTCGCAAATCTCCAGGACACGATCTCCTTACTTCCCAGATCCTCAGACAACTTCCCAAAAAAGCAATTATATTCCTTACATACCTATTCAACTGTATCCTCCGCACAACCCACTTTCCTCTGGTGTGGAAACACTCCATAATTATCCTCTTTCCTAAACCAGGTAAACCTGTTAATTGTACATCATCCTATAGACCGATAAGCTTACTTCCGATCCTTTCCAAAATCTTTGAGAAAATCCTTCTCAAACGCATCCTACCCATACTGGAATCCCACAATATCCCTTCCCATCAGTTTGGATTCCGCTCAAGACACTCCACTGTCCAACAAGGCCTTCGCGTTGTGGACCACATATCCTCTGCACTTGAAAACAAGCAATATTGCACTGGTGCCTTTCTGGACGTAGCTCAAGCTTTCGACCGGGTGTGGCACGATGGCTTGCTTTTCAAGCTCAAAACCCATTTACCTCAACCCTTGTATCTAGTCCTCAAATCCTACCTTTCAAATCGCTCCTTTCAAGTCCGCTGCGGCACTGAACTCTCCAAACATTATCCAATTGAGGCTGGTGTCCCACAAGGCAGTGTCTTGGGCCCAGTTCTCTACATCCTTTTTACCGCTGACATCCCTTCAAGTCCTGATACCTTCCTAGCAACATTTGCTGATGATACTGCCATCCTATCCTCCCACTCGGATCCTCTAATTGCGTCCCGGAACCTGCAAAGACACCTCTCCTTCATTGAGCAGTGGTGCAACAACTGGCGCATCAAAATTAATGAATCAAAATGTAAACATGTAACTTTCACTCTTCGACGCAGATCCTGTCCTCCAATCCTTTTTAATTCAATTCCTCTTCCCTACTCAGACACAGTCCGATACCTTGGCTTCCTTCTGGACAAAAGACTGACTTGGAACCCACATACGAGACTTAAAAGACAAGAGCTTAACCGACGATTTGGTCAGCTATATAGACTACTAAACAGAACATCTCATCTCTCAACAGAAAACAAATTATTAATCTACAAGACCATACTGAAACCTATCTGGACCTACGGACTTGAGCTGTGGGGGACAACTAAATCATCGAATATCAAACGCATCCAATCCTTCCAGTCTAAAGTCCTTCGAACAATAGTCAATGCTCCATATTATGTCACGAACAAGACCCTACACCATGACCTTAACATCCCATATGTCCATGACATCATCCCATCCAGATTCTCCAACTTTCACCAGAACCTCATACATCATCCCAATCCTCTAGCCCAATCCCTATCCAGCTCCGAGCATCCATACCATCCCCCTCGAAGGTTGAAACGGCAGTGGCCTCGAGATCTTTTGTAAATATGCCTTTGGAGTCCTGGCAATGGCCAGCTTCTCCACTCATGTCCTGAGCGTCTGTGGCTCTAGTGCCCTCTTCCAGTCTCCACTGGCTTCTAATACTAGTGATGCGGCTGGAAAAGTGGCGCTGGGATCTTCCGGAGTCTTGCTTTGCCTTCCACGTGTGGGGGAAAAAGCCTGGTTCGGAGATTCTTGGGCGAATGTATATATTGTATATAGTTATGATTGTGTTTAGAAGTTTTTATTTTATTTTATTTGTTTATTATTATTATTTTTTCTTTTCTTTTTACTTATCTTCTTCATCAGTATTATTTATTTACTTCTTATATTTATATTTATTTCTTTATTATTTGTATATATTGTATGAATGAGAACTTTTAGCCCTAATGCTTATAGCCCTCCAGCAGTGGCTGCATGTATTATTATACAATAAATAGATAAAAAAAAAAAAAAAAAAAAAAGGTCGATTTTTGGACATTATTAACACGTAAATGGAAAAATACAAAACATTCATTCGTTATTTGATTTTATTTAACACGTTTTGTATTATTAAATTTTAGTTATGTAAAGTTTTATTATTATTTTATTCTTTGTACTCTGTTAATCAGCTGTTCAATATAACTTAATCAGCTGTGTTAATAGAACCTTCTCTTTCCTTCAATATTTGGATGGCTTCGTGAGATTCTCGTTGCTGTAGATAATAACATTTTTTCTTATTTTTCGTTTTTGTTTTTTCTTTATGTATTTTGGTTTTTCCACTTTGACGATGCCTGAATTGAGGAAACTTTGGCAAGTTATTCACCTATATATTGGAGACTCATTGTTTGGATTTTTCATTTATAACACAATTACCAAATGTCTCTTTTTTAGTTTTATGGCTTTTTTGTAATTGTTAACATGAATCAACATTTTTCCCCAATAAGGCTTATTTTATATAATACATTCAGTAGAATTTAGATACATACATACATGGATAAATACATTCGAATGTTCCAGTATAGGTAACTATTTATTACATTTAATTTTATTATATGTTTATTCTTAAACAAGCTTTTACTAAGGTCGTACTTCTTGATTCTTCTTCTTCGTGGAGACTCCTAAGACTTTGCTAGGACCGGATAGAACTCCCGAAGAGGATGAGCTAGTACAAGCAGGTATTCCCCGATAGATAGACAGTCTATTTCGGATCTTCCTCTGCCCCTGGTGGTTATATTTAACAATTGGCAGGAGGGGGGCGACTTGGGGGCCCAGCCAGTCAGTTCCGTGGCTGCTGTACCAGAGGCAACGTCCGTCATGAGCACCGTCGAGGAAGTCTACGAGGGGGAGGTCGTCCGCAAGGTGACCCGGAGGACCTCGTTCAAGATTGAGGAGGTAGGAAGAAAATTACAATAAACAATAACAAAAATAATAAAATAGAAAAGGAAAAGGTCGAGAGATCGCCTCTACTATACTATGTGCAAAAATAATAATAATTACATCACACAATACTAAAAAACATCATAAACATTAATGTAAACAAATATCCCAAAGCAAAGATTCAAAACATAAATATTTTCACCTATTTACACCGACATTGAAAAAATAATGACAATGAATTACTACCAGAATAATAAAATATGCTTTTTAATTAATTTTTTTTGTTAACTAAAGAGTGTATTATTAACAAATTAATTCGTGGGATGAATACGACTGAGTAACTAAAGATCAGCTGTTTTGAAAAAAAAAGTGAATATTTTTTTCCGAAATTTAGAAATGTCAGAACTTGATTAACTTCTATTTATTAAAATTTGTCATTATATATAGACAGTAAACATTTGGACAGTATATTAATAGTAAATTCTAAATAGCTTCTTTGGATTGTCCAAAATAGTTACTTATTTGTATGTTGTGTACTTAACTTAACAAAATTAATATATGAAATTAACCATGTATTATAAAATTTATTATTATTTGGTAATAATATCTACCCTATGAAGTCATCAAATACTAAAAGAAAATAATTTTTTTTTGTAAATCATTATTATTTATTTATTATTATTATATGCCATTCAGATAAAAGCAATCCTCTTGATTAAGTTTTTAAAATATTAAATAAATCAAATTATCATTAGAAAAAATAGTAATTGAAACGATCGAAAGTTCTGATAATTTATCAATTTGACTTGGAATCATCCTTATTTCAGTCTTAATAAAATTATATAAATTATATATTTACTATACTTTGAAACTGTAAAAAGTTTTAATCTTAAACATTGTTGTAAAAATGAAGTTTTATATATTTTGATTATTTATGTTGAGTTAAGACTACATTCACTATATATATAGAGAAGAGATAAAATAAACATAAGCTAAATAATAATAAAACAGTATGTGCAATAATTAAAAATACAATAGCATAAAGATAAGTAAATTACAAAAAAAAACATACTTATATACAAAGTAGTTCTAAAGTTAAAATTATTTTTGAATTTGAGGAAAAAGTATTTTTTTATTCCATTGAAATATTTTTTTAAAGACTATTTTTATATATGTATTTAACGATGGCTTCAAATAAGAGATGTGATTTGACGTTTAGTCATGTGACATGGTAGTAATATGAGGAACGAATGTAATGTATAATAGAAAACAAAACAAAAGCATGTGATGTAAAATGGAGACGAGCACACATTGATAACTCTTGACTTTGTTATCAAAAGGAGTTAATGAGATCCCTCATCCAGCTTCTTTTGAACCTCTTAAGGGTGTTTCAGGGCATGTTAATAGTAGCCAGATCTTTTTACGAGTGTGTTAGTATATCCATGTAAATTATGAAATCTTTTGTGGTATATCCGTATATAGTCATTGTCTGTTGACATGTGAAGGTCTTTATGTAAAGTTTTGCGACGTACCATGGTCTTTTAGTTACTAATAGTATAGTTTTTGACTGAAAAGTTTGTAGTTTTTGGATGTGGGTCGTTTTGGCATCCAGTGTTCCATCTAAAATTTATTTTAATATTCTCTGGCAATGAAAATAATTTTTATCTATGATATTTTCGAAACGAAAATGAGAGAAAATACGATTTCAATGATGGTGATCTGATGTTGATGTTTATTTATTTATTTATTATATATTTTTCCATTGAACTTAAGGTCTGAAACTGAATTATAAGACTAAGGTCGATTGAATTCCTCCCATCGAGAGGTTGCATTCAGTGGATCACCGACTTAAATTTTTAAATAAATCGCAAAATATTGGGTAGGTAATACGGCGTAGCTGATTTTTGATTTTTTAATTCCTTATTACAGCTTCGATTTTTTAAACTCTTTTTCGCTTTCAAGTTCGTTTGATTGTATTTCATTATGTCCCACTCCAAATTTCTGTAAACCTCTTTCCGTTCACATACAATTAATGGCGAGTGAAAACAATGGTGTGACGTAAATTATCGTTTTGTATATGCTATGAAGCAGATAAGTTTTTTGTTTTTTTTGGAAACTATGTAATTGATACATAGCCTTGATGATTGATGATTTATGATTGATGATTGATACATAGCACTTACGTTGCTAATTGTGAGAACAGTATTAACAGCAAACACTGTTACTGTTGCACTTTGGTTTTCGCCCATTACCAGATTCATTATATCGAAACCATTTATCTAAAATAGTGTGCCTTTTCACCTTAAATCGTCTAGATTATGTTTGTCATCTATTTCCATTTGAAATCCATAGGCTCCTAGTCAGTTCCTTAATATTTCCTCACTTCGACTATTACTGAACGCTATATGGGGCGTCTCTGGGGATCTCGAGGCGAAACTAAAACGTTTGATAAATTGCTTTGTACGATTCATCTTCGGGATCCCAAGGGACGTCTCTGTTTCTCGTTTTTATGCAGAGTTGAAGTGGCTTTATCCTTCCTAACTTTCGTAAGTATTTTCTGGCATCCTTCCTCTTCCAAGTCATCCTTCATACATCTTCGAGCTCCTTCAATTCAAATCCTCTGTTCGTTCCCATAGTACCCGTTTCTGGTCTTCAGACTTATATACTAAGGCCCACCAAACCACTGCTTTCGAGAAATTGTTCATTATCTTATCCTCATCCCTATGTAGAATATATTATATTAACTGATTAAAGTTAAAAAGTAAATTATAACTTTTTTTCAAATTATGACTATTTATTTACTTGTTTACTGCTTGTGTTTTTGTTTATGTATTTCTGAGGATCCTTGGTTTCATTTCTGTCTTTCTATATTATCCTAAGATTTACGAGAAAAATGCTCCACACGATAACCAGAGCGATCTGGGATCAGAGTAGCAACACATGGAGAAGAAAGACCAATAAAGAGCGGCTTACAGAAACTGATCAATCAATATCTTACGATATGAAGGCACGGAGGTTATGATGCGATGGGGCAATTCATCTGGAAGCCTCTACGTAACAATGAAGTCCTCAATAGAAGGCAAAAGACCACGTGACCAAAAAGATGGATAGATGGAAGCAACAAAGATGCCACAGAGCTGCGTGCAGATAAATGGAAAGAAATAACCAAAGAAGATAGGTAGAGGTGAAGAAGACTGGTTAAGGCGGCAAAAGACCTACAAGCTCTGTAATTCCAACAGAAAAAACGCTGCAAATTATTTCAGAATGGTTTATTATTTCCAAACAATTATACATCTAAAGTAACATTACCTTCCTAGTTACAAAGAAAAATAAATAAAAGGTGATTCCAATTATTGGACCTAACTTTTTTTTTTAATCATTAGTAATATGCTAAAAAAACTAACATTACTTCAGTAACACATTCAAAATTCAAAAAAACACAAAGGATGTAATCTTTGCAGTAGAATATGCAAAAAAACTAGAGACCATATCTTCGCTCCTAATTGACCGATTTTATCGATCTTTTTTTTTGTTTAGGAAATTTCGTAAACTTTTAAAAAACCATTATATTATTTGAATTATTCGGAATTTAATTTTACCATCCCTCGTAACTATTTTGCCATCTTCTTTTCATTGAAGTATGTTATATAGATAAATTTAAGGAGCGTTGAGAAAATGACTTTAGCGAAGTTTCATTGAAATTGGTACATTCGTTCAGGCGCTACAGTCTATAACAACGCAGGATTTTCGGCCGCCATTTTGAAAGTAAAGGGCAGATAGTAATGTCGATGAAGGAGAATCATCCTAGGATGAGCTCTGAATTTCCACTATTGTTTTACTTTCAGACATCAAAGATCAAATTTGGTACGGTTTTCCAATGGTTATAACTAATAACTAATTAAATAAATAGTTACTTTTTTGGTTCATAAATAAAGAAAATTGGTTAATAAAGAATCTTGATAATATTATATTGTCTGTACTAATAAACTTGATTTCGTTTATATATCGAATGGTAACTAACTAATGCGACTACTAGCTGACTAGTATGTTTTTTTTAATTTCTAGTTCCACGGCCATTAATATATCGTTAATCAGAGTTGGCAAAGAGCTAGAACGAAACGACCTCTAGGGATGAATTATAAGATAATATTCGGCCAGAAGCGCGTCCTCTGAACGGTTTCCTCCTTCGTGGCCCTGGTCAAGGATGCGGAGTGCCGCGGCTATTTCGGCCCATTCCGACTGTTTCCACCGGGGCTCCAAAACAACCGCTCCATTCTAAAAGTAACCCTTATAAACTGCCTCTAACATCTGTTCTCCGCCATCAACGCAAATAGTATTTCAAGATCAATCCCTTCCCTCTACGCCGCATGGCTTCCATTCTTTCCATTCACAACAGGAAGCAATCTTCCACTGGAGATTCTTAAATATTTACGAAAAACTTGACTCTTCATCTTATGAAGGAAGTAGAGTAGCTCTGTACGTAATGCAATGCAAGTTGAGATGGCCGTGTTTGTTAAAGCGTTATCTTTAACATTCTCGAGACTAGCGACCCCAGTTTAAATCCTAACGGAGTGGATAGTGTTGCACAAATGCGAGACCGAGACAAGTCTTGGTCTTGCACAAAAGTCTCGCAACAGTCTTGCAGTTACGTATTACCTTATTACTATAGAGATATTAATGTAATTTTTTAGATAGGAGAAACCTAACAAAGCTCGAATGAAAAATTAGAGCAGTTAAATGCAAAAGCATATTGGTTATACCAATTATTAACATATAGTCACTAAGAATGTCATGTATTAGAAACTATTTTGCCTTAATTTTTATTTAAAAAATCGATTTTTTTTTTACCAGTCTTGGTCTTGGTCTTGCAACAGATAGGCGGTGTTGGTCTTGGTCTTGCAAAGTGCAAGATTAAGACCGATTTTGGGCAACAATATTAACAGTCCTACGATCATTTATAGGTTAAGTATTCAGATATACTTCCAAACTTCTGTACGCATGTATGAGCCTTTCGGTTGACAGAATGACTAACTCTAATTTCAACATTCTTTATTGCAAAGTGCAAGACTAAGACCGATTTTGAGCAATACTAGGAGTGGGTTGAATTTATTTGGTACGGAATCTCTAGAGGATCATCGAAGTAAAGCAATGTGCTCCCATGCTCAAGGTCTCGAGTTCTATAGCAGATAATTATTAATTGGGCTATTGGGCTATTACTATATTAGGCGCGGATCGAACCTGTAAATTGTATACCATCTTGGGGTACACCCTCTTCCCAAAAACTGAGGACTTTTATTTAAATAACATAAATGATACGAGAAAATCACTCGGTTGAGCGCGATCTCGGTCAAATCACCTCCTTGCACAACTGTTGATCCAGTTAAATCCAGAAAAGCACAAACTAGCCCCTATGTTCTTGTGGTGTACAGGCAAACGTTGACCGGTTATTTTATTTTTTACCTCCATTTTAGAAATACGAGGCTGTAAGAGTGGTTTTCTCCAATTATATCCTAGCAGCTGATATAAATAAAATAAAAAATATAATAATATTTAATTAAAGATTCAAAGAAGAAAATCTTAAGTCTCTAGCATAGCAATAAGTACTGATTTTTTAAAAAAAAATTTCTTTATTGAGATATATTACTATCTGTCACATTCAAGGACAATAGTAATAGTGATAATGAGTAGCTCATTCGTACTATGCACAATAAATAAAAATAATAAACAGCAATAAAATAATACTAAACCTAAATGTATTCAAACTAAATGATACTAAACACTAAACAAAAATAAACTAATCTAACAAAATAAATACTTAAAAACATACATTACTAATTATTATTAAACATTGTTACACCGATCCCGGCATCTACAGAAAAGAAAAGAACAAAATGACATGGATGCATACTAAGCAAAGCACATCTCACATCAACAGTATATATAATATAAATATAAGTATAAGAATATCATATTCCTTCGATATCCATTCGTCCTCACTATGTGATCGTTTTACTTTCATCTTAGAAATGTGCCGTTCTATTTTAATCAATAAAAACTATCAATTGTTTATTATGGAACTATCCTGATGTCAAAGGATCTTTAATTCAATTTATTGCGTTCCCTTTGAACCAACTTTGCTGGGAGGATTCCAAAGATATTCTATAAAACATCTATAATATATTGTTTTATCTCATTTTAAAATACCTAAAAAGGTTACATAAACGTTCTCTGCATAAAATAAATTTAGATTTGAAAAGTTAAAGCTATGAGAATTAAATGTTTTTGTAAATTTATGCCTATTAATCGAAAAAAGAATTTTTTTTTGAGACTAGACGATTTAACAATTGTTCGAAACCGTTAACGATTGTTCGAAACGTCGTAAAACTAAGTATATTTTTAAAAAACGATGTTTCAGCTGTCTTAGAATTCACTAGAAGCACTTAATTCTGCCAATATTATACTATTAGGTTTGAAAAATAATTTCATTTTCGTTTTTTCTCGTATTTTCTTACATCAGGACTTTTTTAACGTGATTATTAATTTAAAAATAATCCGGATCCTTCCATAATGAACTTCTGAACCATCCAAACCCTCTTCTTTCCAACCTTGCTTCCTCTTCTATTCCTGATAATTCTCCTAGGCATCTGAAAAGATGATGGCCTCGGGATCTTCTAATTTAGAAATATAATTGGAGTGCTCCCAATGGGTAGTTTCTCTTCATGTTGTACAAGTCATGTTACTTGTTTTATATTCGCATGTTTATTATTTAATACAGTAGTAAATTTCAATAATAAAAAAAAAGTTAAAAATTGATGGAGATGAAGAGAAAACGATATTAATTTGTCACTAATGCAGTTAAACTTCCAACAGTACCGTTAGTTTGCTCCATTATGCGCCGTCTCGAATCTTTCCTGGGTTGCCTTCAAATGTTCCCTTCATGTCAGAAATGGCGAAGTAACCGAAATATAAAATTTGGTTGTTACTGTTATATCCTCAAAACGCAGGGGGGCCCACAATCGCAAGTTACGCCATCACAATTTTTGAGCATTGAAAAGTTTCAAACATGGAGTCAAAGGTTTCTCGATAAATTCTGGCATGAAGGATTTCTTTCCAAACTTCAAATTTTACTTCCTCCCACCTATTATTTAATACTACTCTCATATTTAACAGACAGACATTTTGTAGTAAAAGTAGGATTACCTCAGGGTAGTGTCCTGGGACCAATATTGTTCAATATATATATGTCTGACCTATTGCAGCACAGTGACACCCTACTGGCTACTTTTGCTGACGATACCGCAATCCTCAGTTCAGATAAAAATCCTATTCGAGCATCCACCAATCTTCAAAACCACTTGAACGATATTGCTGATTGGGCCAAAAGGTGGAAAATTAAAATGAACGAAAAAAAAAGTGTGTACGTAGTTTTCACTCTTAATCATGCCCCTTTCCCCGAATTATATTTTAATGACATTGAAATTCCTGCATCCGAGGAAATTAAATATTTGGATTTTTACCTCGACAAAAGACTAACTTGGAGGACACACATTAGACAAAAATGTATGGAACAAACCTTAGCAAGTGTAATTGCATATGATTTAGGGTACTTTAATTTCTAATGTTTTAAGAAGAGAAGAGCAATAAAATATCTTGAGGAGGGGAGGGGAGAGAATCATGTTCCATTGACCTTACGGGGGAGGGGGATGGGCATCCCTATCAAAACTTACTATCAACTATCATGCCAAACCTCAGTGCGACAGTAGTAAATATTAAGGTAGCTTTCACAATAGAGATCTCCAAACTACGGCCGCAACCATCTCTAATTCGACCTGCTAAATCATCTTTACTTTACCGACAGCAGACCGACAGCAATTGTCATTGCTTATGACAGGTGTTGGTGAATAAATAAAGTTTTAAAAAAATCATATTTGATATTACGTTGTTTGAAAAAATATAAAATTTAGTAAATAACTCAAACACGAGTTTACAAAAACATTTATTACATGAATTGTTTCTATTAGAAACTTTATTTATCTTCTTATTTTTCTTTATTTATTAGGAAGCCTACGTTTATATTTTTTTCATATTTAAGGTAATAATACTTCAAATTATTTTTTTAATTTTTTTATTTTAATGAAATTTACAACTGTATTACATAGAAAATACAATAAGTAAATGTGACATTGGTAACATGACATGTACAACATGAAGAAAAACTACCCATATGTAGAACTCAAATCAAAGTTCTATATTAGAATTGATCCCGAGGCCATCTTCTTTTCAGACGCCTCGGAGGGTTATCAGGGATCGAGGAGAAAGCAAGGTTTGAAACGAGAGGATTCGGATGGTTCTGCAGTTTGTTATGGAAGGATAGGTATCTGGATTGGACCAGATCGGAAACATATGGAACATTTAGGTCTTTATGGATGATTTTATTTGTGACAAAGGAAGGAGCGTTGAGGATTTTACGAAGGATTTGGGATTGTAAGGGTTGGATATGAGAGGAATTGAATGGTTTAATGGAGCCCCATAGCTCAACTACGTAAGTCCATATAGGCCTTATTATAGTCATGTATATGAGTCATTTGTAATTAATTGAAAGTTTAGAGTTTTTGTCTAGTAAGTATTGAAGTAATCGGAAATGTCAAGTGGGGTGGGGTTTTAAATTATTTTAATTACATTCGTTGTCTCTAACGTTTCGGGACAATTTTCTCATCATCAGAGCCATCTTTATCTTCACTATTCTTTTTTTGATGTGGCAAAAATGTGTCAAAAATCAAATATTTGTCACATTTTTTAAAACAATATTTGGTGTTAAACATCTTTTCATATACATTAATTATCACGTTCATTATTAGGTGCCTCATCAAAAAAAGAAAGTGAAGATAAAGATTGCTCCGATGATGGGAAAATTGTTCAGAAACGTTAGAGATAACAAATGTAATTAAAAAAATTTGAAGAAAATTGGAAGTATTATTGCCTTAAATTTGAAAAAAATTAGAAAGTTTATTTTTTTTCTATTTACAAGCATTTTTTTCATGATAAGTCATAGTAGTGGAAATCTCAAATTGGCCCAAACGATAGTAGTCCAGACTGTGGCCGTCGAGGTTCAAATAAATGTAATTTTAATTTCCAAGGTTAAGGTTCGTTGTGTCCAAAAAGCTATTTTAGATAACTGTAGTGTTCTTCATTTTATTTTGGTTTGTGACATAAGAGATGTCAGTTGAGGCAAATGAAAAGAAAACAAACTTTAAAAATAATATTTTTACTAAAAATTACTTTCGCTTGCTTTAAAATATTTCTCTCAACGCCCAATAAGATTCGTTTGTTGTTGTCTAACGCCTAACGCAATAAGTTTTCTTATTTCTTGTTAAAAAAAAAACATTCGACTTTTCATTTTGGAATCTAATTTTTTTTTAAATCTATCAAACGCTCTGAAAAAAATATCTACGGTGTGTGCTTAAGACTACACGATAGAAATGAAAACATCAATAAGGCGGACTTAATAACATGAAATATAATAATAATAATAAATTTGTTTATTGAAAAACTTTACAAATGCCTTTGGCATATATTGTCCTGGTGCCAAAGAGGACTTTTAACTCCAGGAAATTCTCTTATAACCCAAAAGGAGAGGAAGGGGTGAACAAGAAAAAAAAAAAAAAAAAAAAAAAAACATTCGACTATAAACAGAGAGACACTGAATAAAATTTGTTCCTTAATGTTTGATAAGCAAAACGTGAGTGTATAATTTTGATTCTGAGCATAAACATTTTTTTTTCCTTCCGCACGAATAAAGAGCGGAGTGAGGAAGGAAATAAAGTTCCGTTAAAACTTTTATCAAATTCTATTCCATACTTTAGCTTAAAGATGCAGAAACGTATTGTTCTCTTTATTTCTATGATACAAAAAGGGCTTATTAAATTTGGCACAAATTTGAGGTTCCAAATAGAAATTTGGGAATAGTGTAAAAATATTGTGTTACCGATTTCACCAATTTTCACTTAACAGTTTTTTTTTTTTTTATTCAATTCTTCATCCGCACCTGTCATGGTAGTGACAATTAGCAGATTTGTTGTTAAGTAGAAGACGGCTCTTCCCTGGTCTGTTTAAATCCTAAAATCAGGACAGGAGATCTCTCATCCAGCTCTTTTTCAGTCGCCTCCTGATGAGAATTTCAAAATGAAAAAAAACTACAATCTTTTCAATCTAAAATTTTAAGACTAATAATTGCAGCTCCCTGGTATGTCAACAACAAGACTTTACATACCGACCTAAGACAACCAACCATTGGTAAGCACATATATACTCTTTACTCCCGATTTCATATGAAACTTAACAATTAAAATTAATGTAATGGTTAAAAATGTAATGACTGTGAAATGAGGAAGGCAGTAAATATATGAAAATAGAAGATTATATCAATTCTTAAACTTTTGGATTATTTTGTTAAGTATTCTTATTTCACAAAAAAAAAAAAAAAAAAAAATTCTTCATAGTTCTTGATGGTTTGAGATAATGAAATGTCAATTTATAACGTTTTACAATAAACGGACGATATACACTATTTCAGGCTATTGCCATCCTGTATGAGTCGATTTGTGTGTCCTCGTTATAATAAAATTTGATGTTAAACTTTTAAAAGAGTTGGAATTAGAACTATTAGATTAACGAACATTGCCAAAGGGGCTGTGATATCAAGTTCTAAAATATCAGACCACGAATTCTGGTGATCCCTTCCCTCAATGAAAATAATTCCCCAGTTTTACGTCAGATCTTCAAATAGTTTTCCAAGTCTATTTTCTAATCCTCTTAAACCGTCTTCATTAAGACTCTCAGTTTTTCGCGTTGTTAAATGAAGCATCAGATCTTGAGTTTAAAATTTTAGGATGTGACATTATAAATCTCAGATCTGAGATAGATAAGACAATAGTAATTTATGGATGTTTTTATAATATCTTTTATTTGTAATAATAATAGAAAAAAGTTAGTGATGTGTTTCAAACAATTTTTATTTACCTCCCCATTTTTTGTCGATTTTTTTTTATATTTATAAACCTTAATAATATTATTTCTCTATATTATATAAACAAAGATTTTGGTGAGTCCCATGTTTTATTTTCCAATTTCAACAAATTAAAATGCGGGAATTCTCTGTATTATATATATATATATAATATATATATATTTTTTTCGAATTTTGTGGTTTCACAAAACATGTCGTCATAAACAAAATTCAAACTGCACAGACCAAAATTTCGACCATCGAAAATGCACCCTGGTGCTATTTCAGATCACACTATCCAAAACTACATGAACATTCCAATAGTAAAACCTACTACCTTCACTACCTTGGTCTGACATTTGACCGAAACAGGATGTGGAGCCCATACATAACAAAGAAGAGAAAAACGCTAAATCAAAGACTCAAAATTCACTTCTTTCGAAACATTTAAAACTAAAACTTAGATAGAAATTGAAACAAAGTTTAAATTTAGTTAGTATATTTCATTTAATTTCCTTGAAAACATGTGATTTCCGTTAAGTAATATTAGTTTTCACAAAATATTTTTTATAATTTTTTGACACTATTCATTACTTTCCGAGACTTTACATATTTCTTTGTTTTGTTTTTTCTAAAATTCTACACTTTCCAAAGAAATATTACGCGTATATTATCTGACTAGTATTTCCGGAAATTCATTTACGACCTTAATAAACATTTTCCCTTTTTCCTCGTTGAGCTTAAGTAAAATAGTTTTTTTTTCCACTATTAGTCTTTGTATGACCGCCAGCCACAAACATTTCCTTCCTCAAAAAAGTATCTATTGACTGATATATTATTTTCCATATAAGGCGCAACGGCCGCAAAACATTACAGTCGTGCGGGTTACCGGACACTGCGCCTTAATTCCATCATTTAAATGATGATGAAATAGACCGTTTTTTATGAAATGGACAGTTTGCCTCATCAATATTTTTGTAGGCCACATTTTTTATCGATTTTTTGATCAAATTATCTTACGATTAAATTGGAAAGAAAATGAGTATTTACGAGTTTTTAGTACCAAATTAAATAGACAAAGTTTGCCGACCTCCAGATTAATAAAAAAAAACACCCCAATTCCGAAAATATTCGCAAATAAAATATTTGCAGGTTACGATGATATGAGGCTATTTTCGAGGTTTCAGCCGGATTTAATAATTTCATAAAGAGAGGTCTGTACCACGGACTATAATTTTAAGTTATTTAACTCTAGAACAACACACTTAAATACGTCAACTCATTCTGATATTCTGGGGTATGGTACAACCCAAAGTTTAAATTATCATAAAATTTAATTGTCATACTCTGGAAAACTCAAATATTTTCAGAAATAACCTAAATAATCCGGAAAACAAAATAATAAATAAGTTTAATGTAACCTCAGGGAATATATTTCATATGGTAACATAAAGTAAAAAGTTAATAATTACATCGCTAAAATATCCAAAAAGGTTTGAAAAATAATTTCATCTTCGTTTTCATTCTTCACGTATTATCTCACACCAGGACTTTATTAATGTGATTATTCAGTTAAAAATAATCCAGATACCTATCCATCCATAATAAACTTTTGAACCATCCGAACCCTCTTATTTCCAACCTTGCTTCCTCTGCTATCCCTGATAACCCTCAGAGGCATCTGAAAAGAAGATGTCCTCGGGACCTTCTAATATAGAAATATAATTGGAGTGTTACCAATGGGTGGTTTCTCTTCATGTTGTATATGTCATGTTACTGGTTTCATATTTACTTGTTTTATTTATCATTTAATACAGTTGTAACTTTCAACAATAAGAAAAAAATATATTGTGGGATGTCTTACACTCTAATGTGTCATTCTAAGGTTAGTAAAAAGTTATTAAATTATTTAATAAAAAATTGGATATGGATAGATTTAATATTCAAAACTTATCATTGTTGGAATCATAGATTTATCATGCATTAAAGCAATTTATTCAGCTCCGCATATAGAGAGAGAACAAACGAAAGAGACTCTAAGAACCGCCCAAGGACCGTACAGTTATAGCGAGGCCTGCTCTCTATCAGGCAACGTGGCCTGTGTTGGTTACGTCAGCTCTACACTCCACTTTATATATCCTTCTTATATTCGCTATGCTTATTGTGCCGCCATCGTCCTCTTGTCTTTTGTTTATCCTCTTTGTCATTGTTTACTTCATCCTCTGTCCTGGCTAAAATGGGATAAGGAAATCTGGAAAGTTGCTGTAAGCAAATCGGTCTCCTGGAAGGGAGGAAAATGAGAAACTGCCTTTAAAGGAAATTCGTAGATGGGTGAAAAAACACTTTATTAGTGAATGGCAAGATAGGTATGACTGGGAGTCAAGTTCCAAAAGTAAAGATCATTCCAATATCCAACCTAACATCTCTCTACGCCCGCAATTCTCCAACACTTGCGCTAAGTTAAACAGAAAAAAAAATCTTACTTACAAGATTAACAATTAACCATGGTCGTACAAATAGCGGCTTGACATTAATTACTCTCCGAGACGTCTGAATAGAAAATGGCTCTCCTTTTTAAATACATTTTTAGAGTGTTACCAGTGGGTAGTTTCTTGACAAGTGGTTTCATGTTATTATATTCTAGTATTCACATTTACTAAATGTATTTTTATTTGTAATACAGTTGTAAACATCATAAATAAAAATCTCCATCCGCACCTATCATGGTAGTGACAATTAGTAGATTTGTTGTTAAGTAGAAAATGGCATGATAGGCATGACGAAGAATGGTGCCCAGCGGCACCTCTTCCCTGGTCTATTTACATCCTAAAATCAGGAAAGGAGATCTCTCATCCAGCTCCTTTTCAGTCGCCTCCTGATGAGCATTTCAGCCGAGGCCATGACGTTGATAAGTCCATTGCGATGTCCGTGTAGTTTAGAATGAAATCGGGAGTAGAGAGTACGTATGTGCTAGTCAATGGTTGGTTATTTTAGATCAGTATGTAAAGTATTGTTGTTAACATACCAAGGAGCTGCAGTTATTAGTCTTAAAATTTTAGATTGAAAGGATTGTAGTTTTTGTAAGTGAATCTTTTTTGCTGAACCGTAAATCTGTGAGGAATATGTCCAATTGGGTTTGAGCAGGTAAGTGTATGTATTTAGTTTTTGTCTAATTTTCAATTTTGATTTAGAAAATAGTGAGTAGTATTTTCAGTCACATCTTTCTTTTTCATTTTGACGTGTGGGCTAATCAAAGAAAATAATAAGACATTAATTAAAATTGAAAAATGATCAATATTCGACATGCAACTTCATCGAGGACCCATTGCACATTATTCTAAAATGCAGCAAATCTGACAAATACTGGATTAAATATCCCTTCATCCAAAACCACAGGACTTTCCTCCAAGGGCTGGCTGATCTAGTTAGGGATACCGTTAAGTCATTGTGCAAATTCATTGAAGAATCTCAAATATATTTTTAAAAATAAATAAATAAATAATAATAATGTAAATTCATATCTCCATTCTATTATAATATAACAATAGGGACAGTACAGGACTTCAGTCTTGGGCCGACGAAAGAAAAAAAAAATTAAGGATCTTTACGTTCTCTAAATCACTTCTCCTATTTTTTAAAATTCTCTTTATTGAATTTTATTACATTTTGTTGTACATAAGCGGAGAGCCTATAGGGGCTCATCCAACCTCACTGCGCTACGGACCATGGTATTGAGGTAGGTCACCTACGATTGAATACTTTGTTGCCAATCTGGCAGTGTTCTTCCCATCGGCTTACTCTGGTTCAAGTACAGTGAAAAATAGATCTAGATCTATAAATTACGTCTGTTCACAATTTATAGGAGCTGTTGGGCGATCGGTGGCTAGATGTATGTCTCAGCAATTTGTAATATCTGGTGGTATCTTACCTTGGGGTTATATAAGTCTATTATTTTAAGTGTCAGATATCTCAATGCTCGAGTTGGTGACTTATAAGGTTTTTCTTTTTTAACTTTTTAATTGATAATACTGTACAAGTATCACTCCACTCTGACCTACCACTATGGCACATGATCTCATAATCACACCATAAATCCCGAGAATGATCGACTGTCTCCTAAAGTAGATGGAAGTGGTCAAATCTTCTAGTAAGGCCCCGACCACAACTAAAAAGGACTCGTTGGGGCATTGTTTACTCTTTTTGAGAGAGCGGGAGTCGAAAGCAGCGATGTAATTAAAGCTAATTAACGTCCAGTTTTTAAATGTAAACGACGAGCAGGGTACGTAAATCCCCGAAGTCGTAAATCGAGTTCTAAATAAGGAAGGGGTTAATGAATGGCAAAAAGGCGCTTGTAGAGTACATAGAGAAAGGGAAAGTATTTGACTTGAGGAATTGTTGGGGGTACTTAAGAGATAAACATACTAAAAGTCCCCGAGTTTACACCTTCTGCTTCACGATAGGGGAGGGGCGCCGTAAAGGTCACTTTTTCCCAATTTCCTGAAGTATCTTGAAAACGAAGCGTTGCACACGAAATATTGCACTGTATAAAAAATTAAAGTTAATACAATTTCCTTCAAGAAAGTTTATATTAACTTCTTTCGTATGTTTTATGAGTCTAAAATTACGGTAGTTTTAAATATTCTACTAAATTTTGTCAATGCAAATAAAAGCTATTTTATTTTTATTTTTGAGCATGGATGTCCACCATTTATACAGGAAGGGTGTATAGTATGTGTAATTGAAATATATGGGAACGACATGTTTGCTGTAGTTGATTTTGTTTTAGGATACTTCACACAAGAAACTCTTTTAGACATCTTTCCGTGCATGTTATAACGAAAGAATATTTGATTTTAATTGGAAAACATATTTATTTATGGAAAAAGTAACATTAGAAAAAATTGATCTATCTTTTAAGAGAGACATTAGTAGGTTATTGTAAAAAGAAACATATTAAAACGTTTGGAGAAAATAACTTTGTTCATATTGTATCACTTCCATATGATTAAAATATTACACATAAAAATCCACAAAAGATATGTTTAAAGTGAAAAAATAGAAAGTGATGTGTTCTTGGAAATGCGAACAGGGAATTCAAATCTTATTCGTCCCTCTCATTCATTACATTAGAAACTGCGTTCATACATTTTCGATCTTGACAATTCTGGCATTACTCCTGTTTAACTATATGAGAAAATATGGAAACAAATGATCTTCACGACGCCTCTCCCCATGAAGCAGAAGAAGTAGAGTGGGGACTTTTAGTATTATTACATCCTAATTAGCCCCAACAAATTTTCGAAGTCAAATAATTTTGCATCCTCTATGTACTCTACAAGCACCTTTTTGCCATTCATTGACTGGCCTAGAGGCTATACTTTGAACACGTTGTCAATCTTCAGATATTTTCGGAATCCCGTTTATAGTGTGATCTTGGTCCATTCTTCAAATTGTAATGATACTTGTATAGTGGTACCTTTTAATTTACATTAAAATAAAGTGTAGATAATATTGCATACATTATATAGTAATTATGTAATGGCAGCGAATTGGCCGAGCTGGCTAACACGTGTGCCAGATACGATTTGCCGGGCAACCTGGTAAATCGAAGTTAACGAGTTTCAATCCCGGTGAGGGGAGGTAGAAGGGGGAGATGCAATTTAACTCTAGTCCCACTCTCTAATCTGGCTTGAGATAATTCCGTATACCCCAAAAAGAGAAGATAGGGACAGAAACAAAATTATGTATTATCTTCTTACAATATTTTTGTTGAATACTTTATAAAAGTCTTTGAATAGCTCTTAATGGCAAATATAATGATCTCTGGGACCCTTCGTTTCTCTCCACCACGCATCGATCACCTTCGATAAAGCGCAACAGCCCGTGGTACAGACTTCGTAAATACTTTCATCTTATCATAACCTACAAATACTTTCTTCACGAAAATTTTCAAAATAGCTGCGTTTTCAATCTGAAGATCGACAAACTTGTGTCTATTTAATTAGGTCCCAAAAACTCATAAATACCCATTTGAGGTTGAGGAAAAAGGAGAGACCTACACACATACATTGTCAAAACAACGAAGATATATAGGTCAAATGGCAGAATATTTTTGTAGGCCACCTGTTTATCGATTTTGTGATCAAATCATCTTACGGTTCAAGTAGAAATCAAATGAGTATTTACAATTTTTTACTACCTAATTAAATAGACAAAGTTTGCTCCCTTCCAGATTGCCAACCTCCAGATTAAAAACGCTCCAATTTAAAATTGTTTTGTAAATAAAATATTAAAATACTAAAAAATACTAAAAAATAAGTTTTAGGCGGATGTTAATAATTTTACAAAAATAGACCTTTATCACGGACCACAAAGTATATTATTTTAGGGAGAAACGCTTCTAATAAAAGATCACATGGACACAATGCTTTGCAATAACGCAGGTTCATGGTTACAAGTTTTAAAGGAGAAACTGACGAGTTCAAATAAGAAAACCTATCTTGTCAAAATACAATGATTCACTGTTTGAAAATTACCTGACAGATCCTCAGGTATAAGTTCATTAATTACCTCTCCTACGCTACTCCTGTCAAAGAGATGCGAAGTCCCGAAAATAGATCCAGAAATGTTTTGTTTGAAACTTGACGCCATTCTTAGTCTGCCAGAGCAGAATCCTAAATAATTTAAAAATAAATCTACTTTTATTTACGAATGCATCAGAATGCTTACTTACTGAAGTAATCGAACAGTGAAGTATTTTCCAGCGAGAACTCTCACATTAAAAATAGTTATTCTATTCCCTAATGTAATCGACATATAGTAAGCGGTATACATCAGGATCATTCTAATATTATTTGACCATTTAGGATTTCTGAATCCAGCAATTCGAGTTAAAAAAAATATCAAATTTTTGAAGAAATTGATCTCAAATGTTAGTGTAGATGCCCTCACAACAAAGTGTAGATAACAAACTTTCCTGTTCAACAGTTTAGAAGTGAGACAGAGATATCCCTCAACTTTTACTAGTCCATTATTTTACTCACTCATGATCTATTCGTTTGGTCCAGAAGAGTTTTGGTATGTAGTTCTCTCATTTACTAAGGGTGTAGAATTATATTAATGAAGGTATAGAAGTTATACGTTGATAATTTCTTTTTATTTCTCACAAAATATCAAAACGATAGGGGACTTTTAGTAAAAATTACGGTTCATCTTGAAAACGGTATGACTTTAAACTGCAGAACTTTGTATAGTCCTAAATAAACTAATATGGAAATTTATCCATCTTGATACTTCGAATTTTAAAACTATCTGAGATTTAAAACCCTTTTTTTTTATCCTTCCCTTCCTGGTCATCTCCAGTATACGGTTTTTTCCCAGGCCAAAGGAGAGATGAGGAGATAATTGCCAGAGTTAAATGCCTCCCTCCCCTCTACCGATATCGGGACGCAAAATTTCAATATTTTATCATGTTTCTGTTTATCAGGTTGTCGCGCAACGCGTATTAGCCCATTCGAACACACTAGTCTCCTTGAATTAAAAACCTTCCAATTTTTGAAATTAAAACTTCTTTAGGCGCAGTTTGGACTTTTTGTTATGTAGAATGAATTATATTGAGCCGTTAGATTTCCGATGTGTAACGCTCGGGTAAAGTCGACTAATTGAAGTGTTTTTGCAAATGGATTAAAATATCCCACTTGCAAAAATCGGACCTGCATATTGTTAGCAAGGGAAATCTTCATTGTTTCATACTCTTTGTGATGAGCTACTATTCAAAATTGTATCTAAAAGCAACACCGTGTTATAAAGGGAAAAAGAAAAAATAGTATCGAAAACTAAATGATAACGAGTTTTATTGAAGATAGGGGTTAAAATATCTCAGAAACTAAAAATCGGACCTCCATGCTGTAAGTGAGGGAATAGTTCAACATTTCATCCTCTTTGTAATGAGCTATTATTTACAATTTGTATTTCATATCGTTAATCTCTCATTGTTGATGTTTTACTTCTACCGTGTGGTCTAAAACATACACCTTATTGGGAATTGGGATTCTTTAGTTCTCCATGAAATTCCTTTTCGTTTGATAATGCATTCATCAAAATCTATCGCTCATGAAAAATTTAAATTTTTTTACCAGATTTATATTGCTGCATTAAAGCTTTGTAGATTTTTAGTTAAGTAAGGTGATAACTTAAATTTGCATGATGCGCATACAGCATCAGATTTTTAAAACTATTTTATGTAAAACATTTTTACATTTATAGCTGTACCAAAAACAACTAGTTGGCCCATGTGAATATTTTTTATTGATTGCAATGCATTGAAAAATGCATAGTAAACAAATGGAATTTTTTGTTCTCGAACGATTACAATAGTTCATAATTGAAAATAAAAACAGATTCAAGTAGGCTATATTTTTGCTAGTGATATTCAAATTTCGGTGTTTTTTTTTTAATGTAATTTAGAATTTCAAATTATTGTGGATTTGAACCCTAAAGTTTTTCTCCATATTTCCAGACAAATTTCTGTTGTTTATTACCATTTTTCTAACTTAAGTGTGGATCTGAAAGGTGATACAAACATTTTAACAGTCAACATTCTTATTTAAAAAAAAGTAAGATGTATACTTATTCTCAATTTGGATTTTAGCAACAGATAAGACCGGATTCAAACCCAAACAAGATTATTCTTTGTCACAGAAAGTAACAATTGGAAAGGCACCACTTAGAACGCAATGAAAGAGGCTTTTGATCGGAAGCCAAGCTATACTTTGTCGTTTCCTCTGACATTTGAAATCCCTAACTGTTTGAAATATGCGGGTTGAGATTCGCGTGATATATTATTAGCAACATATGAATTTATCACTGTTAGATCCAATCCACTTCTGAAAATAAAACATTTATCACTTGTTTTGTGAGTTTTTGGGAATCGTTAAGAAGGAAAATTTGTTGAGTTCTCGTGTTCCCCAAGAATTCAGAAATTTATAAGCTACTAGTGGTGAGGTGTTTGAAAGCAATCTGTTTATTTAAAACAGTTTCTTTCATTAAACAGACGAATTTTACTGTTCAAATCGAAAATAAATAGATAATAAGGAAGATATATCCAAGTACAGGTTAGTTAGTGAAGATAGTGATAACAAGAAATCGAAAAACAGAGAAATATTGAATGAACTTGTTTCATTTTAAACAGTTTCTTTTTGCTACAAATACAAAAACAGATTCACAGATATTTATCTGTACTTAATAACGCTCTGCAAATCCCTTGAACTCCAACCAGTCGGCACAGTGCATATTAATATTTTGAGGATTCGTTCGTCAATGAAACCAACAATTTTACACGCACAGTTTAATCGCCACACAGCTATATAACTAATTATTTTATTTTCCTTCCTACCCTACATTTAAGACAATACAGGAGTTAGGAGCAGTGACTTGATTCACAATCCTGTATAACAAATCACTGTTGCAAGTTTATGTTTTTACATTCTGATAAATTTCTGAACATGCAGCCTGCTTGATTAATTTTTCTTTCTAATTTCTACTTCCTCCATCTTCGTCACCTGTCCTGGTTTTTGCGGCCATCATCCAGCTCCAGACTCCCAGAACATCCCTTGAATCTCTCGCTACGCCATCTGACCATCTTACCTAATCCTGTCACAAGGAAATATCAGAAGGCACGGGCAGATCTACGGGGGGCTTTCGGGCTGAAGCCCCCCCCCCAAATGGTAAAATATAACCTTGCTTTCTCGAAAAAAATGTTTAATAAATACCTCTTAAAGTATTATTATTAGTGCAAGTACATTTAAAATGACTTAAGGAATCACTTAAACACCATTTCATATAGGTAGTTAGTTTCTTTCTGTTTTTCCAAAGTAATTATCGTTATTTTTATGAAAAAAAAGGTTTCAGGCTGAAGCCCCCCCAAAATTAAATCCTGGATCCGCTAGTGTCAGAAGGAGACTAAAATGGAGCTGGATGAGAGATCTCACCTTAATCAAGGAAGCAAACAATGACCAGGAATGGGTGCTGCTGGGAATTTATTATTCTTCCTCATGCCTATAATGCAGATTATATATATATATATAACAACAAATCTGCTGATTCTCAATACCATGAAAGGTGCGTATTGATATTTGAAAAGAAAAGAAATCCTCTAAATTATTGTATTTCAGGATATAAGGCGTGAGTTAATTAATATTGCAACCGAAAAAAAACAACGAACTTGGCCATTTTTCTAGTCATTGTAAATCTTAAATTTCTCTACATATTCAAACGTTTTTCTGAATCCGTTCAAACGTTTCTAAATACGATCTAAATTATCACAGTTCTGTAGCTAACCATATATTTATTTTGTTTTATCTGTATTAATTTAGAGTCCCACTTTATTACCAGCTTTCATCAACGTTTTCCTATTTAAATTTATGGTTTACAACAACAGTTATTCGTACAACAACAACAAATCATTGGTATACCCATAAAAAAGAAAATTTTCCAGTCATATTGAAACCACTTTTCTGTATAATTAAAGAGAGAATACACTTTATATCCGATCTATAAAGTTGTATATTGAGTTTTTGTTTCGTATCTCCGTTCTATCATTCGTTCGGATTGTATTATGTTTCATTATGAAATCATTCATTGCTGGAGTTCATGTACCCTTGGCCGGATTAAAGTTCAAGGACCCTAGGCCGGATTAAAGAAACTTATTTAGTCGGCACAGGTAGAAGCTACCTCGATGGCTTCTGCAAACTGAGACCGCTAAAAAAAATATGGCGGAGCTGCCAAGAGTCAGTCGATCCAGTATAAATAGCTAGCGCACTTCCACAAGCTTGTCTATTCTGTCTCAAAGACTTCCAGTTCTTTAATAAGAAACATGATGTATATATATACAATTATATAATTATATCATCATAGTAGTTAGTGAAGACACCGAGCATATAGATAGATAGATAGAAAAAAAAACTTTATTCTGGGACTAAGTCCCTTCAGAATAACAATAATGTACAAAATAATAGAATATTACTGGCCTGAACGTTGAAACAATAAATAAAATTGATAAAATAAAATAAAAAGTAAAGAAAACCTTAGGTGCACAAGCTATATACAATACAGATAAATCTATGTACACAGCATTTAAAATTATGAACAAAACAATTAAAACTATGAACGAATCACTTGAACTATGAACAAAATTATATTTAAGGGTTGAACAACATAAAAATACACTTTGAGAAATGAAGAACGAAAAAGAGATACAATGAGTTCATTTCATAAAAAAAAAAAAAAAAACTTTACTTGAATATATATATAAAAATAAACAGTTACTTATAATTGAATAAACAAAAAATAAAAAAAAATGTATGTATTGAAATTCCTACGTCGATAGTAGGAAATGCATGTACTATCTCTTACCAAGTGTTATGATTATATGATTGCTACACAATACATATATAATATTAATAGTTAGCTGGTATCTGACTGTTTTTGGAACAGGAATTGGAATAGGAGGTTTTTGAATGTGTACAGGGAAGGGGCATGTCGAATTTTGATCGGGAGAGAATTCCAAAAGTTGACAGCGGGCTATAAAGGAATTTTGGAATGAGGCAGATCTATGAGAAGGGATGTATAGGTCAGAGGGTCGGGATCTTGTAGTGAGTGAATGGATTGACGTCTTAAATTGGAGAAGGTTGTAGGCATAAGAAGGACGATGATCGGTAATGATTTGATAAAGGAAAGTGCCAAGGAAATATTGTCTTCTTAAGAAGGGGAAGAGCCACCCTAACTCAGTGTAGTGGTGGGAAACACGGGAGCGTCTCGGGGTTCCAATTACAAATCTTACGAAGCAATACAAATATATGCATTAAATTTGTATAAATTACTCTCCCCCTTCCCATATATTCTTTAGGCTACATGGAGATTTTCCAGAGCCGCGGAAGAGAGCGGAGAAATTATGCTGAGTAAAAGTCTTACCAGAAACAAGGATTTGAACTCAATTTTTTTTAAATTGAAATTTACAACTGTAAACATATATACAACCAGTAAATCTGCTATAGGAATATATTACATGAAGGTACTGTGAAGAAGCTACCCATTGGTAGCACTTCAAAGATAAATTAATTTAGGAGCTCTCTTGGCCATCTTCTTTTCAGACGCCTAGGAGGGTTGTCAGGAATTGTGTTGGATGAAAGGTTACGAACTAGAGGATTGGAGTGACCAAAGAGTTTGGAATTAAAAAAGGTATATCTAGTTTGGGCCAAGTCTTCCACAAGAGGTCTTTATGGATAATTTTATTTGTTACATAATAAGGGGCATTTAGAATTTTACGAAGGATTTCGGATTCTAAGGATTGGATAAGGGAAGAATTTGATGTTTTTGTAGAACCCCAAAGCTCAATACCGTATGTCCAAATGGGCCTGATGATGGTGGTGTAAATGAGTTTTTTTTTATAGAATATTTGAAGTTTAGAGCGTTTGTCAAGTGAGTGTTGTAGTATTCGGGATCTGTAGGCAGTTTCTTGTCTTTTAAGTCTAGTATAAGGATTCCAGGTAAGGCTTTTGTCAAGAAGGAGTCCTAGGTAACGGATCTGTTCGAAAGAGATCAGTGGATTATTGTTAAACGATACGGTGGGACAGGATGTTGTAGGAAACTCGTAATTATTTTTCAAGGAATGGGAAGGTTAGGGGTGGTGGTCATAAATAGACTAAACATTATAAAAACTAATTTATTTTACCACTAATTATTTACTAATTAGTTTTGCCACTATTTAGTCTATTTATGACCGCCACCACGGACCATCTCCTTCCTTAATAATACAACGGTCAACTATTAAGTATTCAGTAATTATTTTTCCATCTCTAAGTTCGGTTATGAGGTTGCCGGGCATGCTTGGTGTTGTACACTCACAATAAAATGTTATTCTTAAATACTACTCTTCTTCAAAAAGGGATAAGTGAATGTAGAATAAGAAAAATTGTAGAATGTGTATATACTAGATTGTTACAAAACTCCTTGTTCATAAGTATAGCTTTATTTTATTTTACATATTTTAATAAATATTGAATAATACTCTTCAAAGTCCATGGTTTTCAACTACTTTAACCCATTTGTCTGCTATTAACTGGATTTGATACGATACCACTCCTTAGGTTTGAGGAAAAAAACTCTCGTAATCATCAAAGATCTGGTCTTTTTAAAAATGAGCCATTGATGGAAACAAACTATAATATAATGGCACAATATCTGAACTAAACGCAGGCTGAGACAACGCAGATGAGACGTTTACTGCTTGCACATTCGATAATGTTTCCTCCATCAAAATTGTTTTGCTATTACACTGTGAATATGGAAGGAAAAATCATTCATTATCGGCATATTTTGTTGTATTATTTTAAAAAAGAAAAGCGTGCTGCGAAAGCTCATAGAAACATTTGCAGTGTTCATGGGAATGATGCCTTAACCAAATGCACCTGGCAAAATTAGTTTGCCGTGAATTTGAAAGCATTTCATTAGCGTGAACATGAAATTGAAATGAGCAATGTTAAGGCCATTGTTGATCAAAATCCCACCCAATCATTGCGAGATATGGGGGTGTCGCACACAAGCTTAGAAAACCATTTGCACAAGCTCGGCTATGTTTCCAGGCTTAATATTTGGGTCCCTCACATGATTTTTTCGAAAATCACCAAAAATATTATAACTTCAATATGACTTTAACTATTTACAAGAAATTTATCAAGTATTTAAGGCAACATAAACTACACAAAATGACATCAACAGGACATTCGTAAACAAACTACAAATAGAGATACGAAATTAAAACCTACAAGGAGTTTTTGTTAATTTATTTCTTATGTTATTAGACATCAAATGACAAAACCATTCTTACGGATTTGAGAAATAATGCAGCTTTCCAACGGATATAGTAACATCGAATATAGAACATCGTAAAGAGTTATGAATGATCGGGTGGGTGTTGTGTTCCACCAAGACAACGCTAGGCCCCACACCTCATTGGTCACTCGCTATAAGTTATTAAGCCTTGGATTGGAGCTTTTGCCCCCCCCCCTATTTACCAGACCTAGCTACCTCCAAGTGACTACCACTTATTCCAGTCTCTGCAGAACTTTATGAATGAATAGAAATTCCAAATGGAAGAGGAGATCAAAAACCACTTGGATCAGTTTTTTAACAATAAACTCCAGACATTCTATGAACATGGCATTATGCAGTTAGTGGAAAGATGAAAAAAAGTCATATTAAATTATGGTCAATATATTATGTTAAAATAAATGTTATGTCTATAATACATTGAGTTTTATTTCATCCTGAAAAACCGAAAGGACTTATTTGCCAACCCAATACAAAACCCTTCATGGGTTGTATTGGTACAGGTTTTTTTAATTTTTATTATTTGCAAGTTTAATTGGATATCCATAATAAAACATGATTAAATTAACCATTACAAATAACAGTACATTACTAACAATAATGTAAAGAGAAAAAAAAAGAAGGAAGATTCCTTATCATCGTTGGCAGGAAACAGTCCAGTATCTAATTTGAGCTCCTTTTTCTCCTTTACAAATGGCTTCCTCACATTTTGTGTTGGCATCTGCCACCTACGCTAATCTTTTGAAAGATAAAAAAAAAGTGTTTTATGTTTTGAAATATATTTTGTTAAATGTTTGTTTTATAACGTGTATATTTAGTATTTACCTCACTTTCCATAACCTTGCCAAGGAATTAGGCTTATATATACATATATTACCACAATACTGTAGTCCATGGTACAGACCACTTTTTATCAAATTATTAACATTCGTCTGAAACTTCGTAAATAGCTTCATCTCATCATGACCTGCAACTATTTTATTTTTGAAAAATCTTGCAATTGGGGCGTTTTCAATGTGGAGGTAGGCAAACTTTGTTTAATTAATTAGAAACTAAAAATTCTTAAATACCCTTAATTCTTAATTTGATTTACAATTGTATCGTAAGATAATTTGATCACAAAATCGATAAAAAAAAAAAGGTGGCCCACAAAATATTGGGGCGTTTGTCTTATATAACCTCGTAATTTTGACAATTTGGGGTTATAGGTCACGCTAAACAGCGCAATGTTTTTAAGGCCACCTTTTTTTTTTTTCAATTTTTTGTTTCAGTCTTATTGTGACCACCAGATATTTTATTTTCCATATAAGGCGCAACGGCCGCAGAACACTACGGTCGTGCGGGTTTCCGGACACTGTGCCTTAATTCCATCATTTAAATAACATTTTTTTTATGAAATAGATAGTTTGCCACGTCAATATTTTTGTAGGCCACATTTTTTCTCGATTTTATGATCAAATTATCTCCCAATTCAAGTGAAAATCAAATGTGGATCAACAAGTTTTTAGTTACTAATTAATTAAACAAAGTTTGTCAATCTCCAGATTGAAGGTCCGAGTATTTTCGTAAATAAAATATTAGTAGGTTACGATGAGAAGAAGCTATTTACGAAGTTTCAGCAGGATGTTAACAATTTGATAAAAAGTAGACTAGAACATTTACTTGAAATTGAAACGTTTTGATCATTTTAACAACCTTTTTCCTAATGCTAATATAAATTAAATAAATCATGAAAAAAGTCAGACCTTGACAGAATTTAAGGTTTTTTTTTTTATTTCTGTATTGAAAAAAATTAGTTTTGAAATTCAAGATATGTACAATCCGAACATTGATAAAAAAAAAATGTTTGCTACCCGGCTCCATGATTTTATACAGATAATCACATTTTTTTATGATGATAAGAATTTTTATGGGGGCACACATTTTTAGGATTATTAATTTTTGGAGGTATTGGGTTTTATTTGGGGAGGATTGAAATGGCAGACAAATTCTGTTTCATTGGCCGTGGGGCCGTTAGTCCCTGGGGAAGGGAGACTCTACTAAGTGGGTACTCTAAATTAAATAATTGGTTAAGGGGAAACACCGAGCGGTTGAGCATGATCCTTGCCTGATCTCCTCTATGCATAGCCTTGAAACAGTACTTTTCCTAAAATATTTGTAGGTTACGATGAGATGAAGCTATTTACGAAGTTTCAGGGGATTTTTTATAATTAGATAAAAAGGGGTCTGTACCACGAACTGTATATATGTATTTATTGTCAGGCATATATTTTTGAAAAAAAATATAGAAATGGTATTGAAGTTATAATTAGGTGCCTAAATAAAAAAATGTATTTGGAAAGAATTCTTTTTATTTATTTTTTCCTTTCATTCCGTGTATGAGAACTTTTGGTGGCCACTGTATATATTATACAGTTTACATTAATTATACATTTATTTTATTATATGTAATAAAAAAATTGGTGATTTATTTATAACAGAAAAATAAGCTAATAGCTATGTTCTCCATGCTTGTATCACTCACATGTATAACACAGGGCGTTTTGTATCTAAGAGATCATAGAGTGAGTAATGGTATTAAAAATTAAATAAAAGTTAATATATATTTTTTTAAATTTTAGCTAAACCTTTTTTTAAAATATGAAAAGCAGGTCAGTGAAACCGATTCCTGTTGTTGCTGAATCTGTTTCGACGGATCATATTTTTAGACGAACCGTCATATTTTGTTTTGGCATTAGATTTATTTGTATTAGTCAACGAACAAATTCTTTCAACCAATAAGCTTTAAGAATGCCAATACAATGAAGAGTGTTTGCCAAACAGCTAGAGACATGACAAACCGGCCAGCTTACGAAAATATCAATACTACTGAACAAAAATTACAACTTGTTTTTTATTTATGGTACCTAATCGTAAAAATTATTGAATCTATTTGGATGCGTTTTTTTTTAATGATCTATGTAGTCTTGGTATGATTTGAAGCTATTTAAATCATTGAAATTAAGGAAGACTTTATGTCTATTATTTCATATTATATCCTTTTTCCTTTTCATTCATTCTCTCCTGTACATCTGTAGAAGTATATTCACATTTGCATTTATTATATTTTACACTACAACAATTGTTAACATCTATATACTTCAGTTTAGGATCTTTTCCTTAGCTTACTTTGTTCATATTTTAATGTACTTACTGTTTATAATTTCAATAAGCTTATTCAGATTGTTTATAAATTTTGTCTAAATATTATGTAACTGCCACAATTCCCTATCTTTTGTATCTTGTCCGTTCTAGCCCTGAAGAAGACCTGCAAAGTCTGGTCGAAACATCGGCTTTTAATAAAAATAGTTTTATCACTATTTAGCCTGTTTATGACCGCCACCCCGGACCATCTCCTTCCTTGATGATAAAAATATTATTAACGTTGTAAGAGGGTTTTCAAAGTAAACTTAATCATCCTAGGCAATGCTAATCAGAGATGGGCAAATGAGATGAGTTCCGAGTACTAAGTATTTTACTCAAATTTAATCACAATTGGGAATTCAATCACTACTTCAGTTAATCGTTTTGCATCAACTGAAGTTGTAATTAAATTCTTTGGTACTCGATAAAGGTCAGTATTTGAGTAAAATACTAAGTACTCAGTACTCAGAGCGGCATATCTCTGCATCTTAGTGTCCTGTTTTGGCCGTGGATTCAGGATATTAAAATAATTTCACTTAAGCATTTTGGAGTTGATCAAACGTTTTTTAAAAAACATCATAAAACAAATGAATAATTTTTAAAATCTAAATTTTAAATAGTTTCCCACTCCGCTGGTATTCCTCAAGGTTTCCTTTAACAATACTCCTCTTATCCCTGTTGGACAAATCCGCTACCTAGGACTCCAACTGGACCACTAGTGGATCCAGGATTTAATTTTGCGGAGAGCTTTAGCATGAAAGATTTTTTTTTTTCATATACATATAACGATAATTAATTTGAAAAACTTTCGCATATTTACTAGTTGTATTTGTAAATTTAATGTAAAATTTGTAATACAGTTGTAAATTTCATTAAATAACAAACAACAAAAAATTGAAAAAAAAAGGAAAGAAATTAACTACCTATATGAAATAGTGTTTAAGTGGTTCTTGAAGTCTGATTAAACATTATTACACGAACAAGAATACTTTAAGAGATAGTATTTAATTTTTTTTTCTGTAATACATGGGTATATTTTACCAATTTGGGGGGTGGGGGGAGGCTTCAGCCGAAAGCCCTCCCCCCTAGATAGAGGGCTTCGGTGAAGATCCCCCCCCTCCCCCTTAGATCCGCCTGTGACCTGGACAAATGACTAACTTGGAATCCTCATACTAGACTGAAACGACAAGAAACCGCTCGACTACTTCAACAGTTACTAGACAAACGCTCTAAACTTCCAATTAATTACAAAATACTCATATACATGACTATAATAAGACCTATTTGGACTTACGGAGTTGAGCTATGGGGCTTCACTAATCGATCGAATTCCTCTCGTATCCAATCCTTATAATCCAAAATGATTCGTAAAATCCTCAATGCTCCCTACTTCGTTACAAATAAAACTATCGATAATGACCTTAATGTTTCAGATCTGGCCCGATCCTTTCATAATAAACTTCAGAATCATCCCAACTCTCTCGTTTCTAACTTTGCTTCCTCTTAAATTCCTGATAACCCTCCGAGGCGTCTGAAAAGAAGATGGCCCCGTGATCTCCTAATGTAGACATATCATTAGAATGCTACCATTTCGTAGTTACTCAGCAAGTGTTTTCACGTCATTATATCCATATGTTCAAATTTACTAAATATATTTCTTTAATACAGTTGTAAATATCATTAAGAAATGTTAAAAAAACAATTATGGATGGTATATCCCTGAATTGAACTTTAGTTTTCTGTTAACCTGAACTGAGTATAGTGTCCATATATATTATCTAAGTAGATCTCTTGTCCAGTTTCTTTTTACTATTTTTTATAAAGTGAATATTTTTGTTGGCAGTTGCAGTGACAAAGCATTAAGGAAGTTATTAAGAGCTGCTAACTGCCATCGGACACGGCGCTCTCCGCCTAATGCTTGTCATATTTAGTCTGGCCGTTCAACTCGATTGCCATCTGCCGAAATATCTCGCTGGGATTATGTCACAATTTAAAATGGGAACACAATTTTTAAATTTTTGAATTATCATTTAATATAGAATGGATGAAATTGGTTGGAGTAAAAACTTCTGTAGGCGTGCTTAGAACTATTTAGGTGGTTATTGAATGAGAAAGAGTCGTCACGCTCAGCTATGTAATGCTAATTTGGACTATCTCAGAATAAAATATCTCAGAAACTAAAAATCGGACCTGCATATTGTAAGCGAGGGAAATGCCCAGCATTTCATCCTCTTTGTAATGAGTAGATTTGCCCGAAATTGGTCTTGGTTTTGCACTTTGCTAGACCAAGACCAAGGCTGCCTAACTGCTGCAAGACCAAGACCAGTACTGCTAAAAAAAGTCGATCTTATAAATAAAAATTAAGGCAATATAGTTACTAATACTTGACAATCTTAATTACTATATATCAATAATTGGTATTACCAACAAACTTTTGCATTTAACTCCTCTAATTTTTCATTCGGGCTTAGTTAGGTTTCTCCTATCTAAAAATTACAGTAATATATCTATAGCAATAAGCTAATAAGTAATTTCAAGACTGTTGCGAGACTCCTATGCAAAACCAAGACCGTGACCAAGACTGAGTTTGCAAGACAAAGACTAGTCTCGGTCTCGCATTTGGGCAACACTAGTAATGAGCAATTATTCAACATTTTATTATGACACGACTCCGTTTTAGAGAGGGAAAAAGAAGGCAAAAACCAAATGATTACGATTTTTTTTTTTTTGAATATTTGGAATAAAATATCTCAAAAACTAAAATTCGGATAGGCTTACTGTAAGCGAGGAAAATTTTCAGTATTTCGTCCTTCCTCTTTGCAATGAGCTATAATTGAAAATTGTATTTGGTCGTGACAACAAGTATGATACAAATGATGATCAGTTAGAGCAAAGTTTGCTAGAGTAATTTAAACACAATTATAATTGTACCTATATATATATTGTAAATGTTATTTTGAATATAGTAAATGTTTTTTTTTTAACATAGAACAAAAAAAATATATATTTCATATTATTAATCCCACCTTGTTGATATTTCCACTTCTATCGCTAATGTTTTCACTAAGCAAATACTGTTTCTTTTCTCTCTATGAATCTTCATTCGCACCTGTCACGAACAGCAGATGTTGCTGAATTGGTGATGGCATTTCAGGCATGGGAAAGGATAGTAAACAGCAGCGCTTCTTTCTGGTCTTTTTTTTTACTTCCGTAATCATGACAGGAGATCTCTCATCCAGCTCCTTTTCAGTCGCCTCCTAATGGCCATGTCAGTCGTGTATGCTGTTCTGTCAGTGAAGTTTAATATGAATCGGGAAAAATTATTTATAAAAAATATTTGAATTAAAAAAATAACCTCTCTATTCTATTCTTCCTAAGAGAATGGACTTCTATATCTACTTAAACATCTTAGTAGCTTGATAGGGAAATCGACATTTATGCATGTCTAAACTTGGTGTTATAGTCGAGTACAACCCGATTATAACACCAAGTTTAAATATTCGAGATGTCAATTTCCCCATCAATCTATTAAGATGGTTAAATAGATATGGAAGTAAAGTCCCTTAGGGTAGATAGAATTTCCCAATTTATGTATTCTTTTCTATTTTTTTTTTTAATTCCAATATTTTTTTCATTTTTAGCTTTTAAATATTAAAAATTCATTTTCATAGCATATGATCTCATGATGTAGTTTTAAATCGCACATATATCATTGTTTCGTGGATTTTCTTTTAGCCCAAAATGTCTTAATTCTTCACTCATTTCCTTTTTCCGTTCTTCTGTCTATTTCTTTTCTTCCTTTCTTCCCTTTTCTACTCCAAGTAATCTAATTCACTGTTCCTCTGAATTTATCCCTATTTAGGCATTTCTCTTATTTTATTCCAAGTCTTACTATTTCTTCCTTAATCTGTTCAGGATATCCCTTAATGTTCTTTATTGCCATTACGTGAAACATCTGTTTGTTTGTTTATTCTATCTTTACTTCATGTGGACATAGAATTTCAATCCACTTTTTTTTATTGATGTTTCTAAATTTTCGACATCTTCATATCGACATCTCGATTCTCTTTAGGCCAGTACTCATTTCCCATCTTTCTCGGTCCATGGATACAACTTAGTATCTTCCTATCTGTTTTAGTAGCTTTTGAAGTTTACCTACTGTTTTATAATGTCTTATCTTGGTTCTGGGTAGGTTCTTCTTGTTATATAGGCTTTTATTTAACAAGATATCTAAAAAGTATTTCAAATTCCACTTCTCTGTACTTCATTAATGGCACAGGCGAATCTACGGGGGGAGGGGGCTTTCGGGTTGAAGCCCCTCCCCCCCTAAAATGGTAAAATATAATCATGTTTTACAGAAAAAAACTATCTCTTAAAGTATTCTTGTTCGTTTAATTACATTTTATAGGACTTCAAGAACCACTTAAACACCATTTCATGTAGGTAGTTAATTTCTTTCTTAACAGATATTTTGGGCTGAAGCGCCCCTAAAATTAAATCCTGGGTCCGCTAGTGATTAATGGGAACGTATATCATTCCCATTGTACTCATGAGTTCTCATAGATATTTGAATTGTTTTACAGTTTGGATGATTCCGTATTTATTATATATAGTGCGTAAAATCGGGGGCAGGGTGGCCGAATGGGCTAAAGCGTGTGCATAGCACCGCGAGTTGCCTGGCAACCGGATAAACAGATTTGAGAAGATTAAAAAAAAAGTACGAGTTCGCGTCCCGGTGCCGGAGGGGATTTTAAATTCCCCGCCCTCACCCCCCGGCCCGGGAAAATCCCGTATAGCCTAAAAGGCGAGGTAGGGAAGAACAAAAAAAAAAAAAAAAAAAAAAATAGTGCGTAAAAGTATTGTCATTATATAACAGATATTGTCATTCTATGCATTCTATGAAATGTTTTGCTTTTTCAACCCGAAACTTGTTGTGCCATTTATTTTTCATACGTTGAAACTAAATTCATATTCCTAAAATTAATTAGTGAGAATTTATAAATTCTCCCGTGAGAGAGCATCTGATTCGGGATTTCACGGTTGTGAAAGCTAGTTACTTAAAATGGCGAGATATAATTTGATCTTGACATGCTTTCACAGCTAGTTTTATTATTCGAGCTGTTATCATGGAGATAGATCTGGTTACACACTTATCCTGAATGCAATATTTTGCTTTCGGATCAAAATAACAACGAGATACTCAAGCTTGTCGTAAAATACAAAAGCTAGACGAGTGTAGGTTAGAAAGAATAGCGCCAGATAGAGCTGGCAAGAGGCCAACCCGGGCCTATATTTCAAAACTGGCAAATACTACGGCTTAAAAACAGACGCACCATTTATTTTACGAGGCTTTGAACATCTCCATATTCAGTTACAGGAACTGTTCTGGAATATTATTTGTTAGAGGGCTACTCAACAGTAAAATTTAAATTTGAAACGGATATTATTTTTAAATTTATGACTTTGTCTCCTCATCAAAAAGACATGATCGTATCTCAAGCTGAATTAAAGAAACGCTCACTCCGGAACTAATTCACACCATGTTTGTTAAATATTATAAAAGTCTCTATAAATAATATAAAAGTAATGTTGAAAAAAAATCTATAATTTTTTCCACGAACCGAACAGCAAGGACCACGCGAATATCATTTCTATTTCCTCTTCACACCCTCAGCCTTCCTCTTACTCCAATACTCTCTCTCATCCTCCTGGACTGTTCCTCTCGCTCTTCCTTTGTCCATTTTCTTCCTCGTCTCTCCCTCATACCTACAAGAACCCCGAACCCTTTCAGTTTTTCCCTAAAAAGCTCTCTATCCAAGCAATCTTTATCCGTGATTTTTATCCTGTCCAGTTCCTCTTTTATTTGTTTTACATATCCCCCCATACTTTTATAGCTGAAAACTTTGTCAAAAATTTTCTTGTTCAGTCTTTTACTGTTCATCCTTACCTCGCCCGTAGAAGCTCAGTCTTCTGGTCCTGACGAATGTTTCAAAATCATCCAAATTTTTGTATATTTGTTTATTGGATTTTAGCCTGTATACTTCTTGCCTGTATCCTTGGGTCCGTGAGAAGGATACAGACAAAAATTGGTTTATTATTTCTGATAATAACATGAGTCTTTCAATTGAACTACTAACTCCAATTTAAACATTTTTTATTATTAATTTTATCGATATTACTAGTGAGAAAATTTACCTTTATTTACAGTTATATATTTCAACACTAGAATCATATACTCGGGAATCAACTTACTCACTGTTTGTACAGATATTACAATTTTTCAAGGAAGGAGATGGTCAGGGGTGGTGGTCATAAATAGTGGTAAAACTATTTTATTAAAAACCAACGTTTCGACCCGGCTTTGCAGCTCTTCTTCAAGAAGGTGTATTCAGCAAGGAGTTTCACTTAGTAACTCAGTTCTAAGTGAAACTCCTTGCTGAACACACCTCCTTGAAGAAGAGTTAGTCATTCTGTCAACTGAAAGGGTCATATAATATCGAGTCCAACCATTTTTGATAATTATTTATTATGTAACATCAGTCGTGGATCGACTATGTGATCGGGGCACACCTAGCCTCAATGAATTGGGTACTCTTTAAAGGGAAAATCCTCCCCAAATAAAACCCAATACCTCCAAAAATTAATAACCCCAAAAATTTGTGCCCTCTTAAAAATTCTTAACATCATAAAAAAAATGTGATTATCTGTATAAAATCATGGAGCCCGGTAGCAAACATTTTTTTTATCAATGTTCGGATTGTACATATCTTGAATTTCAAAATTAATTTTTTTCAATACAGAAATAAAAATATCTTTTATCTCGACTTTGTGCTCAAGTTATCTTATGATTCATGTAGAAAGCAAATGGGTATTTACGAATTTTTAGTACTTAATTAAATAGACAATGTTTGCAAATTTCTAGTTGAAAACGCCCCAATTCCGAGTATTTTCGTAAATAAAATATTTGTAAGTTACGATGAGATGAAGCTATTTACGAAGTTTCAGCTGGATAATAATTTTATAATAAAGTATCTGTACCACGGCAAGTCTATATACAAATATTTAACCTGGACAAAAAAAAAAATTACAATAAAATTAAACTTCTTCTATTAACAAGAATATAATTTTTTAATATTATCAGGTCAAAAAGATTCAAAACTGGAATTTACCCTACAATAAAAAGCAGATGATAATAAAGGTTTAATTATATTATATCATTATTATTATATTATAACTCCAACCTCCATAGGTACAGAACAATCTGAAATTTTATTTTAATAACTTATTAAGCATGAAAAAATATACAATTTCTTTGATGTGAAGACTTGCGAAGCCTAATAGTGACCTCATTTGAAATTAGTAAATAGTATTGAAAAAAGTTAACAACGTACAGAAAATATATGTTTAATACATAAGTAGGTGAAAACCAAACGATAGAAGTATTGATAGATTTGAGAGAAAAATACTTTTCAAGATAACCAGAACGACATGGGATAAGAATACTAACACATGTATTAGAAATAATAATAATAATAATGAGCTGCTTACAAAAACTGATTAATCAATAACACATGAAGGCAAGGAGATTAAGATGAGCTGGTCATGTAACTCGGAAAAATCCATCTGGAAGCCTCAAACAACAATGAATGCCTCAATAGAAGTCAAAAGACCACTTGGAAGGCCAAAAACCTGATTAATAAGAATCAACAATAAATGCAATAAAGCTGCATAAAGAAGGTAACTGGAAATAAATAAATAAATGCTCAAGATAGACTGAGATTGAGAAGGCTGATTAAGGCAGCAAAAGATTTACAAGGTCTATAATACTAAAAAAATGAACATAAACATGAGATTACTATTATTAGAACAGAGTATGTCAAATATGCAACTGGCACTGACAGGAGTTAGTCAAGCATGGTCAAGGTTGAACGTTGTTTACTCAGGACATAACGAAAAATAGTGTTGTCATTGATAAAGAAATCTGCTACGACAATATATTACTTCAAAATAGTGAATTCCAAAAACAATAATAAACATTTCTAAGCAGCCATGTAAATTTAACTGACCTCGACCATCATAAAGTATTTTATTTTTGAACATTGTCACCACATGTTCCTTGATACTATTAATGGACTCCAAAGGTCACTGAAAATAATCTGTTAGTATCGTAAAATAATCTTCTGGGTAAGAGTTAATAATTCAAATTGTTTAGTAAGATATTATTTTGTAATATTTTTAAGACAAATAGAGACAGAGGTGACCTGAAGGAGGTTTCATGGCTTAGACTGTGCCATCAAAATTTTTGAGGGGCATATTTTGACAGAGTTTTGGATTTTCGAGGGGGACACATTTGGACAGGGTTATGGATTTTCAAAATGAAAAGTTTCAAACCCAGAAGCAAGAGAAAACATGGAAAAGATTGCAGCAAACGTAATTATATATGACTTACAGTTTTGTACTTTCTACTTTTGCTTGCACTGTTTTTAAGAATAGAAGAGCAATAAAATATCTGGGAATGTAGAGGGGGGACAGATTCATGTGTCATCGACCTTGGAGTGGATGGGAACATCTGAGTAGTTATAGACAAATATATATTAAATAAAAACATGATAGCATAGGTAATAAAATAAAATAAAACTGAATAAGTGAATAGCATCTGTATATATTATAAGCGTTTGTGTAAGTTATAATAAAACAATTCTTAAAGAAAGTACTTTAATATTAGTATTACTGTAGCAAACTTAGACCATTTGCGGCTAGTGGAACATTTATTTTTGAGAACCCCTAAAATACGTTTTGTTTTTTTGTTGGCCCAGGATGAATTTATTTTTGATTAAAAAAAAAAAAAATCACAAAGTATTATTTTATCACGTTTATTTATTTCTATCATCATTTTGATTATACATTATTTTAATAATCAACTAAAAGAAAACTATTTTAATATACGAATTCCCAAAATTGAATTAAGTAAATAAAAAATAATTGTTTGTCCATGTTCTACATTTTGCCTGGATAACAAACTGTTTTACTTTAACTAAAAAATATTAATAAGATTAATTAAATAAATCATAAACAGAAAATTACCTTAAAAAACACCCTTATGATTAAATTAAATTACTTTTATTTTTTTTTCAGGTAAGTCATCATTTAATTTATACTTCTCATGTAACAAAAAAATATTTATCTTTTTATATAATATCATAATATTTATATAATAGTATAGATCATTTTTCTGGCTCTTATTGGATTTTGATGAATAAGGTGTCCAACAAAAGGGAGCTTCATGGAGAAGTGATAAATCGTAATCACTTCTCCCAAAAGTTCAGTAAAAATTTTATGAATGAAAAGAAATTTTATTTATGAATGACTCAAAGAGTATACTTTTTTTGTTTATTGCATCCATGATTATTTGAAATATTATTAAATTCCCTAACAAACAAAAACAATCTTCGAAACGGGAGCATTATTAGCAAAGATACATCCTATATTAATGTACTCATGTTATGGTTTATTATTATAAATGAACTAATTTAGTGCAACTGAGAAAAAGAAAATCATTTCCTCTATCTCATAATATATTACATTAACTTATTTCTATATTATATTGACAATTGTTCACTGACTAATATACTATGCGAATTATTCACGTAGGCTAATTAGTATATTTATATTTTATATATATATATATATATATATATATATATATATATATTATATATATATATATATATATATATATATATATAATATATATATATATATATATATATATATATATATTGAGTGCCAGCCTTAGACATTCGGTGTCCCAAGGCAATCACGTTATCCTCCCTAAAAAAATTAATTAATTAATTGGAATTTTATTTCATTTAATATTTCTCTAACACTGTTGCTTTATTTATAGGCTAAAATTAATTATTTTAAAATATTTTGTATATATCTATTTTTAAATCTTAATAAGTGGCAAGCATCCCTGATGATGCGTTCCCAAACCAGCCTCTTTAGGTTTGCAACCCGGGGCAATTGCTCGGTCCTCATCATTGAATTTTAACTCACAATATAATAAGTGAGTCAGTATGGTTAAGCTGAGTACAAAGTTACAAAAGAGTAAAATCAACAAATGTCTATCCTTCCAACAATATAATTAAAATAATAACATCATAATACGAAATTATATAACTTCATCAGAAATATGATATATCTTGTAGTTAAAATAGCAAAGAAACTTATCGTAACTCTTAGTTTTTGATTCTATTAAACCATGAAATGAGATAGAATCCAAAGTGTTAACATAAATGAATAGCTATTTCAATAAAGAAATTAGTTATCTGACAACAAATGATGGTCAGTATGCAATTCTGAGATTGTGGTTATTATTATATAGAATTATCCTTATGTATAATTAACAAAAAATGAATATATACACGATAAACTCTGAGGGGTGATCCTAGACAAAATTTCCAACAAAAAAGTTAATTTGATGCATGGGCCGATTCTGAAGGGAAAATGAGTTAAGATAAATATTGTGTGGTCTCGTTTTATATTGAATAAGAAGGAATAGCTCAAAAACTGTTTAAGATAATAAAATTCTAAATACACCATCATAAAGCAGACAAAATATTTTTGATAAAACAGTGATTAAATTTACTAAGATCAATGAAAAAGGGATTTTCAGGAAGTCTAATACAGCCAATGTACTGCTAAAGTCATAGGACCCATACATGAGATACATATTTAGCCATAGTATACTTCCTGAAAGTTCCTTTTATCATTGACCATAGAAATGTAATCACTGTTTTCTCACTTTACAATGGTGTACTTAGAACTTTATTATCTTGAGCTGTTTTAAAGCAATTCTTTCTTATTTGTTTTAAAAGTGTGACCACAAAAAATTGGTCTTAATTGCTATTCGTTCGTAATCAGACCATACATCAAATTAACTTTTTTGTTGGAAATTTTGTCTAGAATTACCCACCCGAATTTGGCCATTAAGAACTGAAATACCGTGTGTATATATGTTGTTTATTTTTGAGAGGAGAGGGATTTACTAATACTCTTTGTTAATAGACCAACTCAATTCCCTGGCTAGACTTCAAAAGTATCCTTCTATAAAAAGAATTTTTGCAGAATTTTCTTTTGGTGAAACAAAAGTAGAAGAATATGGAGTAATTTCATATGTTTGAGCCTATATTTGAAATAAGAACAAAAATTATAAAGATTCACAAAAAGAATTTTCATCTATACCAATTATAAGTATAATTTAAAAAAATAAATATCATATTCAGTAAATGTAATGAAAATATAATATCGTTGGATTCATTTATTATGGAGCTGAAATTTTAAGAATATTTTTGTGAATTTTGACCTTATTTATGAATAAAAACATAGTTCTTGCATTAAATTGACACCAGTATTTTTATATAGTAAATGCAATAATAGCAAGTGTACAATTTTCTTATTTCACAAAGAGAAGTTTTTGATGAAGACTTTAAAGCATCATGTTGTAACCTATTGAGACATAGTTCTAACCATAAAAAGATAATCAAGAAGGAAAACTAAGAGTCACAGCATTAATATGTCTTCCTGTAAATATTAATAAATTTTCCTTCCAGTTTGTACCAGGGCATGTGGGTCTACATGGAAATGAAAAGGCCGATCAAATTGCTCAGGATACCCTCAAAGCAATTAGAATTAGCTTTAAAGTCCCTAAAACAGACATTTTTTGTTTACCATGCAAAACAATTGTTAATGAATGGCAGAATTTATATAACTGGAATTCTCAAAGCAAAGGGAGAGACCACTATGGAATATGTTTGGAAAGAAGTGAGGTGGCAAATCTAATTAGGCTGAGAACCAATCATGGGAATACAAATAAATTCTTAAATTTGATAAAAATAAAGGTGACACCAAATTGTGAGCTCTGTGATGAAGTCAAGGATCCAGTACATTTAGCGATATACTGTAAGCTTTTTAGCAACTAGAGGAGGAAATATATTGAGGGGTCAGCACTCTAAAATATTACTAAAATAATAAAAGAATTAAATTGAGAAGGACATAATCAACTTAAAAAAATCAGAATAAAAACTATATTACAGCTTCGATAATTGAAAAAAATAAATTACTGGCAAAATATGATTTTACATAAAATATTAAGAAGATAAAGGAAAAAATAAAATATATATATAACATTCACTAGAAATAAAGAGCAATGATTAATATTTTAGGATCTCAGAGCGGTTTTGAGATAAAAGTATTTTTTCCAATGGATAACTAAATGTTGTGTTATCTGTATCAAGTTATAGAGAAAATGAGTAAATACCTATACCACAGAGAGAATGAACTAATTGGTTATGCTTAACTATTGTAAATTTCTTTACATAGTTTACAAAGATGCTTTGTTTGTAAAACCATTAGTATAAAGCCATCAAACTGAAGACACTTTCTGTCAAATCAATTATTTTTTTAGTATGTTATTATTTTTGTTAGTAACTAGTTCCTATGTTTTACCACATAAATTTAGGATATCATTTAGTTAACCAAATGCACTTAAACATTTTATAAGCCAAATTATAAGCATAGCTCATATTTTTAGTGGTAGAGAATAAGTTGATAAATCTGAGATTGGTATTTTTGGGGAGTAATTTTTAACTTTCGCATCACTTAAACTAAATTCTGTTAAAAAAAAAGTCAACAAAATCATCATAGATAGAAAAAAAGTAAACAAAATTTCTTTTGACTTACTGAATCCTAGACTCTCTACAATCAATTAATCCAGTTGGAATTTAGTCCCTGATAAATCTTGAAATATTCAATGAGCTGCCAACATATGCTGTGATCCTGTGATTTAAAATATCACAAATTAGATATTATCAATTAATTTAATTAAAGATAAATGTGAATATTATAATTTTGTGGCTATAAAAAATAAATAAAACCAACAAAGCTGAAGCATAGTGTAAGCTAATAAAGGTTTTTGTTCAAATTATTTTTCAACTTCATTATTGTTCAAAAAGTCTGTCAAGTAAATATAATATGGTCTAAATTTTTAAATTGAATTTTAGGTAGTTACAAACTTGACAAAAATATATATTTCTCTTTATACATGAGATCAAATCTTGCTTTAAGATATTGAATTTTATCTATATGACATTCTGTTCAAGCATGACAAGAAAAATTAAGTTTTACAGGAATAGAAATATTGACCAACTTTTAGCATTGAAGTTTTTTAAATTTTTAAGCAATCAAACTGAACTTCTGTTTATTTTAATGTTCTCCATTGATATAAATGTCACATTTTATAAATCAAACACACACTATTATTCTATTTGTATTTTTAGAAGTATGATCAAATATTAAATATGGAGTAGCAAAGGATATGCTTTCAAAAAATAAGTTTAACAATGATTAATTCTCACCACAGCGAAGAAACCTTTTGAAACATTCAATTTATAATAATTTTAAATCTAAAATTACTAAAATTTAAGATATAAGACACTAATACTGTAGATAAAATCAAATAATTGAAAAGTATTACTTTAAATTTATAATAATACATTTACATAAATAATAAATAAAGGAATTAAACTCCTACCATTTGATATTAAAGTAGATTTTTTTAGGGTTTTGAAAGTGCTGAGCTCTAAGAGGAGGGAAAATAGTTGAAGCTTCTCCGTTATTCCGGCAGAGCTCAGCACCACATTGTCGACCGTTAAATGAAATATTTTATCTTCATATATTACTTTCTTCCATTTTTTTTTACTAATATTTAGTTTATCTTAATTAAATTGGTTTATTTTTCACGAGCTAAAATCATAAAACAAATAATTAATTATATTTTTTTTAAATTTTATAGCTAATTGTAATACTTATACTTACCTAATCTTTTTGGTAAATGGCAAAAAATTATTAATAATAACGTGAAATAATCATTTAAATATACTTTTATTTATATTTGAATCACAAAATTATTTTAATTTAATATTTATGTACAGTCAACTCTTGATGTAAAATTGGAGGGAACAGTTGTAGGGAAATGTAGTAGATCTGTTGGATTTGTGCATAGTTTCAGTTATTTTAGTTAGTGAAATAGAAGATAACTTATGAATACTTCAAGTAACTGACAGGTAATATTTTTATTTAAAATATGCAAATAAATAAATGATTATAATGTAGAGCCAAAAATATATTTTCAATGTATTTCCATCTTACTGTTACATTAAGAATAGTGCTTCTAAATATAAGGTTTTTCAAAACATATTTTTTTATTGCACAATATGAAAACATAAACTTCATATCAAACACTATTAATAAAACTTAAAGAAAATAAACAATTCTACATTGGGATTCCTCCAGATATGTTGAAATCTATTATGGAAATCAAGACTAAATAAATATATGTGAAAATTTGATTGTTACAGTACTAGATTCGAAGAGTCCTTCAGAAGTATTAAAATTAATATTTTTGTAATTTGACATTATTAATATTTTAACAGCAGATTTTTTTTATTATTTTTAGTTTTGTCAATTATTGTAATCTAAATTCCAGAATTTTTTCTTGCCATATTCACTTATCGAAACAGTCCTCTTTTTTCTTGGCCATCCCCTCTTCTTTCTATATTCTGTCTTGTGTTCCATGGAAGCCAAAAAAAAAAAAAAAAAAGAATATATACTGCATTTATATTCAGTTTCAACTGCAGATTCAAATTTTAATTTTTGAGGGAAAGAAATATAAATCAATAGTAGCAAATATAAACGTATTTTGATTTAAACTTATTTTATACTTAGATACACACATAATATAAAAGTTGTATTAAGTAAGAATGCCTGTTTTATATGATATTAATCACTATAGTATAACTTTTTTTTTCTTGCTTATAAAATTTAAAATAGGTAATGGGAGTGTTTAATTTCACGGCTTTATTGATCTTATACTCTTCAGTGACAAAAGATGAATGGATCTTTTTTATTATTACAACCTGGAACAAATCCACACATTCCTCGGTGTATTCTAATCTTGTTGAACCCTTTGATAACAACTTGTTTTGACAAAACAAAAAATAAATAAAAATAAAGCTGGTTTATTTTTTTCTTTAAAGTTTTTTACAACTACTTTAAATTAATCTTCTTTAAGATATTTTTCAATATTTTTTTTTTATTGAATAAGAACTAATTTCTCAAGAAAAAATTCTTTTCTTAAAATTCCTAACATTGTTCATTTTTAGGATTAAGTTCAATTTTTTAAATTTTATTTTCAAGATTCATTGCAGATAGTTGCCCCGTGTAAGCATATTTTCATTTGTTAATTTTTTTAATCTGTTGCTCTTTTTTTGTAAGGAATTAGTTATTACATTTTGGCTTCCTTCATAATTTACGAAATGATACATTAAATGTAAAATAGCCCATAATCCATTGTTGACTGAAAACTATGAACATAAAAACAATCATAATGGCTATAAATTTGATAACAAAAACAAACTTAATACTTAAATTCTTATTGCATCCTAGACTTAATTTTGGGTGAGGGGCTGTAGCCCGAAATTTTTTTAAATAAAACTTAAAGAAAATAAACAATTCTATATTGGGATTCCTCCAGATATGTTGCAACCTATTATGGAAATCCAGACTTAATGAATATAAATGAAAATTTTATTATTGCAGCAATAGATTTGAAGTGTATTCATATATATATAAAACAATAATTGCTTTGGAAAAATAAACTAACTATTTATATGAAATAGTATTTAGTGATTCTTGAAGTCCTTTTAAATCTAATTATACGAACAATAATATTTTAAGAGATAATTTATTTATATTTTTACTATAAAACATATTTTACCATTTTGGAGGGCTTCAGCCCATATTTTAAGGATGTATTTATTTTATTCATAAATTATTTTAAAACATATGATGTACTTCAATGTCGTATTTTTGTTTTTATATTATATCGGTTAATATCTTATTGCAACATTACAATAGTGTTTTTCTTTTTCAGGTATGTACGAGAACTTATTTCCAACCTTCTTGAATTTGTGAATTCCATATGGATATGAAAAATTATGTAAGGTAACAATGATCCTTTATATAACAATAGAATTAAAGATAAATACAAAGTAGACATCTGTTCACATTGATCACACTTTATGCGAAATTCAGAGAATAGTTAAGAATGCACTAAACCTTATTTACGGGAATTTATGGCAGTTTTAAAAAATAAGGATAACAACAAAAGGCATATCTTGTTACACATACAACAACAGTAGCGGAAGATAGAAAAGTTAAAAAGATAAAAACATCTCTCACATTTAATATTCTTCAAATAAGCCACCATTTGTACTTTCCTACCTCTCTTAGATAAGGAAAGTATTGCGATCGAGTGAAATTTCCTATTTGCAATTTTCGACGGATCTTTACGTTACTGGTCTGTCTATCTTTGCCAAGATTAACCGGAAATTAGTTGACCGATTTTGTTTCTTCTTTTTTTATTGTGTAGAGTTTTGTATGTCTGATGCTTGTGACACAAACAGGTGCTCTCTGTGCACTAGTGGCTGCGCTATAAGTGAAAATATAAAAATCGTATGTATGATTACGAGTTCAAATCTTTTTTAATACGTGTTTCTGGCACCGAAGCAGAAAGGGGTAAAAGAGAGGGAGAGAGAAAAAAATGAAAAGTAAGTGAAAGTAAAAAAATCTGGCGCTTGCATCACACAATTTTCTTTTTCTACTTTTTCTACAAAATTGGTCTTTTGCAAACAAGTTTTTGATTAGCAATGTTAGAGTTTATTGAATTTTTTACGCTGATCTTCCACAAGTCAGTTTACATTGATTTAGTTTATCAAATAAATCGTACTCAAATCTTTTCTTTGATTAATTTTCAAGAAAATAAATGTAATTCCTAGGTAGGTTCCTCTACCAAATCATCAACAACCATCGTCCTTCTTATGCCTACAACCTTCTCCTGTTCAAATCCTCAGTCCATTCTCTGTCCACAAGATCTTGACCTTCTAACCTTTACATGCCTTCTCACAGATCTGCCTCATTTCAAAACTCTTTACTGCTCGCTCTGTCAATTTTTGGAATTCCCTCCTTATCAAAATTCGACATTGCCCATCCATATCCACATTCAAAACCCTCCTATTCCAATTCCTATCTCCAAAACAGTCAGGTAGTTGCTAACCATTTGACAACATACATTTATTTCATGCCATTCATTGCTAAATGATAATGTATTTATATATTAATCAGGCACTTTATATTGCCAGATTCAGCTTTCTGTTTTCTCAACAGAAACACAAAGCTAATTTTTGATAAAGAATTTAATATATTTTTATATTTTAATTCTTTATTGTTTTCTTAAAAATGTATACTGGTCTATCAGTGCAAATAGCTTGAAGTGTCTTGTCATAGTGTTAATTGTTTTGTATATAGCTTCGTTTGTTTTGTATATAGAATGTTTGCCTTATATTTTCTTTACATTGTTTCTTTTTTTCTACTGATTATATTTTGGCCAGATGTAATCTCTAAATTTTGTTTTATTTTGTTATTCTCAAGGGACTTTGTCCCAGAATAAAGTTATTTTCTATCTATCTATCTAATTAAATTTTTTTAAGGACGTATTTAAAGACATAAAAACTTTTTTCTGAAATCGGTAGGAAAGTCGGTTCGTAATGATTATTAGCTTATATTGAGTGTTGTTTGCTATATATCGTTCAGAGAGAAAAGCATCGTGTTGTAGTACGTTTTGGAAACAACACTGAGCTAGCACGCGGTCCCAAATCGCCAACAGGTACGCTAATAAATACCTGGCGATGACACTTTGGATGGGGTGGAGGGGAGTGTTATTTAAATATACGTCGGATTGTTGCTTCCCTTGTAGCTCTGGCATCCTATCCAATGCTGTCTCACTCAGTTCGAGCTAAAACGAAACGACGAATTTCAAAATGACGGACAGTTTGTGTAGAATTTAGTACAATTTGTGTGCGCTTTGTAAATATTAGTTATGCTCAAAATCGATCTTGGTCTTGCAAAGTGCAAGACCGACTGACTGTTGGAAGACCAAGACCAAGACCAAAAAAAAATATTTTGTGAATAAAAATTAAGGCCAAATAGTTACTAATACTTGACAATTTTAGTTACTGTATATAAAGAATTGGTATAATCAATATATTTTTGCATTCAATTCTTCCAATTTTTCATTCGGGCTTACAGTAATATCTCTATAATAATACGCAAATAGGTAACTGCAAGACTGTTGCGAGACTCTAGCGCAAGACCAAGACTGAGTGCGCAAGACTAGAGAATATATTTCGAGTTAAACAGATGTTCCTATCTGGATATTGTTTACAACATTATTAATTATTTTATATTCTTGAGTTCTTTTTATTATATTTTATATCTCCTCCATAATTTTACCCACAGGTCAAAGTGTGATATAGCTCTTTTGAGTCATGAAAAATACATAAAAACTATTTTTTAAATCTATGTTTTTAAAGATGGTTACCCAAAACAAGTTTTTTCTTTGAGCTAAAGATTTAATTCGTAATAGATTGTTCACAGGTAATTTTTTATTTAGCATTTAATAATTTGTTTTTCCTAAATATGATCTCTGGGAAAAGTTTTGAAGAAAAAATAAAATATAATCAAAAGAGGTCTAGAATATAAACTATTCAATCAAGAGGACTCACTATATGCCTGAAATAGTGAAGTGTAAATGCATAAGATGGAACAATACGATTTTACAAATATAACTTCAGAAACATAGTAAAGTATATGTAAGTCTAATTCAAAGAAGATATTTCCTTCTAAATTAGATAAATTGAAAAATATAATAGGTAAATACCACGAAAAGTATCATTATATATGAACTACAATTTTTTTTCGCTTGCAGTTTTTTTTTTTTTTTAAAAAGGAGAGCAATAAAATTTCTTTGGAGTGGGGCTTGCCATATGCGCCATTAACCATGCCAAAGAGAATGGAATGGGGGGAGGGGAGGAGGCACTCCTGCAAAGACAATAGTTTTTGGAGTTGTGGTGGCCAAGCGGGCTAACGCTTTTATATAATACTTGTTGTTTGGCAACCTAATAAACAGAAGATTAGAGTTCGATTCCCGGTGCCGAGAGGACTTTTAACTCAGGCATAATTTCTCGTTCTCTTTCCTGGTCCGAAAAAAAACCTATATAGCCTAAAAGTCGAGGAAAGGAAGAAGAGATCATCAAGGGTAATAAAAATGTAGTTAAGGTATGCATGTAGTAAAATTACACAAGGGAATCTAGGGGAGGGGAGGGGGGGAGAGAGGCTTTCGGGCTGAAGTCTCCTCTCCAAAATGGTAAGATATAGCCATGTCTTATGACAAAAAATATTTAGAAATCATCTCTAAAAGTATTAGTACTCGTGTAATTGCATTTAATAGGACTTCTAGAATCACTAATACACCATTTCATATATGTAGTTAGTTTCTCTCTTTTTCTTCCAAAGTAATTATCGTTATATATATGCAGGGAGTTTCGTAATTGCACGGCACTATTTTAGGTATTTGTTCACTAACACAAAATAAACAAAAAAGTTCATATTAACATATAGCTCAAACTCATTTATTAAATAGATATCAAAGGTTAAAGATTTAATATTTATTATTATTACAACATTTAGAGTAACTTCAAAGTGCCTCCGTTTTGTTGAATGCAACATTCAACACGACGAATCCATGCTTGCTCTGGTGTCTCCCATGATAATCATAAATTGAACTGTGTCACAGTATTCACTCACACTAAAACACACAGAACTAGACAAACAGATGTGCAACTACTGTCATTACTTATCGTTCATTTGTTTATCAGGTGATTAAAACCTGTTATTTAGTGTTAAACACGTCAAACTTTGTACAGTCAGTCTTAATGTAGTAAATAAATAATAAATCTTTAACCTTTGATATCTGTTTAATAAATGAGTTTGAGATATATATTAACATAAACTTTTTTGTTTATTTTGTGTTAGTGAACACATAGCTAAAATAGTTCCGTGCAATTACGAAACACATAACTTAAGAGTTGAATGCATATATATATTGGTTATACCAATTCTTTACATACAGTAAATAAAATTATCAAATATTAGTAACAATTTACATTAATTTTTATTCATAAAATATATATATATATATATATATATATATATATATATATATATATATATTTTTTTTTTTTTTTGTTCAGTCTTGGTCTTGGTCTTGCAATAGTCAGTCGGTCATGCCCTTTGCAAGACCAAGATCGATTTTGGGCATAACTAATATTCACAGGTCGTTTCGTTTTAGCTCGAACTGAGTGAGACAGCATTGGATAGGATGCCAGAGCTACAAGAGAAGCAACAATCCGACGTATATTTATATATATATATATATATATATATATATATATATATATATATATATAATTTTCGGGCTGAAGCCCCCTCCTCCAAAATTAAATCCTGGATCCGGTAGTGTAAAGGGATAATATGTAGTTATGGTGATGTGGTAAAGAAAATTAACCAGCAACACTTCCTTCTCATTATTGATTTAGGCTCTTCAGTCAAGAATGGAGATCTTACATCCAACTATTTTGAAGTCTTCTATTGAGAATTTCAGCCGTAGCCATAACGGTAATCCATACTGCTTATTACGAAAATTAAAGTAATTTGTGTGTGTTAGTCGATAGGTGATTGCTGTAAGACGTCATGCAGAGTTTTGTTATTGAACTTAAATTTTAGATTCAAAAAGATTATCATTAATTGGTTCAAATAAATTAAGAAAATTTATATCTGCTTGAATGAATTATTATTATTTTTGTTTGTTTAATAACATAAAATGTGAAAATATCTTAAGCTGTGGAAGAGGAATAGAACTGGAAGAACTCCGTGAGTTAACCGTTCGTGAACGTGATCTCGACTGGATAAAGAGCATGATCGATTTTTTTTCCTTTATCGACTAGCTCCTGTAGTTGTTCTTTTTCTATTTCATTTTAGAACCGTGGATGTTTTCGTGGGTGCAGAATGTGCTCCGTTAGGAAGAAAAACCCGTAGCCATTGTTCGCTGGCGATGCATGTGTTATCACTTTATTTTAGTTTCGCCAAAGTTTTTTTCCGAAAGAGGGGAACCGTTCGATTGAATCGATACACTGAAAAAAGCAAACATGATATGTAATTATAAAACCAGGGCATGGAATGAAACTTAACCTTCAGTATTAGTTCCGTTTCGCTACTCCAAAATGGCGGTAGATTTCAAGATTTCTCAGAACACGCTATTCTTAGATTCTCGAAAATACTGATTGATCCACATCCTTTTGTTTACATCAGATTAGGAGAGATCTAATTTGTTTATCACACCAATATTAAATTTACTTATTTGTGTACATGAAGAACAGCTTACGCCAAAATTATCGAAGTAATTGTTATCGATTCATTGAATATTTCACTGCTCCTTATAGAATAAATATCGAGTGGCAGAGACATTTTTACACAATTATATTAATAATTGTTAAAATATCGAAATAAATATAATTTGGAGAATTCCAATATGATTCAAAAATCAAAAACCAAAACAAAGGATATAACCTTTGCAGTACAACATATAAAAAACATCTAGAGACCATATCACGATTTTTTTTTTCAGGAAATTCCGTAAACTTTTTAAATAACCATACTCTTTGAGTTATTCGGAATCTAATTTTACCATCCCTCGTAACTTTTTTTCCAGCTTTTTTTCGTTGAAGTTGTTATATAGATAAATTTAAATGACATCGAGAATAAGACTTTAGCGAAGTTTTATTGCAATTGGTACATTCGTTTAGGCGCCACTGTCTATAGCAACGCAGGTTTTTCGGTCGCCAACTTGAAAGGAAAATGCGGATAGAAATGGCGATGAAGGAGGATCATCCTCGGGTGACCTCTAATTTTAAATCCAAATTTGAATAACAATCTGTACAGTAGTTTCGGAGAAAATGGAGGGAAAATAGTTTTGTTTCGTTCCTGAAACATAAAACTTCAAATTTTGAGAGTGGGTTAAGTTTTCAATTTTTTGTTCGATCACAATGGTTCATTAAGTGAAAGTAATAAACCAATAAATCCATCTCCAAAATTTTGATGGAGCTAATTGCGCTACACAACTCCCTTCTGGGTACTAGATTTTAATTTAACTTTACTTGGGTGTTATTTAAGTCGTATTTTTTTCCGGCCGTTTTCAGAATTAATCAGCAGACAAACATTTTCGTTAGATAATCTGTAATTTAACCTGGGCTAACCTAAACAGCACGTACAAGGCAAGTCAGCTCTACTGCTGGATGTAAACAAGCTTGTCAATACTGGCAACTTTAGGCGTTCCTTAGGGATCTGAGAATAGTGAGCAATTGTGATCTTGAAATCGCCGGCTATCTTGGAATAGTGAAAAAGAATTAGTACCGTTATATGTACTTCTTCATCGTTTACAAAATGCCGGAATTTTTATTTTTTTATAATAAAATTTTAGTAGTAGTTTTCAAGTACTAAATTGAAACGACAAGAAACCGTTCGACGTTTCCGATTACTAACGCACTTACTGGACAAACGCTCTAAACTATGCTGAGACCTATTTGGACTTACGGAGTTGAGCTATGGGGCTCCACTAAACCATCGAATTTCTCTGTTACCCAATCCTTACAATCCAAAATCCTTCGTAAAATCCTCAATGCTCCCTACTTTGTTACAAATAAAACAATCCATAATGTTCCTTATGTTTCAGATCCTGCCCAATCCAGATACCTATCCTACCATAATAAACTTCAGAATTATCCCAACCCTCTCGTTTCTAACCTTGCTTCCTCTTCAATTCCTGATAACCCTCCGAGGCGTCTGAAAAGAAGATGGTCTCGTGATCTCCTAATGTAGACATATCATTAGAGTGCTACCATTGGGTAGTTACTCAGCAAGTGTTTTCATGTCATTATATCCATTATGTTCAAATTTACTAGATTTATTTATTCAATACAGTTGTAAATAACATTAAGAAATAATAAAAAATAAAAAAAGTTTTCAAGTGACACATAGGAATGACGCCTAGTTCAAGATCACTGAATCGCAGTACGTGGAATCTAAAAAATATTTGAGAAGCAACAACTTTTATGAAGCCTATTAATTTTTCCAGGGGTTGTAATGGTACATTTTTTTTTATCGCAACTTTTAATAAATCATTTAAAATTCGTTTACGCTGATCTTCTATGGTAAATGATAATGGTCCATGGTAATGGTATAATGGTACAGACCTCTTTTTATCAAATTATTAACACTTGCCTGAGACTTAGTGAATAGTTTCATCTCATCCTAACCTACAACTATTTTATTTATGAAAATTCCTGAAATCGGAGTGTTTTCAATCTGAAGATTGGCAAACTTTATCTATTTAATTAGGTACTAAAACCTCATAAATACACATTGATTTCCACTTGAACCGTAAGATAGTTTGATCAAAGAATCGAGAAAAAAGGTGGCCTACAAAAACAATAGACCGTTTGGCGTGATCTATATCCCCAACATTTCAAGAAAACGAGGTTATATCGGCCAAAAGGCTTAATATTTTTGTAGGCCCCTCTACCGTTTTCCTCCATCTATGTTTTTAATAGAATTTTATTTTGTCAATTTTTATCATAGAAACTATTTATCCCGTCTCGATTCGTTACATTTGAAATCACCTGTTTTGAAACCGTCCAGTGCTTTTTTTTAAGTTGAATAAAATTGGGAATTGTCATTTCTTTAAAAAATCCCTTTTGTATGATACCCAATTTATCGAAATACATTCCTCCTAACAGTTCAATTCATTCAGAAAAATGGATTTGAATATTTAATACAGTTTATTATATTGGACATTTTTTATTTATTTTATTACCATAAGGAAAATTTAGATAAAATACGTACAATATATTCCATCTAAATTTGAACTGAACTAAGAAGTATTAGTTTAATGATATTAATATTAATGAAGTTGAAATTTTTACCAAATAAGTTTGGATTCACTCCTAGTTACATTATGTATGTAAAAAACACTTCATTTTCAACACGATAAATAGTGATGTTACTGTTATTTAAAAACTTCGTGAATAGCTTCATCTCATTGTAACCGACAACTATTTTATTTACGAAAGCTCCTGGAATTGGGATATTTTCAATCTGGAGATCGGTAAAGTTTGTCTATTTAATGTAGTACTAAAAGCTCATAAATACCCATCTGCTTTCCACTTGAGTCGTATGGTAAAAAGTAGCCTACAAAAATATTGGGCCGTTTGGCCTATTTTAACCTTATTATTTTGACATTTTGGGGGCGTTGATGACGTCGAACGGCCCTATATTTTTGTAGGACACTTGTTCAAAATTTTTTTGATTAAATTATCTTACGATACAAGTGGAAAGAAAATGGTTATTGAGTTTTTAGTACCTAATTAAATAAACAAAGTTTGCCGATCTCCAGATTGAAAGCGCCCTAATTTCAAGTATTTTTGTAAATAAAATAGTTGAAGGGTACGATGATGAAGTTTACGAAGTTTCAGGCAGATGTCAATAATTTAATAAACAGACGTCAATACCATGGGCGAAGTTTTATTCTGTCAAATTCTTCATTCTTGACCCACTGCGCGATTCTCACAAATTCCAAGATGACTCCCAGTAATCGAGAGAAAGCATAGACAAAACTAGAAAAGACGAACCGTACAACGCCTACGTGAGTTCCGATACGAATCGAATCGCAGGCTGAGCGGTACGACCTCCAGCTACGTGGTATCTTCTTTGACGGTCGAGGATAATGGAAGAGGTCCTGCAGGATCAACGGTGCGTCCACAATCCAGGGCACGCAGGACACTTTCCCTCCCAATGTCCTGTATCTTTTGCTTAGTCGAATCCTGTGAATCGTATTCGTAATGTTAAAAAAAAAATAATCACGTGAGAGCAATTATTATTTATTTTTACACTTTCACTACTTCTAGATAAAGAAAGTTTTGTAATCAAGTAAAATTTTCAAAAACCCCTTGGTCGCAAGGAGCTGTACTTAACTTACCTTTACTATTAAGTACGTATATATAGTTCCTTTTTTACCTTTATACCACAATTATTCCTGAGATTTTATTTTATCTTAGTGTTTGCTTATTATTTTATGAATCACTGTAAATATTATTAAATTTTGTATTAAATTATGTTTCTATTAGATAGCTATTATTTATAAATTGCGCAGTTATGTATGTATAGATATGTAATTTTTTTTATTTTTATTTATCGTAATAATAAGTAAATTTGGAGAAGATTGTATGTTCATTTATGTATGTATGTATGTGTATGTGCGTGTGTTTATATATGTGTATTTTTTTTTGGTTGTTTATTTCTTATTGGTTACATACTACTTTTTAAATAATGTATATTACGTTAGAATTTTTTTAAGTTAGTTTTTGGCCAGATTGGTGTTTTATTTTGTATTAATTCATCTTTGTTATTCTAAGGGGACTTAGTCCCAGAATAAAGTTCTATTTTCTATTCTATTCTATTCTATTATATTATATTTTTCATATACAGAGTGAATGAATTTTTCTTAGGGATGGTAGCAGATCTAAGAGATACAAAAGTTTTTGTAAACAATGCTCCGATTTTCGACAGAAATGTAGTCAATTTAAGTTGTTGTTGTTTTTTCAATTAAGTCGCGTTTTTGTTGGATAGGAAACGATGACTGAAAAATATTTCATTCAGGTAATAACGATCGCTTCATAGTAAACTAAAAATTTCAAAGGTAAGTTGAGTTTGTCACCGTCAGAACTGTTTAAACAGGGCTTTTGAGCAGATAAACTAAGATAAGTTTTTTTTTTAAATATTTCTAATCCTAATATTTACGTTTTCATAAAAATAATTGAAGTATTCAGAAAAAAAACAGGGGGTTGTCACGGGTTGTTATTCTATATTATATTTATATACCTTTTTAAATTTAAAGTTATTGATATTTAAATTTTTGTTCAGTATGGAACGTGCAGTTATTCCACCTTTGCATCTTATGGAAACTCCCATGCCAATCACATGAATAAGTTCTCAAAACATCCTCTGGCTTCTTTGTTAAACCACATGTTGAAGTTCAAATTTAAAATAAAAGTCTTATCTTCAAAAGTAGTTCCTCCCACGAAGTGCGTAGGACTTGAACTGCAAGCTATCTCCTCTAGAGTTAGATGAGTGGGAACGGGTAAAGAGTTGGTTATGGTGGAAATGCACTGAAGAGGATCGGATAGGCGGAGTGTGGGTTGTATTACAGGAGTAGGTTTTGGGGGCGTCTTCTGATGAACCGGGTAACAGGTTTGCTGTCCAGGTGTTATTACTTAATTCTTAACACTCTTGGAGTAAATGTCAACATTTGCATCCTTTATAATGTGATAGCTTCGTCCTAATTTAATTTTACGAAAGTATTAATTTGAAGCAGTAGCAGATTCAGGATTTAATTTTTTGAATTTGATATAGCAAATGAATATATATAGATATATATTACACGGAAAGAAATGAGTATTTTAGTTTGTTTTTTTCTAGCATTTTTTCTTGGCGATCAACATTTTTTACTTGATAATTGACGTCTATGAACCTAAAAAACGAAATTGTTGCATAATATTTTTAACGAATTCAATTAAAATAGTTTCAAGTTTTAAAAGTATCAAATCACTCTAGTAACTTCTTTTAGTTATAACCTTCAAATATTTCGTCAATAAACGAAATATTTTCAGAGTAAATATACAGATTTTTTTTTTAATTACTCGTTTTTGAGTACAAAGTATATATAAAAATTAATTGTTTAGTACAATTAATTGAATAATTGATGGTTAATCGTGGTGTATTATTGAGTAAGAAAATGGTCCAGGGGGAGCGGTCATAAAAAGACTAAAATAGTAACAAACTATTTTATCAAAAGCCAACGTTTCTACCCGACTTTGCAAGTCTTCTTCAGGGGTTTGTATGTAGTAATTATTTATAGTCGAATGCATGTAAGTTGTGTGCAGTAAGTGCATACAACACCCTGAAGAATACCTGCAAAGTCTGGTCGAATCATTGGTTTTAAATAAAATAGCTTGTTACTATTTTAGTTACTTTTGATTATTATTTTGTTTCTATTTATTTTATTTTTTTTTGTACATAAAGTGTGAATGTCATCCTACGTCACTATAACCAATGTCCAAGAGACAGATTGTTTTAATACTCAATAAATACCAAATAAAAAAAAACTATTTTAGTATTTTTAAGATTGCCACTCCAAACCATCTTTTTACTCAATAATACCATTAAACTTTTGAATTAAGATAATAATCATATATATTATTTATAGATGTCATCAAGTCTAATGATTGACCGTTCATTTTGAAGATATTTTTCTCCTTCACATGTGAAAAATAATCCTATCCTACCGAAATTTCTGGAAAAAAATGTATGAAGGAAAAGAAAATTTATTAGTGAATAACACAAAAAATATGCATTTTTGATAAGAAATATGTATAATTTAAACAATTTGTATTGACGGAAGGAGTAAAGTATGTTGAAATGTTTTTTTAAATAGAAACAGAGTTGAGATTTGTATTTCGTAGCTCGGAAGACCGTCGAATACGAATTTTCATTGCGATCGAAAAATAAAAAAAAAGTGTACAAATTTGACCTAAGACCCAGCTTGATTTTTTTTCGAAAATCAAAAAAAGTGTGATAACATCAATATGCTTCTATTTATTCAAACAAAATTTTGTAGGGATATGGGACCTTATAATCTACACAAAATGCATAAACTCTACTCTCCTAAATAATTTAGAACTCAAGTTAGAAAATAAAAACCTGTTAATAGTTTTTATTTATCTACTCTCTATAGACGTGCTATATTTCCTAAAGGCATTTGTTTATTTTTTCAATAATTTAGGAAATCCCATGATCATCGGGGCATTATTTTGTCTTTATTACTTTTGTTATCTTTCCAGTCAGCGTTTAAAAATAGGTTCTAGCAAAGCAATTTATACAAATATTGTGGTATATTATGTTTAATGGAATATTGTAATCGACTAAGGAAAAAATATTAATTCCTTCCTTACATAATACATAGGAACTACTTATTTCCATATTGTTTCGCTATTTCTTCACTAAACAAAATTTTCTGAGAATTATTCGCACACGCCAACTTGTCTATATATATAAAAATGAATGTATGTCTGTCTGTCCGTCTGTTTGTCCTTTGTGCATTACTAAACCATTCATCCGATCGCCATGAAACTTTGGGAAGTTGTTCCGTACACTCCTGGTAAGGTTTTTGGCATAGTACTTCTGTCTTACGATAATTTTATATATGTAAAAAAAAAAATAAAAATGTAAATGTTTTTCTGTTCAAAGCCGCAAAAAAATGTGTCGCTATAAACTGTATTGCCAAAACGGCTTTACCGATTTTAACGAAACTTGGCTAAAGTCTTCCCCTTGAAACCCTTTTAATTTATGTATATAACATACTTTCCTGAAAACAAGCTGAAAAATGTTACGAAGAATTTAATATTTTATTTGACGATAACTAAAAAAGTACAGAATTTTTTATTGATAATACCTATATTTATACGAAAGATTTATGAATTTCTGACAAAATAGAAAAAATATCATCGAAATTCGTTCGTCGAGGTTCAAAAATCATCGAGGTTCGTGGCAGAGTTATAGAGTTTTAAATATTTACTGGTTTCTCTTCAGGAAAGGCCATCTTTTGCTTCCTCGCTACCGAAGGTAGGCAAGCATTTTTTGTTTTATTGATTAACCGAAGAGAGAAACACTTTATTTTCATAAAATATAAAATATAAAGGATTGCTGCCCAATTCCATTGGGTTGCTATACACACAGCATACTCTTCTATCCTTAAGACAATATATGAACTTATATATAAATATACAGAAGTATTAGTTAATATTAGTAAAACAGAAATATATATATATATATACATTTTTATTATTTTATTTATCTTTATAATTTTTTTTTTTTTTTTTTTCCTTTTTCCTTCTTCTCATTGTTCATGCTTTTTTTTTTTTTTTTTATTTAACATTAAGTTTCCCTTTCTCTCACTTCTCTCTCTTTATCGCTATTGTTTTCAATTATTCACTAAATAAATGAATAAACAAATACATAAATTAAAACTCTCGGGCTAGCCATGCACGTGGTGGTGAATGATTCCCAGGGAGTCGAGGACTATATTTTCAGCCAACCTCGCTACGTCCTTAATGTCGACACCTAGTTCCTCGAGGAAGCTCCTTGTTCTTTTTGGGATAGTTCCGCGAGACCCAAACCAGAGGCCTCTCACGGTGAACTCTCTCTCTCCGAAGGTCTCACGGAATTTCTCTTTTAGGAAAGGGATACATTTATCGTACGTGTTCTTCTTTTCCCTTTCCACTTCACCCGCCTGATCGAGGTCATTGCTCTCAAAGCGGACAGTTGGATCCAAGATCAGCGCTGTCCTTCCTGTCTTGGGAAATGCGACGATATCAGCGTATCTCGTAGAGCCCTCACTATCGATGCAATATACCTCGTCAAAGCAGGTGAATTTTTTTTCCCTAAGGAGCCTCATCAATTCGAATTTGATCCGGTGGTGACGACGTGTTATGAGGAGGGAGTTGTTGGGGCATTTTCCCAGCACATGTGCTGGTGTTTCAGACTCTCTGCCGCATTTACGGCAGAGGGACCCAACTTCTCTGACCTGTCCGCTGACTCCTGGGACTCCACGCAGGGGTGCATAATTAATGTTTAGTTTTAGGGCATTCGACCATTCAGACCCAGAAAGTACTTGCTTTTCGTAGATGTATCTATTCGCTTTCGGGGTCTCTTTAAAATGGCGAACACCAATACCCTGCCACCTGCAGTTGGCCCATTCCTCAAATGCATTTTCTCGTAGCGACTGCCGTAGAGCTTTCACATTTCGATGACCCTGATCAACCCCCAATCTCTCGGCACATTAAGCAATTTCAGCCGAATAATCGAAGGTAGACTGAAAAAGGGCATCTGGTACATTGGACAGTCGCTGAGCAATGGACCAATGTTGAAGAGGAGCCTCCCATTGGCAGCGGATTAATCCCAATCCTCGGTATCTCCTGGGGGCATACAACATCGCTGTGGAAGTATTCGCAGGGAGTCCAATAATGGCCTTTACGCTCCTGCGAATCATAGTGTCGATGCCCTCCAGTATAGCAGGACGTAGCTTTGTGAGGGGCGCAGTTTGGAGAGGGTAAGTAAGACCCGGGAACAGATATTGATTGACAATGTTGAGTTTCTGCTCAGGTTTAAGTAAGCAAGAGGTTACCAGCTTGTTTAGATTATCATTCAATTTAGTCACCGAATCTTCGTTGAATTGCAGCTCTCCCGAGAATGTACATCCTAAATACTTAATCGTATCTCCATTCTTCAATGTTTGGATGTACTCACCATTCTCAAGGGAGAGCACCGTAGTTTCCAGCTCTCCTTTATTTAGAACGATGCCCATACTTTTTTGAGGATTTATAGCCAGACCAATTTCTTTAAATGTTCTTTGTATGCTGTCAATCACTCTTTCTGCAGCCCCCTTGTCACGCGCCGACACTGCCTGGTCATCCGCGAAACCTGTGAGGACCACACAATCTTGCTCATTCCTTAATTTGTATCCAAATTTCTTGGAAAAGTCCTCGTCACACAGGTCGCGGTAGAGATGATCGATGGCCAGGTTGAAGAGTGAAGACGACAGGGGGCCACCTTGGGGTACACCGCGCAGCACTTTGATCTGGCTAGTTGCATGGACACCGTTGCCAATCTTTATGGTGTTCGTGCTAAGGAGAGCTGATATGACATTTGTAAGATTCGGTGACACACCTCTCGCTTCTAAGGAGCTTACGATGTGTTTGTGCCCAACATTGTCAAAAGCACCGACAACGTCGAGGAAAACTATCGCACAGTCATTTTTCATTTTTTTTGCATCTTTTAATACCGCGTCGATGATCCTCGCGTTGACGTGCGTTCCCGGGAGGCCTTTTATAAAGCCTCTCTGACTCTTGTGGAAGGTGACCTGCTTTAATTGAAATTATCTGTACTACTGTAATTGAAATTATCATTTGAAGAAGTTATATGATTTATCTTATGTAGGTTAATACTATTATACGTTCTTCATATTAATTTTTTATTTTAGTTTTAAAAGTTCAACTAAGTCGGTTTCTGATGATTATGAATGACGGCGTATTCACTCAGATTATTATGAATGTTCAATTTGAATCATGAGAAAAAAAAACAATTAGAATTAGTTACAATTGAAGTCATTTTACAGATAAATTTGTTTCCCAACTTTTTAAAAATGACAGATGTCCTTTGCTATTAATCTACTCATATGTGCTTTCTATTTTCTTTCTTTTTCATTTTGCCAGGCTAAGCCTCAGCAGCGCGTGGCTGGGTAAAGCTAGGAGAAAGAAATACTTTATTAAAAGTAATGCTGCCCTACTACATAGGGTTGCTTCGTACACAGCATACCTATCAATCCACAAGGACATTAATTTTATATTTTATTATATTTTATTTTTAAGGACATAAATTTATATCATAAATAAAAGTGACGGTTGTTTAGTTACTTTACACAAGATAATTTTTTTCTCATCTCCCAGAGAGGGATTTCTAGTGTCATCATTGTCCCCAAATCAGTCTTTTGATCACTTTCTTTCTCCCTGTTATCCTGTAAACGCAGGTTAGAAACAAAATGGCTCCTTCTTCACCTGTAATACACAACCAAATCAAGACTATCATTAAGTTAAACTGAATGAATAAAACACCAATTTGCTAGATGCACTCAAATAATATAAAATAGATATTTTAAACCTTCTCGATGTGTTTGCATACTAATGACATAGGATTGACATAGATTTATTGCTATATCTATTATGTTCACCGAAGATGGTTCCTTCAGAGATACATGCATCCATTCGACTATAAATACATGTTGCAGCTGCATAATGTCACCTCATTATGCACTGACGATCTATCAAAACGAAATATGATTGGTCGGTCGGACATGAGACATGGCGGAAGGCGCTCTGGCCGAATTCCAGCATCTGAGCTATTCTCGGTCACGGCTTTCTGTATCTCTGCACTATTATATAGAAATCATATTCCATAATAATAATAATAATATATATTATTTATTGGTGAAAATATATTGGAATCGTTACATAATCTCCTATTACAAGATAATAAATAATAAACTTGATAAAGCCTTTATTGATCGAAATACAGTGATAATGTTATTGGTATTGCGGTCCCTACCGATGATAATATTAGAAAAACGATATCTGAATCATATATATATATATATATATACAGTTTCTTTCATTTAATGATTCTTAAAAGTCATTGACAACAATGAAACTTAAATTTTGTAATTTTTAAGCCAACCACGTTTTATGTTGAATAAAATGTAATAACTAAAGAAAAATTTAATTTAGGTTACAACCAATTACTTCATAGTAAACTAGGTTAATTTAGATAAAGTAATATGAGCAATAAATTAAAATCAACTAAAGAATAAATACAAATGAAATTAGTAGGAAAAATAAAACAATATTATATTAATAAATAGAAGAAAAAAAAAAGTGAAAATATGAATTAATTCTTACTCCAGGTTATAATTGGGTAATTTAAGTGAACTGACTATGAACTAGGTGAATCTTGGTTTCCTTTGATTATTACATATTTGTCCTTTGAACGATTCAAATAGTCCCCATAATCAACTAACTTCTCTAAAATTGATTATTTCCCAAATACGGTTTCTAAATGTATTAAATATCTAAACTATACAACAATTTGACTACAATTTTCCGTAAGTTTAAACGTTTTGAAATATGTTTTTTTTATTATTATTGAAATTTAAAACTTTATTAAATGATACAAGTAAATATGAAACAAGTAACATGACATGTACAATATGAAGAGAAACTACCCATTGGTAACACTCCAATTATATTTCTATATTAAAAGGCCCCGAGGCCATCTTCTTTTCAGACTCCTCGGAGGGTTATCAGGGATCGAGGGGAAGCAAGGTTAGAAACGAGAGGGTTCGAATGGTTCCGAAGTTTATTATGGAAGGATAGGTATCTGGTTTGAGCTTGCTTTTAATGTAAATTTGTCTTTTTTAAAAACAATTTAAAGGGGACTTTTAAGCAGTTAAACTACGGTAAGTTCGGGTTTTCATAAAATCAAGGATACTTCGCGATTTATTTTGTAATCCTCCCAACTAGACTGAAGATACCACACTTGGAGAAAAACTTATATATAGTCTGGATCATATACAGTCCATGATAGTGACTCCTTTTTATCAAATTATTAACATCCACCTGAAACTTCATAAATAGCTCCATCTTATCGTAATCTATATATATTATATTTACGAAAATTCTCGGAATTTGGACGTTTCCACTTGGGTCGTAAGATCATAAAATCGATAAAAAAGGCGGCCTACAAAAAAATAAGGCCGTTTGTCCTATATTTCCTCGTTATTTTGACGATTGGAGGTTGTAGGTCCATGCCAAACGGCTCAATATTTTAGAAGACCACCTTTTATCTCGACTTTGTGCTCAAGTTTTCTTACTATTCAAGTGGAAAGCAAATGGGTATTTACGAATTTTTAGTACTTAACTAAATAGACAAAGTTTGGCGACTTCCAGTTGAAAACGCCCCGATTCTGTGTATTTTCGTAAATAAAATATTTGTTGGTTACAATGAGATGAAGCTATTTAACAAAGGATCTGTTCCACGGACGAGTCAATATAAAAATATTTAACCTGGACCTAAAAAAATGTTCTGCTTTAGTGATTCAATAAGTTTGTAGTAATTTTTGTGTAAGCTGAATTCCAATTTCGAATCTTTCTGACCTGATAATATTAAAAAAATATATTCTTGTTAATGTAAGAACTTTGATTTTATTGTAATTTTTTTTTTTTATGTACAGATTAAATATTTGTATATAGAATGGTTCGTGGTGCAGATCCTTTGTTAAATGGCTTCTTCTCATCGTAAGCTACAAATATTTTATTTACGAAAATTCTCGGATTTGGATCGTTTTCAATCTGGAGATCGGCAAACTTTTTTTATTTAATTAGGTACTAAAACCTCGTAAATACACATTGATTTTCACTTGAATCGTAAGATAATTTGATCAAAGAATCGAGAAAAAAGGTGGCCTACAAAAATAATGGACCGTTTGGCATAATCTATATCCCTAACATTTCAAGAAAACGAGGTTAAATAGGCCAAACGGCTTAATATTTTTGTAGGTCCTTCTACCATTCTCCTCCATCTTGTTTTTAATAGAATTTTATTTTGTCAATTTTTATCATAAAAGCAATTTATTCCGTCTCGATTCGTTACATTTGAAATCACCTGTTTTTAAACCGTCCAGTGTTTTTCAATGACTTTTATTTAAGTTGAATAAAATTGGGAATTGTCATTTATTTAAAAATCCCCTTTTGTATTATATCCCATTTATCTAAATACGTTGCTACTAAGAGTTCAATTCACCAATTAAAAGGGATTTGGATATTTAATACAGTTTATTATTTTGGACATTTTTTATTTATTTTATTACAATAAGGAAAATTTAAAGAAAATACATACAATATATTCTATATAAATTTGAACTGAAGTAATAAGTATTAGTTTAATGATATTAATATTAATGAAGTTGAAATTGTTACCAAATAATTTGCATTCACTCCTAGTTACATTATATATGTATGTAAAAAATACTTCATTTTCAACACGTTCAATTGTGATATTACTGTTATTTAAAGTCGAACTTCATAAAATTTATTTAGAACATACCCTACATTAGCATACAATATTTTCGTTATGAATATGAAAATATTTATATGCAGGTCCGATTTTTAGTTTCTAAGATATTTTAATCCATATATTCAATAAAACTCGTTATCATTTGGTTTTCGACATTATCTTTTTTTCCTCTCTAACACAGATTCGCATTAAAATACAATTTTGAATAATAGCTGATTACAACGAGGATTAAAGGATGAACATTTCCGTTGCTAACAATATGTAAGTCCAATTTTTAGTTTCTGAGATATTTTAATCGAAACACGTCCATTAGTCAACTCCAGCCGACTTTACCCGAGCGTTACACATCGGAGATCTGACGGCTTAATCTAATTCATTCTCCATAAAAAAGTGTAAAGGGTTCCTACAGAAGCTTTCATTTCCTAAAAAATTTTTTTTTTTTAAATTACCAACTGAAAGAAATGTGTTGTAATTTAAAAAAATATATATTGGAATTGATCAGTTTTTGATTTAGATCACTAGCGGATCCAGGATTTATTTTTGGGGGGGGGCCCGAAAGTTTTTTTTTTTCATAAAAATAACGATAATTACTTTGGAAAAAAAGAAAGAAACTAACTACCTGTATGAAATGGTGTTTAAGTTATTCCTAAAGCCCTTTTAAATGTAATTACATGAATAATAATACTTTAAGAGATACTTTTAAAATATTTTTTTCGATAAAACATGGTTATATTTTACCATTTTGGGGAGGGGGGCTTCAGCCCGAAAGCCCCCCCCCCCGTAGATCCGCCCGTGATTTAGATCACTCATAAACAAAAAAAAAAATATGGACTAATGAATTATTCTTTTTTTAGGAGGGTGGGAAATAAAGGAAGAGGAGATATAATAATAAATATTTGATACATTTATATTTATATTATGATTGTATTTTTAATAGGTATAATTATACATATTATCTGTATCTTATAAATACATTTCATATATAGGTAAGTGACAATAAAAAATGTATGACATTGAATTGTTTTGACACAATACAATAAACTTACCTGCATTAACTTAGTTGAAGTTAGGTATAAATGCTTCCTCATGAATCGTTGAATAATTTTTGTATTATATAAATATTTCATTGTAAAAATAAAGTTGATAGCTCCCCCTATAACCCATCAACTAATTTCTAAAAATTACTAAATATAACATTTATTCCAACTTTCTAATAGTAGGAAATGATTTAAAATGTAAGAAGCAGGTATCTTAAAAGAAATAGTCTTGAATTAGGGGTATTTGTGTTTTCTTATTACCTGCGGCTAGTTGCTTGGTTTCTTCCGCTGGAAAGCGATTTCTAAATTAAGATCCTATGTAATAAAGGTAATTTAGCTTAGGAAAAAAAAAAGAAATATCTTGGAAATGTCGTGGTGAAACCTGATTGACTTCCGTATTCCGTGCTGGGAGTTTTCCAGCTGTGACGGATCTTCTGGAAGTCAGTCATCAGGAAGAAATCTGTCATCCTGGAGGAAGAGTCCTTAGGAAATGAATCGCCGATGAATAGCAAATAGTTGATCCTTATCTTGCTTAAAGAAGTTCTAGTGAGTGATTATGCTTTCTCATCTCGATTTGTACAGTATCTAGTAAAATATCCAATATTACTAGTGGTCGTGTATTAATATAAAAAGTTGAATTATTAATATCAAGTGTTTTTTGAAGCAATTTATGATTCAACAAGACAAGACTACAGCTTAAATATTCCGTAATGATTAAGACGTCACTTAAAAATCGTTGTAAATTCCATTGATTTTATACTAAAACTAGCTTTAGCCGGTAAATCAGGAATCTTTCAAATAAATATGGGTATTATCAATCAAAAATTGTGTACTTTTTTAGCTATCGTCAAATAAAATATTGAATTCATCTTAACATTTTTCAGCTTGTTTTCGAGAAAGTATGTTATACACATAAATTAAAAGGGTTTCAAGGGGAAGACTTTAGCCAAGTTAAAATCGTTAAAGCCGTTTTGGCACTACAGTTTATAGCGACACATTTTTTTGCGGCTTTGAACAGAAAAACAATTACATTTTTATTTTTTTTACATATATAAAATTATCGTAAGACAGGAGTACTATGCCAGAAACCTTCCCAGAAACTTATATATGGAACAACTTCCCAAAGAATGATTTAGTAATGCACAAAGGACAAACAGACAGACAGACATACATTCATTTATATATATATATATATATAGATAGATAAGCAAAAAGCTCGAAAAGAGACATTATGAACAGAACAATCTCTACCATACAAATGGACATTTAACTTGCCGACGTTTCGCCGATTGAGGTATCATCAGGGACAGAAAAAACAAGATCACATTTAAGTAGAAAAAAATGCTTTGAAATCTTATCAAGCCATACAAAAACATACTGAAGGAAACAGGGTAGGAAGGTTATATAAAACAGCTGATTAGCAGCGAATAAAGGAAAAGAAAATAATCATACTTGAAATATAATAATACTAAAAAGTAATTTAATTTTAATTTAATAACATTAAATTTAAAAAAAAAATCTGGTGCGGTGAGCGCATTACCCAACTTTCACTTACCACCTTCTTCTTAAAAGAAATAAATATTTTCAGACAAAGGGGAAGTAAATGGAAAATTATAGACAATATATTTATTTATATTTCATTGTGGGTATTTTTATTTGTATCAGTACCCTTATATATACAAATTTTAATATTTATATCGCAGTAATCTATACAATTAAATGTTAAATAATACCAACACTATCATTTATGAAAACCGCATATGTATACATTTTTATATTTTTGTGTACATGTTTACATAATATAGTTGGAGCCCCTATTATATTAAGCTCATGTTACGTATGGGAGCTGTTCTAATCTTTTGGGGTGAGTCGGTTGGGCTCGTATTCCTTGGTTCCTCAATTACAACTATTCTCCGTTACGATCTCTTATTTCTCCTTTAGTTAATTATCAAATTCTTATAACTATATATTATATTACAGATTAATGTAAAATGGTTAATTGCTTCAAATAAAAAAAAAATAAAGGTACTTTGAGGGAAGATAATATTGAAAATTAGCCATTTAAGCCCTGTCAGAGAACATCAAACAGAATAAAAACTACTTTTATTTAAATCTGCTTAATTTTACACTGATATAATGAAATTAATCACAATCGTTAGAGCAGTTTTCGAGAAAATCGGAAAAATGTGTTTTGTCCATTACATAAATTGCTTCTTCTGGTTGTCCGAGTTTGACGAAAACGTTGCTGTAACATCCCAAGCATATAAAAACCTTAAATATGTATTTTCACTTTTATACGACGTTTCCTTTTTGAGCTAGACTGTTAACACACACATACAGACAATTTTGCGGGACTTGGTTATTTGGACTCTGAGAAACTCAAAACATGTATTTCCGTTGAAAACTAAGATTCGAAAATTTTCACGATCGCAATACTTTAGCAGTTTACTTTGGAAGAAAGAAAGAAAGTAACTACCTATGTGAAATGTGGATTCTTTAAATACTATTAAATGTTACTAGACGAACAATAATACTTTTAGAGATAATTCTTTTAATAAAACATGGTTATGTTTTACCATTTTGGGGGCTTCAGCCCGAAAGCCCCTCTTCCCTCTCCTAGATCTGCCTGTGTTCCTTAATATCCTAATCCCATCCTTTAAATATTTTTAGTAGGCGGATTCATGATAAAATTAAATTTTTCATCTCTAATAAACCCTTTTAAAATTTTATATTTTCTATATATATGGTGTGGATGTGTTCATTTATCACTATAATTATTGTCCACGAGACAGAGTTTTATATGTCTAAATAAAAAAAAAGTAATAATAATAAACCTTTAGATCCGATTTTTTATAGCAATTGAAAAATATTCATTTTGTCAAAAAATACAAAGTAAATCAATTTCCTTAAAATGAGATTGAGAATCGCTGATGATCTCATTTTAGCCCCAAACGTCAGTTACAGCCTTATCAAATCCAAGTACCAGTATAGCTCACTTTATCATGGACCATCTGACAGCCGAATCTGGGACACACCAGGCCACTGCAGAGACCGGACTGGCAAATCGCAGATGTCAGGTGACAGCTATCTGTCGCAGAGAGACAAGAAGTAGCGGTAGTGCATCCCACTTCCTCTCGACTATAACTGTGGTTCCGTTCCGTCGTCCGTCCTAATATCTCTTCAAGATGGGGGTGTTGACGTCTTCATACTCCGAGGGTCTTCTAGGTCGTACCGGAGTTGGAATTATCTCATTGATTACGGCTTACGATAGTTAACTACCGCTAGTTACGTAACGTTCGTAATTACACTGAGGCCAAAGAGCTGGAACCTTCGATGGCTACAACTCCAAAGATCCGTTTTTGGAAACTAGTCCGCGGCAGTAGCGGGTTCAAGATTTAATTTTGAGGGCCTCAGCCCAAAAGATTTTTTTTTTTAGATACATATAACAATAATTTCTTTGGTAGAAAAAGAAATAAACTAACTTACCATTGCATACAACAAACATTCAAAGAAAAATGAAAATCGGCTGAAAAATGAAAAACTGTCAAAAACATAAGACTTCTTTAAACTACTAATAGTCCATTGTACTTAGGCATTTTTATCAAATTATTTGCATCCGCCTCAAACTTCGTAAATAACTTCATCCCATCATAACCTACAAATATTTTCTTTTCGAAAATTCTCGTAATTGGGACGTTTTTAATCTGCAGATCTAAAAACTTTGTATAGTTAGTTCGGTACTAAAAATTCATGAATACCCATTTGCTTCCTACTTGCATCTTAAGATAATTTTATCACAAAATAGAAAAAAAAAAAGGTGATCTACAAAACTATTGAGCCATTTGACATATTTGCACGCCAAATTGCCCAATATTTTTGTAGGCCACCACTTTTGTGATGATATTATCTTACAATTCAGGTGGAAAGTAAGTGGGTATTTATGAATTTTTATTAACTAATTAAATAGACAAAGTTTGCCACTCTCCAGATTGAAAACGCCTTTTTGAGAATTTTCGTAAATAAAATATTTGTTGATTACGATGTGATGATGCTATTTACAAAATTTTAGGTGGATGTTAATAATTTGATAAAAAGGGGTCTGTACCATGGACCATGAAATTTTGTTGGAAATGAGTGTTATATGCACCTTTCAGCTTTTTCTTTTCAATGTATTGATTTGTTATTTTATTTAATTTGATACGTTTTGTATTTATATTTCAGTTACAGTAACTTTATATATATATATATTTCCTTATAATTCTGTTAATCAGCTGTTCAATATAACTTTCCTTAGCTGTGTTTAATTTGAACGGATTTGAGGTTTGAGACTCCACTAAGCCATGGAATTCCTCTCGTATCCAATCCTTACCATCCAAAATCCTTCGTAAAATCCTCACTGCTTCTACTGTGTTACAAATAAAATAATCCATCAGGCCTTACTGTTCCATATGTTTCAGATTTGGCCCAATCCAGATACCTATCCTTCCATAATAAACTTCACAACTATCCGAATCCTCTCGTTTCTAATCTTGCTCCCTCTTCGATCCCTGATTGATGATCTCCTAATTTAGAAATTTTATTAGAGTACTACTAATGGTTGGTTTCTCTAGAAATTATTAGATGTATATTTGTTTTTATACCGTTGTAAATTTCAAAAATAAAAATATTTCTAACATGATAATTCTATAAATTGACTGGTTTCTTCTTTTGATTGATATTATCGTTGTTCATCTTCCTACACCAAAGATATTTAAAAATATTAGTTCCTTAGTGTTTTTGACAAATTTTTAGAGATTCAGGAAGAATCTGGTATATTTTTTGTTGAATAAATGTCCATAATTTCCTTAAAACTTTTATAATCACCAAAAATTTAGCCCGAAATATCTCGAAAATAGAAAAAGTCCAATGGATACGCTGGTTGTATAGGATATTTTGTAATAAGATGAGAATATAGAAGCCTTCTGTGGTATATTATCTATGGGCCAGAGAGACTTCACGGTTGTTGCGGTTAGATGAAGACCTTGATTTTACTTTTTTATTAATCTTTTTATTTTCATTGGCTTTCAATTTATCCAGAGGACTCTCATTCCATGTAGACTACTATATGTCTGATATTTTCAGTTTGATCTTCTGAGAGATTAAGATTGCTTTTGTATTGTTACGTGTAATTTTGTCGATCTAGCAGTTTTTTTACTAGAAATTCCTTTGATGTTAGCTATCTGCTAGCAATCGACATTACAAGTGTTAAAAACTACAAGTCTTCTTAGAAACGTAGTTTTGTGTTTGGTAGACTGTTTATTTAATATATATTTTAAATCTCCTTTCTGTAATATTTACATTTTTTTTATTGACTCATTCTCTCTCTCTCTCTCTCTCTCTCTCTCTCTCTCTCTCTCTCTCTCTATATATATATATATATATATATAATATATATATATATATATATATATATATATATATATATATATATATATATATATATATATATATATATATATGTATGTATATATATACACAGGGTATCCTGTGTAATATTTAAAAAGATTTATAGTATACATCAAGATATAAAACAAAGTTCGTATAAACAATTGCCCAATTTTCAGCAGAAAATGGGGAAATTTAAGATTTGTATTTCTTTATGCTTGTTGAATAAGAAGCGATACCTTAAAAAAACATTTAATTTAAGTAATTAAATATTGCTGCAGAGTTAACTACGCAAAATATACTTTGAACGAAAGTAGATTTTGTCATTGTTAAAACTATTTAAAGAGGACAATTTAGCGAACAAACACAGCTATGTTCCGTTTAAAAGAAAAAGTCATAAATTATTTTCGATTTTTTTTTATCACCCTTTAACAGTACTACATTTAACCCAATTTTTGAAAAACTATCTCGTTTAATAAGCTTTAAGTTCATATTAATTAAGTTGAGGTTTATAAGGAAAAATTTTGAGATTCACATGAAGTTTTGTAAAGAATTGATCTGATTTTCTATTCAGTCACCTAACGGTACCCATGTTTCCAACAATCAATTGTTGAAAATCTTTTGGTTTTAAGTTTATTGTTTATTTATTGTCTTCCAGATGTATTTATTTTGAATATTATTCTTCTAAATTGATTTTTTATTTTTAAATAATTATGAACCAGCTGTTCTTTTAGCTCAATCAGCTGTTCTAAATCCACCAATTTTCTATTAATTTTCAAGTTTACTGTCAGGAAGTTGACAATGACAATACCACATTCTCACTGTCGTGAAAATACTATCACGACTGAAACTACTACCGTATAAACGAGGCTTCAGTATGTATCATATATAACTTCTTTAGTATAGCTATTAGAAATTCTCACTCTATTAAAAACTACTAAATCTATATTAAACTCAACTCGATTTAAAAGGAGGAAGAACCATTCACACATTCCCAACTAGCGTGAAGATAGAAGATAACCTTGGACTTCTTATATTTAGATTTGAAATATTAAGTTAAAAAATAGTTGTGCCATGGCGTCTATGCCAAAACGTTTGACGTTTTTTTTATTATTTATGCATACATAAATTATTTTTAATGCCTTAATTAATATTTTATTATGTTTGTATTATTATTAAATTATATTTACTGTTATTTTGTTTATTTTTAATCAAGATTGGATTATTATATCAGCTGTTTAGTGATTGTTTTTTAAACATACATACATACATACATAACATGTATTCAAATACTTCTTGGTTCCTTGGTTACTAGTTATGAATCGCTACTTCAAGATGGCCATTATTTTAAGATCCCTTTGATCGCACCATAGGTGGAATAAAGAAACAACCCGAATGTATGCGAAATAAGACGAAGGCGACCGATCTCTAATTCTTCATTGCAGATTGTTTTTTTTATTGATTGTTAAATATATTGATTTATATAGCACCTCTATGTATGTTGTTAAGGCAATTTATGTTTCCGAATATTAAAAAAACTAGCTGACCCGAATACTCCGCACAAACCTAATATTTATTTGTGTCTGATTTTAATAAATTAAGGGCTCAGCACAACTTCCATTCTATAATATTTGTTACGAAAAGGTTTAATACATACATTCAGTAAGCCATCAGTTATAAATATGATTTACACTCTGCCATGGTTTAACCATTGCGTTTCCTTAATCTTATAATTTAAACATTAGATTTTTCCTTCATTAGATTGTCATAAATTAACAAAAGCTTAACAATGACGGAAAGATTTAAAAGGTTTAAATTCTTAAGGAGAATTAATTAGTGCAATCAGAATGTATATATATAATACATATATATATATATCAGATTGGTGTGGTACTCTGGTACCTTCTATCTAGTGTTGTCCAAAATCGGTCTGTTCAAAAAAAAAAAGTTTTAATGTGAATACAAATTAAGGCAAAGTCCTTTTTAATATTAGATATTTTTAGTTACTGTGTGTAAAGAACTAGTAGAATCAATATACTTTTTTATTCAACTATTCCGAATCCTCATACAAGACTGAAACGACAAGAAACCGCTCGATGTTTCCGCTTACTCCAACACTTACTAGACAAACGCTCTAAACTTCCAATTAATTACAAAAGACTCATATACTTGACTATAATAAGACCTATTTGGACTTCCGGAGTTGGGCTATGGAGCTCCACTAAGCCATCGAATTCCTTTCGTATCCAATCCTTACAATCCAAAATCCTTCGCAAAATCCTCAATGCTCCTTACTTTGTCACGAATAAAATCATCCATAATGACCATAATGTTTCTTATGTTTCAAATCTGGCCCGATCCAGATACCTATCCTTCCATAATAAACTTCATAACCATCCGAATCCTCTCATTTCTATCCTTGCTCCTCGTGATCTCCTTATATAGACATGTTATTAGAATGCTACCTATAGGTAGTTTCTCAACAAGCGTTTTCAAGTGATTATATTCTTGTGTATACATTTACTTGATGTATTTATATTGAAATACAGGTGTAAATATCTTGAATAAATAGCTTTAAAAATAAAAATAAAAATAAATAAATAAAAAAAAAAAAAAAAAGCTATTCCAAAAATAACTGTCAATATTCAAGTAAAAATCAGTACAACAGCTGTTTCAAAAACTCATTACATATATTTTAGCGTTCAGATCAAACTATTAAACCTTCTGGTAGTTTCGCCAGAAGTCGAATTAAATAAGATGCCTTCATAAGGCCTGAAATCATAACACTCAATATTGTTAGCTGATGCCGTGTCATTGGCCAAGTTACATCCTACTGCTCCAGTTTTGCGCATGTCCATGTGCCAATTGTTCGAAATACACTAGAGTGTCCTTTAATTAACACGATACTTGAACTGCTCTCAGTTGAAAACATAGTAGCATTTATTTTTGTAGTCTTAATACCGAAGATTTTTACAAGCATATTATGTTTTAAGCTTGTCGTCCGCACGTACCAACTGAACGAAGCATATAGGCAAGAATTTCTGTTTATCTTCGTTAATTCCTACATAAATTAGATCACCAATGATAGACATAGCCAAGGAAAATTTTGTCATTTTTGGCTTTTGCCGGCGTAATTATTATAGTTATAAACTTCTCCGTTTGACTCTCTAGAATTTTCTCCGTGACTCAACTCCGTTGAGAATCTCTAGGATCTCCTTTTTATATTTAACACTTTAAAATTGAAAAATTAAACACCTTTTTTCAATAGTGATGGACACCTCAAAATTCAATTGTTAACAACAAATAAAGATAGGGAAGGTAGATAAGGATAATATCAATTAGATGAAGGAACAAGTCAATTTGAAGAATTATCGTGTTAGAAATATTTTTCGTTTTTTTTTTTTCTTTAGGAAATTCACAACTGTTTTAAAACAAATAAACATCTAGTAAATGTGATACATAGTAATAAAATGATATTAGAAAATTTTTAGAGAAACCACCCATTGGTAGCACTCCAATAAAATTTATCAAGTAGAAGATCACGAGGCCATCTTCTTTTCAGACGCATCGGAGAGTTATCAGGTATCAAAGAGCAAGAAAGGTTAGAAACGAGAGGATTCCGATAGTTATGGAAGATTAAGGTCTTTATGGATTATTTTATTCGTTACAAAGTTAGTAGCTGATGGACAGGGGGTCGGTAACAGCAATGGACATACCTTAGAAAAATTCTATGATCTTTATTTAACTACATAGATAATATAAGATAAATGTTCGACTTACTTTTATCAAAACTGTTAGTAGGAAGGTATGAAACACACTGATCTCAAGAGCACTATAGAAACAACAATGATAGGCATTTTTTTTTTAACTTTTATTATGATATATACAACTGTATTAGTATGAATACATCAAGTAAATGTGTACAGAGGAATTTTATCGCATGAAACACGCTTGTTGAGAAACTACCCACTGGTAGCACTCTAATAATTTGTCTACATGAGGAGATCACGAGGCCATCTTCTTTTCAGACGCCTCGGAGGGTTATCAGGAATCTAAGAGAAAGCAAGGTTAGAAACGAGAGGATTCGGATGGTTATCAAGTTTATTATGGAAGGATAGGTATCTGGATTGGGCCAAATCGGAAACATATGGAACATTGAGGTCTTTATGGATTATTTTATTAGTGACAAAGTAGGGAGCATTGAGGATTTTGAGCATTGAGCACATCAGTGATGAACATAGCTAAGAATTTTTTTTTTCTTTTTTTTAATCATGTGGCTTAATTATTACAGTTATAAACTTCTCTGTTGGATATTTAGAATCTCTATGGTCAGCTTTTTCTATTTAACACCTTAAAATGGAAAAAAGATATTCAGTTATGCAGGGAAAATCTCCATTTAAAGAAAACATTTTTTTTGCACTAGTGAAGACACACCGAAATTCAATTGTTCTAGTAATGGACAGAGGATCAGTACCAGTAATGGACATACTTCAGGAAATTTACTTTATTTAACTATAATCGTATTGATAAAGATAACATAACATAAATGTTCAACTTGCTCTTATCAAAACTGTTAGTAGGAAGGTATGAAACATACTGATCTCAAGAGCTTTATAGAAACATCAATGATAGGCATTTTAATGTTTTCTTTTGGGGACTTTGTTCATACAGTTGTCAACAAAGGGCATTGTTCTTCAATATAGAAAAAACCTTTAAATCAAGAAGGAAGCTGTTGATAACGGGTGCGTTCACCCTATTTAGGTTAGGAATATTTTAAAATTAATAGAATTAAGTTGAATATATGTATATGGGTGTGTGTATTTAGTGATAAATAAAATAACAACAGTAAAATAGTCTGAAACTTTTCGTTTTGAAAATTTTTAACTTTGAGTCATTCATAATCCCCCTCCTCCCTCAAAAAATCAAATAACCCTATGCTCCTAAAAACCCGCCAACTCCTAGTTTCCTCAGTTCGATTATGGCTGCCTTGTCTACGGTGGAGTGTCTGGTGGTCTTGAAACCAGATTAAAAAGCTTAATAAATTGTTTCATTAGATTCATCTTCGGAGTCCCCAGGCATTCCCACGTCTCCAGTTTCTATGCTGAATTGAAGTGTCTCTATCCAGATTTCCGACGGCAATAATTCCTAGGTGTATTCCTTTTCCGAACCTTTACAACCAAAAAGCCATCTTACCTTCTTGATTTTTTTACTCCTTGTTCCTCTGTTCATTCGTTCAAAACGTGATCCAAGTCCATAAACCTGTTTGTTCCATCTCATAGAACTGTTTCCTTTAAAAAATTCGCTACCTTTTTTTGGAATTCTCTATACGCAAATCCTCTTCCTTAACCTCATTTAAACAACATTTATTCTTCCACATCCTTAGCAATCAATTTGCCGAATATATGTAAGGATAAATAAGAGCTCCCGTAACTCTCATTCGACTGTTATGTTACTGTAACTTACATATCATTAGTATTGTTAATCAGAATGTTTTTATTAATATTTTTACTCGTACTTAATTTATTTGAATCATAAGGTTAGATTATTATGGTATGTTAGCTAAATTTGTTCTTATTGTTTTTTATTTTTTAGACTGCCAGACAATTTAAATCTGTTTGTACATTATAAGTATTCGAAAGAGACTAAATGTCCCAGGATAAAATTTATTTATCTTCTTAAAAAAAAAAACAATTTAAAAAATAGAATTCTGTGATGTTCTGAAAGCATATTATCCTTATTTTTGAGGTGGATGTTAGATATTGGCACACTGTCAGCTGCTTATGGTTTTATCCTAAAACAAATATATTACCAAAGCATGGATAAGAGGCCAGAATCGATACCAGGAAAATAATGCGCGAAATCGTGAGCAAGTGATATGGTTCGATACACTAGCGGATCCAGGATTTAATTTTGGGGGGGGCTTCAGCCCGAAACCTTTTTTTTCATAAAAATAACGATAATTACTTTAGAAAAACAGAAATAAACTAACTGCCTATATGAAATGGTGTTTAAGTTATTCCTTAAGTACTTTTAAATGTAATTACACGAACAATAATAGTATAAGAGGTATTTTTTAATTTTCTTTTCCCATAAAACATTGTTATATTTTTCCATTTTGGGGGAGGGCTTCAGCCCGAAAGCCCCCTCCCCCCGTAGATCCGCCCGTGGTTCGATAGTATAACCAACATATTTATACAATTTTGTTTTATTTATGACGAAGATTTAGGAATGTCGCATTAGACAGAGAGCATGAGTTCTTGTAAATTCAAGCAATAAACTAAAAATAGTGTAGAATATAAATGTTATTAAAAGATGTTTGTTTTCACGTTGGGGAGCTCGCTCTGAGATATATACACTCCTCATGATTCAGAACTGCTTCTTAAAGCAGGTTTATGGTTCCACTCAGTTCCTTGAAGTTGATCCTTGTGGAGATATTTTCCTGGATGATCCTGTGGTTCCTCATGCGTATAATTCTCTCATTTTATGTCCTCCATACTTTTTACTATCAATAAATAGTATATACTTTCCAAGAATCTTTTTGAATTCGGTTTTATTATACAACGATCCGATACCTAAGAGAAAATGAATCTTTTATGTGAATATATTACTTTGCTTGTAATTTATATTTTGATGGATCTCTTCAGAAATTTAAAGTTAGTCTAATTTATATGAGTTCACTAAAAAAAATAAACAAAAAGGTTCATATTAACATGTATCTCAAACTCATTTATTAAATAGATATCGAAGATTAAAGATTTATTTTTATTATTACTATTTTTTTATTATTATTACAACATTTGAAGTAATTTTTCAAAGGGGCCTCCGTTTTGTTGAATGCAACATCCAGCACGACGAATCCATGCTTCTCTGGCTCTTCGTATAGTATCAGGATGGTGCTTGATAGTTAATGAGGCTTCCACGGTCCGATTTCTTAGCTCTTCTTGCGTGCCAACTACCACAGGATAAGACATAGACTTCATCCAGCACCACACAAAATAATCTAATGGCGTTAAATCCGGAGATCGTGGTGGACATTTAACAGGTCCGTTTCGACCAACCCATCGGTATCCATAAGTTGCATTTAAATAATCAGTGACACTATTAGAAAATTGAGCTGGAGCACTGTCATGCATAAACCATAGTCTTTGCCTAATGTCTTGCAGAATATCTCGGAAAGGCGTCTTTCAATGGTTTCAAACGTTTTGCAATTTGGTATTCTTCGGTTAGGAAGTTCTTCATGGTATCTTCGAACAGCAGCAGCAACGATTCTATGTACGTAGCCATACGTTAAAAGCATGTCTGTTTGTTCTGCAAAAGTGAATACATTTATGGTTTCTCCCATGATAATCATAAATTGAACTGTATCAGAGTATTCACTTACAATAAACACACAGAACTAGACAAACAGATGAACAACTACTCCCATTGCTTATTGTTCATTTGTTTATCAGATGATTACAACCAATTATTTAGTATTAAAGACCTTAAAATTTGTACAGCCAGTCTTAATGTAGTAAATAAATAATAAATTTTTGACTTTTGATATCTGTTTAATAAATGAATTTGAGATATATGTTAATATGAACTTTTTTGTTTATTTTGTGTTAGTGAACAGATGCCCGAAATAGTGCCGTGCAATTACGAAACGCCCTGTTTATATATATACATATGTAAGAGATTTATAATTGGTGCCCTGAGATACTCCTATGTCTCTCACCACTACACTGAGTTAAAGTGCCTATTCCCCTCCATTCGAAGACACAGACCTGCCTCGTTCTAAAACTCCTTTATTGCTCGCTCTATTAATTTTTGGAATTCCCTTCCTATCAAAATTCGGCATTCTTCATCCCTATCTACATTGAAAACCCTCCTATTCCAATTCCTGTCCCAAAAACAGTCAGATACCCGCTAACCTTTTATGTAAAATTACATATTATTCATAATAATGTATTTACATATAACTCATCACTTAAATACTTATTATCAGATTCGACTTTTTTTTTTCAACAGAAATACAATGAGTTTTCCGCTAAGAAGAATGTAATGTATTTTTTATTTTTTCTAAAAGTCTATATTTTTATTTTACCATTGTACATAATTTTAACTATCTTGGCAAGCTTTCAATAGTTTTGTAAATAGATTTTTGTTATTTCATTTTCTATATAGTATGTATAACTAATATTTTCTTTACTTATTCATCTTTATCTTTACTTTTTATGTTTGTTTTTATTTGGCCAAATACAACATTTTAATTTTGTACTTTTTTGTTATTCTAAAGGGACTTCGTCCCATATGAAATTATTTTCTATTCTATTCTCTTTCTCTCTCTCTCTCTCTCTCTCTCTCTATATATATATATATATATATATATATATATATATATATATATATATATATATATATATATATATATATAGTATTGCCCAAATGCGAGACCAACACGAGTCTTGGTCTTGCAAAATCAGTCTTGATCATGGTCTTGGTCTTGCGCAAGACTCTCGCAACAGTCTTGTAGTTACTTATTAGCTTATTACTATAGAAATATTATTGTAATTTTTTAGATAGGAGAAATCTAACTAAGCCCGAATGAAAAATAAGAGGAGTTAGATGCAAAAGTATATTGGTTATACCAATTATTAATATATAGTAACTAAGAATGTCAAGTACTAGTAACTATTTTGCCATATTTCTTATTTAAAAAATCGATTTTTTTACCAGTCCTAGTCTTGGTCTTGCAACAGTTAGGAGGCCTTGGTCTTTGTCTTGCAAAGTGCAAGACCAAGACCCATTTTGGACAACACTATATATATATATATATATAATTTGCTATATAATTCCTACTTGAAATCTTGAAGAGGATTGGACGTCCCCCAGAGCTACACGGAAGAGTTAATAGAAATAATTGTAACAAGCTGCCAATTTGGAAAGAGCTCTATCTCATTAGGACAGTTCCTTTAACCCCAAGAGTCAGATAGTTAGGGCTGTCCTTAGCAAGCAGTTCGCTCATCATACAATAATAATCACTGCCGAAGGATATCGTCTATTATTAATATGTATTTATATATTTATTAATCATTATATTTATTATATTCCGGACTCCCTTGGGATCATTCATCATCACATATATAGTAATTAGGGGTTGATTATCGTAATTTATTTAATAATTAAATTTTAAATCATTTAAGTGACCATGTATTTTTGTCTATGTTTATAGGACTATGTTACTTACTGTGTGTGCGTTCCAATTTTCTGGTGATAAGACTTTGGCTTTCGAATACTATATATATATATATATATATATATATATATATATATATATATATATATATATATATATATATAATTTTTTTTTAGCCCTATAAATTTAAGAAATTTTCTTGTATCGGTTTCACCGAAATAGGAATATATTCTATAATTGTAATTGTATGTATTGGTATATTATAGTATTCATATTGTTGGTGCTGTGTAATATGAAAAGGAATTTGTTTATAATTTGTTTGTCCAAAAAAACAAAGGATTGATGAGTATGCTGTGTATCGAGCAACCCTATATAGTATGGTAGCACTGCTTTAAATAAAGTATTTCTCCCTACTAAAGTTGAATTATTATAAAAACGCTTATCAAGACCGGCCGGAACATTGATTGTAGAAATCAATATTGTTCCCATGTGCAAATAGTATCACCGGAATTCTCCTTGTTCTGTGAGGATATGCGAGACCCTGTAGTCCGGAAGAAGAACTTCCTCAGTGTCGCACCCTTCTGGCAAGCAACTCTTGATGGAGTCTTCGCCAACGGTCCATTACCACTGGTTGAAGGAGGAAATGTGTTTAATGTGTATGTTTTGGCGTCCTATGAGTGTTCATACATTGCCTTATATAATGTACATGTATGTATTGGCTTATAAAAAGATTAAGAGCTGTGTAATAACGAAAATTAACCTTTTCTGTATAATATCAGAATTTAAGCATAAGGTTATAATTACTCGAGTTTTTGGATGGTTAAAGATAAGATAGTAAAGTAATATATATATTTACAGAAAATTTAATTTTTAACAACTTTCTTCCTGATGACTTTTTCGTGAAATGAAAATATAAAGAGTTAGCGAGTCAAATAATGATAAAAATGCGAGGCGAAAACATTTTACTCTTTCTGTAAATTAGAAATAACTAGTAGGCTCTTGCGAAAAATTCGCACAGCATGTTGTTATCGAATGCCAAATTAATAAGAAAAAAAAATAATGCAACGTATCAAAAGATAAAGAAATCAATTGTTACTTCATCCATAAATATAATCCACAAAGGAAACAAAATTAATTTGAATCTTCATTTTTGTTTGGAACCAACATATTTACAAATTTCAATAAGCTGTATCTTTGCGAAAAATTGTCCGATTTCAATGATTTTTTTTTCGTTTTGTAGACAATTAAGTAATTGATTCCTCTTTCGGTCATATACAAATATACAAAGTTTGCCCACTCCAGATTGAAAACGTTCCAATTCCAAGAGTTACCGTAAATAAAATAGTTGTAGGTTACGATGAGTTGAAACTATTTACGAAGTTTCAGGCGGATGTTAATAATTCGATAAAGAGGGATCTGTAACACGGACTATTTCATTTAGTTGGGACGTTAAGTTTCCATGGAAACATATTGTTTCCTTACATAATATTAGTTTTTAGAAATTATTGTCCGTTACCTTCTACGACTTTATATATTAAATATTATTGCTTTTAATTTTTTTACTTTTCTAACAATATACGATACACGAATATCACTACCCTGTAATATACCTCCAAAGTCAGTTATTTATTATCAAGTAAACCATATAGTGCAGGCACTAACGGATCCAGGATTTAATTTGAGGGCTCCAGTCCGAAATATTTATTTTTGTATGTATATATTAGGAGTACTGAGCTTGCAATGCTAAAGGTCCCAGGTTCGAACCCCGGTCATGGCAGAATATTTATTTATCTGTTTCATCGGCCGTGGGGCGACCTGGGTCAGGAGACCATCCTGGGGCGCACCCAGCCTCTATAAAGTGGGTACCCTTAATTATATAAGTAAATGTGATCTCTGAACACTATTATTATAAATGTCCTTGAGACAGATTGTAATATTTTTCAATAAATAAGTTATTTCCAAAAAAAAAAAAAAAAAAATTAAATAGACAAAGTTTGCCCTCTCCAGATTGAAAACGCCCCAATTCCAAGAGTTACCGTAAATAAAATAGTTGTAGATTACGATGAGTTGAAACTATTTACGAAGTTTCAGGCGCATGTTAAAAATTCGATAAAAGGGGGTCTGTACCACTGACTAAAAATATTTTTAAGTTTAACAAACTAAAAATATTTAACGTTACTAATTGTTTAAAACTATTTTATCGTACTTCCTAAATTCTAATTTACGTTGTTTGTTCTGCAAAGGTTTAAAGACATGGTTTACTAAACGCATTATCCTATCGTGTAGGCGTTACGTGGTACACACTCCGTGATACAACCGTCCGGGGTGTAATAACCTCTCGGACGAGAGGACAGCTGACAGACTGGCCGGGAAATGGGGGAAACGGCGGAAAACTAGTCTTTAGGGGGGAAGGTCTAAATACGGTCGCGTTGGAGGAGCGCATGCGCCCCGGGTCCAGGATCGGGGAGGAACCACGAAGGATACGAGCAGAAGAGTTGTGAAGTTCCGAGGAAGAAGATGGGCATGGAAGAGTTCTACCACGAATGGTCGGAGACGACCACCGAGAAGAAGGTACTGTCCCTTCAATAATAAAATAAAATATATTAAAATCGATTTTACTTATTATATAACCTCATCGAAGTGTACTGTCAAAATATTTCAACACAATTAATAAAGTTTATATTTTTATTTACATGTTTATGTAAAGTACATAAACATGTATATTCAAGTAAAGCTTTTTTTATGAAATGAACTCATTCTATATTTTTTTCGTTCTTCATTTCTCAAAGTGTATGTTTATGTTGTTCAACCCTTATATATAGTTTTGTTCATAGTTCAAGTGATTCGTTCATAGTTTTATCTGTATTGTATATAGCTTGTGCACCTAAGGTTTTCTTTACTTTTTATTTTATTTCATCAATTTTATTTATTGTTTCAAACTTTTAGGCCTGTAATATTCTATTCTTTTGTACAATATTGTTATTCTAAAGGGACTTAGTCTCAGAATAAAGTTTTTTTTTTCTATCTATCTATGTACATGTTTATTTGATTTTTTTAAAACTTTTGATTAACCCTATTTAAAGCAAAATCACTTTAATAACATTTGGTAATTTAATAACCAGTGGTGTCTTGATCAAATATCTATTATAAACAAAATAAACATAGGTTTGTTTATATGTTCCATTACAAAATAAATACTAATTAACTTCCCAAACAATTAAAATTACTGGCACTATTAATCACTTTCGGGTTGAAGCCCCCTCTCAAAAAAATAAAACATTTTATTTGCATACATTACACACTTAAATATATCATAACTGTCAAGTTTATTCCTAGGACCTCCTATTGCAATGATGTGTTTCGTCTCTCCCCTCCCCGCCAAAAAAAAAAAAATTCTGAATTAGCTATGTTTATTAAAAACATTTATTTAGTGTTTATAAACTTCAATTTTATACGATTAATTTTACTTATTTTGTATAAAGTTATTTCGGGTTTGAATAGTAATGGGAAATGAATAAAATTATATATTTTATATAAATGTTAAAAAAATATCAATTCAAGGCCATATATGGGAGTTATAAACATTACTGTTTATGGAATTAAATAGTTGCCTTTCAATTAATTTATAATTATATACTTAAAATTTTAATTTTTAATATAAAAAAAAAACTTTAAATTTGGAGTAGAGGATACATTGTGTAAAATATCTTTCGATATAAACACCACTTTTCAGGTATTTTACATTAATAAATAACGATAGTTTACAAATAGATATAATTATACATATCAATGAAAATCTCAACAAATGAATAAGGATTTTTTAAAAATTTATTTGTTTATTGAAGTATAAAAAAAAGAAATAATATATGGGGTATTTTAAACATCAGGACAAATTAATTAAATCCCTGTTAACCTGCTCTCAGAATTAATCGGACGTAAAAAGGATAAAGAAAGATATTAATTAAAAGATTTGAATTAGTTTTATTCAGTTAAGCCTGTATTCTGAATGTAATTATCCAAACTAAAATATGAATATCTTAAAACATAAAAATAGTATTTACTACAGCAAATCTTAACTTAGGATATTAACGAGGGTAACAAAATTTAGCATATACTCAAACTTTTGTCTATTCCATATCCAATATATATTCAATATATATTCTCAATATATCACATAGACTGTATGTTTTATGAAATAAAATACAAAGGTTGTAAAAACAAACAAAAATGAAAATTTTGCTAATACTAGCAAAACTAATAAATACACACAATATGAATACATAGATAATGTTTATACATTTATCTGAACATATATTTATTGAAAGTTGTAATAAATTCGTAATATAAATTCAACTTCATCATATAATCATTAATGTACATATTACCTATAAATTAATTTTTGTAAGGTAGTTCAATTTAGCTAATATTCATATTAAATTTTCTTTTGTACACTCTAGTTTATATAGTTCTTGGATAAACTAGGTTTTAGTGAAATTTGTCAAGTTAAATATGAAGGACTGGTCCATGAAGGATATTGGATTGCAAAGATTGGATAAGAGAAGAATTATGTGATTTAGTGAAGCTTCGAGTGTGGAAATAGACCCGATTATAATAATGAAGAAGAGAGTTTTATAATAAAATGAATGTTTAGAGTGTCTTTGAGAGGGATATTTGAGTTCAAGTCCGGCTGTGGCAGTTATTAATTAATGCGAGAAATGAGTTGATCCAAAATTTGAAAACTTAAGTTCAACACGATATTGACCAAATCACCTCCTTGCACCGTTGACTTAGGAATAGAACATCTTTGGGACTTTTAAATTCTTTCTTGTAAAATTGTTCCAACATGTTTGAAATGTTTAACCAAACTATAGCAGCGCTCCTTGTGTTCAGGGAAAATACTTTTCTTCAAAACATGTTATGCAATTCATCGTTTTTCTGTTATGTTGTTCTTAGTGTAATTATGAAACAGTATAAAACAGCCTATTCAAAGTATTGAATCCTGCAAGACTCTACAGTTGTATAGATTTTTGAAGTAAATGTTAAAAAAGTCAATGACAAAGAACACTTTCTTGATGCATAGGCGCAGATTTTCTATTTTGATTGGGAGGAGAATAGACAAAATAAATAAATAAAATATGGTGGTAGTAAATATATGAGTACAAATTCAAAATAATTATTGTGAGACGAACAAATATAATATTGAGTATTTAAAATTAAATTTATGTATATATATGTTGAGTGGATTTTTTAATATGCTTTTGGATATACTTGAAAATATCTGAACAAAACATTTGGGTATAATACAATTCGTATACATTAAACATGATAGAAAGGAAGACAGCCTCCATAACATAAGTTTTTCAGCTAATAACTGACAAATACTTTTGATTTCTTACTTTATACAACCATCAAATAAAAATAAAACATTTTAACAGTCTTACTATGTAAAAATGTCTACAAAACATTCTCTATTAAATATATTTATACTAATAGTAACAGTAACACTAATTGTACTAATTATATATATTTTTTCCAACTTTATTGCTGAGAATTTACAAGAAAATCAGGTGAAAATGGAGGTGTTTAGATGAAAGATGAATGCATCATAAAATCCAAGGATATGTTTCTATATTATTATTCCTGAATATGAATGAAAATTTAAATAATAGGAATATTTAGATCATGATAAAGTCGTTACATATATACTTATAAGCCTTAGTTTAGCCAGTTAATCGAATTTTGTTAATCGATTTTAGTTCACACATTTTATTCATTCATGTGGCTTATTTTTAATCACTTTTAATTTTTTTTTTGTACTTTAAATTATTGGGGAGAGGTGAAACGATATTCTCGTCTCCTCAACATTCTTATTGAATAGGAGAGGGGGGGGGGCGATCCCCGAAGTCTGCGCCAATGCCTTGATGATTGAGGATTCGAAATAAGTCCCTTCTCCAAAAGAGTTCTATACAAGTCTACCATCTTTTGCACCGCGAGTTGCCTGGCAACCGGATAACAGAGATTTGAGATGATTAAGTACGAGTTCGCGTCCGGTACCGGAGGGGATTTTAATACCCCGCCCTCACCCCCCGCCCGGGAAAATCTCGTATAGCCTAAAAGGCGAGGTAGAGAAGAACAAATAAAAAAAAAAGAAAAAAAAAAGAAAGAAAGTCTACCATATTTTAAACAAGAATAAAAAGAATATTACAAGAGGGTGTAAGAAATATTTTCGAAACCAAAAGTTGTTTCCATTTTACATAGGATATTCGCAATATTACTCCTACAATCTGCAATTTGAAAACAAACATTCAGTTCCAATAACGATAATACTCCTCATCCTATCCGGCAGCTACACAGTTCCAGGATTAGCCAGAGAACAAAAAGTATCAAAATATTTATAGTTTGGTGTTAAAGTTAGCATCTGAGAGGTGTTTATTTGGTCTGCTCGCCCCGGCATTAGGAGTAACCGGTTATTTTTAGGAACCGTACGGCGGATGAGAGAGATCACCGCATCTGTTGCCGGTCGCAATAATTTGTTTTTTAATTAATATCTGGCGAGGAATTATAGGAAGTGTTTCAGGGAAATATATCAGCTGTCAGGGATATCTGAGGGATATTTTTTTTATTATCGTTATTAAAGATCTGACCTACTTTGTCATAACACAATATTTTGCTTTAAAAAATCAGAGATTATTCAGATATTGTTAAGTTATTTTACCTCTATAACATTAGATTTATTTTCCTGAAAATTGATCAAAGAAAAGATTTGAGTGCGATTTATTTGATAAACTAAAGCAAATGTAAACAGGCTTAAGGTAGATCAGTGTAAAGATTTCAATACCCTCTATTGCTGATCAAAAACTTTTTGCCATAGCCTAATTTTGTCAAACAATAATTTCTATTAAAACTAGAGGAAATAGTGAAGCTTGTGTGATGCGGGCAACAGATTTTCTTACTTTCACTTAGTTATCTTTTTTCTCACATTCATTCCTTTTTGCCCCTGGACATGAACCCGTAATCTTACATTGGAAATTGAATAGCTGAAACTTCGTTAATAGTTGTCCGAAACGAAGGGTTTTTACATAGTTTTGTTGCTAATTGCCTTTTAAAAGTTTTATTATGAATTTTACCATAGCGAATTTACCAACTAGCGAATTAGGCCTCAAAACATTTTTCTTTTCTTTATAACTTTTTCCTGTTTTTTTCGAGAATTTGGTCCATATATATATATATATATGAAAATTGAAAAGACACTTATTAGAACATTATAGGAAAGTTTCATGAAAATCGTTTCAGCCGTTTTCGCGCTACGGTCTATAGAAAAACATATCGCATATCGGAAATTTGACTCGATCGCAATACTTTCCTACCTAGTATAGGTAGCAAAGTAATATAGAGATAGAGTAATATATTTGGTGAGAAAGAGTTTTGGATTAGAATACTTTTCTTCAGAAGTAGAGGAACAATTATCCTTCAATCAATAACTTTTTGGATAAGCCGGGTGTTGAAAGGAATTGGCTTCAGAATGTGGTATAAAACATTTTGGACTCGCTGGGAATCAGGCACCCTCACGTATATTAATTCTGCTTTCTGAATTTCATGGGCAGAATAATAGGAAAGAAAGAAAATGAGGAGGAAAACGGAATTGTATATAATAAAATACATAAAATTCGGATATATCAGGTATACAAGATGATATTTCCGTAGAAATTTCTATTTTATTGAATATTTAATAGTTGATCGTTGCATTATAAAGGAAGGAGATGGTGGCGGTCATAAAAAGTCTAAATAGTGGCAAAACTATTTTATTAAAAGCCAAAGTTTTGACCCGACTTTGCAGGTCTTCTTCAGGGCTAGAAGGCACCAGATACCAAAAGATATTACCATCTATTTACTTCAGTTTAGGATCTTTTTTCTTAGTTTACTCTTTTTATATTTTAATATACTTACTGTTTATAATTTTAATAAGCTTATTCACATTGTTTATAATTTTTTGTCTTAATATTATGTAACTGTCACAATTCTCCACATTCCATTATGGCTATTATTTCATGTTATATCCTTTTTCCTTTTCTTTCAATCTCTCCTGTAGATCTGTAGAAGTATATTCACAGTTTCATATATTATATTACTCTAAAACAATTGTTATCATCTATTTACTTCTGTTTAGGATCTTGTTACTTAGGGGTGGTTAGGGTTATATGTTAACTTATTCTGTTTATATTTTAATTTACTTACTGTTTATAATTTTAATAAGCTTATTCACATTGTTTATAATTTTTTGTTCCATAATTCTATATATCTTTTTGTATCTTGTCCGTTCTAGCCCTGAAGAAGACCTCGGGCAGAAAGTCGGGTCGAAACGTTGGCTTTTAATAAAATAGTTTTGCTACTATTTAGCCTGTTTATGGACGCCACCCCGGACCATCTCCTTCGTTTATATTTTATTGTTGATTTCTTAAATATTATGGATCAGCCACAGTTGAACAACATTAAAATTTCATTGTACTTCTCTTGTTGCTATTTAAGATTTTACAAATCAAATTCTTCAACGTTAACCCTTAAAATGGGTTACCTTGAGGTTACTCCGGAATTACGCCAATGTATTGTTTGTATACAGTTCTTCCATATTATCATCTGATACATTCTTGGACATTAGAGCGTTCTCTAAACTGAAGGATTTGTTGTTGATACAAATCAGTGTTGGTTAAACATTTCCTTGAAAATAGCTATGACTAACATCAGCAACAAGGTTATTAATCTTAATCAAGAAAACAACAAACTGATATTCCTGTGCGTATCGTAAATGTTTATAAATATTTATTGTATATTAGAACAGTTCTCCTACATACCTACTAGCTAGTTTAAATCTATCTATAATTTACATAAAATAATTCTAACATGATATCATAAATCTTAACTTGGCATGTTTTGTGATAGATGAACCTCTCCCATCTGTATTTCAAAATGTTTTGAGTAAGCGTCGAAAAAAAACATGGTGTCCTATATTTCGCTTGATACCAAAAGGATGTAAATAATCCTACAATTTATATATTATTTTAAAAAATAAATAGATTTGTTTTTTTAACACAGGCATGATTTGTATTAAAATATATGAAACCGAATAGATAAAAAGCAATAATTGAAAATGTGATTTTTAATATCATAAATTTAGCTTAATATTGAGCTTTAATATCCAGAAACTTTACAATCGATTTTTAAAAAAAAATTACGAATATTTCCTTTTTTAAATTGCAAAATAAACTAAACAACCAATTTTAAATTATTTTTTTAAAACATGAAATTGCCTTTTTTTTCTTCCTTTCAACTAAATGAACTTTAACATATAAAATTTCAGGCATAGATATTAGTATAGTGTTATTTATTTATTTTTTGTAAACGCATTTTAAATAAAGTAAACATGATTTTTACTTTACATAATTTCGACTAAACAGATCGATTTTATGCCTGGGGTGTAAAATTTAGTTAAATCATAAAAAAAAAAAAAAAAAGTTAAATTAAAATATATCCTCGACACTTCTGTTAGTCCTTTTGTATACATTTTATCCTAAGCTTAGACTTTTCTTTTTTCCGCACAGAAATCCTCAATCCCTTACTTAACTGGTAAAAAAAAAAAATAATGAAAAAATAAAAACATAAGTCTGAGATTTTTAATTTTGTGGTATTGTTAGAAGTTCAAACATTTTAAATTGCCCTTAACAACCAAAAATCATTTTACTCTTTAACAGTTGAAAATTAAATCTTATTATAGTAAGGAAGAAACACCAATTTTTTTATTTTTATGTGATATTGGGTATATTTTATTTGGTGTATATTTTATTTGTTTTTGTTGCTAAAACACATTATTGAACCAAGCAAAAAGAATTTATTTTTACCAAGAATTGTATATTGAATTTCAAATCAAAGAATCATATTGATTCCAAAAATTATACAGTGAATTGATTACCGATTTTCTATAAAGAATAATGAAAATTGTGAACGTAAACCTGATTTCGAATTTTATGTATTTGACATATATTTAGCTGAGTATTTATGGATAATTTTTATCCAATTTAATTTTCATATGATATATTTATATTCCATATTTTGCTATTAAGGTGCAATTATCACACTTTTGCTGATAAGAAAAAACTTAAAAATACTAAAATATTTATAATAGAAAACCATATGTAAAGTTTCATTAAAGCTACTATTGATAGTTCAATATTGTATAAATTTAATTTTACGCAGTTTTGTATAGTTGTGCTAAAGCTCCTAAACTTAGCTATTCTCAATTGATTGATAACTATCGTTAAAATAGGTTTAAGAACTTAAAAACTCAATTAGGAGGTCAGAACTATGAAGTCCGAGTAAAGTTTATTTAAATTTGGTTTAGGTGTAGAAATTATTTACTAAATGTATAAAATGGCTAAGAAGTCTTAATATAACTAATCTGCCAAATGTAATTATATGGTTGTTTTATTATTATTATTAACAGTAGTCTGCCAAAGTAAATAAAAGCCATTCTTATATTCGTAATAAAAACTATAAAAAAATCTTATTAAGATATCAATTTAACCTGAAAGTATATGTATGAGAATGATAAACAATATCAGATAAAAAAATTAAATATTTTACGCTACAAGAATATATGGAATAAAAAAAAATTGCAATGCATCTACTGCATGATGACTTCTTCACAGCGTTTACGAAGCCAACTTTTTAGTTCGTTCAGTTCCGCTTTCTTTCCGAATTCTGAATCGATATTCCGTCGATATCATCTCTCGAGATTCCCAGATCGATTGGAGAAATCCATATCAAAAACCTATCGGGGCTTCTCTTTCACAAAATGGTAGAAAGTCTTACAGGATGATTCGCAGTTGTTTTCTTCTTTTTTTCAATTCCATTTTAATTTTTTGTATCTATGCCTTGAAAAATGCAATATTTTCTAAAGAATATTAAATTTAATATAATAGATATATACAAAAGTAAAATAATAAAAACATCTAAAGCTTGTGACCTTAAATACTGTAGGTCAAAAGGTAGTACGCGTTACAATTTTGCTAACTCTGCTTTTATAATAATGTTATCTACTCTATTTCTGTCATGAATTTAATAGTAATTTTAACGCTTTATTATTAACATGAGGGTACGACACACAGTGGGGGGAGCATTTCGCGGATTAAATTACGACTAATTAAAACGATATATGATAAATAAATATTGTTGATTTATTTTTATATATTTTTTATTTTGCAAATTCAAATGACAGGAGTGCCATGTTCGTTTGACTAACCTTTCATAATAATGTTGAGGTTTGAATGGATAATATCAATAATAAAATAAGAATTCCTTATCCTTTTTTTTTTTTGTATTGTTCCTACGAAGAACTGTAAAATAGGACTAGATTAAGTCGATGAAGAAAAATAATAATGAAGAGAAGAATAGTTGGGGTGCTCAGTCAAAAAGGAAGGCAAAAAATAAATTATAATATTTATTTCTTACATATGCCGACGTTTCGACCTGAAGTTCAGGCCTTCATCAGGGCTTTCTCCCCTTGACACTTAAGAAGAAACCCCTGATGAAGGCCTGAACTTCAGGTCGAAACGTCGGCATATGTAAGAAATAAATATTATAATTTATTTTTTACCTTCCTTTTTGACTGAGCCCCCCAACTATTCTTCTCTTCATTATCCACGACAGTCAACCAATTACCAATTATTAAAAATAATAATAATATTCAAATCCAAAAATCATCATTTTCACCGTTATATCATATTAAAATATATAATATTTTTTTTATATAGATTCATTTTTCTTATCCTCCATTTTATTTTTCAATAATTAGAATATATATACATGCAATATATACATATATTTCTTTTGGCTTTATTCTTACACTGTCCTATGGCATTTTTATAGATGATTTATTATTTTATATTTTCATAAATACAATATTTACAATTGCTTCGGTTGTTTAGCCATGTACAATGCATTTTTTATTTATACCAAAATAAAAAATTAATGAAAAAAAAACATTACTCTTTATAATTAAATAAAACCACTGAGGGGTAGCTCAGTGGTAAGGTACTGAGTTTCTAATGCTAAAGATTTCAGGTTCGATGGCAGAACAATTATTTATTCTGTTTCATTGGCCATGGGGCGACCTTGGGTAGGTAGACCATCCTTGGGGCACACTCAGCCTCTATAAAGTGGATACTCTTATTTAAAATAATTTATTAAGGGGAAAAACTGGCGGTTGAGCGTGATCTCGGCCAAATCACCTCAATTGCACATCCCGTAGGGCAAAAACAGTGCTTTCTCAAAATATTATTGAACCCAAGATCCTTCGGTTGTAGTGGTACAGGCCCCCCTTTTTGTTTTTTTACTGTAATAAAATATAGACTATTTTAGAGCAGAATATGCTTAGTTCTCTAATGTTTATATTTCTATGTTGTTGTTTTCCTATTTTATTTCCTATTTCTAGGAAGGCTAAAGTTGTATTGTAAATGATTTCTTGTATGTAGGGTATATTTAATTCGGAGTGCATCTTTGATATTTTGTTATAGCAGGGACAATTTTTGGTAATTCGTAAGTATTTTTAAAATTTTAAATTGTTTTTTAAAACTACTTTATATCCTCATTGTAAAATAAACGTTATGAAGAGACGATGTATCACTCTTAAAAATTGTTTACGTGTACTTGCTGAAGCACCATATATGTTGACACTGAAGACAATGCCTGCCCAATAATGAGTCAATGAATTCAGAAACAGGAGTAGAGGCAATTAGCAAAATATGGCGTTGATCCAAAATGGCAGCTCTCCTTCCCTTTTCATGAATTAAAATAAGACGGGCTTTGGTTGGTCTGCCAGCCGAGAACAAAGAGGAAACTGTTCCTCGGATTTGGGAAAAGATGAGCCCGAGTCTGCGAAATAATATTCGAATATTATGTTTTTTTTTTGTAATATTCGAAGTGAATAAAGGAACACAATATATCGTTACTAGTAGTCATTTCATTCTTTAATTACAGTGTTTTGTTTTTTTTTGTTAGCATTTTCTATTAGGTCGTTTCATATGAAATCAAAACTTATGAAATCAGAACTGAAAAATTCAGTTGTTTTTTTAAAATGAATTAAGAAAATTCGTTTTTGACATGAGAATCATTTTCAAAAACTTCAACTTTAAAAAAGCTGTCCAAATTTCTGGACAAATTGAAACCTGTTGGAGTGAGTTCTGGCGAGCAAAGTGTAAGAGTATAAGCCCCTTCCGATATACCAAAGCAGGTTGTAAACCGATTTTGAATTGCTGTGAACCGAAAACTTTTTTAGGTGGTTTGTGTGAAATGTTTTTTTACTTTTTTTTGTGGAGAGTAAATTAGAATGAGCGTCAGATTTCCGATGTGTAAAGCTCGGGTAAAAATATCTCAGAATCTAAAAATCGGACTTCCTTATCGTTAGCGAGGGAATTGTTCAGCATTTCATACTCTTTGACTTAAATCGATCTAACTGTGATGATGTTAAACTATGGAGAGCTAATTTATATTTACTAAGAACTCAAATTCAGAAAGACATATATAATCAATAAGTAATTAAAGTCCAGAATTCTAAAACTTTCACTTTTTACCCTCATTTAACTCCAGTAAATTATATTGATGACAAAAGCTTAGATGGATAATTAAAATTAGAGCTGATGTTTTGAACTTAAATTATAAACACTTCAAGCAAATAAATAATAATTGTAGCACGTGTAATACAAACGAAACAGAAGATCTCTATCACTTCCTGGCTGCTTGTCCGATACTCTCTGAATTTAGAACTAAATGATTAAAATCTATAAATTTATCTCGGGATCAAGTAATAGATTAAATAAACGGAAAAAATTGGATAGCATTGGTAAATTACTGCAAGTCTGCTTTCTCCTATAGAATAATGCTCACCAGAGAATTTAACAATTAATAAATTGGAGAATTTTGGTACCACTCTTTTCGTAAATACAAATATTTATATAACTTTTACAATGTAAATATAATTGTTCTTATTTTCTTATTAATTAGTTGTATATAAATAGATTGAAATATAATTTTGTTAACAGACTCCTTTAAATCACAGAATCCTCTGACGGTCAACAGACCATGTAGCACGTCTGATTTTCGGTTTTAAATCCAAAAATATTATTTTGTATTGTTTTATAATTTATATTATGTAATTTTGATAAATAAAAAGACTTTTCTTCTTCTTCATCCTCTTTGTAATGGGCTATTATTCAAACTTTATCTTAACGCGACGCGGTTTTAGGGAGGGGAAAAGAGAAAAAACAATTAAGATTTGTGCCTCAGGCATTATGATAGAAGTAAAAAAATCAAGGTGAGATTAATAATATGTATTTACATTTTGCATATTTTTTACAATGTTTTTCGAAAATTGCTTTACTTTTCATTAAAATCATTTGGTCAATGTATTGTATTATTAAGCGGTTTTCAATTTAAGATAGGTTTTTTCTAATTTATCTAATCTAACCATGTATCAAACATGTGGTAATTAATTAAGGGAGGGAAATCTGGAGGTTGAGTTTGATCTCGGTTAAATCACCTCTTTCAATAACAATAGACCGAGAAACAGTACTTCCTTACAAAGTACTGAACTCAAAACACTTCAGGGGATGTAGTGGTACAAAAAGAAAATTAAACTTAATCTTTCATTTTTTCATTTTTCGAGAACTGGTTATTTGGACTCAGGGGACTTTAAAATGTTTATTTCTGATGAGAACTCTTATTCTTAAATTTTTACGAACGCAACACTTTCTATACTTATGTATTTCACATGTAATCGGTGAAAGTAAAAATACATTTCTATTATTTGAACCTGATCATATTATGAAACAACAAAGGCATAGAAATAGATTTTTGAAACACTTGAAGAAAAATATCGATTGTTATATTAAACCAGAGGGATAATCCTGTTATCCTGCTTTCAGACTTCGCGGTTTTTTTTCCTGCCAGGACGAATTTATTCCAGGATTAGAGCCGCTTGTACAGATGTGGAGATAAGTCCTATAAATAAATTTCTGGTAAAAACTGCATCACTTCTGATCCCAGGCGGAATCGGGTCAGCGCCTGACTTCCCCCAGAACAGACAGGCGGATTTATAAACAGCGAAATGGAAAGCAGTCCGACAATGACAGTTCTAGGAAGAAGGAAACGAACGGAGTGTTCTAATAAAAATTATATTTTATTTAAATGTATTTATTTTCTGTATTTTGGTTTAGATCAGTAATGCTAACTAACGACTACTAAATTTATGGACCTACAAAAAAACCCACATTCGAATCTTAATTTCTTATGAAGCTACTTAGTAACTCATATCCAAGAGAGCGCCATAGATTGAAAACAAAAATCAAAGCTCGTATGGTGATCGCTAAGGAAATTTTTGTCTTATTTGCCTTCTCCGGTCGTAATTATTATAGTTATAAACTTCTTCGTTTGACGTTTAAAATCTCTAGGATCTCCTTTTTATATTTACACTTTAAAATCGAAAAAATATTCAGTTATGCAGATATAATCTCCATTTAAAAAAAAAACAAATTTTTACACTAGTGATGGACACTCAGAAATTCACTCGTTCCAGTAATGGACAGGGGGTCGGAACCAGTAATGGACATACCTCAGAAACACTCTATAATCATTATTTAACTAAAAAGATAAGGTAAATGTTCAATTAACTCTTATCAAAACTGTTAGTAGGAAGGTATGAAACACTGATCTCAAGAGCACTATAGAAACAACAATAATATAATATGAGGAGTTGATCGGGGGGTGCGGTCAAATAAATTGCATTAATAAATGCATTTACAGATATAGGAGGTCATTTCCAATTATCCCATTGATAAATGATACAAACGTGTGTTACACTTCAGAACTTTTTGCTACTGTTAAATACAGCCAAAGAGAAAACACAATGGATTACGTATAATGTTATAATAGCAAGTTTGCTGTATCGTGTTTCAACAAATTATACGGAAGTCTTAGTTGGCGACAGATTTAAAAAAAAAAAAAGATATAAAAAACTTGACTCACCGCACGGAGTTATCAAAGCGTTACGAATGACAGCTCTGTATAATGATCATGTAACATCTTATGAAACATCTGTTTCCTGTTTACAATCATGTATATTTTAATAATTCGACTACTTGTAAACAATATAACGTAATAATTATTAATACTGTAATTTATCAATCCATGAAGATCTTTAGAGCTATGCAAGTGGTAAGTGAGGGGCTGAGGTGTTAAGTATTTACACATTTTACCTAAACTTCATAATTACCACTATTATTATAATTAAAATACGATTCATCGTTACCTATAGATACCTGTAGACTCACTGAACATCTAGAGGTGTTTTTAGAAACCACACGAAAACTTTTGAAAATTGCCTTTGAAAAATTTGCAGTTAGTTAAAATATGAAATCTATTATGATCAAAAATATGAATGAGCTAATGATTTGAATTATTTTATACTCTTTTTTGGTGATACTAACCTAAAAATATTAGACCTATTTCGGAGGGTTCTTGGCAATGCGACATAGGAGAAGAAAAACATATTTTACAAAATGTTAACATTATGTTACATTTATTATTGTTTTCTACCTTTGCTCTGTATAGATTTCTAAGATATAATATTTTTTTTTTCTTTTTTTTTTGGCTTGAAAAATTAGAAATACATATTTCTAGTTGTATTATATAGATTCTGATGTATAATAAATAAATTTTTTTATTTTATTTTTTATTTTGATGAGTATTAATACATTCTGTCACTCTGAAGGGCATTGGTACTAGGGCTATAGTATTCATTCACATAGTATGTACATCAGAAATAAATAAAAATAACCAAGAAAAAAAAATATATAAAGATAAAGTAATATACAAGATAAGTGAAATAACAGATTAAAGCCGACTGATAATAAAATAAATAAAACACATTCACACCTATTTACAATATAAAAAATATATATAAAAAACGCTGGCAGTAAATTCCTTTTACGAACTTTGAAAAAACGGTAAATACAAATTTTCATAGCAATAGAAAAATAAATATTTTTGCTCATAAGTTCGCCAAGTTATGAAGGAAAATTCGTTTTTTTTTTTGTTTTTTTTTAAATAAAAAAATTTTAATATCTTCAAAATGGTTACAGCTATCCATTCAAAAATCAGCATGTATTTTTTTTTTTTTTTGGATTTACTTGTTTATTGAAAATATTACAATCTGTCTCAAAGCATGCATTAAAATTCGGAAATTTTTTTTCAATCTAAGAAAAAAGTGCCTGTGTTTTTTATTTGTTTCCATTTCTTAGAGTTTTTTTTATAGGCTATATTCATCAATTTCTTATTATTGCTTTTAATAAATGAGTGTAAATTAGAGAAATGTATTTCAAAAATTTAACATTTAAGACCCGTCTTTGATTTTCAATGAAAATAATACCTAACTCATATCGTTAAGAGTTTTTTTCATTTCAACTGGTTTTTTGAGAAATATTTCCTTTTGTCTCAATTAAGGACACTTACTATAGAAGTCAGATAGCACTTACAAACCATATTTACAGAAAACATAACTAAATAAATTAAGTTATAGCGATATAATATATATACAAATAAGAACAAACTAAAATAACATAAAGTGAAAAAAATAATTATATATATTAGAAAAATAGTAAAATAAACACCTTGGATACAGGCATAGTTATATATACTATTTATGGTCAGGGAAACTCCGATCCAGGCTTTTCCCCTTACTTATGGAAGGAAAAGCAAAGCCCCTGGAAATCCCAAAGATGTTTTTGAGTGAAACGTATGAAAATATAAAATCTATAGTGATACAAAAGTACCACTTCTGATAAATTGATTTTAATATACCTTCAACATATTTACAAACATAGTATACCTATGGTATAAATTCCTAATTTCAGTTTCTCGTGCGACTTATTATCGTGTTATTGTAAATAATATATATGTATTTCTTAATTATAATTCTGATTACCGAAAATCCTGATTTATCTAGAATCAAATATTGTGCTTATAACAGTTTCTTCTTTAGCAGCTATTTTTCTAGCAGTTTCTTTCTCACGTACCCTTGCAGCTAGCCTCAAAAGCTATTAGCTTTGGCTATTGAAGACTACTCAAGTCCTCAAAACTGCAACTATTTGAGTATTGAGAGCATATCGGAAGGCTTTGACGGTTCAATGGAGGCTTACTGACCCAGATCTCTCTGACTCAGCCGTCCAAACAGAAATAGCCACTCACGCCTACTAGGACCCGAGCTGTTTGGGTCCGAGTCCAGGTTATAATGTAATAATATATTACATTCCTACCGTCTAATATATTATACTATAGTATATAAATCTATCCTAATATATTATATTACATTACATAATAATCAAACTACAGAAACTTCTTTAACATAACAATGAAATATGGAAACGACATGAAAAGAAAAAGGTTTACAACAATTACGTAATAGACATATTCATTATCAAGTAGAAAACTAAAAAGAAAAACATGAACTACTACAACCCATGAAGGGTTTTGAATTCAGTACATTGTTAGAAAGTATTGATTCAAGTCCAACGGTTTTACAGGGAGGTGATCAGGCTAGAATCACGCTCAACCGCCAGGTTTTCCCCCTTAATTATTTAATTAAGAGTACCCATTTTATAGAGGCTGGGTGTGCCCAAGGAGGGTCTTCCGAACCCATGGTCGATCAACGGCTGATGAAAAAGTATTCGACATCAGCCGGATTCGAACTTGGAACCTTGAGCTTAGTAGCCCAATGCACAACTCATTGGGCTATTCTGCTCGCTAAAAAAAAATAAATAAATAAATAAATTAAAAAAACAAAACAATATTGTCAATATGTTTTGTTTCAAATGAATATAAATTTTATTTGGTAAACAGTGAGTGGAATTTTCTTTGTAGAAAATTTGTTGGAGCATTTTTGAAATATTTTTGGGGCGATCGTCTCCCGGATAAAAATAAAGATAGAGAGAGAATATCGTTTCTTTTTCGTTCCACTCCGAAATAAAATTCTTTCCGAAGAAAATTAAAATTAAAATCAATAACCATTAATCTACATAAAGGAATAAAATATGTAAACTAAAACCAATATGGCAAATAGAAAAAAAGTAAAAAAAAATGTTTAGGTCACGATTTTATCACATATCACACGGAAATTTTGAAGATCGGAGAATTATGAGTTCATTTCACTGCCTCAGACTTTAAATAAAAATATGAAATAAGTTGAATTGTTTTGTTAACAAATTTTCAAATATATCCGTATGAATATACGTAAAAAAAGGAACTCAATATATGTTTATTTTTATATATAATACTATATTGTTCGTTTTACAATAAAGATGTTAATTTTGATCTTAATTTATCACTCATAATTGTTATATATAATATGAATTCCTGACACATTTTTAGGGGGCCATGCCCACTCCAAACTGAATGGATAGTTTGCTCCTATGTAAGAGATAATAGACTCTTATAAGGTTTGGAAATGGCTTCATTTGTTTTCAAAATAGTTAGGGTAAGCCCACCAGTGACGGACACAGCTAAGGAATTTTTTTCTCTTTTTTGGGTAATGCCGCTGTAATTATTATAGTTATAAACTTCTCGGATGGACATTTAGAATCTTTAGGGTCTTCTTTTACTATTTGACACTTCAAAATTGAAAAAAAATATTTAGTTATGCACATATAATCTCTATGTAAAAAAAAACACACCTGTTTGCACTATTGATAGAGATCCCGAAATTCAATTGTTCTAGTAATGGAAATTGGTATCAGTGATATAAATATTCTAAAATCCGATATAAATATCTCCGAAAAATTCTAAAATCTTTATTTAACTATAAAATAAGAAAAAATAAATGTTTAACTTACTCTTAGCAACACTGTTAATAGGAAGGTATGAAATACAGTGATCTCTAGAGCAATATAGAATCTATGATAGGTATTTTAAAATAGAGGACATTTTTCTTCAATCTACAAATACTGGAACCTTTAAATCAACAAGGAAGCTTATTATTTACATTTAAAGTCCAAATTGTCCATCACTGGGACCCCTGTCCATAACTGGTGCGTTCGCCCTAAATTTGACCCGGGAAAAATTGTTTTTGCATTACGAAAAAAATAACTTATTGAAATATTATTCTGTTTACATTAAATTAATATGTTTGTTTTTTTTCTTGTTTTTAGGTATGTACGAGAAATTCCTCCCCTATTGATGTCCCTTCTAGGTAAGAATGACACCTTTACCACTTCTATTATATCCTCAACAGTGAAAGAGTTCTTTCTTCCGCCAAGACAAGAGCCGAAGAACGGTCCTCTTCCTCTTGCAGCTCGACCGTGAAGAGACCGCACTCCTCGCTTCGGTGTCAGTAGGTCTGTGGTTCTGAGGGGGGGGGGGAGGGGGCTACTGTTATTAATATCCGCGAGTTTTCTCCATTGTGCAAACCACTTCGGAAATATACAAAAACCGAGAATATTTGGGATTGTCCTACTTCGAAAAATCTGTTTTTGGTCGAGATAAAAAAAAATATTAGGTCACTGACTAGTCTTAGAGAGCTCATTTACGATATTTTTAATAATAATAATAAATTTATTTATTGAGCATTTATTATAAATGCCTCTTCCTGATTAGCGTGAATGCGTGATTGGAGAAATCTCCCAGGCGAGGTCATTCGTAATGTTACTCTTGTTAATGCAGATTACATGCAGTATGGATAGAGGATTGTAGAGTAAGGAGTTCCAGAATGTAGGGAGGGCTTTTGTTCCTGAGGACTTAAAAAGTGAGGAATTGTCATGGGGAAGTAGGATAAAGCCACTTCAACTTGGTGTATCAGAGTGAAACATGTGAACGCATGTGGATCCCGAAGATGTATCTTATGAAACAATTCATTAGTCTCTTCAGTCTCATTTCCAGCCTGGCAGGTAGCCCTCCATACACCAAGCAGCCGTAGTCGAAGTGGAGGAATACAAGGGAGGTTACAAGGAGCTGTCTGGTTTTCAGAGGAATAGAATCACGGAATCTTAGGGATTCTTTAAGGACAGTTATGCATTTTCAGGTTTTCGGGATGATATGATTATTCCAGGAGAGGTTCTGGTCAAAGGTTACTCCCAGGTTTTTAGTTGCAGAGAAAAACTGGACGGGACGGTTATTGAGGTAAAGTAGAGGAAAGTCTGGACCCGAAGAGGATGCAGATTACTTCTCCAGATGTGTTTGAGTCTTCTTGTAGGGTTTTGTGGTCTGTTAGTAATGTATGTAGTAGTGGATTAGGATGACCAATAAGTGAGTCGTGAAAAGTTTTGTAAAATGTCTTAATTACGTCAGTTATGAGTGTATGTGGCTTAAGTACTCTTGCTCAATCTCCATTGGGTTTAGCCCCAGTGACGCGGTTGAGAGAGAAATGCAGGGATCTCCTGGAGTCATGCTTTTCCCTCCACAGTTGGAGGGACAAGTCTGGTTTGGAGTTCTCTCGCCAGATTGTAAATATTGTATATAGGTATATATGTGTTCTTTTTATTCATTTATTTTTAGGTTATTTTATTCTTATTTATTGTATATATATTATTTTTCTGTATGATTTATTTTATTTACTGTACATAGAGTGTGAATGTGATCTGTGAACACTATTATAAATGTCCTTGAGACAGATTGTAATATTTTTCAATAAATAAGCTTAAAAAAAAAAATATTATGTCAGTCACATTTGGTATTTTTAGGTCTTTATGAAGCGATTTATTGGTTACGTTGAAGAAACTATCAGAGATATTTAATTTGGAAGATTTGAATAGTATGTAGTTGTGTTATTATGATTATTTATCTGTTTTACAAATTACATGGTTTTTTGTAATGATTGGGGACCGAATCGGTCAACCAAATATTACATTCATATATTTTCAAAATTATTTTATATTTGTAAAGTTTCGAACAATATTTACCGTTCCCAACAATACTGCCATTTGCATTTTTTCCATTGTCACAAACGGTAAGATTCTTCTGGTATTAACCCATTACATGAAATTACTAACGGTAAAATCCGGCTATAAATCATACAGTTGTATTAATTCTTCCGCCAATTCTACATAATTTCTTATTTTTCCGCCATTACCTTGTGCAGATTATCATCTGAAGGAACTTCCATTTCTATAATGGACGCTATTTTCTTTTCTTTATCGATTATTAGAATGTCAGGCCTATTATGCTAATCATTATTATGATTACACAATTATAAGTTTGTTTTTATAGCGTAGTGACAATCAATGGTTCAATCACTATTTAAATGTTGTCACGTGTGATTTCTAGGTCAGAGGTCTGTCCATTGTGAGTCCCAAATAGTTTGTCTCTGTATATTTTAGAACTGTCATAGATGTAGTAAACAGTCAGTAGAGGGCAATCCAATCGTCTAAGTGTAAATGTAACCTGATTTGATTTTTGAATTTTAATTTTTATGCGCCATTTATCAAGGCAGTCTTGAAGAAGATCTAAATTAATCTGTGCTTTTTTTGATGCTGTGATCGAACTAGAGTCAGTCGAGAGTATGAAAGTGTCGTTTGCGTAAGTTTAAAGTATTGTTATGATGTTAAAGAGTTTTTAACAAAAGTTAAATCTAGTGATGACAACACTAAATACTCCCTAACAATTATAATTATATCTATAATTAAACATTTAATTGTAGTATTTATTATCTTAATAGATGTTTATACAAGATATATACATTTACAAGTTTATTTATTTTCAGCCAATTTTACACCAATTTTTAATTTTATCAACTTAATGACTACCACATCTCAAATACGAAGTTTCGGCTCGTCGAGCCATTTTCAAATCTAAAAGAAAATTTTTCAATTTACAATCATATCTAAACTTTACGTATTTCAAAATATAAAGATTTTTCATATACATAAATACCCATCATGTAATTTCCCTTTTCACTTATGCGAATTGCATGTGTCTAATCATAATAAAATTTCTTATTATTGTCATGTCCACCTTTAATTATTTTATAACATCATCATTACTCAATTCTTTCTTATTAAATGATTCAAATAAGTTAAAATGACCTTATCGTGTGTCACCCACATGTCATCCATCTCATTTCTATTCAGTGACTGGTTATTCTTATAGGAGTAGGGGAAGACTATTTATTATAAACAAATAAAATGATGTTTCCCAATATTATATGCGGACCTATTTTAAGTAATATTAGCTAATTTATTTCTAGCTAATTGAACTCGCGTAAAATGTATTCATATTATCCACGTCTGTATGATTATTTACCGAGTTTTTTTTTAATTTTTAGTTGTGTATATTGCTTTCTTTATTATATTCATTATGCAGGATTTTGGCTTTTTTGAAATCAAATCCATGTTTTGTTTGCATAGTATGTTGAGAGAGTCCAGTAGCTAATTTGTGTTTTTTGAATTACAATTTTGTAAGCCTTTTTTCAAACCATTGTGATGTCTGTCCAAAATATGATTTGTTGTTGCAATTTTTACAATTTATTTTAATAATATTCGTTAATTTATCGGTAGGTACTTTATCTTTATTTTTGGAATAAATTGTATCTATTTTATTAATTGGTTTGCTTGCAAATTTAATTTAATTTACATCATATCGTTCTTTCTATTTTATAAGTCAAAGAGATGTTATAGTCTTTGGGTTCTCAAAGTTAAAAATTGGTGTAAAATTGGCTGATAATAAATAAACTTGAAAATAAATAGAATGCACCGAAGGAGAAGTGAGAAATATTGTGGATATATAAATTATTCCCAATATAAGGAAAAGTATTTGAATCCTTTAAAAGTTCGAACTATGGAAGGAAGATGGACTCTCGCCGATATTTTTCAACTATCTTACAGACATAGTTTGCCATGTTACAGGCAAAGCCAAGGAGATAGTTTGCGAAATCTCTGAACGCACCTTAATAGTATCACGGGCGGATCTACGGGGGGAGGGGGGGAGGGGCTTTCGGGCTGAAGCCTCCCCAAAATGGTAAAATATAACCATGTTTTATCGAAAAAAATATTTAAAAAGTATCTCTTAAAGTATTATTGTTCGTGTAATTACATTTAAAAGAGCTTTAGGGATCACTTAAACACCATTTCATATAGGTAGTTAGTTTCTTTCTTTTTTTCCAAAGTAATTATTGTTATTTTTATGAAAAAAAAACCTTTCGGGCTTAACCCCCCTCCCAAAAAAATAAATCCTGGATCCGCTAGTGAATAGTATTAGTAGATTATTGAAGCTAGAATAAGCCAATATTCTGTATCTGAATGTTAGAGAATAGAAAATTAGAGATGCAGGCCAGGAGGAGAAATAAAATGAATCATGCAACTTTAGAGCTTAGCGTCTGATATTTCATTTAGTTATTTTTAAAAATCTTTATTCTGATGTTTGTTGAGGAAAGGAAGAAGGGGGGGGGGAGAACAGTAAATCCTTATGAATATTGTCCGATGAAGTTGGCTATTCCGAGCCAAATCTCTTCTAATTTTACTCAACTCTTCGCTATTTATACAATAATTCGCCTTGAAATATCTTTCTCCTTTTTAGTCTGTCTTCACGAAAACCTGCTTGATGGCTCTGTGTAAACAAAAATATTTTTCAGACAAAACATTGTAACTTTAGAATTTCTATTGCAGTATTTATCCCTCGAACCATGTTATATTCATTGTATTTTTTTTTAAATACTGAATTTTTTGTTAGGTATTATAAATTAGTAAAGAAACTACAGTTCTTTATGAATGCTAAACATAACGAAAAATGACTAAACTCTTAGCATTTTAGAAAATAAAGTATTGCATAGAATATTCAGACCGAAGAAGGATGAGTCAACTAGAGACTTTAGATGACTATTCAACGTCGAATTGTGTGAACTGTACCTGATAAATGAATGAAGTTATCATTTTTTGCACCGCCATTCACAAAATGGCGGCATATCTTTACATCTGTTAGGTAAAAATTAGAATTTAATTTAGTATCATGTCACAATAGTCAATTAGTTGATTTTTAAGTTGATTTTTCAATGGAACAAGGCTGGCTGTTTGTTTCAGGGAGCTTTTCTCATCACTTTTCTTTAAAAGATAGGTTTTTTTTTTAAACTTTTATTATGATATTTACAACTGTATTAGTATGAATACATCAAGTAAATGTGTACAGAGGAATAAAATAACATGGAACACGCTTGTTGAGAAACTACCCATTGATAGCACTCTAATAATTTGTCTACATGAAGAGATCACGAGGCCATCTTCTTTTCAGACGCCTAGGAGGGTTATCAGGAATAGAAGAGGAAATAAGGTTAGAAACAAGAGGATTCGGATGGTTGTGAAGTTTATTATGGAAGGATAGGTATCTGGATTCGGCCAAATCGGAAACATATGGAACATTGAGAAAAGATAGGTTTAAATTTATTTATTCATTTGTAGTTTGTCATTTCCTTGTTTAAAACTAGGAAGAATTTATTTTCGGTAACAAAATATGTTGGCTCTAAAACCTGAGTGTCTTTATTTTTGTCAGTAAAATATAGATTAAATTTTAGTGAAATGAAATATACTAGTAAATTATAATAATACGAGTTTATTATTTTTAATAATATGCAACACAAATGTTTTGAAAATTATATAGAATAGAATAGAATAGAAATACTCTGGGACAAAGTCCCTTTAGAAAAACAAAAAAAAAATGCAACATTAAAATATTATATCTGGCCTAAATAAAAAGTAAAAATAAAGAGAAATAAGTAAAGAAAATGTTAGTTAAACATACTATATACAAAACACTTGAAACCATGCCAAGACACTTAAAACTATGTACAGTAGTAAAACATAAATATACACTTTTAGAAAAGAATAAATAAAAAATACATTACATTCTTCTTAACAATAAACTCTGTGTTTCTATAGAAAGAAAAAAAAGGAGACAAATCTGATAGTAATTATTTAAGTGATGAATTATATGTATATATATATCATTATGTGAATCAATTTTAATAACATGTAATTTTACATAGAAGGTTAGCGGGGAGTATCTGACTGTTTTTGGGACAGAAATTAGAATTGGAGAGTTTTAAATGTAGATAGGGAGGGAGAATGCCGAATTTGATAGGAAGGGAATTCCAGAAATTAACAGAGCGAGCTATAAAGGAGTTTTGGAACGAGGCAGATCTGTGAGAAGGAATGTAAAGGTCGGAAGGTCGAGATCTTGTGGAGAGGGAGTGGACTGAGGACTTGAATTGGAGAAGGTTGTAGGCGTAAGAAGGACGATGATTGTTGATGATTTGATAGAGGAATGTACCTAGGAAATATTGTCTTCGAATGGAGGGGAAGAGCCACTCTAACTCAGTGTAGTATTGAGAGACATGGTAGTATCTCGGGGCACCAATAACAAATCTTACGCAGCTGTTCATACAGTTAATGATATATGGTTTAGTAATAAATAATTATTTATAGTATTAAATATTGTTAGAAGAGAAAATATATATTTAATTGAATTAAAAACTAACCTTGCCTTCTTTTCTTTAAACCTTTAATTAAGACATAACAAGTTGCTAAGAGACCATTACAGCTGTTTGTATTGTTACGGTTTATAATTGTTACCTAATCGCTTAATAGCACTCAGCGAATTCCTTCACACATCAATTATTGTTATTATCGCGTCAATTAATGCTTCCTCAATCAACGCGAAAGGTGGCGATTGGTCAGAATAATTATATCATCGTCTTTTTTAATTTGTAGTTTTAGGAGTCATCTTAAGACAGATTAAAAGATTAATAGAGATTTTATTTTTTAAATGAGTTTTTTTCCTAATAATTAAAAATATAATATAAATATTTTAAAATATTATAGATTTCCTTTGTGTATAATCTACAACAGATATCTGTGGTACGACTCCAAGTAGTTGGCAGATTGAAAGTGAATATATTGAAACTAATATTTCGTTTTTATCTTACTTTCCGATATACTTAGAAAATACTCACAAATTACTTACTTAATAATTTATGATTTTTTTTTTTTAAAACAGAACTCAGCTTACTTAAGCCGCTTAAAATTTCTCTTTAAATAATTTTAACAATGACAAACTCTACTTTCTTTTAATGTAAATTTTGTTTAATTTGGAGCAATGTTTTATTACTTAATAATTGGTAATTGGTTGACTGTCGTGGATAATGAAGAGAAGAATAGTTGGGGTGCTCAGTCAAAAAGGAAGGCAAAAAATAAATTATAATATTTATTTTTTACATATGCCGACGTTTCAACCTGAAGTTCAGGCCTTCATCAGGGCTAAGAAAATAACCAGATAACAAGGTATGAGAAACATAAGTAATGATGGTAAAAAAGATAATAAAAAATGAGAAAATAAAATTTAAAAAAATAAAAAATTATTAGAAAAATAAAATAGATAGATATAAAGTGAAATGAAATTGTTAGAATAATGACTAAGAACTAAGAGATAAATAATAAAAACTGTTACATAGTGTGGAATGATTAAGTAGGCATAATCAAAAAGGGGTGACAAAAGTGTTACATTGGAAATCTTACAATAAAATGTAAAAACATAAAAAAGAAATATAAAGTTATATAAGAAACGAAAATAAAATAAATAGTAAAATTAAAACATTGAGAATGGAGTAGTTAGATAGAAAATTGAGATTTATTTTTTGCCTTCCTTTTTGACTGAGCACCCCAACTATTCTTCTCTTCATTCTTTAATTACTTAACTTAAATATTTCTTATGTTATTATTAGTGTTGCCCAAAATCGATCTTAGTCTTGCACTTTGCAGTGTTGAGAAAAAAAAATCATTTTTACGAATAAAAATTACTATATGCAAAAATTGGTATAAAAAATATATTTTTGCGTTTATCTATTTTTTTTAATTTTTCGTTCAAGCTTAATAAGGTTTCCTCTATCAGAAAAATTACAGTAATAAGTTAATAAGTAGCTGCAAGACGATCTTGCGCAAATCCAACACTAATACCAATACTCTACTTGTCCTCAAATTTAGGCAACACTAGTTATTGTAGTTCAGAGGTATTTGAAATTGCCTCCTCTCGGGAACGATTTTCCTTCTATTGCCATATATTTAGTTTTATTTTAATTTAGTTGTGGGCGGAGTTGCTCTATTTCTCTTATAAGGGCCTATCGAAGTTCTTCTAGGACAGCTCTTTTCAAGGACAGCTGTATGATTTGATTATCTAAAGATTTTTATGTTTCATAGTCCGCGGTAGAGACCATTTTTTATCAAATCATTAACATCCATCTGAAACTTCGTAAAAAGCTTTATTTCATATAAAATACTTTATTTAGGAAAATTCTCAGAATCGGGGCGTTTTCAATCTGGTAATCAGCGAACTTTGTCTATTTAATTAAGTACTAAAAGCTCGTATCCATTTGCGTACGAGATTTTCAGCTCAAAAAAAAAAAAAAAACAGGTAACCTTATAAATATTGAGCCGTTTGGCTTTACCTATACCCCCAACATGCCAAAATAATGAGATTATATAGGCTAAATAGCCCAATATTTTTGTAGGCTACCTTTTGTTCTCAATTTTGTGATCATATTATCTTACGATTCAAGTGGAAAGCAAATGGTTATTAATGAATTTTTAGTACCTAATAAATATATAAAGTTTTCAGATATCCATATTGAAAACGCCCCAATTCAGAGAATTTTCATAAATAAAATATTTGTAGGTTACGATGAGATGATGCTGTTTACTAAGTTTCAGATGGACGTTAATAGTTTGATAAAAAAAGGTCTGTACCACGAACTATCATTCCTTCGAGCCGTTTACCATTACCACATAATGCTGTTCTTATCATTAGTGGTAAGTTGAACGAAGTTGAAGGATAGACGAAAGCTCGTCAATCCACTATCCAGTTTGAACTTTGGAATATTCTGTTTCATCCTCGAGATATAATTTATTTATTTTTTTTTTTATAAAAAAAAATATATTTTGTCTCAATCAAGGGCATTGAGTATTTGAGATGTGAGAAACTCATTCATACAATATATACAATTACAAAAATAATAGAAATTAAAACAAAAATAAGAAAAAGAAAGCTTAGTAAAACAGATGAAATAAAAATATGATACAACACAATTAAAGAAAAATGAATAAATAAGAAAAAAACACATTCATGCTTATTTAAAATATTTACAGTCATCCGAGGGAGCTCCGAGTCGGGCCCTTTCCCCCACGTGTGGAAGATAAGACAAGATTCTATGAGATCCCGGCGCTTCTCTCTCAGCCGCATCACTGAGATGGGGGAGATATAATCAACAACATTCATAATCTTACTTCTCTTCTATACAAGTACACATATTAGTGGAAATATTTTAGTAACCTACTTACCTCAGTATCTATATATATAAAAAAAATGTATGTCTGTCTGTCCGTCTGTTTGTCCTTTCTGCATTACTAAGCCATTCATCCGATCGCCATGAAACTTTGGGAAGTTGTTCCGTACACTCCTGGGAAGGTCTCTGGAATAGTACTTCTTTCTTACGACAATTTTATATATGTAAAAAAAATAAAAATGTAAATGTTTTTCTGTTCAAAGCCGCGAAAAAATGTGTCGCTATAAACTGTAGCGCCAAAACGGCTTTACCGATCTTAACGATACTTGGCTAAAGTCTTCCCCTTGAAACCCTTTTAATTTATATGTATAACATAATTTCCCGAAAAGAAGCTGAAAAGGCGATGAATTCAATATTCTATTTGCCAATAACTAAAAAAGTACACAATTTTTGACTACTAATACCCACATTTATTTGAAAGATTCCTGATTTGCCGTTAAAATAAAAAAGATGTCATCGAAATCGGACGGTTCGTTGCAGAGTTATAGAGTTTTAAACATTGACTGCTTTCTCTTCAGAAAGGCCGTTTCCTTTTGCTTCCTCACTACCGGCAAGCATTTTATTTTTATTGATTAATCGAAAATTTTATAATTACTACAGTAATTGAAATTATCATTTGAAGAAATTATATGATTCTCCTTTTGTAGGTCAATACTATTATACGTTTTTTTTCTTTTAATTTTTTAATTTAAGTTCAACTCAGACTGTTTCTGATGATTATGAAGAAAGGCGTATCCACTCAGATGATTATGAATGTTCAATTTGAATCATGAGAAAAAAAATTATTAGAATTAGTTTAAATTAAAGCCATTTTACAGGCACATTTGTTTCCCAACTTTTTAAAAATGGCAGATGTCCTTTGCTATTAATCTACTCATATGTGCTTTCTATTTTCATTTTTTTTTTTCATTTTGCCAAGCTAAGCCAGAGCAGCGCGTGGCCGGGTAAAGCTAGTACTAAATAATAATTAGCTTCACTCGTTGTTAAAATTTATTTACATTGTTTACGTACGAGTATGTTGTTAAGGTTCACAAAACTCACATGTATAAATATATGTATATATATATATATACAGATATAAAAGGATAAAGTGTTTAATGGTTCTTGCACGGGAAGGGCTCGAACCCCTTGGGCAGGCCTCGAGGGTCCACGGCGTTCCTCGGATCCGGGTCGCAACAGCAGTATACCTTCTTCCGAGGAGGGTTGTCCCGGACGGCCTCCTCGAACTTCTGCTGGATGTTCACGTTCTTCGAGTTCGCGTAGGTGCTGTTAACATAAGTTCACGGCAGCGTTAGGGCTGTTAGCATAGGTTATAGTAAAAACATTCATCGTAATCATATTTGTTTACAGAGCATAAGTAATGCTTTTCAATAGAATATAAGTAGAATCTTCTAAAAATAAAGTATTCTGTATCTTAAATAAGACTTAATAAATAAGAATAAGAATAAGTAACAACCATCAACGTTTCGTCATTTTAGGCTAAGGCGCGTTCCTAAACTCAGCGATTGAATCCACAAAACGACCTAATTCACCATCAATGGACAGTGATCTATGCTGAGCTCAGCAACGACCTGTTGTATTCCAGCGAGAAGCACGGGCGGATCTACGGGGGCGCTTTCGGGCTGAAGCCCCCCCCCCAAAATGGAAAAAAAAAACCATGTTTTATGGGAAAATTTTTTTTAAAAATACCTCTTAGAGTATTATTGTTCGTGTAATTATGTTTAAAAGTACTTAAGGAATAACTTAAACATCATTTCATATAGGTAGTTAGTTTCTTTCTGTTTTTCCAAAGTAATTATCGTTATTTTTATGAAAAAAAAAGGTTTCGGGCTGAAGCCCCCCCCCAAAATTAAATCCTGGATCCGCTAGTGTTCCTGACCAAATATAAAAATGTGAAATGGAATCATTTCTTCCCATGTTGAGATATGTCCTAAATAATAATAAAAACGTTTTTTAATTATCTTACTATTTTATTCTCACAGCAAAAAATAAACTTCGAATTATTTTCAAAAATTTTTTTAAAAAATCACAGATCCTTGCATTACCAATTTTTCAGCCATCAGAAAATTACCGAATGATGTAAGCACAGGCGGATCTACGGGGGAGAGGGAGGGGCTTTCGGGCTGAAGCCCTCCCCCCAAAATGATAAAAAGTAACCATATTTTATGGAAAAAAAATTAGAAAATTATCTCTTAAAGTATTATTGTTCGTGTAATTACATTTAATAAGACTTCAAGAATCAATTAACCATTTCATATAGGTAGTTAGTATCTTTCTTTTTTTCCAAAGTAATTATCGTTATATATATATGGAAAAAAAAGCTTTCGGACTAAAGCCCCCCCCTAAATTGAATCCTGGATCCGTTAATGGCGAGAAGTATATATATAACTAGATACATACCTGCTGAATTGTCGAGTTTTAAAGCATGAATAATTTTTATTAAAAAATAAAATCTAGTGTGCACACAGTAATAGTACAATCACATGAACACGCTTGTTGAGAAACTACCCATTGGTAGCACTCTATAAAATATTTACATAAGTAGATCACGATGCCATCTTCTTTTCAGACGCATCGGAGGGTTCTGGAGTTTGTTATGGAAGGAAAGGTACCTGAATTGGGCTAAATCGGAAACATATTCATAGGTGGTTCGATCGAATCGATGAATAAAGGAACGCACTGAATTCCATTTATGGATCTATCGATGGTTCTTTATCACTCCATGGCATCCAATCATATTTTCAGTATGTAATGTCATTCGAGTGATCTTACTCATTCTGTTTTGATGATACCTGAATGGGCGAAATTTTGATTGGTTATTTAGCATTGAGGATAAAAAAAAAAAAGAGAAACGAGCAATTTATAATATAATTCGTCTTGTTTTTTTAAGAGTGAAATTCTCTTAAAAGTAGTTTGAAACATGTAAGTACTTATTTATTTTTTTTTTAGTGACATCCTTTCTGATCGATATATGTAGGTCGAACCCTTTGGCGACTTTCGCCAATAATCGATAGAACTTTCAAGTAATCGATATACAAATCATTTTCTAGACAATTTCTACACTATTTCTCAAACTTTCCTCCAATTTGGTCAAATACTCAAAGCCATTTCGTAATATAGTAGTATCTAGGAAAGTACGTTTGCCCATACGTAAGCATATTGATTTGTTTAAGTAGTGGGTGGAATTTGATAAAAATTGATAATTTTTTCAATCATACATTTTCGCATGCGTTAGCGAAAGTAATGATTGGGCCGTCTAGTTACTAGGTACTAACTCCTGCAGTTCAAAAAAACTTTATCAAAACAGTGTTAACGGTAGTAGATATTATTTTATTCACAAGGATTTGACTACTGATAGAAACATAAACCGAATTTCGTAATTTGGTTCTTTGATGCTTTAAACGTATTATGGTGAACGCAATAGTTATGGACAGTTTGGAATATAAATATAAATATGGGTGATGAATATTCAGGACACAGTCTTTTTTAAAAAAAATTTTATTTTTGCTAACGTTTCAACCCAAACATGTGGATCATCTTCAGGGCGTGGTTTGAGCACTGAGGGTGTTCAAGTACTGTCTTGAACACCCAAGTCCAGTACTTGAACACCCTCAGTGCTCAAACCACGCCCTGAAGATGACCCACATGTTTGGGTTGAAACGTTGGCAAAAATAAAAAAAAATTAAAAAAAAAACTGCGTCCTGAATATTCATCACCCATGATATGTAGAACAGCATAGCAACCGTGAAAATTTTCCAATCTGAGTTTTTAACGGAAATACACGTTTTGAGGTACCCTGAGTCCAAATAACCAAGTCCCGAAAAATGGTCTATGTGTCTGTGTTTATGTATGTTAGCAGTCTAGATCAAAAACGAAAAGTCGTACGAAAATGATGTTACTTATTTAAGATAGGCCTTAGATGTGACAGCAAATTTTTCATTAAAGTACTGTCTTGAACACCCAAGTCCAGTACTTGAACACCCTCAGTGCTCAAACCACGCCCTGAAGATGACCCACATGTTTGGGTTGAAACGTTGGCAAAAATAAAAACTGCGTCCTGAATATTCATCACCCATGATATGTAGAACAGTCGACTATCTTCCTTCAAGAATAAATATAAATATTTTTTTTTTTAAAAACTTATTTATTGAAAAATATTACAATCTGTCTCTAGGATATTTATAATAGAGTTCACAGATCACATTCACACTCTATGTACAATAAATAAAATAAATTATACAGAAAAATAATATATATAAATAAGAATAAAATAACCTAAAAATATATAATATAATATAAATATAAATAATAAACTTCTTTCTTGATTTAAAGGTACCAGTTTTTTCTAGATTGAAGAACAATTCCCTCTATTGACAACTGTATTAACAAAGTTTCCAAAAGAAAATTTTAAAATACCTATCATTGATGCTTCTATAGTACTTTAGAGATCAGTGTGTTTCATACCTTCATACTAACAGTTTTGCTAAGAGCAACTTGAACATTTATGATATGTCATCTTTATCGATACGATTATAGTTAAATAAAGATTTTAAAAATTTCCTGAAGTATGTCCATTACTGGTACTGATCCTCTGTCCATTACTAGAACAATTGAATTTCGGTGTGTCTATCACTAGTGCAAAAAAATGTTTTTTTTAAATGGAGATTTTCGCTGCATAACTGAATATTATTTCGATTTTTATTTTTTATTTCTTTATGACATTTACAACTGTATTACATAAATACATCAAGTAAATTTGGACATAATTGATATAATGACATTAATACACTTGCTGAGTAACTACCCAATGGTAGCACTCTAATATTTCGATTTTAAGGTGTTAAACAGAAAAAGCTGACCACAGAGATTCTAAATATCCAACAGAGAAGTTTATAACTGTAATAATTAAGCCGCATAATTAAAAAAAAGACAAAAAATTTCTTAGCTATATTCATCACTGATGTGCTTAACCTAGTCTAGTGAATATTTTCGATTCTGAGAACAATTTTTTTTTTTAATTTTTCCACATTAATAAAAACCTCTCCTACCTTCGGTTGTGAGGAAGTAAAAAGTTTTTTAAAAAATTAATTGAAAGCGAAAAGATCAAATTTTATTCAAAGTCCTGTTTACTCAGATTCTCGATCTAAATATAAAAATGTTTTGGATCGTAGTTTGCTTGGCCAAGGAGCGTGCTGGTGACTCATCTGTTTTTCTTAATTGTTCACTCTCAGCTTGAATTAAATAAAATGTCAATTTTTTGAAATAAAATTTATAAATTGTCAATGAAAATATCCTCGAAAATGTAAGAAAATCCTACCCCTTTTCGTAGTTGTTATATTAATGAACAATTTTTCACAATTGAATGAAGGTTAATCATTAATTATCAAAGTTGGTCCAACTTCACTGAATTCCAAGCTCTACTTACATTTACACAAGCGCAAATGTATTTCCCTAAATTATATTTTTTTTCAATAAATAAAACCTCTTTCTCCTCACTTAAATCATCAAGATACAGACTCATTCTAAAGCTCTGTACAATGCGACGAATCCCCCAAACGTTCAGCAAATATAGTTTGACACATCATGTGATCGTATTTCAATTTCAAACTACTATAAATACTAAATGCCGAACATTCTTCTTTAGCATCAGCTAAAAAATGCTATGAATGCCCGAACGTTCGGCGAATGTAGTTCGGTGCAACTGCCAAAGGACGAAACCTTAACGTTCTGACCTTTGTTACTCTGAACTTGCGTTGTTCAGCCAGTTTTCGATCTTTTTACTAGTCAGATATATTGCTCATTTATATATCAGTGAAATTAATAAAAAAAGAATGACAAGCAGAGACAGTTGGTACATATAAGTAAATAAATGATTAGTAGAAATAAACACGATTTTAATTTCAGAAATAATACACAAAAGCTTTTGTAACGACCTTGTATTCCTACATACTATAAGTAAAATTGCTACCTCCAGTTAAATTACTCCAGTTACTTGTGAAGTGCTGAAATTCAGTATTTTTTTTTTAAAGTGAACGGTTTTTCTGACATTTGTATTGAAAAATTATATAAAGGAGGGCATGATGTTGAGAGGGAGGATAGAGGAACGTAGATTAAGGAGTTTCAGGATACAAGGAGGATTTTTGGTTTTGAGGACTTGGAAAAGGAAAACACCAAGAAGGAATTGTCGTTGGGAAGTATGATAAAGCCACACCTACATATATATATATATATATATATATATATATATACATGTTGGTATAGATTTCGTGTAATTTTAAAGTAATTTGTGATTGTGTTTATTTCCATTGAAGTTCAACAAGTTCGTCTTGGCCTCGATTTTCTCCCATATTTTTATATTCAAGCTTAATTAGTTTTATTCTGACTGAAGAAAGGTATTGGTTCCGTTAACTCCAAACAAACAACAAGTTGAATTTTTCCTATGGATTTTCTAGTTCCATCCATTTTACGAACTGAAAACGTACCTATTATGTATATATCACTACCATTAGTGCAAAAAGGTCGTATGTAAAAATTTTCAACTTTTATTCTATTTGTGCTAAAGGTGACATTTTGTAGTCTGCAACTGATTTAAGTAGTCTGCCACGATGGAAAATAGCAGAGTACAATAAAATATGAAATTATACTAATAAAGCATAAAGAAATAATGAGTTTTTACATACGACCTTTTGCACTATCACTAGTGAAATGCATGTCCAGTATGCATTGGTATTTTTTTTTTAATAAGGAAAAATCATTATGGAATCTTTAAATAAGGAACTCTTTCGTATTTTAATATAAGCTGTTAACCGAAATTCGTGGATATTGAAGGTTTACTGTATTTCCGAATCGGCTTCTCCCACAGATTTTATTCTCACACGAAAAATTGTATATCTATATTAGAAAATGAAAACGGTGAGGAAGCTATACTGACCTTACTTTGAAGACTTTTTTTGTATATATCTGTATCATATCCACATGCCAGACTAATGTATATATATTTTTTAATCCAGTTATTATTCTAAGAGGACTTTAATCCCAGGATAAAATTATTTTTTCATTTCACATATATCGCCGGTTTATTGCAAAAAGTCTTTAACTGAAATTTCATAATCTCGATTAATTAAGAACATTAGGCAATTTTTTCCTTAAGAAATCAGAAAATTATGCACTTGTTGGAACTATGATGAATAAAAGACTTTATTCTATTTGTATGCCCTTGTGGAGTTTTTATAAAGTTATTAATAAAGTCGAAATTTATAAAAAACATTTTTGAAAGTTAACCAATACCAAAAATGCAAGGGAGAGTTGTAATAAAGTCGACTTAGAAGAAAAATCTGAGGAGTAATGAATATTTTAGTAAACGACATGAAAAAAATTCTCAAATAAAATTACTTCCAAAAATTTATATTTTTTATTAAAAAAAAACCTCGTACTTAAGAGTTTTTGTTAACGCTAAAAACGAATCTGAATCATTTTTATCATGAAAAAAATTACTTGGCCTGCTATTCTATGGAAGCGTCTATGGATTTATGTAATTTAGTGTACCTTATAATTCGTTTATTGAATATTTAATAGTTGATGAACGTTGCATTATAAAGGAAGGAGATGGTCCGGGATGGTGGTAATAAATAGTGGCAAAAAACTATTTTATTAAAAGCCAACGTTTCGACCCGACTTTGTAGGTCTTCTTCAGGGCTAGAACGAACAAGATACAAAAAAGATAAGAGTATAATTTTTTGTCTAAATATTATGTGACTTCCACATTCTCTATCTTTTTGTATCTTGTCCGTTCTAACCCTAAAGAAGACCTGTAAAGTCGGGTCGAAACGTTGGCTTTTAATAAAATAGTTTTACCACCATTTAGCCTATGGTATTTAGCCTTTTACCACCCCGGACCATCTCCTTGCTTTGTAATTCGTTTAATACAATTAGCAATATGTTTTTCTTATTTAAAACAAAAACAAAAAAAGAAATCGATTGATATATAATAACATAAATCCACTCAGAGTAAAATTAGAAACAGTAACATAAAATAACAATAAAATGTTATTAAACTTTTTTTTTTTGTCGGCTGTTAAGGCTTATTGGCAAGAACCCTCGGACATGGTTCTAATATTTTCCGACCTAGTATCACCAAAAAAAGTTTCATTGAAATCGGTGACCCCACGTCCGTAACCTCCCCTTGTTAGTGACTTTTTGTAATAAACCGACGATGTGTATATTATCATAATTATTTAACAGCCGATTATTCCAGCTGTCACTATCGTGGAGGCACACCATTTCAATGACAGGGCGGTGCCTTGGAATTCCGAACAGCTGAAATTTATTTTCGTCTTCTTGACTTTTATTTGACTTTAATATTCCTTCTCTTTCGCCTTTGCCAAGTCAGTTGTCTGCATTTCATTTTCGCTATCTAGTACGCATATTATGAGGTTAATTGTCAACTCAATTACTGCTCAATTTCAGAAGAAAATAATTTAAAACTGTTTAATTAATGTTAAAAATTAATTTTCTTTATTTTTCTTTACTTGTGGTTAGAAATTTTGGTTGTCAATAAAAAAGTCTGGTGTGTCCACTCACACGACATTCCTACCTATTTCAGAAAGGTTTTTATATCTTTACATATGTTCATGAAGGAACAAAAAAAAAATTGAATTAGAATAATTTTCCTGAAAATTAATCAAAGATTTGAGTACAATTTATTTGATAAACTAAAGCGATGTAAACCGTCTTAAGGTAGATCAGTGTAAAAATTTCAATACTGTCTAATATTTATGATCGTCATCTTTTTTTCTCTCTTTCCCCCCTTTCTGACACCAGGATATGAAACCGTAATCTTACATTAAAAATTGAATAGCTGTAACTTCATTAATTTTCAGTTTTTTCAGTCTCAGGGGGCTCTGAAACGTATAGATCCGTCGAAAACCGCATATCGGAAATTCGACCCGATTGCAATACTTTCCTTACCTAGTATAGGTAGGAAAATAATAAATTAAAACATGTGTAGAAAATATAATAAGCTGTAACATCGTTAATACTGGTTCGATTCCGATGATTTTCTTTTCGTTTGGTTGGTAATTTAATTACCTTTTAAAAGTTTTATTATAGATTTTACCTTATAATATACACTTAGCGAGTTAGGTCCCAAAACATTTTTCTTTTCTTTATAACTTTTTTCCCTGAATTTTCTCGGGAATTTAATTTATATACGAAAGTTGAAAGGCCAATTAATAGAACATTATAGGAATGTTTCAGCAAAATCGTTAGAGCCGTTATGTTTTTCATTTATTGCGCGCAAGCTATTGCACATGGAGCACCAAATTTCTGTTACAGGCATCAGTAGTCAAAATCCTAAGAAATAAAAAAAGAAGCAACAAAATCGGTTCAGTATTTTTCTCGAGAAAATCTTGGCACAGAGAGACAGAAAGACAGACCAATGGCTAAAAATGGGTTTTTCGGACTCAGAAGCGTATAGATCCGTCGAAAAAGGCATATCGGAAATTTGTCTTGATCGCAATACTTTCCTTACCTAGTATAGGTGGGAAAGTCAAAACAACTAAGGCGGGTGCTTTAGACCATAAGATAGAAATCAAAACATCAACAAGGCGAGATTAATAATATGAAATATAAATTATAAATAATAGCTCATTATAAAGAGCATGGAATGCTGAATATTTCCCTCGCTTACAGTATGCATGTCCGATTTTTAGTTTTTGAGATATTTTAATCCATATCTTCAATAAAATTAGTTATAATTTGGTTGTCGACACTATTTTTTCCTATTCCCTTCTCTAACACTTCGTCGCATTAAGAATTTTGAATAATAATCCATTACAAAGAAGGTAAAATGATGAACACTCTCCTCGCTTACAATATGCAGGCACGATTTATAGTTATTGAGATAATTTAATTCATGTTCAAAAACACACCAATTAGTCTACTCCAACCGACTTCATCCGAGCGTTACACACCAGAGATCTGACGGCTCAATCCAATTCACTCTCCACACACAAAAAAAAGTTCAATTAAAGAAGTTTTCATTTCAAAAAAGATTTCTTCATTCCTTGAAGAAACATTCCTCCTCAAAAAATACCAAATTGTTAACAGCTCATTTAAGTATCATAACATTTTATTTATAGCACTTAGCAATACTAGGTTGTTTTTCGTAATTATTAAATTAAATTAATTTTTTTTCTTTAAGGAAAATGAAAGTCTGCATTTTAATAGTTATTCGAATTTCATGTATACAATGCACACATTGTTTTACTTAATTACACATTGTCTATAGCTTTTATTTAATTATCTACCAACTGTCTCTATTTGTCATTGCCAGCCATACATAAAGGTTTAGTATTTTCATAATTTTATATATATATATATATATATAATTATAACAATACTAAGAAAGTGCTCTATTACCTTCTTCCATCTCTTAGAAAGCCTCTCATACCCTTTTCCAAAATTGTTCAGACTTACTTGCGAAATATTCATCGAGATGCTTTTGTAATTTTTTTTCGGAATTTTGACAGTTATCAACGAGAGGATTTTTCAACGAAAGAAACAAGTAATAATCAATAATCGGATGGAGCAAGGACCGGGGAGTACAGAGGATGAGGAAGAAAGTCAAAATGAAACTGTTACAATTTCTGTCTTACGGCCAACGAAACATTGGATATAAGACTTATAGAACAATTTAATATATATAATTTACCATATCATAGTTGTTGATAAAAATTGTTACCTGGAAGGACCACAAGATGGAGGATCTGTATGGCAGGTAGGATTGTTCTGGCACTCGGTTCTTCGGCAGTCATCCTGGAGGCCGTTGTGCCTTGCGCAGTCGCATCCCGTCATCAGGAATCCACCGGCTAGTTCGTAGGACTTCTTCCTGTTAGTAATGAAGAAGTAGTTTGTTTACATCCGTTTGAATAAATATGAAATAATATTATATGTTGGGAAAAATGTTGTAGTGAAACTAAATCATAGGTAAATTAAGAAATTCCGGCCATTCGACTAAACAAAGCGTTTGCGGACGTGCCTTTAGTTTGAACAACATTTAATATGAATGTTTATGTTTATATGTAATTAATAAAGTAGTTAGAACAAACAAATAGATTTTATTCATTTCATATATGACGTAAATATGAAAGAGAATCATGAACTGTTTTTTAAGATTCGTCTTCGGCACTTCGGGATGGTCTCATGTGTCCCACCTATATGCCGAGTCAAAGTGGCTCTTCCCCTTTTCCCGCCGCCTAAACTTCCTTGGAAATTTCTTATACCAAACGACCAACTCCCAGCACCCTTTCTATATCTGTAGTCTCCTCCAGCCTAAACCCTTAGTCCACTCAATAATAACGAGATCCCGTCTTTCTGACCTCTATATTCCATCACACAAGACAAAAAAATTTGAACGTTACTTCTTAGCCCGCTCCGTCTCCTATTGGAATTCTTTGCCACATAACATCCGTCATGCCTCTTCACTGTCAACTTTCAAATAGCTCCTTTTCCAATATCTCCTTATACATCAAACAGAAGATTTACCACCATAAATTTCATTTAATGAAGTGAATTGGTGATGCCTACTGTTTAAGTTTTAACATAAAACAGCAATGATCTTTGTCACCTAGTTTGACTATTATTTTTACTATTTATTTTATTTTTTTCTCTTCTCCTCAGGTTGTGCTTTTTCTTTCGGGTATATATGTTTATATTTTATACTTCTTTCTCTCTGTGTGCCAATATGAGAATGTACGTATAAATAGTTCATTTTATTTGGTTTATTATTATTTTTTTCCATGACACCACAAGTAATCCTAAGATTTTATTTTATCTTAGTGTCTGCATATTATTATATAAATCACAGTAGATATTATTACATTTTGTATTAAGTTAGTTTTCTATGAGATAGCCTATTGTTTATAAATTGTGTAGTTATGTATATATAAATATGTTATTTCTTTTATTTTTTTTTCATCACAATAATAAGTAATTTTGAGAAGATTTTATGTTCATTTATATATATAAATATTTAAATATTTTTTTTAGTGGTCACATACTTTTAAAAATAATGTACATAACATTAAAATTTTTACAAGTTAGTTTTTGGCCAGATTTGTATTTTACTTTGTATTAATTCATTATTGTTATTCTAAGGGGACTTAGTCCCAGAATAAAGTTTAATTTTCTATTCTATTCTATTCTAAATAATTCGTAACAACGAAAATCTTTAGGTGTGAATATCTCCTAAACAAAACGTTTGCGGACATACCTGCAGAGGAATTTTTTTTCTCGATTTGATGTCCTTAGTTCATTTTTGCAGTTCGGTCACTTAACCCTGTATAACCTCGTTATTTTGACATGATGGATGTGGAGGTAACGCCTAACAACTCAATATTTGTAGGCCAGCTTTTTTCTCGATTGTATGGCCAAATTATCTTTATATAAAGGATTCTTAAGTAGGAAATAAATGGGCGAGGTTGGTAAGAGAGAATTTTAGTTAACAAAGAAGTCGTAGGTTACGATAAAATGAAGCCATAATAATTTGATAAAAGTGGGTCTGTATCATTGACTGGTAGTGAAATGACTTACTTGCCAACCCAATACATACAAACTAGAAACAAGAAGGATACCTCTGGGCTATCCCGTTGCCACCGCCACCACCACCTCCTCCGTGATGTCCTGGGGTCGCCCCATGACCCCCCAATGGGCTGCGGTACTTGCTCGAACCGACCGGGTAGTACTGCAGCTTCGAGTCGTTCTCTTGGATGTGCTTCCAGTACTCGCTCGTCGGCCGCAGTTCCTGGACCGGCACGTTCACGATGGTCGGCGTCTCCACGGGGGCGAGCGCCTTCCTGAAGCTGGGGTTCTTCCTGAAACAGTCCTTTGAGTAATTAAATAGAGAAGATGATTGGCAGTACGGAATGGAATAAGTCAGCTCTTATATTAATATGCCTTAGTTAGTTATTATTAGAAACAGAATTTTCATTAGTTTTCCCCAAACGCGAGACCAAGACTAGTCTTAATCTTGCGTAGTTAGTCTTGGTCTTGGTCTTGCTCAAAAATCTCGCAACAGCCTTGCAGATACCTATTAGCTTTTTACTATAGAGTTATTAGTGTACTTTTTTAAATAGTAGAAACCTAACTAAGACTAATTAAAAAAATAGAATAGTTAAATGCAAAAGGGAGATCCATGACTTTTTGTGGTGTTTGGTGAACTAAAGATATGTGAGTAGGGCGTTCAATCCTACGTCACACCCTCCAGCAAGTCTGGCCAAGATGCGAAACTTGGCCGCTTACATTAAGGGATGAGCAGCGTCTTAAGGTTTTTGAAAATAAAGTATTGCGTAGAATATTCGGACCGAAAAAGGATGAGTTAACCGGAGAGTTCAGACGGTTACACAACGCCGAATTGCGTGAGATGTATCCGGGTAATATAATTGAGGTAATTTCATCGCGGCGAGTCAAATGGGCTTGTAAAGTTGTTGGGCTTAGTAACGAGAGAATTCCTAAAAGGTTAATATTTGCTGTGCCGAATGGTAAGCGTCCGAGGGGTAGACCGAAGCGAAGATGGGAGGATTGCATTAAAGCCGATCTGAAGGGACTGGGTTTGGACGGCGAACGGTGGAGGGAGGTGTGTAACAAGCGATTGGTGGTGTCGGCATCGAACCTTCGGGTTCGCTAAGCCTTATTATTATTATTATTATTAAATGCAAAAGTATATTGGTTATACTAATTCTTTACATGTAGTAATTAAAATTGTCAAGTATTAGTAACTATTTTGCCTTAATTTTTATTCAAAAATTCGATTTTTTTTACCAGTCTTGGTCTTGGTCTTGGAACAGTTAAGCGGCTTTGGTCTTGGTCTTGCAAAGTGCCGATTTTTGGCAACACTAATTTTCATGTTATTCCACATTTTGTTAGCTTGAATGTAAAAACCACAAACCCGACAATCTATCCCTTTCATGATCTGTAGAATAACATATTGGAATTTAATTTTGCACGTTTTGTCCTTTTTTGCTTAAACTACACGTTTTTAGTTTTTGTTTCATGATATTGCATATTTTGCAAGTTAAGAGCAATATTTTAATTTTAATTTCAGAACCTTTTAATCATCCAAATCCTCTAGCTCAATCCCTTTCTAGTTCCACTCATCCCTACAATCCTCCTCGAAGTTTGAAGCGGCAGTGGCCCAGAGATCTTTTGTAGTATATATCTTGGAGTTTTGGCAATGGCCAGATTCTCTACTCAAGACATGAGTGCATGTGGCTAAAGCGCTCTCGCTCAAACTATCCTAGCTTTAGCAGCACTGACGCGGTTGAGAGAGTATCGCAGGGGTTTCTTGAAGTCCTGCTTTCCCTTCTATAGTTGGGGGAGAAGCCTGGCTTTGGATTCCCTGCCTGATTGTATATATTGTATATAGCTATGACTGTGTTTTTATGTTTTTAATTTACTTATCTTTAGGTTATTTTTATTTTTTATTGTACATAGTTTTTGATTATTATTTAGTTATTATTTTACTTTTGTTAATTTTATATTTTCTGTATATAATGTGTTCATATATCACTATAATTATTTTCCACGTGACTGATTATTATATTTATATATAAACAAATAAAAAAAAAATTGCATAGAGTTAAACATTTGAACCAAAATTCGTTTATAACATGTAGATAGGTATGTATGTGAATATTTATTTACTTTTATTATTTATGATATAACATTTGTAGTTGAGAACGGAGGTGTCTGTTGCCGATTGGTTGAATGTTCTTAGACAACAGTCCAACAAGTTACTCGAGGGGCTATAGATATTAATAAGATAAGGAGTTTCACTCAAAATCCACTTTTTAAAATTTTAAATTGATCTGTGGCTGTAAAATGAAGCCACATTTCAAAAATGCTCGAGTTTTTAAAAATATATATGATTTTGATTTAAAAATATACTCTCATGCGGAATTAAATCGTCGTACATTGTAAATTTAGAATTAGATATTTCTCAAGTTACTACGAGATATATCTTACTTCGATTTAGAGGATGTAACTCCTAACATAAGAATTAATATTATATATTTTTTATTTATTTAGAAATATATTAATCTGTCACATGAACAATAATTATAGTGAGATATGAAGGCATTCACACCATATATAAAGAAAACATAAAATCAACAAAAGTAAAATAATAACTCAATAATAATCAAACAACTACGTACAATAAAAAGTAAAATAACCTAAAGAAAACTCATATCTGTATACAATATATACGACAGGTAGGGAACCCAAAGCAAGGCTTGTCCCTCCAACTATTAGAGGGAAAAGCAGAACCCTGAGAGATCCCTGCGCTATTCTCTCAACCGCGTCACTGGTGCTAAAGCCTGCCAGGTGTTTCCTTTATTATATCTATCAGACCTATATTAATGTTTTCATTTTGGAGGGCTTGCCATAATAGTCTTTGAGGGACACTGTCATAAGCTTTCTCCATGTCTATAAATATTAGTTCAATGTCTCAGGAAACGGCTTGATGTTTCTTCAAAAATTGTCTGTCTCAGGGTGGATATATGGTCAATGCATGATCTTTCCATTGTAAATCCACATTGGTCTTTCTTTAAGAATTAAAACATTAATTCAAATACAACTGATACTGTTCTATAACATATACTTTTCCTGTTTAAAAATAAATGCCGAGACTAATCTAACCGCACCGTTTGATTAAAAAAAACTAAACAATATAGAGATCGGTTCAAGAATGGCGAAGTTAGAGGTGGACATAAATAAAAATAGAAGTCGAATTAAATTCTCCTTATTTTGAAGTCGGTTAAAAATAAATGTTTAAAGCAGTTGAAAGAACATTCAAAACAATAAATTTATTCTCCACTCCAGAATATTATCTTTCACTCGTAGCTATTTTCGGATACATGGCCAGTAAATAATGTTTTTATTAGGTTTTGAAAAAAATAAACTGCAGGTGCATACTTATCTAAACATCAAATAACAACAAATTCATATCTTTAGAAAAACTGCCAGAAGAAATAATTTATTTTCGTTCCTTATTTTCTATTTCCTCTGGGATGGCGAGAATAGAACAAATGACTATTGTTTTCTGTTAATAACTGGTTGGAGATGTATTTTTGAATAGTCTCTCAACAGCCTTGCAGTTACTTATTAGCTTATTACTATGGAGATATTACTGCAATTTTGTGGATAGGAGAAACCTAACTAAGCCCGAATGAAAAATTAGAGGAGTTAAATGCAAAGGTATATGGGTTATACCAATTATTACCATATGGTAACTAACATTGTCAAGTATTAATAACTGTTTTGCCTTAATTTTTATTTTAAAAATCGGTTTTTTTTACCGGTCTTGGTCTTGCAACAGTTAGGCAGCCTTGGTCTAGTGCACTTTGCAAGACCAAGACCGATTTAGGCTAACACTAAAAAACATGAATAGACCCTGGAGAAGATCTGAGTCTGTAGATTAATATGAATGGAAGTTCTTGTACTAATCCGAATTTCTACACCAATACGGTGGAAGGGGATTCAAGATCACTTAGAGCACTCTATAATAATATAGATAATAGAATGCCGAAATTAGCAGAGCATTAACAAGTTTGTTTACATTCGAAAAAGCTACCTTGAATTACATCAGTCGTTTTACGTTAGGTTATATTATCACATTACAAATATTTAAATTAAATACACAATAAGGATAATATCTTAAATACACGCTAACAAATAAATTGATATAGCTCGTTAGCCTGCAACACAAAGTGCTAAAAAATGTAATTAAAATCACATTGAGATGTCATGATAATGTTTATTTTATGTTTGGACCACAGGCGGATCTAGGAGGAGGGAGGAGCTTTCGGGCTGAAGCCCCCCCCCCTAAATGGTAAAATCTAAACATGTTTTATCTAAAAATATTTTTTTAAAATAATCTCTTAATGTATTATTGTTCTTGTAATTACATTTAAAAGGACTTAAGGTATCACTTAAACACCATTTCATACAGGTAGTTTCTTTCTTTTTTTCCAAAGTAATTATCATAATTTTTATAAAAAAAAATCTTTCGGGCTGAAGTCCTCCCCAAAAATTAAATCCTGGATTCGCTAGTGGTTTAGACTCTATTGTTTCATTTTAAATGATAATTAAGAATAAACATTTTGGTGCGATATTTACAAATGCCAACTGACTTTGGTGAGTGGGCCGAGATCCTATGATCACGGTTTAAATAGAACCTGTTCAAAGTATAACCTCCCTTTATTAAGATGGCAATTAACGACTAATAATCCTTTTCAATTAAAATAGGGGCGTTAATCAGCTGTAATTAAATCGCTGCTTTTGACTCCCGCTAGCTTTAAAGGGATAAACAAACCCTCAATAGATCCTTTTCAGATGAAGCAAATGCGGATATACTGGGGGGCTTTCGGACTGAAGATCTCCCCTCCCCCCCTCTTCCCTACAATAGTAAAATTAATGAAAAAAAAATATTTAAAAAAATATCTCTAAAAGTATTACTGTTTGGGTAATTAAATTTAATAGAACTTTAATTATCACTTAATTAATTATCACCATTTTATATAGGTAGTTAGTTTCTTTCTTTTTCTTTCAAAGTAATTACTATTATATATATATATCTATATATATATATATATATATATATATATATATATAAAAATCTTTTGGGTTGAAGTCCCCCTAAATTAAATCCTGGATACACTCGTGAGAAGAGGTCGGGGCCTTAGCAGACTGTTTGGTACGACAAGAATACTTTCGTCTATTTTCGGACACACTCGGTCGTTCTCGGGATTCCATTTACAATGAGATCATGAGATCTTGAGCTACCCATCAAAGTGACATTTGTACAGTAGTAACATAGTTTTAACCGCTTAAGTGGAGTGACACTTATAAAGTAGTACTCTTATTACGTAATTCTTTATTTTACATTTTTTCTTATTAGAAAGTCAGGAATACAACCTAACCCATGCAACTGGTCAGAGAAATTTTGTCTGATGTCAACGGCGCAGGGCTTGAAATAAAATCTGGTGCGCGCAACACACAAATTTCACTTAAAGCTCAACTTTGAATAGAAATTATTTTCTGGCTATGTTGTGCTATATTAAATTTTTTAATTCCATTTTTAACTGAGCTAAAGATAAAAGATTGCAGCTAACAAATCATAAATACTATTAAAATAACAAAAGTCCTATTTATTATATCACCGGTTTATTATGGATTGTACGACTATTAGTTATTTAATTGTTATTTTCCATTGCAAAGTTTACTAAAACGGAATTAAGAGATTTGCATTGTCTGTCATAGACTGATCAAAAGTTTTCACAGTAAGTGGATTCTGTTGGAATATCGGAAAGGAAAAATTTATCAAATTATTGACTAATTAATTTTCTAAAAGGTTACATAATGATTTTTCGGAATAAACGGACGATAGATACCTAATTATTTAAATATAATATCATATCTATTATTAAACTACAGTAAATATATTTCAGGTTATAAACATACCCATGAACTATTTTTATACTTCTTTCACACAAGTACAGTGAAATAATATCTTAAGCAATGTCATTGCCTCGAATCCGTTTAAATTTAAATATAATATCAGATTATAAATTACTTTTATCCATAGTTTCTCAAACCAACGACACATTAGAATCACGTTTAATTCATTTAAGAGTATTCATTTTAGTTTAATAAAACTCTAATTTAAGCCCAATTCCTGTTCATTCGCTAGAAATATTTTCAAGAAGTTTAATAAATACAAGCTATACTTTTACTATAAACCTGGAACTTTATTATAAAACAGTTCCTAAGAAAATTTATTTTAAAAACATTATTTTCTAATTTTCTTTTTTTTTTTTTTGAAAATTAATACATTCTGCCGCATTGGAGGGCATTAATATTAGGGCTACATTAAACATTCACACAATATATACATACAAATGATAACTAATATTGAGATAAAAGAAAAAGAGTTTAACATACATAGGTAAAAAAAATAATAAAAAAAAATAAAATAAATAAATAAATAAAACAGGAGAAAAAAAAAATCGAGAAAAGCTAAATGAAATTGAAATATATAAAACACATTCATACCTATAAGAGAGAGAGAGAGAGAGAGAGAGAGAGAGAATCCCTTTATTATCATAAAAGGGTGCTGCCAAATTACATTGGGTTGCTTTAAACACAGCATACTTATTAATCGCTACAGACAATTTTCCAAAACTAACATACAATTATATAGTATTAACAACATGTATGAGCATAATATACAATTTTTTTTTTTTTTATCTATATATATTTTTTTTATCATAATTTTTTTTCCTATATATTTTTTTTAATTTATTTATTTTATTTTTACTATTTCTTTCATTCATTTATTAGCATTATACATCCCTTTCTGTTCCTTCTCTCACTCTATACATTTTTCTCGTTCCCTAGATTTTCTCCTCTCTTTTCCTAACCAAATTCATAACATGCATACAAATACATAAAGTGCAGTGGACGTGGTCAATAAATAATGTAAAAATGCTGTAAAACACGCATGCCTCCCCCCATGAACAAAATCTTTATCCATGCACATGGTGATGGATAATTCCCAGGGAGTCAAGGATTATATTCTCTACTAAATTAACCAAGTAGAATTATTTCGACCCGACGTTTCGACCCACTTTGCAGGTCTTCATCAGGGCTACAAAAGATTTAAAACATGGTGAAAATAAACTAAATGAATATAAATAGATATAAAATAAGAATAAGTTGTCTGATACAGAAATAAAACTTTATTCGAATTCGAAACGTCGGCAAAAAAATTAAATAATTCTACTTGTTTAATTTAGTATTAATTTGACCGTACCCCCCGATCAACTCCTTCTCATATTATATCAACGGTCAACCACTTCTACATCATTAATTTCTGAAAAGTTTCACAGAAACTGCCAACTTTTTTTGTATAGTATAGAACCTTTTTAAAAAATAAAATAAAAGTTTTAATCCATGGTTAACAGAATTGTTAATACTCGGCTACTTTCGGTATTTATCGTGAATCTGAGAATAGCGTGATCTTGTGATCTTGAAACCAATATGAATATATTACCTTTAAATCAGCTGACATTGAAAGTGCCACATATATTTAACTATTAGTATATTCCATTATACTATAAATAATTATACATTGACTGACATGTTGACATAACCTGGATACTCCAGAATCGGCTTGCGGTCGCTGTTGTTCCTCTGGACGCAAGGAGTGTCGTCCATTTGCTCGAGGATACATCGGATCTGGTTGAGGTAGTTCTGTCTTCTCTCTCCCGTGGCGTGGCACACTATCTCATCTTGTTCGATCATCTTTATCCTTTTTGTTTTATAATTTGTTATTTACGACAAAATTTTGACCCGATTCCGAAATTTAGAAAATGTTATGTGAAAATTTGATTAATGTTGTGAAATGTTGTCCGGAGTATTGCGTTGCATGTGCGAACTAGGTGTAACACATGTTTTTCCTATTTATTTCATAATTTAATAAATCGATACAAAATTTGTATTTTTTTTTTTTTGTAAAAAATATTTTTATTAAAATTATAGACATGCGACCATCTCTAATAATATTTACGTATAATATACATGTACAATATATAATAGGAGAGTATAGACCAATTTTTCGGGTCATAGGAGCAATGGGTTTTGAGGAATGAGTTAGCAATCGAAAAGGAATTCCATGAAAAATTGACGAATGGCAATTTAAAAACATAAAAACTAAATACAGCTAAAATAAAATTTATTGAAAAAATTGGAATGTTTCAAACCGTAATTCTTACTTCAAACCTTTTAAGGGATATGGTTGTCATGGGAGACATGTCACATGTTTTAGTTTTAAAAATACTTTGAGGAACCTGCGACCTCTTGGCCACATATGACCTATATATATATATATATATATATATATATATATATATATATATATATATATATATATATGGCCCTTATACATATGAATATATATACATATGTATTTATTTATAAATAAATAAGTAAATCCCTGTCCATTAAGCTTACTGAGGTTACTCTATACTCTTAGTAAGTGGCTCTTTTATATCGATTTTTCTTTTCCGATATTCAATATTTTATCATCAATTAACACTTCGATACTCATTCGGACTTTAAAAAACAGTTTATTCGGTAAAAATGTTTACAATGAACAAAATATATATGATACAACAAGTACACTATCTATGGCATCTAACTATCTACTATGAGTAACAATATCTGACTACTTGCTAGGTGAGTAAGGGAGGGATATTTATACAGAGTCTTGGCTTGGTTATTTGAACTCAGTGGACCTCAAAAGGTGTATTTTTGTTGAAAATGAGATTCGAAATTTTTCAAGATCGCAATACTTACCTTTACTATATACTACGTATAGGTAAGTGAAAATAAAATAAATGAAATCATTGCGTGGTCCTAAGTGAACGATGAAAAAAAAAAACACCATATATCAGGCCTTGTTATTACTAACAGAAAAAAACACATAAAAATGGCCTTATTATTACAGGCTCTTTAAGCTCATTAATGGCCATTGCCGAAGGGAAAGCCGACAATGCCATTTCCTGTCTCTGGGAAATGGGAGTCGTCGGACAGAGACATGGTCCTAGCATGGTGGCACCTCTGGCAACGAAGCTACAGACAGCTGTGAACCTCGCAAAAAGAAAAACAAATGGAACCACAATGATCAATTTAACGATCACTGCTGAATGGAGATTGGAATGCAAAAAAATCCTAAATGATAAATGGCAATTTAAGTGGAACCAATCTACAAATAAATTGCAAGAAATTATAAAAGATATCCAACCATGGACAACCTCTTTCAGATAGAACAGAAAAGAAGAAATAATTTTAACTCGGCTTAGAATTGGACATGCAGCCTTTACCCATGGCTACCTAATGAGAGGCCTGGAACCACCATTTTGTATAACATGCAACACATCACTTACACTGAAACACACTGTAACAACATGCACAATATACTCTGACAACATAAAAAAAACATAATCTGACACACTTTTAAATGACGAAGAAAAGATACAAAAAGTATTTGAATTTATAAAATACATTAAATTTGTCTACCTAATTTGATTACATCTAAAGCCGCTAATGACCTGCTCGGGTAGATGCGGAATGTAACAATAAATAAAATAAAAATATTCTCCATTGTTCCCATCACCTGTATGCAGATGATTCCCAGATCTACCTATCCTTTTCTCCCTCTGAGTTACTGGGGGCATTTGCCAAGATTCAAGAAGACCTTGATCGAATCAATGCCTGGGCAAATGTAAATGGATTAAAGTTAAATGCTGCCAAAACTCAGGCCATCGTCATTGGTTCCAAGCCCCTTATTAGATCCCATACTGACTTTCCCATATTACACCTTAATGACCAGCCAATTTCCTTCTAATCCTCTGTTAAAAATTTAGGATTTTTCATAGATCAAACCCTCTCCTGGACCAACCATATTTCTCACATTTCCCGTCGGTCAATCTCTACCCTTAAACTATTTCATCGCTTCCGCCATCTCCTACCTCAACATATCCGTAGACTCCTAATTTCCTCTCTCATCTTTCCCCACTTTGACTACAGCTGTGTGGTGTATGATGGCCTCTCGGTGGAGCTCCGTGATAGACTGAAAAGATTAATGAATAGCTGCGTAAGATTTGTTATTGGTGCCCCGAGGTACTCCCATGTCTCCCACCACTACACTGAGTTAAGGTGGCTCTACCCCTCCTTCCGAAGATAATACTTTCTAGGTACGTTCCTCTATCAAATCATCAACAACCATCGTCCTTCTTACGCCTACAACCTTCTCCAGTTCAAATCCTCAGTCCATTCCCTGTCCACAAGATCTCGACCTTCTGACCTTTACATGCCTTCTCACAGATCTGCCTCATTCCAAAATTCCTTTATTGTTCGCTCTGTCAATTTCCCTCCCTATCAAAATTCGACATTCCCCCTCCATATCCACATTCAAATAACTCCTATTCCAATTCCTATCACAAAAACAGTCAGATACTTGCTAACTATTTGAGCGAATTTTAATAGAGAATTTGATATATTTTTATTTTTTAATTCTTTATTTTTTTCGGAAAAGTGTATACTGGTCTATAAGAGCAAATAGCTTCAAGTTTCTTGTCATAGTATTAATGGTTTTGTATATAGTTTAGTTTGTTTTGTATATAGAGTTTTTACCTTATATTTTTTTTACATTATTTCTTTTTTTCGATTTATTTTGTTTTGGCCAGATGTAATATTTTAATTTTGTTCTAATTTGTTATTCTCAAGGGACTGTGTCCCAGAATAAAGTTACTTTTCTATTTCTATTTCTATTTCTAAAAATAAATTATTGAATATTTAATAGTTGACCATTGCATTATAAATGAAAAAGATGGTCCGGGGTTGCGGTCATAAATAGGCTAAATATTGGTAAAACTATTTTATTCAAAAGCCAACGTTTCAATAAAATTCTAGGAGTTTCACTTAGAACTGAATCTGTTCACAGATGAACACACCTCCCTGATGAAGACCTGCAAAGTTGGGTCGAAACATCGGCTTTCAATAAAATATTTTTACCACTATTTAGCCTATTTATGACCACAACCCCGGACCATCTTCTTCCTTTAAAAATACATTTTAAAAAAACCAAAACTATTTTATGATTAATTTATTTATTCACTGAAAATTTAGTATTTCGGATATTTTTTTTATATTTTCGTAATTTCCACCACTGAACTGCCGCCATCACTCCTGCGGCTTCAAGAGCCGCGTGCTGCCGCTGGGACAGCAGATGCACTGCTGCGGCGTCGTCGGGCAGGGCAGCAGCTCCGCCCCCTCGTTCGTCGCGGACCCCGACGTCCCCGGGGGGAGGGCCCAGGGGGGGGATGCGTGGGTGCTCTGGGCAGGAGGAACGTCCACGTAGACCACGTTCTGGCACTGCCCCTTGTTCTTCATCATCTTCTTGTACTCCGAGGTCGGCCTGATCTCCAGCAGCGGCACGTGGGTGATGGTCGGCACCGAGTCCGGGTCCTCCGCGAACCGCGGCTGCTTCCTCTCTGCAACGTCAACATCAGCGTCTCATAGAAGAAACAAAATGGCGTACTTGCATACAAACAAAAAATAAATGCGAAATTTGAGCGATATATTTCTGGAAATATTTAATATGCTAAATAATCTAAAATAGTAAGGTTAGGGGAAGAGTTATACGTCATGAATGAATTAACAATAATTTTATTCTGGGACTGAAGTCCCCTTAGAATATTATTAGAGTTCAAAAAATATGTACATTAGTCCGGCATGTAGATATCATACAAAAAATACTTAGGAAATCGTAGATTTATACAATTTATACAAAAATAAAAGAAGCTCAAAATTAAAATAATAATATATCTGATGAGTAAAAATTGATACAAAAATAAAATAAGAGAAGCTACATTTATAAAAAAATAAAGAATATATATATATATAAGTGAAGTAGACTAATTAACTTAAAAGATGTGACTGTTTTTCATCATAATTTGTTTTTACATTTTTTTTTTTTTTTACTAGAGATTATATATATATATATATATATATATATATATATATATATATATATATATATATATATATATATATATATATATATATTCTTTATTTTTTTATAAATGTAGCTTCTCTTGTTTTTTTTATTTTTGTATCAATTTTTACTCATCAGAAATATTATTATTTTAATTTTAAGCTTCTTTTATTTTTGTAAAAATTATTTAGAACTTTATTCAATCCCTTGCCAATTTTTATCAATTTATCTAGACCAAGGAGAAATTTATATTTTCTTATGCTATACATTAATTTTAACTGAATATTTATTTCGAAACACCGGAAATTTATTTTTTTCATCTCAAAGTTAATTTTATGTAAGCATTGTTTTTTTATATTTATAAACTTAACACTATGCTTAAAAAATGCTATATCCTATCCTCCATCCTTGATCATGTTTTTTTTCCCCCAAAATCCTACTTCCTAACCCTCCAGTCATGACTAATATCCTGAATTCCTGCCACATCAATGCACAATCCCTTACTGCACACTAGAATGAATTTCAGGAACATTTCCTTGATAATTTTTACCACATAATAGCAATATCCGAAACCTAGTTAAAACCTTTTATCCCTTACTCCCACATTTCCCAACCCAATTATTCCTTCCTACTATTGTAATAGTATAGAAAAGTAAAATTGTAAATAGTTAATACTGTAAATATGTATATAAATTGTTAGAGCGTACTTCATTATTTTTATTTCATGTTTATTTTCAATTTTGTGTTTTTTATTTTTAAATGATCTAAATTAGTAAGCAACTTATAATTTTTTCTATTATTTTTTTTTTTAATTTTGACTATTTAATTACTGTATATTTTTGTATATGTGTCTCTAAGGCTCCTTAGCCCATAGTATTGTATTTTTATATTATTCTAAAGGGACTCGTCCCAGAATAAATACTGTATTATTATTATTATTATTATATATATGTATACGTTTTTTTTATATATATTTGTATTTTCCTTAGTATATATATATATATATATATATATATATATATATATATATATATATATATATATATATATATATATATATATATATATATATATATATATATATATATATATATATATATACTAAGGAAAATACAAATATATATAAAAAAAACGCTGCAAATTATTTCACAATGCTTTATTATTTTCAAACAAGTATACATCTAAAGTAACATAACCTTCCTAGTTACAAAGAAAAATAAATAAAAGGTGATTCCAATTATTGGATTAAACTTTTTTTTTTAATCATTAGTAATATTCTAAAAAAAAAATAGCATTTCTTCAGTTGCACATACAAAATTTAAAAACCAAACAAAGGGTATAACATTTGGAGTAGAACATATAAAAAAAAAACTGAAGACCATATCTTTGCTCCTAATTGTCCGATTTTAACGATTTTTTTAAAAAATTCCGTAACCTTTTAAAAATCCATATACATTATCAACAAAAAATTGTGTACTTTTTGAGTTATTCAGAATTAAATTTTACCATCTCTCGTAACTTTTTTTCCAGCTTCTTTTCGTTGAAGTATGTTATATAAATAAATTTAAAGGGCGTCAAGAAAATGACTTCAGCGCAGTTTCATTGAAATCTGTACATTCGTTTAGGAGCTACAGTCTATAGCAACGCAGGTTTTTCGGCCGCCATTTTTAAAGTAAAAGGCGGATAGAAATGTCGATGAAGGAGGATCATACTCGGGTGACCTCTGATTTTATATCAAAATTTGAAAAAAAATCGGTCCAGTAGTTTCGGAGAAAATGCACGGATGGCGGACGGACAAAAAAATCGAATTCTACGCATCCTGAAACATGAAACCTCAAATTTTGAAAGGAGGTTAAGTTTTTGAATTTTTTGGTCGATCACAATGGTTGATTATTGTGTTTGTATTTGTAGCAGGTGGTGGAATAGGAGTTGTTTGGAGATGTGTAAGGAGTTCCAGAAGGAGGTAGCACGAATGAGGAAGGATTTTCTGAAGGAAGTAGTTTTATGAGAGGGGATATATAAAGATATGGGTTGAGATCTTGTGTTGAGAGAGTGGATAGTGGAGCGTAAAGTAAGGAGTTCTAAGATGTAGGGAGGGTTTTTGCTTCTGAGGACTTTAAAAATAATAACACCAAAAAGGAATTGCCGTCGATGTACCAACAAGAAACATCAAAACGATTGGGAATCCCAAAAAATAATCTTATGAAGCAATTCTTAATTGTCTTCAGTCTCGCCTCCAGTCGATGTGGAGAAAGACAAGGGATGTTACAAGGAGCTGTCTGGTTTTTATTTTGGAATGGAATAACTGAATTGAAGGAGTTGTTTAAGGATAGTTTTGGATTAACGGGTAATTTAGGAAATGTGGTTGTTCTAAGAGAGGTTCTGATCAAAGGATTTCGACTGCCGGAAAGAAACGGATGGGACGGTTGTTGAGGTAAAGTAAAGGAAAGAAGGAAAGATAACTAATGAAGTGCTTGGATCCGACGAGGATTGCCTTAGTTAGACCTAATGTTTGCTGATGTTCAACCAATCATAGACCAGGATAGAGAAGGCATCAATTATATGTTGAGAAAGGTTGTCGAGAATAGTGAAAAGAGGCAATTAATTATTAAACTTATAAAAACAGAGCACCTGATGATACACTAATTAGTTGAGACAGGTAAAAAAACCGCAGTGCCATTTAACTACCTAGGGTCAACATTTAATAGAGAAAGCACAGCCACCAATAATATCGATAGGAGGATAGGTAAGCGAAAAAAAGTCACGACAAATAAATAGTTAATAGTCACAGACTGACCATTTTGACTTGGTTATTTTGACGCAGAGTACCTCAAAACGTTACGTTGAAACTCGAATTCGAAAATTTTCACGATCGTCATACTTTCTCTTACTCTATATTATATATATATATATATATATATATATATATATATATATATATATATATATACACATATAGGTTAAGGGAAAATAAAAATTCAGTAGTTTAATAGATTTTGAAATCCTGTTTCCTTAGATAAATATTAATAAATTCATTTCTTATCTGTTTACTAAAAACAAAAAAAAAAAATCCCGTTTTTTAACTAGTACTTAAGAACCATAATTTTTTATTTTAGACCTTTGACATAATTGTATACAGGTAGTGTCTCTCTTTTCTTTTTCTTGTTCATTTCTCTTTTGTCTTTCTTGTAGAGTGGATTCCGCTACTGTGAAACAGGAACCATTATCATGTAAAAACTTCTGCGGAGTTGAAATTACTATGTTTCAAGGTCTTTTGGGAAGAAAATCTACAGTAGGAGCCGCTTTTGAAGTATAGTCATTTCAAGGGAAAACATAGTGTTCAGTCTAAAATCTTAAAACTATATGTAAAAATTGAATTAATAACACCTCCCTTTCCAGAAGTTATAGCTAATATATTCTTGACAATCAGAAACATTAACTGTAATTGTTTAATGGAATTGGATAAAATTGATGCTAAATTATTAGTCCGTGGTACAGACCCCTTTTTATCAAATTATTAACATTCGGCTGAAACTTCGTAAATAACTTCATCTCATCGCAACCTACAAATATTTTATTTAAGAAAATTCTTGGAATTTGGGCGTTTTTGATCTGAAGATCGGCAAACTTTTTCCATTTAATTAAACACTAAAAAACTCATAAATAGCCCTTTGCTTTCAATTTTGATTCAAATCGTAAGATAACTTTAGCACAAAAACGAGAAAAAAGTTTGTCTTCAAAAATATTGAGTCGTTTTGCCTATATAACCTCGTTATTTTGAGGGTGTAGGTGGCGACAAACATCTCAATATTTTTTATCACAACTTTTTTTCTCTACTTTAAACTCAAGTTACCTTCAAGTTGAAATTAAATGGGTATTTACGAGTATTTAGTTCATAATTAAATAGAAAAAGTTTGCCCACCTCCAGACTGAAAACGCTCCAATTCAGAGAATTTTCGAAAATTAAATAATTGTAGGTTACGATTAGATGAAACTATTTACGAAGTTTCGGGCGGATGTTAATAATTTAATAAAAAAGAAGGGGGTCGATACCACGGACTATTAGAGATGATACTCAACACTCATATGTTTCTTTTTTAGCGCGACAATATACGCCATTTTTCGTTTTCGAAAGTGATTAAGGAAAAACTTTCATTGGTGTGTAAACATTTTATGAATCATAAATCAAATGCCCAAAATGATTGGAATGGCATAAACTGTTTCAGAAGCTATTAAAGGAAATGTCTTTAGAAAAGTGTATCCTTCTTTATTTTATTTTTTTTTTATTATCCTATAACTTGCCGAAGAGGTCGTACGGAAACATCTGTGAAATAGAAATCTGACAACTTTTAACACAAGGAATAAAATGGAATGGCTTGTGAAAGTTTTGGCTGTTAACTCAAAGTACTAGACAACTTGCGGTACCTAACTACTTAAAGGGAATAGCCGAATTCTTTGGCGGCACAATTTCTAGATGATGAAGGTATTTTCAGTGGAAAGTGACTTTTGCACGACTATATTAGCAAGTGATGTTAGAAATACCGTTAACTTTACATGATATTTTTCATAATGGTACATATATTATATTTTTTTAAATCTTTATATGTTATTTCTTAAAATTGTTATTTTTTATGCAGGGTATTCCAGTGTTTAGTCGCTAAATTACAAAATAGACTAAGGGCCTCAAAATAAAAAAAATATTTCCTTTGACGGTTTATCCGCAAACGCTTTGGGAGATAGTCACACCTAAAGATTTTCGTTGTTATGAATCATTCACGTTATATTAAGTAAATAAAACTTATTTATTTGTTCCAACTACTTTATTAATTAAACGTAAGCAGTAAATTCATATAAAGGCGTTTTTAAGCTGAATATCGGCAAAAATTAACTAATTGATTAGGTAATAAAAACTCATAGAATACTCAATTGTTTCACACTTGAATCGTAACATAATTTGATCACAAAATCGAGAAAAATATTAGGCCGTTTAGCGCGATCTCCATCCCCAATATGTCAAAATAACGAGGTTATATATAGGCCAAAAGGGGCAATATTTATGTAGGCCACCTTTTTTTTGTTTCTTAAGTTTTTTGATCAAATTATCTTACGGTTCAAGTGAAAAACAAATGAGTATTCATGAGTTTTTTAGTACCTAATTAATTTAATTATTTCTGAGAATTTTGGTAGAAAAAGACAAGAAGGAATAGCTCAAAAATTGTTCAAGGTAATATAATTCTAAATACACCGTCGTAAAGTAGACAAATTTCATATTGAATAAACAGTGATTAAATTTACTAAGGTCAATGATAAAATAGACTTTCAGGAGGTCTAATACGGACGCCACTAGCAGATCCAGGATTTAATTTTTGGGGGGGGGCTTCAGCCATTTTGTCATATATATATATATAAAACGATAATTAATTTTTAAAAGATTGATTAATTAATTATCTATATGAAATGGTGTTTAAGTTGTTCTTGAAGTCCTATTAAATGTAATTACACAAACCAGAATACTTTAAGAGATAGTTTTTAATATTTTTTTCTGTAAAATATACTTGTAAAATAATTGTTTCACAAGATTCAATTATCCTTCTTAGTACGGAATTAATTTCATTGACCGAACTTGCACAGACTTTTTGTTTAATGTCATTCCAAACAAAAAAATCGAGTGGTGTCAGGTCTGGAGAGCAAAAATACCATCCGTACGAAAAATACCAATTTTAATACCTAATTAAATTAATTAGAAAAATTCCCATTTCTGAGAATTTTCGTAGATAAAAATAAGAAGGAATAACTCAAAAACTGTTCAAGAGAATAAAATTCTATGTACACCATCGTAAAGTAGACCAATTTTGTATTGAGTAAACAGTGATTAAATTTACTTTAATTAAGTTCAATGTTAAAAAGGACTTTCAGGAGGTCTAATGAAAACGTCACTAATGGATTCAGGATTTAATTTTTTTTTGGGGGAGGGGGTGAGGGCACTTAAATTAATTGGTTCTTGAAGTCCTATGAAATGTAATTACACGAACAAGAATACTTTAAGAGATACTTTTTTAATATTTTTTTTTCTGTAAAATATGCTTATATTTTACCATTTGGGGGGGGGCTTCAGCCCAAAAGAACCCCCTCCCCCGTAGATCAGTAGTGACGGCCGCTGTAGTGCTGCAGTCACAGTGTCAATACCCGACCAGCATATCTCGTACAACGGCCATATAAAGCTCCTCAAAAGTCCCTTTAATTAATATTTTTTAGGCTACGATAAGAAGAAGCCATTCACGAAGTTTTAGGGGGGGTTTGATAATTTGATGAAAAGGGGTCTGTACCACGGACTATATATAGATAGATAGATAGATAGATAGATAGAAAATAAACTTTATTCTGGGACTAAGTCCCTTCAGAATAACAATAATGTGCAAAATAATAGAATATTACTGGCCTGAACGTTGAAGCAATAAATAAAATTGATAAAATAAAAAAAAAAGTAAAGAAAACCTTAGGTGCACAAGCTATATACAATACAGATAAAACTATGTACAGAGCATTTAAAATTATGAACAAAACAATTAAAACTATGAACGAATCACTTGAACTATGAACAAAATTATATTTAAAGGTTGAACAACATAAACATACACTTTGAGAAATGAAGAACGAAAAAGAGATAGAATGAGTTCATTTCATAAAAAAATAAACTTTACTTGAATATATATATATATATAAATAAACAGTTAATTGTAATTGAATAAAAAAAAAAAATTATGTATTGAAATTCCTATGTCGATAGTAGGAAATGCATGTACTATCTCTTACCAAGTATTATGATTATATGATTGCTACACAATACATATATAATATTAATAGTTAGCTGGTATCTGACTGTTTTTGGAACAGGAATTGGAATAGGAGGTTTTTGAATGTGTACAGAGAAGGGACATGTCGAATTTTGATCGGGAGGGAATTCCAAAAGTAGAAAGAGCGGGCTATAAAGGAATTTTGGAATGAGGCAGATCTATGAGAAGGGATGTATAGGTCAGAGGGTCGGGATCTTGTAGTGAGGGAATGGATTGAGGACTTAAATTGGAGAAGGTTGTAGGCATAAGAAGGACGATGATCGGTAATTATTTGATAAAGGAAAGTGCCTAGGAAATATTGTCTTCTTAAGGAGGGAAAGAGCCACCCTAACTCAGTGTAGTGGTGGGAGATCTATATATATATATATATATATATATATATATATATATATAAGATAAAGACCGGAGACTGGCGATATCAGCCTTAATACCATCTTGTAATGTAAATAAACATAGCAATTGTATATAAGGCAGATTATTGAACGAATAAAGCAGTGTTTATTCAGAAGCCGTGAGTATTGTTTCTCGTTCCTCTTTCCTTCTTTTTTTTTATTTACAAAGCCCGGAGACGCTTAACTGGTGCCGAAACCCGGGAGAACGTCAGGAGAACACGGAAGTAAAATTTTTTTTTCCTTTCTTTATTTTAATTTTTTTTTCTCTTCTCCTAGTCATAAGGAAAAGACGAGATGCCGACAGAGGGCATAATTCGACCAGGAGTGTTGAACGCACCTGAAATGCCGCAACCTCAGGAAATGCCGATAGCGCAGATTCCTCAGATCGCCCCTCAGGTTCCGCAGATTCCGCAGATACCTCAGATACCTCAAGTACCGCAGATACAAGAGATCCCTCCCTTACCTAGGGACACATTGGCAGAGGCGCACGCCAATGCATTGGAGTGGATGAAGATAAGGGCAGCGACCACGCAGGATCTACGGAGAGCAATCGCAGACCTGGAGCGATTCGGGGGCGAGATAGGTGAACTTAATCACTTCCTGAAAGGTGGAGACCGCCTCATATCAAGAATCGAAGCAAAGGTGGCGGAGGACCTCGTGAACCTGGGAGACGCAGAAGCACTGAAGGCAGCTCTCGTGTGCCGAGTGAGGAGGAACATCCTCAACCAAATCCAAGCGGACGAGGAGACACCATGGCCAGTGATTAAGGAGCGTTTGAAGAAGGCTTTCGGAGGGGGCCGATGGACGCCGGAAGAAGATATCTTCCAAATGTTTAGGGAGTGTCGGTCCCAACGCCAAACAAGAGGACAGTATGCGGGGGTACTAGTGGCGAAGTACAACCGCATAACTGAGAAAATGCGTGAAACCATGAGTGTGGGAGAGGTCGAAGCTAGGATGGAATTCCTTTCGACAATACTCAAGGTTCAGTTGGCTAAGGAGACTGGGAGAAGGGACGGACTGCCTAGAGAGCGATCGTTCCTCGAGTGTGCCCAAGAAATGATAGATCTGAGTGCAAGAGAGGAAGAGACGCGGATGGAAGTAGAAGAACCAGGGTGGACCCGAGTGAGTGACAGACGACCCCGGACAGCCCAGATAGGGTGGAGGAAGAGGGAAATGAAACACCCGAACGGAGAAAAAGCCACGACGGGCGAGAGAAGATCCGGACAGTCCAGGCCTAGGAATGGACCCCGGAGGGAAGACAGAAAATGTCACGGGTGCGGGAAACCGGGACATTTGGTAGCACAATGTCCGCGCACTAGATGTTTCGAGTGCGGGACTGAAGGGCATATTGCCAGACAGTGCCCGTACATGTTTCGCAGGAGAGAGAGACCTCTAGACGAGCCAATGGAGGTGAACGCTCAAAAGTTGAAAAAACGAGCTAGGATGCAGCAGAGAGACGGATCTTCGGAAGAGGCAACCGAGGAGTCGGGGACGTCGGGAACGGAGACTGACGAGCCAGCCAGCAGTGGAGGCGAAGGAGGCAGGAGCAGCCAACGGAGCGAGCAACGACGAGCGACGGCGGTAAGGAGGAAGCGAGGTGGCATCTGAGAAGGGTGTCAGCAGAGAGGCGACCGCACAGCAACCTGCAACAATATTAGAGGTAAGCCATGCTGGTTGCCGATTATTGAAGTAGACGGGGGAGTGAAGTGTCTCGTGGACACAGGGAGCTCGAGTACTATCTTGACTCGGGGGGCGTTGGGGAGAGTGTGCGGGAGCGAGAGGGTACTCCGGATACAAAACTGTGGCTGCCAGCTAATCACTCTGGGTGGTCCCTGTAAAGTAGAAGGGGAAGCGTCAATTACGCTTGATCGGTGGGCAGGGAAAAAGGGGGAGCTAAAGGTGCATGTGGTAGAGAGCATGACGCGGGAGTACCAAGTCATAATAGGGTGTGATCTGTTAGGACAGGTAGGGGTAAGCATTAGAAACCGTAGAGGAGCTTGGAGTATCAGGCTGGGAAAGAGGAAATTTGGATGTATAGGGGTCGCGAGAGAAAGAAGGGTGCGGATAGGAGCGGTGAACAGGGTGGAGGACTGGAGAAAGGCGTTACAAGCGGAGTTCGTAGATATTTTCTTCAGGGAGGGCGAGGTATTGGGGGTAACAGGGAAGACGGTACACGAAGTTCCACTGAAGCAAGATAGGGTGACCTACGTAAAGGAAAGGAGATACCCGCAGGCGCTGAGGCAGCATATTCGGGAGGAATTGGAAAGCCTAAAGGAGCAAGGGATCATAGTCGATAGCACCTCGCCATTTAATAGTCCCCTGTGGGCAGTGAAAAAGAAGGCAGCGCCGGGGGATAATAAGGAAAAATACAGAGTGGTAGTGGACTATCGTAGGTTGAACGACAACACGGTAGACGAAAAGTACCCGATCCCTAGATTCGAAGATATACTTGATAGGTTGAGTGGGGCCGTGGTGTTTAGCACGTTGGACCTCAAGGCGGGATACCACCAAATACGGATGCACCCGAAGGACCAACATAAGACGGCGTTTACATTCGAAAGGGGGCATTACGAATTCACCAGAATGCCGTTTGGTCTGAAGAATGCGCCCATAACGTTTCAACGCCTGATGGACGAATTTCTGAGGGGGATCGACGACTCCGTATGTCAAGTATACATGGACGACCTGCTGATTTTTAGCAGAACGGAAGCCGAACACGTGGGGCATTTGAGGTCGGTATTCGAAAGGCTGCGACAATTCGGGCTGAAACTGTCAAGTGAGAAGTCCCTGTTGGGACAAACGCGGATCAATTTTTTAGGCCACACTATTTCTAGCGAGGGGGTCAGACCGGATGCGGCAAAGGTGGAGGCTATCACACGAATGGCGGTGCCACGGGACGTTAAAGGGATTCGTAGGCTTCTCGGGACGCTGAATTATTATAGAAGATTCGTACCTGAGATGGCAGAATACTTGGTACCTATCAATAACTTGCTGAAGAAAGGCGCGAGGATCGTGGTGACACCGGAAATGGAAAATAATATTCGGAAATGCATGGATAGGTTGCAGGCAGAACCCGTATTGGCGTTCCCGGATTTTGAGAAGCAGTTCAACGTCACCACCGATGCGAGCGAATACGCGTTGGGGGCCGTTTTATCCCAGGGCAGAAGTGAGGGTGAACGTCCGATAGCATACGCGAGCCGACGACTTACGAGCGCGGAATCACGGTACAGCGCGTTAGAGAGGGAGCTACTCGCGATAGTGTGGGCCATCGACCATTTCAGGCCATATATATTTGGGAGGAAGTTTCGAGTCCACACCGATCACAAACCCCTTCAGTGGGTAGGAAAACTTAAGGAAACCTCTGCGAGGGTCACGAGATGGAAAGAATTCCTTAGTCAGTACAACATGGAGGTGGTGTATAAGCCGGGAAAGGAAAACGTGGTGGCAGACTGGCTCTCTAGGGCCATCATGATCAACGCGGTAGAAGAGGACGGGGGAGGTCCATCGCGGGACGTGCGCCAATTCTTGAGGGAATGGACTCCTGAGGGTGAAGGGGCAGATGATACCGTCAGTATAGAGGACAGGGAGGGGTCCCCGGAAGAAGATAGCTCAGCGGAGGAAAGACCAGTGGCGATGGAGGAAATAGACGAAATCATCAACGACAAGCATAGACAGGTAATCTGGAAAACCAGGACAACAGGGATCATGAAAATAGATTACCGAAGATACGGGAAAAGTAGGATTCGCGTCATTTGGTCGCAACCCGGGGTGAGCGAGGAGCAAATCCGTACGGCACTGAAGGACGCCACGGAACCGGGAAAGACACACCATCTCTATGTTGGGAACAACACGGTATGGGAGAAAATAAAGCGGATGTGGAGATCCGAGCGAATAGGCATGGATAGAACGATCATCCGGTGCAAGTATGCAGTGGAAACCGTACAGGATGAGGAGCAGCAACAAGCAATTACATTGGCATACCACCAGGGGAAGACCAACCACCGAGGCGTCAACGAGACGTTGCAGGCATTACGGCGAAAGTATTTCTGGTGGGGAATGAAAAAATCTATCCAAGGAATCATCGGGAAATGCGAGGTATGTATGCGCACAAAGTATGATCGACACCCCCCCAGAGGAGTTCAGGAAGAGACACCTACAGGGAATATGCCGCTACAAGACCTCCAGATCGATACATTCACCTGGAAAGGGTTCAAGTGGGTCACGATCATCGACACCTTTAGTAAAGTAGCTATGGCACATCAGGTCATGGACAAGTCTGCCAATGCAGTTGCGGAAGCCCTACAAATCTGGATACAGTTTTACGGAGTTCCCGAGAGGATCACATCAGACGGTGGCAGAGAATTCGACAATACCGCGATTAGGGAGGAGGTGAAAAGGTTAGAGGTTGTGTGGCATTATAACACACCGGGACACCCTAAGAGTAGAGGAGGAATCGAACGTTTGCACAGCACGTTGAGTGACCACATCCGTGTATATCAGGGAGAGAAAGGGTTGGAGCCGGATGTTGCGATGAAGAAAGCCGTAACAGCTTACAACCATTCGATCCACTCCGTAACGGGGTTTTCACCTGTGGAAATACTATTCGGGATGCGCAGGCCAAGGAGAGATTGGGGGGAAACAACGACCAATGAACATCTCGTAGAGCAAATCCAGAGTACTAGGGTAGAGGTAGGAAAGACGTGGGGAAAGGTAGCGGGGAGAATTCAGCGGGAAAAGGAGAAGCGGGTAGCGCGGCAGAATGTGCAGGTACGTGACCGAATGGGAGAATTAAAAATCGGAACAATAGTGTATCGTAGAATTGGAACCAACAGAGGGAAACAATTGTTACGGTACGAGGGCCCATTCAGAGTGGTTGCTATTAGGGAGCATAATCTGGTAACCATTGAAAGCATTAACGAACCTAAGAAGAGGAGAACTGTTCATATTGAACAATTGAAGCTCCCAATGTTAGAACCGGTACAGAAACCAACTGATTCGTAGTACCCTTATCGCGTATTATAAAAAAATATGTTTTTTTTATTATTATTACTGTTGATGATGTCATTTTTTTTTATTATTTTTGTTGTTCTTGTAAATAAAGATATGGCAGCATAATAGAGGTGATTGTAATTTTTATAGGATTAAGAGTTCTGTTCCATTGTTAATAAGACGTTGTGTGTTTACTTTCTGTGGTTTATTTCTTTTTATTTATTTCTCGTTCCAGCGGAGTGGAAGTGAGGTTTGGTGTACTTTAAGTTTATACTGGTACGAATAATTGTAAAGGGTTAAGGCTGATACCGGTGGCTCCGATCTAGGAATTTATAAGTTTCCGAAAATCCTATTCGTAAACTGGTGGGGGGGAGATAAAGACCGGAGACTGGCGATATCAGCCTTAATACCATCTTGTAATGTAAATAAACATAGCAATTGTATATAAGGCAGATTATTGAACGAATAAAGCAGTGTTTATTCAGAAGCCGTGAGTATTGTTTCTCGTTCCTCTTTCCTTCTTTTTTTTTATTTACAAAGCCCGGAGACGCTTAACTTATATATATATATATATATATATATATATATATATATATATATAAGATCTATCTAAGTGATCTTGGCCACGCTTGAGCATTTTTAAACCAGTATCCTATCTTAAACCTTTAAGATCTGTACCACGGACTACCTTAAACCTTTAGGGTCTTACCGAGGAACCTGAGATTTGGTGGAACCGGCGGCCTCGGAATGCAAGGCGTCTTCTCCAGCTGTTTGATGAGCTCCCGGATCTCCTTGATGATCCTCGACTTCTCCAACGGATCGTCCGAACAGTGGTGGGTCTGTCCCTCTAGGGGGGTTCTTACGATGTGCTTCATGGTAAATAGGGTATAATTTAGATTGCAAAGTCCAAAAAAAAAAAAATTGAAAATTAATAGACGAAAAATTTTGAATGCGGCCTAATTAGGTATGAACATTTTTGTATCAAATGGGCAATCGCCCACATGATAGTAATAGTATTACTATCAATCCCTCCACAAATTCTATGGTTACTAGATATTATTGAATTAATGTTATATATTTTTGTTAATTTTAATTAGCATTATTTCCTTCTTTATTCATCGAAATTAATCAGAATTTTAATGGTCAATGTTACATTCCAACATGTTCACCTTTGGAGTAATTTTTTTTTTTTTTTTATTAAAGTTTTAAGGGGACCCTACACGGTCAATCGGAATTGCACTAATGACGTTCCGAATTGTCGTGTAAGGTAGTGAATGAAGTACTGATGGTGGTGCGCTGCGGATTTCCGAACATCCGGAAATCAAAGGTTCATTCACGAGAAGTGGAGGGGGGGGGGACTGAGGTAAAAGTAGTGGGGGGGCTAACCATACTGCTGGATAGGTTAGGTTACCTAGGCCTCACGACCATTATAAATTTATGATTTCCATTATATGTAAATAGTTAAATAATTTTTCATATCCCTTGTTTATAATTTTAAACCATCTTCAACTATTTCTTTTAAATAGTCAAGTGGGCAACAAATTAAAAAAAAAAATGAGGAAACTTCACAATTTACTTGAAAGGAAAAAAAAAAACTTTAACGTTGTGTATATTTATCAGTTCTTTTCCCATTTTCTTCAACAAATTTATTATTTTCGCAATACCTTTCCTTAATTTTTGTAAGTAGTAGACTTATATTTTACTAACTTTTGTCAAAACGATTTTCTATGAGACTAACCTTACTACTAGATAGGTTAGTTTACCTAGGTCTCGTTATTAAGTAAATAATTTCATAAAAGTAAATAGTTGTTTATATCCCTAGTCTATATTATTATTAACCATTTTCAACTATTTTTCTTTAAATAGTCAAGTAGGCAATAAATTGGAGAGAAAAAAAAGTGGAAACTTCACAATTTACTTATAGAAAAAAAATGTTTAACTGTTGTGTTTATTTGCCATTAATTTTTCCATTTTTCTTGACAAATTGATTATTTTCGCAATACTTTTCCTAGATTTTTGTATGTAGTTGACTTATATTTTTCTAACTTTGGTCTAAACAATTTTCAGGCACTAGGAAGTAATTATTATATCTCCGTTTTTCTCTTGATGCCCAATATTATAAATGACAATGTCCAAATAAGCATATCTATGCTGTTTCTTTGTTTACAACTGCGCTAAATTGGTATCAGCAACGATAAGTAATGATCAGTAATGATTGAACATGTAAGGGTCTTCATGATCAAAGTGGTAGCGGGCAATCTTGGAACTTCTTGTGACGTTCATTCATGAATTACCGTGTAGGGTCCCCTTTATAAACACATGCTGAATGAATGAATATCGAATCCCAAGTATGTTAACAAAGAGGTTCGAAATTTAGTCATATCGAAAATCTTGTTGGTTATAGCTTAACTTCAATCGATTGATTTTCGGATCTTAAAAGCGATAGAGTTTGACAAAAGAAAAGGTTTTTCATGAAGAAGTGACGAATTAAAATATTGGATCTACAAAGTCGTACTACAACTCCAATTTCACTATTTTCTGAAACTTTTGATACTAAATTGAGTTATACTATACATAGTAAAAAGAGTTTATTGTAAGTTTATTGATGGTTTGTTGTAAAAGTATTACCGGTGATATCTATATAGAAAGTAGTATGTCTGAGTATGAACACGTAGAGAAGTTTAGGTATCTAGCCTTTAGATAACTAGAAAAACGAAAATGATGTGGAGGTTAGATTAGGCTGAAGGCGGGAAATGTTTGTTATTTTTCTATAACAAAACTACTTAACTTACATAAAAACTAGAATCCATAAAACCTACTTACCTACTTTATGGATGAGAAACTTGTAGATTCGACTTCTTCGTACAATTCTTAATTCTTTTTAGGCCAGACTCATCTCCCACCTTTCTTGGTCTATCCTCAGCATCTTCCGCTATGTTTTTCACAGCTTTTCTCTCCTGGAAAATCCCTTCTTCTCCATTTTGGAAAGATCCTTCTTGTCGTATATTTTTTCAACTAGATACCTAAGTCTGTCTAATTTCACTTCTCTGTTCTTCATCGACTGTAAATCACTCCCATTGTACTTCACGAGTTTTCATAGGTATTTAAACTGTTTTACAGTCTGTATATCATCAAATTATCATTATATAATAAGCAATATATATTTTTATTAATAATGTTATTCAAATTTTAAAAGTTTTTTTTTTTTTGTTTTTCTAGGTGAGTCACAATGAAATTTGGTTTGGGAGTTTTCTTTTGGACTAGGTAAAGTAGACTAGTTCATATGACATTTCTTTGTTAATGTTGACATTTTTAAAGATATGTAATTTATAATATTTTATATTTCATTGTAACAGATAATATAATATATGGAATATTTATGAAAATCGTAATTATAATTTAGAAGTAATTGCAAAAGCCTGTAAGAACATTTTGTAGTCATATTCTGATTCCACAAAATGAACTCTACGATGATTCATTTCTTCTCTATGGTATTTTATAAAAACCTGTAGCTTAAAAATCAATAAATTTTTATGTAAAAAACTGTTACAGCGAAGGTTATAGAGATTGTGTCGTTTGCGAAAACACTTAATGAAATGCTCAATGAAAGAAATTTATGTGAATAAAGAATGTATAAATTGTTTTGCGCATAGACTGCAGTATCAATTAGCTTTATTAAAAGGCTAAAATTTCATTTGAAGTATTGTTTCTCTGCATTTTGTAAACTGGCTTTGTTTCTGTCATGATTTGATCGTTATTAACAAAGTCATGGGTGTTACTTCAATAAATTAGATTGGTTTTACCTAACTAATACCTGTTTTGTAAAGTAACTAAAAAGCTATAATTTAGAAGTAATTACTTTAAAATATTATTTGGCAGAAATAAGTTCAAAAAGGTTACATACAGCATTGCATCTTTCTCTTAGGCCTACAAAAAATTAAACCAAATATATAATGTTCATATAACAAAAATTACTCAGTTTTTTTCTTCTCCTGAAACTTTTTAGTTTTTGTTCTTACAGGGTTTTGCAGTTTGTATATCACGCTCAACAATTGTATAGTTCCAGAATATTTTTTTTTTTTTCATTAAACCTGCTAGTAGATGGATACAATCATTTGTAATGGGATTGTAATGTACACCACGGGCGGATCTACGGGGGAGGGGGGCTTTCGGGCTGAAGCGCCCCCCCCCCTCCCAAATGGTAAAATATAACCACGTTTTATCAAAAAAAATATTAAAAAAGTATCTCTTAAAGTATTATTGTTCATGTAATTACATTTAAAAGGGCTTTAGGAATCACTTAAACACCATTTTATATAAGTAGTTAGCTTCTTTCTTTTTTTCCCAAAGTAATTATCGTTATTTATATGAAAAAAAAACTTTCGGGCTGAAGCTCCCCTCCAAAAATAAATCCTGGATCCGCTAGTGATGTACACGATCGATATGATCATGAAGTTCATTCTTAGCAATTTGTTGAGAGCTGAGGCCTCCACATCGCCAGAATTGGAGATCTTTAAAATTAGGATGGTAAGAGAAAGTAGTGTGATCCAGCGCAATACACTAGATTTTTTCCATACTCAGTATCTTTTGCACATTATTCGAGACCCATTTATCGGATTCATCTCCCCTCTTTTCCAGTACCAGTACCAGCAGCTTGTTATTGCAACTCATACTGTGCGTTAGATCAAAATCTGATGTTTTTAAGATAAGTAGAGAAGTAATATCGAATTCGAATCGGAACAGAGTCTCCCTCCACCCCGAGGCGTTCAAAAAATAACTTGGCCGATAGATCTGACAACCGCTCCAGGAATAGACGGCTCGGAATGCCCGATTTCCAAACAGTTTTAAATTATTTTCTGTTTACCGCGGTGTGGTACGCTTCTCGACCCGGAATATATAACTCAGTCGTGGGGCAACAGTCTTCTCTTAGGATGAGTAACGCTCAACTATTTCGGATCAGCAACCGTTGTAATATATATTATATATGTTATAATCCAACATTCTAATATGTCTATAGGATAATAGAATCAATAAATAATTCATTCCAAATAACAGAAATATACGTTATAAGGGCTCCTCAGTCCAAATAAAGAGGCTCTCGTAAATAGTCAGTATTTGAGCAGCCCAGCTCAAAAACCAAAATTGGAAGAAAATTGAAATTTTGTAAATAGATAGAAAAAATACTTTATTCTGGGACTAAGTCTCTTTAGAATAACAAAATTGTACAAAAGAATAGAATACTACTGGCCTAAAAGTTTGAAACAATATTTTTTTTATTTTTTTTTTAAATTGCTTTATTGAGTATTACAACAATCTGTTAACAATATATACAACAATAAATAAAACTGATAAAATAAACTAAAAAGTAAAGAAAATCTTAGGCGAACAAGCTATATACAATACAGATAAAACTATGTGCAGAGCATTTAAAACTATGAAAAAAACACTTAAAACTATGAACGAATCACTTGAAACTATGAACAAACAAACAAAGGTGTATATAATTACCTGGAATGTTACAGATACCGCGTGCACAATCACTTAAAGCTATTTCAGAAATATAATATAAAAAAAAAATGTGGTGTGTCCACTTACAGGACTTTCCTATCTATTTCAGAAAAGTTTTTATATATTTACATATGTCTATCAAGAAACAAAAAAAAAAATTAATTAGATTTATTTTCCTGAAGATTGATCAAAGAAAAGATTTGAGACTGATTTATTTGATGAACTAAAGCAATGTTAACCGGCTTAAGGTAGATCAGTGTAAACATTTCTCTATATTGCTTAACAAAAACTTTTTGACATAGCTTAGTATTGTCAAACAATAATTTCTGTTAAAAGTAGAGGAAATAGTGAAGCTTGTGTGATGCGGGCAACAGATTTTGTTACTTTCACTTAGTCATCTTTTTTCTCTCATTCCCCCTTACTGAAACCAGGATATGAACCGCTAATATTACATTAGAAATTGAATAGCTGTAACTTCGTTAATAGTTGTTCAAAATGAACTACTTTTATATAGTTTGGTTGGAAAATTAAGTAGCTTTCAAAAGTTTTACCATAGAATATATACTTAGCGAGTTAGGCCCCAAAACATTTTTCTTATCTTTATATATTTTTTTCCTGAATTTTCTTCAAGAATTTATTCCACATACGAAAATTGAAAGGGAAATTATTAGAACAATATAGGAAAGTTTCTTCTGACCCGTTTGAGCCGTTTTCGCGCTACAGTCTATAACAAAATATGTTTTTCATTTATTTCACAGCAGCTATTGCGCATGGAACACCCAGTTTGTGTCACAGGCATCAATAGTCACGGTATAGAACAGAAAAAAAAGCAACAAAATCGGTTCACCAGTTCCCGAGAAAATCTTGGCACAGACAGACAGATAGACCAATGACTAAAAATATTTTTTTCGACTCAGGGAACTCTGCATCAATAAACATCAAAGATCGATTTAATTTTTTATTTAAAAATCAGGCATGATTTTTAAATTTAAATTAAAACATAATAATTATCAAATGATTTAGTTTTAAAAAATAATTATCGATTTAAAACCCTGAAATAAAATTCAATACCTATATTAATTTTTATTTTATTTTTAAATCTAACTTGAGTGGTCAATAACATGATAATAACGTCATGTTCCAATTTATAATTGTTCAAAAAATGGAACAATTAGTGAATTATAGCCAGTTTAGGGGCCTTATTCATGGCGTGGGTTCGAGCTGACGCCGGTAGAGGTCACCGCTAAATTTGTCGCTCGCTAACAGGTCGCCACTTTATTTCGTAATGGCGGTATTCCTCTTTCAATTCTTGTCTTATTGAGTGGTCTTGGAAATATAATAGGCTTATCATCAGTGTTCTCCAAAAAGCCATTAAGTAACATACCATCATAGGCGCAGTTTTCATGGTGACGAGGGGGGGGGGAGGGAGGGCGTTCATTATTTAAATTTTCATTCATATTCAGGATTTTTTTAAGAAGAAAAATAAATTGTATTTTAGGAATTAGAATAAGTGGAAGTCCCCTTAGAATAACTGCAATGGACAATTTAATGACAATTGTCAAGCATTAGGAATAAATTAAATTACGTGATTGTCTGCTCCAACCTCTTGTATCGGAACTTAAAAATTAGAATCTATAAAACCACTACCGTACCTACAGTTCTTTATGGATGCGAAACTTGGCCACTTATACTAAGGGATGAGCAGGTTTTTGAAAATAAAGTATTGCGTAGAATATTCGGACCGAACAAAGATGAGTTAACTTGAGAGTTCAGACGGTTAAACAACGCCAAACTGCGTGACATAATTGAAGTAATTTCATAGCGACGAATAAAATTTGCTAGTAAAATTGCTGAGCTTAGTAACGAGAGAATTCCTAAAAGGTTAATATTTGCTGTACCGAATGGTAAACGTCCGAAGGGTAGACCGAAGCGAAGGTGGGAAGATTGCATTAAAGCCAATCTGAAGGGACTGGATTTAGAAGGTGAACGGTGAAGGGAGGTGTGTAATAAGCGATTGGTGGTGTCGGCATCGAACCTTCGGGTTCGCTAAGCCTTCTATTATTATTATTATTATTATTACATGATTGTCTAGATCTAAGATTACAATAAAGAAAAGTAACTGTTAGATATATGAAATCATAGATAAATTCAGAGATGCGAGTTCACATATTTTTACACATATATAATGTGGGTGATATATAATTATCTGTCAGATAACATTAAACGATTGACAGATCTGAAAAAAAACGTGAACATTATTTTACACATATTCGGAAGATTGATTACTGAGGAGATGGATAGATAAATTATGTTTACATTAGGTGAAGAATGATCATTTGCGTATGGAGGTTGGCAGGGAAATCCAAAACAAAGTAGCACGGATGACAAAGGATTTTTTAAAGAAAACAGTTCTATGAGAAGGAATAAACAAGTTTAAACAAAATATACTTGGATTTTAAGTCGTAGCCAAAGGTTCTGATACAGAATACTTGAAGTCATCTTTAAATTCAATAGAAGTTCTTCTTGTTGTCTGTTATAATGTTTTTAAATCTCTTGTCTTTTTCCTATCTTACCCCAAACCAGTCCGGGAGCCAGTGGTAAAAAAAGGTGTCTTATTTCATATTAAGATTTTTCCTTATAAATTGACCATGTCTAGTGTTGCCCAAAATCGGTCTTGGTCTTGCATTTTGTAAGACCAAGACCAAGGCCGCCTAACTGTTGCAAGACCAAGACCAGGGATTGGTAAAAAAAATCGATGTTTTTAATAAAAAATTAATGCAAAATAGTTACTAATACTCGACAATCTTAGTTACTATATGTAAATAATTGGTATAACTAATATAGTTTTGCATTTAATTCCTCTAATTTCTCATTCATGCTTAGTTAGGTTTCTCCTATCTACAAAATACAGTACTGTAAGACTGTTGCGAGACTCTCGTGCAAGACCAAGACCATGACCAAACTGAGTTTGCAAGACCAAGACTCGTCTGGGTCTCGCATTTGGGCAACAGTAACCATGTCCATGTGATGAGAAAATGCACCTATATCAATATATACAAATATATACCTGTATATAAATCTACCAACCCTTTAAATTTATATTATTTATTGTCCTAAGACGTCAGTTATGTCATATCCGTGTATTTCAAGTCGCAAATTTGAATTTATGATTCAAAAAGTTCACTTTTTCAGATTTTTCGCTTATAACAGTGAAAGTATGCGTTTTAGCGATAATAATGTTCTAAATAAAAGCTGACAAAATTTTTAACAAAAATGGATATATTCATTTCTTCGCTATGTTCAATAGTTTCCGAGATATCCGCTCTCATAATTCACTAAATTCAAAACAAAATTGTTTGTGTATGGCATTTTTATCATCATTTGTCTCGATAACTCTTGATCTTTTCATTTTACGAAAAAGTCATAATGAAGAAGGTTGTTTAACATTAAATTCCCTTTAAGAATATTTATTATTTTAATATCTTATTGATATTATCTTCAACCTTTCAAAAGCCTAAGTAAAAAAACATTCAAAGTAATTGTTAATTGTAACTACGATACTATGAAGAAAAATCTCGTGCGCGCAACACACAACTTTCACTTACCGCTCAACTTTAAATAGAAATTATTTGCTAGCAATGTTGCGCTATTATAAAATTTTTGAATTGCATTTTTAACTGAGCTCAAGTTAAAAAAATTACAGCTAACAAATTATAAATACCATAAAAATAACAAAAGTTCTATATTGTTTTTTTCGGAAATTCTCCGCTTTCCAACGAGATATTATACTTCTGAATAGAATTTTCGGAGATTCATTTTCGACCTGGATAAGCATTTTTATTTTTTTCTCCTTTATTCAACAATCAAATTCTTTCAAAAGTTACATTTAGCATTTTTTCGCAATTCTTAATAATGAGAGATAGTTAATTATTTAAAATAAACCATAATAATGGTACTTTAGAGGAATACGCATATGAACACTGGACATTTAAGCTCTGTAAAGTGACATCAACGGAGATAAGAGATACATGATATTAAAGACCACTTAACTATACAATGATACACCGAGTTTAATCAAAAGATTTAGAGCCGTTTTTGAGGAGATTGTGAAAATGTGTTTCAGCGTTCATATAAAGTGGCACTTCCGGTTAGGCGATTTTAAGAAAAAAGTTGCTGTCATATCTAATAATGATAATAAATTCCTTATCATGTGGCATATACATGATAAGGAATTTATTATCTTAAATAGCTAATATCAGTTTCGTATGACTTTTCGTTTTCGAACTAGACTGCTAACATACACACACATAGACACTCAGACCATTTTTCGGGACTTGGTTATTTGGACTCAGGATACCCCAAAACGTGTATTTCCGTTGAAGACTCAGATTTAAAAATTTTTAAGATCGCAATACTTACCCTTACTATATATTACATATATACATAACTAAAAGTAAAAACTTTTCGTTATTACTCAACTATAAATTATATAATCCATATATAAGCCAATATATACATGTTTATATTGCCTTATATAATGATTTATTGCTGCGTATTAACAAAAATTACGAAAAGTTAAAATGTAAAAATTGATCTAGCTTTTGAATGGTTGAAGGAAGATAATATATTAAAATATTATTTAATTTGACTTTGAAAAAACAAATGGTATTAGTTAAGAAATAAGAAGAGTTCTCTTAAAAACTTCAGTTCTTAAATCCTTTCACAATGTCCAGGAAAAATTGAAAACTCTTACACTTTCCATCATACCCCGCCTTATCCTACGTAACGGAAATAAAAATAAAATAAGGTTTTAAATAATTAATAAAAAAGATACATAATTGGTAATTGGTCGACTGTCGTGGATAATGAAGAGAAGAATAGTTGGGGTGGTCAGTCAAAAAGGAAGGCAAAAATAAATGATAATATTTATTTTTATATATGCCGACGTTTCGACCTGAAGTTCAGGCCTTCATCAGGGTAAAAGATATAATAAAATAATAAATAATAAATAATAATAATAATAATAAATAATAATAATAATAATAAAGGTTTTTTTCACCAGCTTCAGCAGACTGAAATAGATAAATCTTTGTCTGTTAGCTGGCTGGTAGGAGGAAGTCTGTTCCCCGAGACTGAAGGTTTTTTAACTGCAATCCAGGACCAGGTTATAGCTACCAGATCCTACTGGCGACACGTCTTGAAGCAACAGAATGTATCGGACAAATTTAGGCTCTGTGCAAGCACATATGAATCCATCCAACACATAACTGGAGGCTGCGGAGCTCTTGCAGGTACAGAATACCTAAAAAGACATGACGATGTTGCCAAAGTCTATCACCAGGCGATTGGTCTAAAAATTAAATTATTAAACGACTATAAACCAATCGTTCATAACAGACCATCTCGTGATCCACAACAGACCTGATATTGTGTTAATTGACGGCAACATTAAGGTGGCTGAAATTATAGATATTGCTGTGCCAAATGACGGAAACATTAACTCAGTCTGTGCAGAAAAAATTCGGAAGTATCAATGTCTAGCAGCTGAGTTAAAAAGTTTGTATAAACTTAATAAAGTAACCGTTAGGGGCATCGTGATCTCCAGCAATGGCCTGGTACCGGTGTCTACTGTGGAAGCTACTGACAGGCTGGGCCTCCCAACTCATGTAATAAAGGAAGCTCAGAAAGCGGTGCTGATGAATACTGCCAGAATTGTAAGAAGCTTTCTCAACATCCAATAGAAATTAAAATTGAACATACCTGAGGTGGTTGGAGTTGATTCTTCCCCTCTCAAGTACACACAAAAAAAACATTTTGTAAAAGTGTTGACAAATAAAATAATAATAATAAATAATATATTTGTTTATTTAGAAATATTACATTCTGTCACATCAAGGACATTTATAATAGTGTTCAGAGAAAGCACACCCACACTCTATTTACAATAAAAAAAAATAAAAAAAATACAGAAACTTAATAATAATAAATACAATAAAATAAAATAAAAATAAATACAATAAAATAAAATAAATGTATATAAACAAAAGAACTAACCTAATCATACACACTCGGGGTTGAGTGGAGGATCTGGCCATTGCCAAAACTCCAATAGATTCTTATTTACAAAAGGTCTCTGGGCCACTGCCGCTTCAACCTTCGAGGAGGATTGTAAGGATGGGTGGTGCTGGATAGAGATTGTGCAAGGGGATTTGGATGATAGGTAAGGTTCTGGTGAAATTTAGAGAATTTTTCTGGAATAAGGTCTAGGACAAATGGGATATTAAGGTCATGGTGTAGGATTTTGTTATTTACATAGAACGGAGCATCAACTATTGTTCGAAGGACTTTAGATTGAAAGGATTGAATACGTTTGATGTTAGAAGCTTTTGCTGTCCCCCACAGTTCAAGTCCGTATGTCCATATAGGTTTCAGTATTGTCTTGTAGATAAGTAATTTGTTTTCAATAGAAAGTTTGGATTTTCTGTTTAGTAGTCTGTATAGCTGGCCGTATCGTCGGTTGAGTTCTTGTCTTTTGAGTCTAGTATGTGGGTTCCACGTTAGTCTTCGGTCTAAATGAAAGCCAAGATACCGGACTGTGTCTGAGTAAGGAAGCTGGATGGAATTAAAGTGTACTGGTGGACAGGAACTGCGTCGGAGTGTAAAGGTAATATGTTGGCATTTAGATTCATTAACTTTAATGCGCCAGTTATTACACCAGTGCTCAATCAAGGTGAGGTGGTTTTGGAGATTTAAGGATGCTATGTTGGGATCTGAGTCGGATAATAGAATGGCGGTGTCATCAGCAAAAGTTGCCAGGAAGGTATCGGGATGGACAGGGATATCGGCGGTAAAGAGGATGTGAAGGACGGGACCCAATACGCTACCTTGAGGAACACCTGCCTCAATTGGATAGCAATGCGAAAATTCAGTACCGCAACGAACTCGGAAGGTACGATCTGAGAGGTAGGAACGGAGAACAAGGTACAAGACTTATTTATAATAAATAATAAAAAAGATATTATTTGAGAGTAAATTATTTATTTCTTGTCAGAGAGATCCTTCCAGCCCTTCGCATCCTCCTCCTTGGCCTCCTTCCTTCCTCGGTTGGCGGTGGGGACGAAGCTGAAGGGGTAGGATAAGGTCCCGGGTCCCTTGAAGCCCACTGCCAGCAGTACGCACAACATCACGGCGGTTACCGCGGCAGTCACTGCCCGAGCCTCTGTGCCCATCGGCAGTCCACGTCTTGTCTTCTCTACAAGCAACTATATAAAATTGAAGGACAGCTAGTTTTTGGTTTGTGAACCTACTCAAACTTTTTTTTTTAAATTAATTTACTGAATAATATAAAATTCTGTAAGATTGACAACGATTATAGTGAAGTACTACTACATTCATACTATATATACATACAAAAAATATAAAATAATATGAAACAAAATAACAACTAAATATTAATCAAAAAGTATGTGCAATAAATCCCCACTTATATTATTACAGTAAGGCTCGAAATCGGTTTTGTACCAAATATAAGCTCCTCTCATGCTCAAATACCATGAATGGGGTACCGTTGGATTCAGAATTTCACGAGGACTAGAGAATCACATTCTCCACTTTGGTTTTTCTTTCTAAAATAAATTTTATTTTATTTATTTATACATGTTTTGGGCTCTTCAACCACTTGGGTCATTTTCTCCCTATATTACAATTTGATGAATTACTACACACATAACTCAATTATAACTAAGAAATACAATTTAAAGTTTGAAAAGTTAAGAATAATTACAGATGATTATGATAGTACAATTGAACTAAAATTATAAAAATTGAAACTTAAAGATTTAATAGAAGATGAGATAACAGAGACAATAAAGATTAATGATACTAAGAATAAAAGCTAAAAAATACATTTTTAAATAATAGAAATTAATACTAATAGAGGCGAAGTTAAAGAATACAGTTTAAACATTAGTACAAGAACCATTAGAATTAAACATTAAAGATTAGAGAAAGATAAGTTAACAGTTAACAAGGACATTTAAATAAAAGGTTAATGATTTCAGGAATATAATCTAAAAATAGAGTTTAAAAAACAGAATTAATATTAAAAGAAGAAAAGTTAGGAAGTACAATTTAAATATTAAAAATTACGAGAAGAAAAATTGAAAAACCATTATAGTTAAAAATTATTAACTAATTAATTAAAAGAGAAAACATTAACAGGTATATTTACAATTTAAAGAGGAACATACAAACTTAAAAAACTTAACATTTACAATTACAATGAGTGATTAAATTTTGTTAAATATTTTGATTTCCTTAAGGAACAATATTTAGTTTTTAATAGCATTGGGGTCCTTTTGGAGTGATTCTTCAAGGCTATTTCTGAAAAGATGTTGATCCCTTGAAGTATAATAAATAAATAAATATGATACAAACATAAAATAAATCTAAAATAAATAAATATGATACAAACATTTTGCTAGGCTTCGATACTGGGACGGTGGTAGGTCTGTAGATCGATACGGAACAAATTGGACCTTGAAGATTTTTATGCGTACAGCCAAAACGTACTATTTTCGAGATAACGCAACGCATAGGGTTCGCATCCACACAACCTTGCGTTAATTGTAGTTCTGTCATTGAATACATGTCTCATTTCGTCGACTTGAGGCCTTTATGATCGAGAGAGGAGTTTATATTATTTATCGATGATGTTTTTGATCGGCAAGCCATATCATCGCAGCGGACAATCTTTTCTTTATTTTCACTGACACGTCATTCAAAGATATCATGAGGGAACCAAGGTAACCCTTATAGAAGTGTAAGAGCCAATAACCAACTCTCCTTCATCTCCATCCCCTGTGTAGAAATATTTAGTTTTGGCTTCATTCAAAACAAGATCAATGATTGAAGCTGCTCCGCAAGGTTAAGGAATGCTTCTTCTAGCTCTGGCCAAGATCTTGTAACTATATCTAGGTCATCGGCGTAAAGAAGTATTGGAGAATATAGTTCGGGTCTGGATTCCGGAGTCTCACCACTTTTTCTAATGCAAAACTAAATAGAAGACAAGCCATCTCTTTGTCACTACCTCTGCCATTTCATTGAACAATCAGATTGTATCCGGATTTTGTCACTTCCTCTCATTGTCAGCTTCATAAGGTGAATCAACTTATTTAAGAAATTGATCTCCGACAGTGCTTCATACAGCTTCGCTCGTTTTATCCTGTCAAAAGCATCTTTTAGGTCAATTAATAAGCGTAGAATTGGCAGCCTATACTCATCACCTCTTTCCAAAATCGTCTTTTGCGTATGTACTTGATCGGTCTGCCCTTCGGAAGCCAGTCTGATATCTTCGTATCTCTAGTTCGGCGATTGGGGATCGTCGGTTGAAGAGGTTGTTTGAAAGAACCTTGTATCCTCATGATAATTCAATATTTGTAAACATTTTGAAGAAATATCGAAGAGTTAAGAAAAACAAATATGAATTTAAACTTTGTGCCGCAAGAGTTCACCACAAGGCTGTCAACTAATCACAGTAAAACTTGGTAATTTACTGTTATTTGAGAGGTTTATGGCAATGCTATTGTAATCATCCAATAATATCACGATTTTTTGTTCTTTCCTGTTTAATCTTTTCGGATATTTAATTCAACTTGTATTCAATGAAAATATCATTTGAAATTTTAATATTAATACTAACGAAGCCTAATTTCATAAATTTATGCCAAGACAGTACTCACCTGACCGAAAGGATCTTCTGAAAGTATAAGCCAAGATGTTATCCCAGCGAGAATAGATGCATTTTAATTCGTTTAAGGGAAATGAACATATTGAAATTATCATCTGGATAATATTACAACCATTCTTATTAGTTTCAATTTAATGTTTTTAAAAAAAATAGCTCTTGTGACTTATTTTTTTTATTACAGTTGGCAAACAATTTATTGATAATATTAAAAATCTCGTCTTCTTAAAAACAGTGAAAACGTAAGTTTCTTAAAGTTTAAGAGAAAAATTTCTGTGTATTTACTTACAACCAAACTTAGTATTCCATCCGTTTTCTGGTTTGAAAGTTCGTCCGAATTTGAAACTCCATTCATAAAATAGAATTTAAATCCCATAAATTCATAATGACATAGTTCATGAATAGACATTTATAATCTTTTTTTTTTTTTTTATTATTATTTTAATGGAATTTACAACTGTATTACATAGAGAATACAATAAGTAAATGAGAAATTTGTAACATGGCATGTACAACATGAAGAGAAACTACCCATTGGTAGAACTCAAATTAAAGTTCTATATTAGAAGATCCCGAGGCCATCTTCTTTTCAGATGCCTCGGAGGGTTATCAGGGATCGAGGAGGAAGCAAGGTTTGAAACGAGAGGATTCGGATGATTCTGCAGTTTGTTATGGAAGGAAAGGTATCTGGATTGGGCCATATCGGAAACATATGGAACATTAAGGTCTTTATGGATGATTTTATTTGTGACAAAGTAAGGAGCGTTGAGGATTTTACGAAGGATTTTGGATTGTAAGGATTGGATACGAGAGGAATTCGATGGTTTAGTGGAGCCCCAAAGCTCAATTCCGTAAGTCCAAATAGGTCTTATTATTGTCATATATACGAGTCGTTTATAATTGATTGAAAGCTTAGAGCGTTTGTCTAGTAAGTGCTGCAGTAGTCGAAAACGTCGGGCGGTTTCTAGTCGTTTCAGTCTGGTATGGGGGTTCCAAGTGAGTCGTTTGTCAAGGTGGAGTCCTAAGTAGCGGATTTGCTCAACAGGAATAAGTGGAGTGTTATTGAAGGATACTGTAGGACAAGAGGTCATAGGTTTACGACGGAGGGTAAAAGTGATTTGATGGGATTTGTTGGAATTTATTTTTATTCTCCAATTTTTACACCATTCTTCAAGGCTTGTGATATGTGATTGAAGAGTTTGGGATGCAATTAAAGGATCGTTATTAACTGATAGGATACACGTGTCATCGGCATAGGTGGTGATGACAGTGTTGGAATTTATAATCTTAAATCTTAAATTACATTTAACACTGGCGAACACCGCGATGTACGGCTGGTGTTATTGTTGAACCTAATGGAACGAGACCTGATACTTAGAGTTTCGATTCCTTATTATTGGGTTTCTCTTTCAATATCGCGGTGGGACGGTAGAAAGCAGTGCCTTGAGGTACACCACTATTATAGCAATGGCACCTGTGAAGCAGAAACCACAGCGTGCGAGCGCCTTCAGGGCGTAGTCTGGGCTTTTGCACAATCCCGACGTGGTGGCGTTATTATATCAAAATACGGGTCAAGTCACAGTTGCACTCTTATATAGTCCAAACCCTCCAATAGAAAACTGCGGCCATTTTCCAACTTGAAAGTTTCCTGGATAAGGATAGGTTTCATTAAGATATTTGACGTTTGTTAATATTAAAACAGTATGACTATAAAAGAGAAAACTTCAAAATGAGACATAATAAGAGGCAAATTAGGAAAGTCCCTGAGGGTCCACTTTGTGTACCAGGAACAAGCATTTGTCGTTCAGGACAACATACCTTAAGTTTGCCTTTTTCTCTTTAACTACACTGATTTTTCCCAAAATTTTCGTTTGATTGTTTTTTTGGAGTGTTTTTACATAATATTTTATCTATTTTTAACTTATCTTCGACTCATATATATGACAATAATAAGACCTATTCGGACTTACGGAATTGAGCTCTGGGACTCCACTAAACCATCGAATTCCTCTCGTATCCAATTCTTACAATCCAAAATCCTCAACGCTCCTTACTTTGTCGCAAACAATATCATCCATAAAGACCTTAATGTTCCATATGTTTCCGATTTGGCCCAATCCAGATACCTATCCTTCCATAACAAACTGCAGAACCATCCGAACCCTCTGGTTTCAAACATTGCTTCCTACTCTATCCCTGATAACCCTCCGAGGCGTCTGAAAAGAAGATGGCCTCGGGATCTTCTAATATAGAACTTTAATTTGAGTTCCACCAATGTTTCTCTTCATATTTTACATGTCATGTTACCAATGTCACATTTACCTGTTGTATTTTTAATGTAATACAGTTGTAAATTTCATTAAAATAAAAAAAAAAAAGAAATATCTTGATGAAGGAATTGGATATATATTGGGTATCAGTTACTGGAGCATTAAAATGGGAATTTTTTCTAGTAGTTGACTGGCCTGTACTTTAATAAATTCAAAGAGATATACTCAATATAACATGTATTAAAAATGCGACAGTTCACTACTGTCTCGTTAAAAAAAAAATCTAATGATTTGAATTAAATTTATAGCAAAAATAGGTTTTCCTATTGCCAATAACAGATTGATAAATTTAAGTCGGAAAACGCAGGAAGTTAGTTTTATAATAAGTTAAAAGTAATTTTTTTTAATCTTAAAATGAAGAATATGAAATTTCACTTAATTACATCCTTGTTCTCATTGCTGTCAGCTATAGAAACATTCCAAATCAAACATTGCCAGCTCTTAATTTTCAATTTTTTAAAATTTAAATGAGTGTTTCATGGATTTTAAATATGTCTTGGTAAAGTGAGAAATAGTTCTATCATATGAATCCATGAAAAATATAACAATTTCAATATTTACGTTTTTACACGTAGAAGTTCAATGAAATTTCCTTAATCATGTCAGTTACTGGTGCATTTAGCATAATGTTCTAAAATGCAGACAATCTTGTATCTTTAGATATAGAGTTTTCCTGCATTACGAAATAATCCTTAAGTGATTCTCCATGTTCTGAGCCTTTTGAGGGGTTTTCTATAAAGTACTATACTAAACTATTGTATAGCCTGATCTATAGAGGTATTATATCGATATATGGTAATCGATATGACGTGGGAATAGCGTAACAGGTTAGGGAAAGTAAACACCTTCACTCGATGCGTAACAGATCGCTCATCTGGAACTGTACCATCTTCGTGACCAGTTTTCGCTCAAGGAAGAACTCAAACGACTCTATTAATCTTCAATTTAAATTACTCTATAAATCGCCGATTTAAATTACTCTATTTTGTCCATTACATTATATAGATAGAGAAAAAACTTTATTCTGGGACTACGTCCCTATAGAATAAAAAAGTTGAACAAAAGAATAGAATACTACTGGCCTAAACTTTGAAACAATAAATAAAATTGATAAAATAAACCAAAAAGTAAAGAAAACCTTTGGTGAACAAGCTATATAGAATACAGATAAAACTATGTACAAAACTATAAACAACTTTAACTATAACAAACTTTTAAAACTATAAACAAACCACATCAAACTATGAACAAATCACTTAAAACAAATGATTGAACAACATAAATATACATTTTGAGAAATGAAGAACGAACAAGAGATAGAATAAGTTGATTTCATAAAAAAACTTTACCTGTATACATATGCATACATACACACACACACACACACACACATATATATATATATATATATATATACATACATACATATACTTGATTATAATTGAATTATAATTGAATAAAAAAAAAAATTATGTATTGAAATTCCTACATCGATAGTAGGAAATGCATGTACTATTTCTTACCAAGTATTAAGATTATATGATTGCTACACAATACATATATAGTATTAACAGTTAGATGGTAGCTGGCTGTTTTTGGAACAGGAATTGGAATAGGAGGTTTTTGAATGTGGATAGGGTGGGGGGCATGTCGAATTTTGATCGGGAGGGAATTTCAAAAGTTGGCAGAGCGGGTTATAAAGGAGTTTTGGAATGAGGCAGATCTATGAGAAGGGATGTATAGGTCAGAGGGTCGAGATCTTGTAGTGAGGGAATGGATTGAGGACATAAACTGGAGAAGGTTGTAGGCATAAGAAGGACGATGATTGTTGATGATTTGATAGAGGAACGTAGCTAGGAAATATTGTCTTATTAAGGAGGGGAAGAGCCACCTTATCTGACGAGCCACCTTAACTCAGTAACCTTTACGGCTTAAGCCGTCTTAATCAGTTTTCTTCATTTCTGCTTGGGCTATTTCTTCCCATTTATCTTCACGCAGCTCTATTGTATCTTTGTTGATTCTATCTATCCATCTGCTTTTGGGTCTTCCAAGTGATCTTTTGCCTTGCATTAAGGTATTGTATTAAGGATTAAGTAGAGGCTTCCAGATGGTTTATAACGAGCTACATGCCCCGCCTTAACCTCCTTGTCTTCATATTATGGGATATTGATTGACTAGTTTCTGTAAGCAGTTCTTTATTGGCCTTTCTTTTTCATGTATCAGTACGCTGAACCCAGATCGCTGTGGTTATCATGCGAAGGATTTTTCTCTCAAATCTTTCAATACATTTTTCTAAGGTGCTGGTAAGTGTTCAGGTCTCACAACCATATATTAGAACTGACTTTTTCATAGCATTGTACAACCTTAATTTGACATTTCCTTAGATTTTTTCTTAGATAATTTTTTTCTTAGATAATTATATTTTCTAGGATATTCAATAGTGAATGGACAGTATACTACGGTAAAAGAAATATCGATTTCCATGGGCCAGTTAACCTAGGAAAGCCATAATCCGTGGATATAGTCCGATTTGTCAATGTCCAATATCAGTGAAAATAAATCCTGAGAAACCACGATATATCACCAAAACCTGGCTGCACCTCTCCCCTCCACACCTACATACCATACCAGACAAAAACAAATCAATATCTATCTTAACATAATCCGCCTACCTACGTTTCGCTCCATTTCTAAACTCCGAGTCCTTTCCTTAACCTTTTTGTAAGTAATATTTGGTTATCCATCTCGACATAATTGAGCTTCGGAAAAAAGAAAAAGAGTATAATTTAATAACTTTTTAAGTTATTGTTTAAAAACAATGAAATGAACCATTTGCAGAATGGCCGTGCAATCCTACCAACAGTTGCCAAAATGAAAATTCTATTTTCATTTAAAAGACTATTAATCATCTGTCAATCATTTAGTCTCTGACGGAGTTGAGAGGGAAAATCCAAGGAGATTATTATTTTAAAACATTCTACAATTTAAATAATAATTTTAAATATACAATGAGGGTAAAATAGCTTATTAGAAATGATATTCAGTGCAATACGTTTATAGTTAATTTATATATTTGTCACTCTTATCCAATATTAATTTGAAATAAATAAAAAATATAAATATAACATGAAAATAATAAACGTAAATATTTTATAATTACCTTCACGTTCTATGAGATACAAACTAAACTAATTGGGATCATGAAAAATTTCGAATCCTTGTTATCAATACGAAAATACATTTTTCAAGACCTTAGTCCCAAAAAAAGTTTTTTTTTTGCTGAAATCGACTTACTTAATCGTTATCACGGAAGTGTTATTAGTTATCAACAATTTTATTCTCTATTTTGAATAAACTTGATATCTCGATTTAAAATTTAATGGTCTGTAGTATAATTTAGTTCTTGTCTTCATTGATGTAATATGACGTAGCTTAAATACCAAATTTTTTAAAAATATTTTTCCTTAAAGTGCTTTTTTCTAATAACTTTTATATAGTTTTTCCGAAGAAGTGATTTTTAAAAGTTAATTATAAAGAATTAAATATAATTATATTATATTCATTAAATTATATTATATTATAACCTATCCTTCGCAGATGATCAGGGCATCATTTCACAGTACACAGAAGGTGCTGGATATATGTTAAGAAAATTAAATTATGCATATCAGCAGTGGGGACTAATTATTAATGCAGAGAAAACGGAACACACGACATTCAATAATGAGGATATATAACTGAATCCAGGAGGGGTTCTAAAAAGAATTAAACATTTTAAATATCTTGGTTCCATAATTGAAATAGATGGTACATGTGATGGGGAAATAAAAAGAAAAATTTCAGATGGTAAATAGACCATATCAATGCACAACTCGGTATTATGGATCCGGAACATTATCCCCAAAACAAAAAAAAAGAAATCTAAAATAGTATAATTCTGAGCATTATTACTTAGGGTAAAAAAGTTTGACCTAAAAATACAACCTTAGGAATAACTATCCTAGCCACAGGAATGGATTACTTGAACATCCGGAAATATCCAGAATGGATAAAGTGAGAAATAAACCATCAGAAAAAAGATGGAGGCCAAAAGAACCATTCTGGAAGAGATTGAGAAAACACGCCTGAAGTAGTATGGACATTTGAAAAGAATGTCTGAAGGAAGACTACGCAAAGAACTCCACTTATGGAAAACTAGAGAAAGATGAAGACAAGGAGTCCTGGGATAACGAAGTAGAGGAATCAATGATGGATTCTACGAGAAGAATAGACCTTAGATAGGACATTATGGAAAGAAGCCAATCAAGCACCCTAGGTTAAGTAAACCCACTATTAGTGGAAACTCTTAATAAAAAAAATTAAAACATATTCATTAAATATAATTATAAACAAATAAACATATAAATAAATAGTCCGTGTTACATACCCATTTTTATGAAATTATTAACATCCGCCTAAAACTTCATAAATAGTTTCATCTCATCGTAACCTACAATTATTTTATTTAATAAAACTCTTGAAATTGGGGCATTTTCAATCTAAAGGGGGTCAAACTATGTCTATTTAATTAGGTAATAAAAACTCGTAAATTCACATTTGATTTCTACTTGAATCGTTAAGATAATTTGTTCACAAAATCGAGAAAAAAGATAGCCTTCAGAAATATTGAGCCGTTTGGCGTGACCTACACTCCCAAAAATTTCAAAATAACGAGGTTATAAAGGACAAATGGCCCAATATTTTTGTAGGTCAGCCTTTTTATCTATTTTGTGATTAAATTATCTTACCATTCAAGAAGGAATCAAATGTGAATTTAAGAGTTTTTAGTACTAATTAAATAGACAACATTTGCTCCCCTTCAGATTGAAAACGCCCAACTTCCAAGAGTTTTCGTAAATAAAATAGTTGTGGGTTACGGTGGGATGAAACTATTTACGAAGTTTCAGACAGATGTTAATAATTCGATAAAAACGGATAATGTACCACGGACTAAAAGGTGTTGATAGCCAACAGATATTACTTTTTATTTCCTAACTCCGGTAAAGTACTATCTAAGAAATACGGCTGTTGGATTCGTTTTAAATCACGTCTGGATATTTAAACTCGTAAAGCAAATTATTGCGATATTTTAAATGTCAGTGTATCGGTTTTGTATGTAGGAGTATGTTGAGACATTCTGCAAGAACACAAGCGATTTGCCTCGAAAATGAAGATGTTGAAACCTGTAATAGTCAATTCGTGTCCTGCAACTCAATCGGCTCGTTAATATTTATACTTACGTTCTCTCGAGTCGTGTCTCGAGAACAGCTTACAACATATTTACTTTAGCTTTAATAGTAGGGTACTAGTATACGAGTGCTTCGTTTGAATGACACTCGGTCAAGATCATTTCGATCACACTTAGACATGGAGTAGTGAAAATAGCCTGATAGAGTTTTCTCGAAATAATGAATGAATGAATGGAAATAATATTATTATTCTGGGACCATTCAAACTTTCTCCACCTGGACAAACGTCTAACTTGGAATCTTCATAAAATACGAAATACTCATATACATGACCATAATAAGACCTATTTGGAGTTACGGAGTTCAGCTATGGGGCTCCACTAAACCATCGAATTCCTCTAGAATCCAATCTTTACAATCCAAAATCCTTAATGCTCCTTACACATAAAATAATCCATAATGACCTGAATGTTCCATATGTTTTCGATTTAGCTCAATCCAGATACCTATCCTTCCATAACAAACTTCAGAACCATCCTAATCCTCAGGTTTCTAACCTTGATTCCTCTTCAATTTCTGATTTATTACTTTCCTCTTCAACCCTCTGAGGCCTCTGAAAAGAAGATGGCATCGTGATATCCTAATTTAATAACTTTATTAGAATGCATATTTATCTATATCACATTTGCTGAATGTATTTTAAATGTACAGTTGTAAATTTATAAATAATAATAACACAAAAAAAGAGAGAAATAATTATTCTGAAATTATTGTCCCTTTAGAAAAAATTATAAATACAGAACATATATATTAATATCCTGGTGTTTCCAAAAAAAAACAATTATATATTTACAGGATGATTGATAATAAAATAAAAGTACAGATAGTAAAAAGATATATAAAATAGACAGAGAAAGTAAAATAAATAAACAAAATATCAATAAATCACAAAATAATCAAAGTATCTGGGGGTACTTTGAGATTCTCAGAACTTTTGAAGGTTTTTAAGTCCATTTCGTGTTCACCTGGATTGGGAAGAAATTAGGTTTTTGAAGAGGAGAGATTGGAAAGAGGATACTGATTTTGCGTGTCGAATATCAGAGGGGATAGAATTCCAGAGGGAGCTTGAATTAAAAAGGATTTGTCAAAAGCAGCAGTTCGGTGAGTAGGAGGATAGAGGACAGACGTACGGAATCATTATTTTATTTACGAAAACTCTTGGAATTGAGGTGTTTTTAATCTGGAAGCAAACTTTGTCTCTTTAATTATATAGATTATATAGATCAACCTGCCACCCAATATTTCTGCACGTTACTTTTTTTCTCGATATAGTGATCAAATTATTTTACGATTCAAGTGGAACTCATCAAATTGGGAAAGTTATTCATGGAGTTGTAGACGAGTTTTAATAATAGTCCATGGTACAGACCCCTTTTCATCGAATTATTAATGGCCGCTTGAAACTTCGTAAATAGCTTCATCTCATGGTGACCTACAAATATTTGATTTATGATTTTTTTCGGAATATGTACGTTTTCAATCTAGAGGTCACAAACTTTGTCCATTTAATTAGGTACTAAAAACTTGTAAATACCAATTAACTTTCCACTTGGATCGTAAGATAGTTTGATCACAAAATCGAGAAAAAATGTAGCCTACAAAAATATTGGGCTATTTGGCTATATATATAACTGGTTATTTTGACGATTTGGGAGTGCAGATCACGCCAAATGGCTCAATATTTTTGAAGGCCATCTTTTTTCTCGATTTTTTAAATAAAATTATCTTGCGATTCAAGTGGAAAGCAAATAAATATTCATACGTTTTTAGTACCTGATTAAATATACAAAGTTTGCCAATCTCCATAATGAAAAAAAAACCAATTCCGAGAATTTTCTCGAATAAAATATTTGTAGGTTACGATGAGATGAAGTTATTTACGAAGTTTCAGGCGGATATTAATAATTTGAAAAAAAAGGGGGTTGTACCGTAGACTACTAATATTAGTATTGTATAATATGCATGTGTTTTAGTTGTTATTTTGATTAGTTTAGTTATTTTGTTTATATACATTTACTTTTATTATCATTACTTTTATTACTTTCTGTATTATTTATTTTTATTTATTGTAAATAGAGTGTGAGTATGCTCTCTGAACGCTATAATAAATGTCCTTAATTGTGACAGAATGTAATATTTCTGAATAAATAAATAAATGTAAATTATTAATACTACAACACAACTGCTACATCTTGATGAAGTGTGACCAACATCACTTCTACCACATTTGTACATGGTGTGTCGGAAATATTTGAATACTATATTAGAGTCGTTTATTTCAAATTTGAATGTTAACCATAATTGATATTTTTTCAGAAAATGCGAAAAACTAAATTTCAATATTTTAAGATAGGTCTGTACCACGGACTATAGATATAACTAGAAACCAAGGTTATATAAATAAATTATCAGCTGTTTTCCTGACTCTTAGGGGGAAGATCGGTGAGAAATAAAAAGCTAATTTCCACCTTGGAACCTGACATAGGACATTGTTCTTCTAACAATGGCTAGATGGAGAAAGTATTGTGTTAATGATTCCTTCCTGCCGTTGCTAAACGTTCTTCGTGAACCTCGCTGCTGCTGCAATCAAACGTTTGTTTCTGGTTTGTTTTGCATTCCCAAGCGAAGTCGGTTTATTTAAAAAAAACAAAAAAACTAACGATTGTGTAACTAACTAGCTCTCATGTTTTTAACTCACTTATTTTTTTCTCTTCTGTTTGATAGTAACAAAAGAGTTTTATTAACGTGGAACGGAGAATGGAATATTACAAAACGAAGATGGAATACTGAAAAGAACGGAAGGGAAAAAACAACAAGGGTTGAATAGAAGTGTTTACGTAATTACGAGCACATCGCTGTACAAAAAATATATAATAGTAAAAAAATAAGGTATGTGCTTTAGACCACACGATAGAAGTACAAACATCTAAAAGCCGAGATTAATAATATGAAACAATTTATAAATAATAGTTCATTATAAAGAGAATGAAATGATGGATATTTCCCTCGCTTACATTATGCAGGTCCGATTTTTAGTTTCTGAGGTATTTTAATCCATATCTTCAATAAAAGTTCTTTTTTTTTCATAATGATGTAGAGATGGTTGACCGTTGATATAATATGAGAAGGAGTTGATCGGGGGGTGCGGTCAAATTAATACTAAATTAAACAAATAGAATTATTTCATTTTAATTTAACAGTTTTTTTTTCGTTTTTGCAGTGTGTATTGCTTTTCCGATTTTTTAAAATAAATTTTCTCCATAATGTATATTACTTGCGAGACTCAGCTCGGAGCCAATAGGAACAAACTGCGAAAAGAGCACAAGCCTTCGCATCTCACGGGGGCCCAAAAACTATATCACTCTTTTCTTTAAATAGATTTCTTTCTTTATCTTTTTTTGGAATTATTTCGGAATTATCGGAACCTCCAGAGAGGGACGCGCGCGTCCACTGGCAGAAATCACTAGTTCTGGTCATGATAATAACTTTTTTTATATTACATTAGAAAATTCGTCTATAAGGATGAATTTTTCCTATATTTCTCTTTTCTTTGAACAGGTGTTTTTTTTTAATTTTTTTTTCACCATCCAATGGAGCCTCCTGGAAGAATTCGCTAGTGCTGGTCACGATAATATATATTTTTTATTCCATTAGGAAATTCGTGTATGTTGAATTTTCCCTATCTCTTTTCTTTAAATAGATAGATAGAAAAAATACTTTATTCTTGGACTAAGTCGCTTTAGAATAACAATATTGTACAAAAGAATAGAATATTACTGTCCTAAAAGTTTGAAACAACAAATAAAATTAATAAAATAAAATAAAAAGTAAAGAAAACAAGCAATATACAATACAGATAAAACTATGTACAGAGCATTTAAAACTATGAACAAAACAATTAAAACTATGAATGAATCACTTGAACTATAAACAAAACTATATATAAGGGTTGAACAACATAAACATACACTTTGAGAAATGAAGAACGAAAAAGAGATAGAATGAGTTCATTTCATAAAAAAAAAAAAACTTTACTTGAATATATATATAAAAATAAACAGTTAATTATAACTGAATAAAAAAAAATGTATTTATTGAAATTCCTACGTCGATAGTAGGAAATGCATGTACTATCTCTTACCAAGTATTATGATTATATGATTGCTAAACAATACATATATAGTATTAATAGTTAGCTGGTATCTGACTGTTTTTGGAACAGGAATTGAAATAGGAGGTTTTCGAATGTGTATAGGGAAGGAGCATGCCGAATTTTGATCGGGGGGAATTCCAAAAGTTTACAGAGCGGGCTATAAAGGAGTTTTGGAATGAGGCAGATCTATGAGAAGGGATGCATAGGTCAGAGGGTCGAGATCTTGTAGTGAGGGAATGGATTGAGGACTTAAATTGGAGAAGGTTGTAGGCATAAATTATAAGTAGGCAAATAAATAGTTGTTTTTTTCGAATTTTTTTTCCACCATACAAGGTAGGGGGCCCCCCTGGCACAATTCGTTAGTGCTGGTCACGATAATAGATTTTTTTTATATTACATCAGAAAATTCGTGAATAAGGATGAATTTTCTCTATATTTCTCTTTTCTTAAAATGGGCGTTTTGTCACTTTTTCGGATTTTTATTTCCCACCATCTTAATGGAGGGCGCGCCTCTTTGCAGAATTCGCTAGTGCTGGTCACGATAATAATTTTGTTTTATATTATATTATAAAATTCATCGTCTATGAGGATGTATTTTCCCTATATTTCTCTCTTTTTTTAAATAGCTGCTTATTGAAACTTTTTTGAAAAAATTTTCAGTTTCCAGCGGGGAGGGGGGCCTCCGTGCTGGTTCCGCTAGTGATTCACTCTCCATAAAAAAGTAAAAAATGCGCCTAAAGAAGCTTTCATTCCAATAAAAATAGATACCTACTCACCATAGCTTAGTCACCAGGTTATAATACTCTCGAGTATAGTAGCGCCAGTTCAAATCCGGATTTTATCCACCATTCAAAGCAGGGCGTGCCCCCTGACAGAATTCGCTAGTGCTGGTCACGATAATATATTTTTTTATATTAAATTGAGAAATTCGTGAATGAGGATGAATTTTCTCTAAATTTCTCTTTTCTTTAAATAGCCGTTTTGTCACTTTTTAGAAATTTTGTCCACAATCTAATGGAGAGCGCGCCCCTTGGCAGAATTCGCTAGTGCTGGTCACGATAATAATTTTGTTTTATATTATATTATAAAATTCATCGTCTATGAGGATGTGTTTTCCCTATATTTCTCTTTTCTTTAATTAGCTGCTTTTTTGAACTTTTTTGGAAAAAATTTTCCAGCCTCCGGGGGGAGAGATCGCCCCCATGCTGGAGCCGCTAGTGATTAACTCTCCACAGAAAAATGAAAAACGCGCCTAAAAAAGTTTTCACTTCAATAAAAATAGATATCTAGTTGCCATAGCTTGGTCACTAGGTTATAATAGTCGAGTATAGTAGCGCCAGTTCGAATCCGGCCTAGGGGGTAATTTTTTCGATCACTCCTATCGGCATTTATAGTGTGGGAAATCCATAGAATGAATCGACCTTTTCACCACACTGGTTAGAATCTGTTTGATTCTATAACAACCTCCCCCTCCATCCGTATCCCAGGAATTGCGAGGTAGGAAATAAACGGTAAAAAAATAAAGTCACTATTATTTGCAAAAATTCTATTTTCAAAAGTACATCCTTTATGTAAAGTAGAATAGAATAGAAAAATTATCTTTATTCTGGGACTAAGTCCCTTTAGAATAACAGTATTGTTCATATAAATTAACAATAAATCTGGCCAAAAAACCTATTACAATGAATAATAGCAAAATACTAGTAATAAATTAAGTATAATAGCTGTTAGGATATATTAACGAGAACAGTTGAGTAATAGGGTTTCAATACTACAATATTGGAGCTAAAACAATAGCATAATAATCACTAAATGTAATTAGAAAATAACGCAAAATCAATTTTATAGGCAAAGTATTGTAGTGATGGAATATAATTTTTTTAAAAAAATAATAAGTGTTGATATATAAAGAGATAAACTGTAAAAAAAAAAAATAATGTACATATGTTCCCTAAGATGTTTAAGTGATTACACGTAAAGATTAGGTACTCTTAGAAGTATATAGTTACCTAAAGTCTTTTAAGTTTCAGAGTCTAAGGCGTGACCTAATTAATTCTTAACCTAAATCCAGCCTTTATATCCTCTTCAATTTGATTGTTTTCTCCTTATTGTTATCCTTTCTCTTTATTTTCTTATTTCTCAAAATGTTCAAAAGAAGATTATTCTGATTCTGACAGTAGATAGAATCGTAAGCTTCTTTAAAGGATATAAAATGGTACCTAGACAAATTCGATTCCATCATAGTGTTTCAACTCAATGGTAGCTGATACTTTTTTAAAAAGTAACAGGTGACTGAAGTGAAACAGATACAACTAGTCACTGGAACAGCATTCCCTCATCCATTCGTATTCTAGGAATTGCGAGGTAGGAAATAAACGGTAAAAAATAAAGTCACTATTATTTGCAAAAACTCTATTTTCAAAAGTACATCCTTTATGTAAAGCACTCTAAGAAGCATGTAGTTATATAAAGTGTAATTCTTAAGTTTCAGAGTCGAAGGCGTAAGATAATTAATTCTTAACCTAAATCCTGCCTTGATATTCTCTTCAATTTAGCTGTTTTCTACTTATTGTTGATCCATTTTCCTTATTTATCCATGTGTTCTAAAGAACATTATATTGCTTCTGACAGTCAATAGAATCATAAGCTTCTTTCAAAAAATATAAAATAGTACCTAGAAAAATTCGATTCCATCATAGTGTTTCAACTCAATGGTAGCTGATACTTCTTTCAAAAAGTAACAGGTGACTGTAATGAAACAGCTACAACTTGTCACTGGAACAGTTAGCAAACATAACAGTACTCACAGATATTAAGATTGAAACCCAGTGATATAACGAATTGTAGATCAAATTCTGATGAAATCGATTTGAGTTCATGTAGCAGAATGTTAAGAAATCTTACATAAACATACTTTTAATGATATCGTTATTAAATTGTAATTACAGTTTAGATTTTTATTTTGTGTTTCAGGTGAGTTATGACGCAACTTGTTTTGACGCTTCTTTTTTACATGTGATGAGGTAAACTAATATTATTAAGATTGATTTAGCTATACTTCATTTTCATTATTTTTTTCTTTTTTCTCAACCTTACATGTTCATTAGCAGAACTTACATAAATTAATTAGCAAGGTATTCAATGTTGTTTACTATGAGTTAGTATTAATGTGACCTTAGAATGTCCTTATAGGCAGTGCCTTATATATTACGTAAATAATCTCAGAATAAAACAGTCATAAATGGAGTAATAAAAAGACAAAAAAAATCAAATAGAATAATTATGAATATTATCAATAAAATGAATGAACGAAACTACCTTTAATACAATATTTCATTAACATAACAGCTCTAGGTAATACTTCTTTTGTTCACAGCGCTATGAATGAGTGTTTTGAATATATGTAAATAGATAAACTTGTTAGAACTAAGTTGTGAATGTAAGTAATAACTCTTTATAGGAATGGATATGAAATAATATGATGCGCTAATTTTAAACGTTCAGATCTTGACAGAAATAATTCTTTTGAAAATTGGTTGGCTTATCACTTTGAGAATGGTTTGATATATTCAAGCTAATATATGTACGAAATACGCTTAGATTTCAAAATAGTATATTTTACTTTTCGATTAATAAAAGTCGACTAGACTAGGCTAGGGCCTAATCAGTAGTAGGTATATAACTATTTTATTGGTACCTAAATGACACTTCTATTTAAATTGTCATTTATATTCAAAGATAATAATATATATCAACATACCCTAGGATTTTATGATTCAATCACTCCTCAATTTTAACTGATATTCTTATCATATTTTCCTCGATAAACTAGTCTGATTGTGAAAAAATGTTGTAGTTTTACTTGAGGTAGGTGTACACACTAAGAAATTGAAGATATTTTCATTTTTTATAGTATTAATGTTTAGCTAAAAATGTTCTAGAAACGTACGAATATTATGGAGGCTGTCTCTCCCTCCCTTTTTCCCTCCCTGTGTTTAATCTATACAAATATTTTAAATGTTCGATTGTATTTTTATTTAGATATTTTCAAGTATATATAATAAATAATACAAAAAACAAAAAATCCTTTCAACTATACAAACATATAAACAAATTAATTTTCAATATCCTATATATTATTTCTAAAAGGTGTTTTTTTGTCGGTAAGCCATAACTTCGTCAATTCTTAATCAAATCAAAAATGATTGACCACTCATTTTGAAAATATTCTTCTCCGCGAAAAATAGTCCCATCTCCCCGACATTTCTGGAAAAAGTTATGGAGGAAAAAAAACTTTATTGGCGAATAACTCAAAAACTATGCATTTTTTCTACAAACCATTCCTAAATTACCTACAAAACAAAAAAAAAATCTTAAAAGTCGGACAATTATTAACAAAGATACAGTCCATTAGTTTTGGTACACTTAATAATTTCTTCCTCTTTAAAGATATTGCATTTAGGAGTAGAATAGTCTATTACAATTTTTTTTTCTGGCTTTTATATTAACTTTATTATTTATTAAAGATATTTGGTTGTTCTTACAACGTTTTTATAATTTAGAATATCCTATGATCGGGGTATTATTTTGTCTTTATTACTTTTATTATCTATCCAGTCAGCGTTTAAAAATAGGTTCTAGCAAAGCAATTTGTATAAATATTTTGGTCTATTATGTTAAATGGAGTATTGCAATTGACTAAGGAAAAATATTAATTCCTTCCTTACATAATGCATTTGAACTACTTATTTCCATATTGTTTTGCTATTCCTTCACTAAACAAAATTGTCTGCGACTTTTCACAAGGGCCAACTAGTTTAATATTATATTTGTTCGTTTCACAATGATTATGTTTAATTTTTACAAATGATAAAAACTCTCAACATTTTTTTTTTATTTATCCCTCTTCTCCCTCCCAATCAAAATCTAAAGTCTACGCCAATGTAAAGACCAATGAAAAAAAACAAAACATTTTCTATTTTGAGGGAGCACTTTCGGCCGAAATCCCCTCCCCACCTAGCTCCGTCAGTGCTGTTCCAACATATGAAAAACATAAATCAAATATATATACAGTAAATTTTAAATTTAGGAATGCACTTTTTCGGATTACTTAAACTTTACATATACGGAAAGTAGAGTTTTACAGATCTGCGACACAATTTATTTGAAATATAGCTTATTACATAAATATAATTAGTTTCAGAATGTATAATACAAAATATAAAATATCCATATTAGACGGTGTAGTGCAAGGACAGTTATTCTATGAATTCGGTAGCAACTAAAAAAAGATGGCGTTGTGGGTTATATTCGCTACGAGAAGCGGAAGAAAAGCGAGGAACAGGTGCCTAGGAAATCCAGCGCCTTCTCTATTTTTGCCAAATCTCTTTATAGTGGTGGCTCCCCACCCTCCACTGCTGCCTATATATATAATGGCTCCTAACAACTGGTTCATATCTCCGAGCACTTTGTAAAAATAGAGGCTTTATTGCTCTTCCCGACTTCCTCTTTGATGGTCTTTCATGTCTTTGACCCTCTCGGCCAAAAACATATTTTATGATTCTTGTCATTTCCTCTTTGTCAGGGTCTTGGGATCAGTTCTGCTTGTTAGCGCTTCTGCTCTTCTTGCGTGTTCGGGGTCATTTCCTTATCGCCTAGGCTCTAGGACAGGGAATTCTCAGACTGAGGCATAGATTGGAGCGATCCACGTTGTTAGCGAGAAAAAAAAAACATCATGATTATCTTTTTTTTAACGTGTTCAATAAAGAATAAAAATTATTCAAAAAAATATTATCGAATGTACAAACAATAAGACGAATAAACACGGTCTACAGACTAGGTGCCTCCATATTACCAGAAAAATGTGACACGAAAATCGAAATTGCTCTACAAGTTTATTCACATATATATAGTAAAATCTTGTTATAATGATTTCCTTCCCCAACATAGATTATGAACGCCCTCTCCCTAGAAATTTTATTGCTCTCTTTTTTTTAAACAGTACTCGCGAAAGAATTATCTAAAAAAATGTAGATCATATACAATTAAACGCGCTGTGGTATGTCCCATATTTGCTCCTTTGTTTCCTGATTTGCAAGTTCCTCCATATTGAATTCTGACCAAAATATGAACCCCGTAATAATGTACTGTCCTCAAAAATTTTCATGGTGCATTTTGCATACCCTTTTTGCGCATTTGTCCTTATAACCAAGGAAAATACATCGTTATTTCCAGAAACAATTTACATTTTTTTTCAGAAGTTAAACTATAAAAAAATCCGTTCTTACATTATAAGACCGGAGTTTTTTTTATGGTGTAACTCCTGGAAAAAAAATCCGGTCTTACATCATAATACATGTAGATTTATTATAATTATTTTTATCCTTTATTTATTTTAAATAGAGGGTGAATGTGTTCTCTGAACACTATTAAAAATGTCCTTAATTGTAATATTTCTCGATACTTTTTTTAAAAATTTATTTATTTAGAAATATAACTATCTGTCTCGTGGACAATAATTATAGTAATATATGAACACATTCATACCATATATACATAAAATATAAAATTAACAAAAGTACTATAATAATCAAAAACTATGTACAATAAAAATAAAATAACGTAAAGATAAGTAAATAAAACACAGTCATGCCTATATATAATATATACATGATCAGGCAGGGAAACCCAAGCCAGGCTTCTCCCCCCAACTATAGAAGGAAAAAAGAAACTTCAAGAGATCCCTGCGCTACTCTCTCAACCGCGTCACTGGTGCTAAAGACTTTGAGCGAGAGCGCTTTAGCCACATACACTCATTTCTTGAGTGGAGAATCTGGCCATTAAATAAGTTTTAAAAAAACATTATAAATGTTTTCATCGGTGTAGTTTTATCTAACTGTCTGATGTTTGAAGCCAGTTTTTAGATACCCTGACTGAGTATATATTAAGATTTATGTCTTTATTTTTTAAATAGTGTACTAAACTAGAAATTCATTTTAAATCATTATATCACGAATCGTTACAAAATGAATTCACTGAGCATATATTTTTTTGTTTTGTCTGATAAATTTTTTTTGTTTTTATGAAAATGAACATTAAATGTTAATATTTTAAGTTTTACACACTATTTTTAAGTTTTAACCCATAAAATAATTAGTAAGAACCATGATATTAAGTAAGCAGTTGAGTTAGCTGTTGATTGTTAAGAAGAGACGTGCTAGGACTTCCTCTCACCTGTTTCCGGCCACCTTAATTAAGAGCCATTGTGCCCAGTGACTTGAGTTCTGGTCTCTGGTCTAGGCTTGGCATTTTAAAATATATTTCTCAATGGTAGGGAAGAACAAAGAAAAAGATATCTACCAAACGGGTTCATTATATCTTCTTCACCATTTCTATTGATAACATAACTAATTATTTATATTTCAAGACTTATGATTTGTCATTTGGAAATGAGATCTACTGTAGAAGTCGTTTTCGAAGTATAGTCTTGTCAAAAAAGTAAATGTCATAGTTGACTTGTTCCAACACTTACGACCCCTAAAATTTCATGTAATCGAATTTATGGCAGTAAGTATTATACCGTCTTGTAGATATGACAATGAAATACAGTTTTTTTATTTATTTTTTTTACTAATGATATTTACAACTGTATTAAAGAAATACATTTTGTAAATTTTCACATATGAATATAATGACGTGAAAACACTTGCCCAATAGTAGCACTCTAATGATATGTCTACATTAGGAGATCACGGGGCCATCATCTTTTCAGATGCCTCGGAGGGAAATATAGTTTAAAATATTATAAATACATTTTAGTCAGCCTTGGTACAAACGACTTTTCATCAAATCATTAACATCAGCCTGAAACTTCGTAAATAGCTTCATCTCATTGTAAACTACAATTATTTTATTTGAAGAAATATGAGGCCTACAAAAATATTGATCCGTTTGGTGTGACCATCATCCCCCAAATGTCAAATTAACGAGGTTATATAGGCCAAACAGCCTAATATTTTTGTAGGCCACAATTTTTTTTTTTTGTATTTTGTGATCATATTATCTTACAATTCAAGTGAAAAGCAAATATTCGTGAGTTGTAATTACTTAATTAAATAGACAAAATTTGCCGATCTCAAGATTGAAACCCCCAATTCAGAGAATGTTCGTTAATAAAATATTTGTAGGTTACGATGAGATGAAGCTATTTATGAAGTTTCAGGCAGATGTAAATAATTTGATGTAAAGACGTCTGTACTATGGACTATAGATTTTTCTACCACATTTCACAATGTTCCAAAGAATGAGTTACTTTTATTTGAATGGTTGAGAGGAACTTAATTAATGGAATTAATTCTTGACCTTTCTAGTATTTCCTACACAAAAAGTCTCAGATTTTATTATGTATATTCGCAAAGATAAATGGCGCAAATACAAGTTAGATGTCGTATAATTATCAGCTTATAGTAGTATTTCCAGCTTCAAAAATTCCATCCAAGAATTATCTTTCCGTATTTCCTCTCACGATGTCGTCTCTAAATAAAACTATTTAGTTTATTAGCTTATAAAAATTGATGTTTATAAAATATAGCAGAGATGTGCGGTACTATGGGTTCTGACCACTCCCCTAGTCCTCACCACACCTCCTGCTGTTTAGGTTTTTAGCTGAATATCACAGGCGGATTTACGGAGGGGGAGGGGGGCTTTCGGGCTGAAGCCCCCCAAAATGGTAAAATATATTCATGTTTTATGGTAAAAAATGTTAAAACATAAGTCTTAAAGCATTATTGCTCGTTTAATTACATTTAATAAGACTTAAAGAATCACTTAAACACCATTCCATATAGGTAGTTAGTATATTTCTGTTTTTCTAAAGTAATTATCGTTTTATATATGAAAAAAAAAGCTTCCGGGCTGATGCCCCCCCCAAAATTAAATCCTGGATCCGCTAGTGCTGAATATTGACATTTTTAATTAATTAAAAAGTACTTTATCACTCGAATTCTATTCCAGTACATATATACACGATTTTTTTTTTCCTTGCAAGTTCTCGATTTAGCCTAGTGGTCATGTTTTCCGTTGCAAACTAACCAGACTGGAAGTCTCAAGATTTTTCGTGACAGTATGATAAATAGAATTAGATAAATATCAACTTTCCCAACCTTAATGTTCTTAAATATGTTCCTGATTTGGCCCCATCCAGATACCTATCCTTCCATATTAAACTTCATATTTATCTAGTTTCTAACCTTTCTTCCTCTTCGATCTCTGATAACCCTTCGTGGCTTCTGAAAAGAAGATGGCCACGTATTCTCCTACTAGAGAAATTTTATTAGAATTCTACCAATGGGTGGTTCCTCTGCAAGTGTTCTCAAGTCATTCTATTACTATGTATCACATTTAATAGATGTATATTTGTATGTATACAGTTGTGAATTTCATATGTAAATTTTAAAAAATTCACAACATAAAAATTGAACCCACAAACGTTCCAAATTCTGATATCGTTCTGTTCAACATAATAAACCCTCAAGTCCCTTAAGTATAAACGGATCTACAGAGAGGGGAGATTTTCGTGCTGAAGCCCTCCCCCAAAATGGTAAAATATAACCATTTCTTATGAAAAAAAAAATTAATAATCAGCTTTAAAAGTTCATTCGTGTAGTTACAGTTACCAGTAGTACTTAAAGAATCGCTTAAACTCTAATTCATGTAGGTAGTCAGTTTATTTATTTTTCTTCTTAAGTAAATGCAATCCATTCCCTGTCCACAAGATCTCGACCTTCTAACCTTTACATGCCTTCTCACATATCTGCTTCATTCAAAAACTCCTTTATTGTTCGCTCTGTATATTTCTGGAATTCCCTCCCTATAAAAATTCGACAGTCCCCATCCATATCCACATACAAAACCCTCCTATTTCAATTCCTATCCCAAAAACAGTCAGATAGTTGTTAACCATTCGACAACATACATTTATTTCATGCCATTCATTGTCAAATATCAATGCTAAGTTATGTATTTATATATTAAGCAGGCACTTTATATTGGCAGATTCAGCTTTCCGTTTTCTCATTAAAAACACAAAAGCTTATTTTAATGGAGGATTTAATATATTTGTATTTTTTAATTCTTTATTGTTTTCTTATAAGTGTATACTGGTCTATCAGTACAAATAGTGTCTTGTCATAGTGTTAATTGTGTTGTATATAGTTTCGTTTGTTTTGTATATAGAATGTTTACCTTATATTTTCTTCTTTTTTATTGAATTTATTTTGGCCAGATGTAATCTTTTAATTTTGTTCTATTTTGTTATTCTCAAGGACTGTGTCCCAGAATAAAACTATTTTCTATCTATCAAAATATCGTTATATATTTAAAAAAATAATCTTTCGGGCTGAACCCCTCCCTTAAAACTAAACCTCTGTTGTCCTTGTCCTTAAATACTACGTTAAGTGAAAATTGCGCGATAAGCATGCCTAGTCCTTTTCATACTTAAGACAAGAAGATTGTCTTACCACGGCCTGAAGAAAATCGCTGTTAACGGACCAATCGCCTTCACTTCCTAACCTTCGGCCATGACCGACTGCTCGGATGTAGGTGTGCCGCAGACCCTCGACAGATCTCAATTACCTGTTCGCGAATCTATGACCTTTTCAGTGAGTCAGCGACTATCAACATTAAGGATGGTGTTGTAATTGGATAATTAACATAGATTACGCCATACTTCAAATAGTTCAGTCTTAATGTAGAACTGTAACAGTACTTCTTTAGCAACATAAATATCTTTGTATCCATAGGCAGATCTATGGGTGGGAGGAGCTTTCGGGCTGGAGCCCCCCAAAATGAATTTTTTTTCATTGTTCTTTACTTGTTATTGTGAGTAATATTAGTTAAATACTTAAACAATAAGAATAATGTATATACAGCTACTAAATAGAAACATGTCTTAAAAAAAAAAATATTCAAAAATCATCTCTAAAAAGTATTATTATTCATGTAATTGCATTGTTAATGTACAGTATTAAGTACCCCGGAGGTAAAGAACACATTTTTACTTTGCTACCTATACTAGATAAGGAAAGTATTGCAATCGAGTCAAATTTCCGATATGCGGTTTTCGACGGATCTATTCGTTTCAGTGCCCCCTGAGTCCGAAAAACACATTTCAGCCATTAGTCTGTCTCTCTAAACTAAATTCCCTACAAAACTAAATACCCTAAAAATCATTCATTTCGGACAACTATTAACGAAGTTACAGCAATTCAATTTCCAATGTAAGATTACCGGTTCATATCCTGCTGTCAGAAAGGGAAGAACGAGAGAAAAAAGATGACTAAGTGAAAGTAAGAAAATCTGTTGCCTTCATCACACAAGCTTCACTAATTCCTCTACGTTTAACAAACATTATTATTTGACAATACTAAGCTATGGGAAAAAGTTTTTGATCAGCAATATTAGTGGGTATTGAAATTTTTACACTGATCTACCTTAAGCCGGTTTACATTGCTTTAGTTTATCAAATAAATCGTACGCAAATCTTTTCTTTGATCAATTTTAAGGAAAATAAATCTATATAAAAATTTTTCTTAAATAGGTAGTCGTGTGTGAAAGTGAAAGTCGTGTGAGTGGACACACCAGATTTTTGTATTTGTACAGATGATTCAATTTTCCATAACTTTGAACTATTAAAATATGTTTCTTAGTTATTTATTGAGTGATTTATTGACCTATTGGTAAAACAGCAGATCTCAGGGCCATTTTATTTTTAATATACGTCGAACAGATATCAGGGAAGAAGGAACTGATCGTTCGAGGAGATTGAGGTGATTTTTAGTTGAAGAGTAAAATGTTAAGATCTTGTCGTTGATGTAAGATTTTACTTCTGAATTATTTAAGTCATTTTGTGTAGTGTGGTTTGAAATGGAGCAGGTTATCCCATTGAGCGTTGCCCGGCAACCTAATAACCAAACATTACGGATGCAAAGGAGCTTTCAAATTCGCTCTCTCCTGGTCCGAGAAAAGCTCCGTATAGCTCAAAAAGCGAAGAAAGGGGAAAATATGTGGTTTGAAACATATCCTCGTTTATAATTTTGCATTATGTTGCTTTTATTTTATTTATGTGTGTTTGTTTTGCTGAATCCCAAAGTTCTGCTCTGTATGCCGATATCGATCTCAGTATAGTGTTGTAGATTTGTCGCTTGTTTCGTAAGATAAGTGAGGATCTGGTGTTCAGAAGATTTGAGAATTGGTTATATCGTCTGGTCAGTTATTTTAAATTTCGTATGTATGTTTGAAGTCAATCATGGACGACTAACTTAAATAGAGAACAAGGTACCGTTCATGATGTTTCGTAGGTTTATTGTCATTGGTTAAACTTTGACATGAAGCTTTCCTGAGAAAGAAAAAGAATGAAACTTAATAAAGAAAAACTGTGCCTAGATTTAGAAGCGTTAATTTTAATTTTCCATTTATATAAACATTTTTTGAGGTCAAAATGATTCTGAAGAAGAATAATGCCAAAGTAGGATTGCTGTGGGAAAATATCGTCAACTAAGGTAAAGATGGTGGTGCAAGCGTGTTTTCTTCTGATATTTCAAATCGATGTCGATATTATTATGATATCGAATGAAATATATCGATCTTGCGTGTAACGAACGATATCTAAATCAAAATAATATTTTTGAAGTGCTTAACAAATATTAGGAGGCTTAAACACTATCTTTTATTTAATATTATAATTTATTTCATGAACTTCCAACGTTGTTTTTATATCCATTTTGGCCTTGATTGATTAAATAACTATGGAAGAATTGAGTATAAATGGGGGACAATGAGAATAACTATACCTGTTATGAAAGTAATAACCTGATTGAAACTAATAAATAGCTTCTCCAACCTTGTGCCGCTGGCATAATTGTAACTATCTTGTAACAACAATGTTACTCAACTAATTTATTAAAATAAAATATTCAATATATATTTTTAATTATTTACTGATTTCTTATCATTTTAAATATGTTTTCCAATCTATAGCTTTAAAGTTTAAATATTAAATACTACGTAGGTACTTAACAAATTTCTGGTTGTGCAAAAAAGAAGCACTTTCTAAAACTATCTTCAATCCAAAATTTTAAGACTATTAACAGCAGCTCCCTGTTAAGTAAACAACGAAACTTTACATAACGACTTATGATAACCTACTATAGATCAACACATACGTACTCTCTACTCCAGATTTCATCTTAAACTACACGTACATCACAACGGAAGAGGAGCTGGCGTGACCTCAATCCTCAAAATAATGAAGTTAAATAGGCCTGTAATCGGTACAGTATTTTCGTAGACCACCTTTTTTTTTTTCAATTTTGTGATAATATGATTTAAGTGGAAAAGAAATGGATAGTCATGAGTTTTTAGTACCTAATTAAATATACCAAGTTTTCCTGTATCCATAATGCGATAAAAGTTTTTTATTAAAAATAAAAAGTAGGTTACAATGATAAGAAGCTATTTAATAATTTGATACAAAAAGGTTTATACCACGGACTCTTAGTGCAAGTTTTGTTTTGTTCAACATTATACAGTCCATTATTTTTATTATATAATTATATATATAATAAAAATTCCTCCTATTCCAATTCCTATAAAAAAAAACATATAGTTGTTAACCATTCGAGCTGATTTTAATAGAGAATTTGATACATTTTTATTTTTTAATTCTTTATTATTTTCTTAAAAGTGTATACTGGTCTATCAGTGCAAATATTAAGTGTCTTGTCATAGTATTAATTGTTTTGTCTATAGTTTCGTTTGTTTTGTATATAGAATTTTTACCTTATATTTTTTTTACATTATTTCTTTTTTTCGATTGATTTTATTTTGGCCAGATGTAATATTTTAATTTTGTTCTATTTTGTTATTCTCAAGGGACTGTGTCCCAGAATAAAGTTATTTTTCTATTCTATATTTTTTTTCGCATCTCTTGGTTTAAATTAATTTTACGTTTTCACGTATTATCTTGAGAGAGCATAACAAAGAAAATGCGAACACAATAAGAATAATACATGAACAGACTTATTGATATAATATCAAATGGTAGCACACCCTTATTATAATGATCGAATCATTTAATTTTTTTTTATTGTAGCTCATTACGTTATTTCAACTGCTAGATGAATAAAGGTGGGATGGGTCGAGTAAAAGTGTAAAGGAGACGATCCTGAAGAATGGAAAACAGCAGGATGTGTGAGAAGTGTCCTGAATGGGAAGCCGTATTGTCAGGATCACATTCCCACGGCAGGACACTGGCCCGCAGGACACAGGACTATTGGGACATATATTTCCATTGAAATTCCTCAACAGTCACTTTATCCTCTCTTCGCCACACTGAGTCACCTCAAAGCTATGCAGGTTTTCATTCGCTGTATGAGCTTCGACTTTACTGCATTCCTTGTTTACTACCGTGCTTTTATACCGAGGCAGTATCTTTCCACTTCCATCTTGTTTCCATTTCGATAATAATACGCGTCACGACCAGAATCGTAAACAGACAACCGGTTTGTGATGGTCATTTAAAAAAAAAGAGAAACGAAAAAAAAAATCGTTGTTATGTAATATTTCACCTTTAACTGACACATTTAAAAAACATATATATATATATAATATAATATATATAACAAGAAAAAATTTATAAAGAAAAAACAACTAAGGTGTGAGCTTCAGACCAGACGATAGAAGTGAATTCTTCAACAAGGCGAGATTAATAATATGAAATATAAATTATAAATAATAGCTCATTATAAATTTTTAATTTATAAGATTTTTAGTTTTTGAGATATTTTAATCTATATCTTCAATAAAACTCGTTATAATTTGGTTTCCTACACTTTTTTTCCCTTTTCGTTTCTCTAACAGGACGACGCTTTAAGATAAAATTTTGAATAATAGCCTTTAAAGAGAGGACGATAGACTAAATAATTCCCTAGCTTACAGTATGGAGGTCCGATTTTTAGTTTTTGAAATATTTCAATCCAAACTCAAAACCACTTCAATTAGTCTACTTCAGCCGACTTTACCCGAACGTTACACTTCGGAAACCTGACGGCTCAATCTGATTTGCCAATAACATATTTCAGTTGAAAATTCTTATTCAAATTTTTTGACGATCGCAATACTTTTCCTACTGTCAAGAAGAAGATTTATTGGAAAAATAAAATAAATGAAAATATAGTTATTAATTAAAAATAATAAATCAACTCTGTGAGCTTCAACATCCGCTAAGTTCCGAGGAAGTTAAGTCCGAATCGGAGATTTCGTTTACAGTCCATCGAACATCTTAACGTTTAATCAATCGATAATGTTTGACGTTATATAACATATAAAAATTAGAAAGTATTTAATAGAGGTTAAGTAGGTTTATTGGTAGTAGCAAATCCTTCGAATTGATACAAAAGACAAGATATGGAATAATTAATAGTTGACCGTTGCATTATAAAGGAAGGAGATGGTCCGGGATGGCGGTCATAAATAAGCTAAATAGTGGCAAAACTATTTCATTTAAACTATTTTAGGATCTTGTTACTTAGCTTACTCTTTTCATATTTTAATGTACTTACTGTTTATAATTTCAATAAGCTTATTCACATTGTTTATAATTTTTTCTATAAATATTATGTAACTTCCACAATTCTTTATCTTTTTGTATCTTGTCCGTTCTATCTCTGAAGAAGACCTGCAAAGTCGGGTCGAAACGTCGGCTTTTAATAAAATAGTTTTACCACGATTTAGCCTATTTATGACCGCGGACCATCTTCTTCCTTTAAAATACAAGATAGTTGTATCAGCGCGTTTGCGAAACAATATTAAAGTCACACAAACAAACGTGTGGATGAGGTATGTAGATTAGTTTGCGCAAATTTATATCGATGCAGAATTCCTTTTAAAGAGAGCGGCGCCATTGTGAACTAATGATGATACGATATAACGCTTGATAGGCGTTGTTTTATGACCCAGATGTCGTTGGGAATTATAAGGCCGGGATCAAAGCCGCCCTTGAAGTGCTCTAGACTATAACTCTAACGAACTATTGATAGAGTAGAATGGTGGAGCTTTAATTATAGCGGTGACTCCAGTTCAAGGTGCCAGCTCACGTTCACTGTGCCTCCGCCATCACGTTCTACAACTCGTGCCTCTTCGGTTTTTTTCTTTTCCATCGCTTCGACTTCGTTATGTCGTTAAAGGCTTCGATACCGTTTGACGTTTTTCTCAAAATAGAATTCAAAGCGGTCCGTTCTAACCGACTTATAAAACTTATAATAAAAAAAGTTACACATTATTACATAACGATTTATTATTTTCAAACAATTTAACATCAAAATTAACATGGAACATTAAGGACAATAAACAAAAAGGGATTCCTAACATTGGCCTAAATAATTTTCTTTTTTGTCGTTGATATTTTGCTTTAAAAAAAAAAAGATAACATTGTTACAGGTGAGTAAAACTTTCAAAAAATCGAAAACCAAAACAAAAGATTTAAGCTTTGCAGTAGAAGAAACAAAACATATTTAGAATGCCATATCTTTGTACCAAATTGTCCAATTTCAACGATTTTTTTTTTGTTATCAAAATACTTAAACTTTTAAATAACAGTCGACAAAAAAAGTGTATACTTTTTACATAACTTTTTTCCCAGCTTCTTCTTTATTATTTAATTATTTAGATACATTTAAAGGTCATCTAGGAGAAGACTTTAGCCAAGTTTCATTGAAATTGGTATATTCGTTTAGGCTCTATAGTCTATAGGAACACTTTTGTTTTTTTCGGCCGCCATCTTGGAAGTAAAGGGCGAGTAGTAATGTCGAGGTAGGAGAATCATCCTCGGTTGAAATCTGACTTTGATTCCAAATCTGAAAAAAATCGGTTCAGTAGACTTGAAGCCGCAGTTTGTGGACAGACAAAATACTTTTGTATTCGATTTTCGAATTCTACGTAGCATGAAACGTAAAACTTCAAATTTTGAGGGGGGGTTAAATTATGAATTTTTTTTATGATTGATTACAATGGTTTGTTATTAAAAAAATAAACCTAAATCAGGTACGGCTTCCAACACACATCCTTCACTAATAAACCTAATTAAATTATTAAATTTCTGCTCAAAAAGGGCTATAGTCCGACCATATTAATTGGCAGCCCGTAGACGAACTCATTTGCCACAAAGTGAAACTAAATATTTTACATAAATATTTAATGTTTGTTTTCATAAAAAAAAAATAAATATTTATAGAGACAAAGATAATCTGATACTTAATATTGTGGTTCCAATTAAATATTTCATAAGTTAAAATTAAAAAAAAAAAAAGATGACATTGACCATCTCAGAACTTCCGCTGACCAATCTTCTTTAGTAACCAAATTTCATTCTTAGTACTTACTAGCTAACAGTGTGTAGTTTCTCAACAAGTGTTTTTATGTTTTTATTTTCTGTTATCACATTTACTTAATGTATTCTTTCTTAATACAGCTGTAAATATCATAAATTAAAAAAATATAGAAAAGTACTTACTTATTTTATTTTTACTATATATTTCATATGAAATGTAACTGAAAGTAATAAGGAATTATAATTTTTTTTATTTACTTATAATACATATGGGGTTATCTCCGTAAGCAAAAATACCACCCATATTCAGTCTACATTCTCTCCTACAAAATTAAGATTTCAGAATAAATATTTGTACGGGAACTGTTTTTTTTTTCATGTTGATAAAAAAAATTTTCTATGTTGATAAAAAATAATACAATATGAACTACACAATACAGGCAAATTATTGTGTTATATAAAGTTCTATAATTTGAGTATGAGTAGAACAATTAAATGAATAGTTGTTTAATTTGTAAAATGATGGTTGGACAGGTGGTACCCCTCCCTGGTATTGTATAATTATGTAACCATGTCATATGGCTGTTTCTAATCCTTTATTCAACACCTAGCAGTCCCTAAATCGTAGAGTATATTCGAAAGTCCTTCATTAACCCCCAATTGCCCTCAACTTCGGGACTCTCCATTGTTCATCGCACTTCCGGAATCTCATTAGGTCGGCTGCCGATCAGGAACTCGCCTTCGGTAATCAACTTGCTTCAGAGAAAACCACAGCGGAACTTGCTTTCTCCGAAAGAATATTTCGACGTCTGCTGAGTTCATAATCATCGATACTTAAATATCATGATGACTGTTGATTTTAACAAGCTATGCATCAAAGTGACAGAATACAGCTGATCACTCAAAATGGAACAACTCAACAGATCCTCTTTTTACAGAAAATTGATAATTCACGCTCCTACAGGAAATTTCAAAAACTATTTAAAATACATTAATATTGTATATAGGTGTGCATGTGTTCTTTTTATTTATTTATTTTTAGGTCTTTTTATTCTTGTTTATTGTATATATATTATTTTTCTGTATAATTTATTTTATTTACTGTATATAAAGTGTGAATGTGATCTGTGAACACTATTATTAATGTCCCTGAGACAGATTGTAATATATTTCAATAAATAAGCTATTTAAGAATAAAAAAAAAAATACATTAATACTTATATATTACTCATTGGCAAGGTATTACGATTGGTAGGAATTAATATTATTTTCCTTGGTCGATTACAATTCGAAATAGTAAACCAAAACGTCTAGAATGTTTCGATTATTTTTCTCCCAAATTGTAGGAACTTCAGAAAGGTATGGAATAATAATCGTTATAAATTATAAATTTTTGAGTTATGAGCAAAAAAAATTTCTTTTGCTTCATATTTTTGTCTTGACTTTTCTGAGTATTTTACTCATTTTTCGCACTTGAAGAAGACAATATACATAATGATGGCTTGGTCATTGGATTCGATGATGAATTAACGATCACATAGCGTGCAAGGGGAAAAATATTTGAGAAATAATATACAGGATGTCTCGTAAGAAGAAAGAAATTTTTATAGGAGTGATAATGGACCTCAAGAGTTACAAAAAAGTTCATGTAAACATATGTCTGTTTTTCGACAACAAAGTAAAAAATTTAAATTTTGTGTTTTTTTTTAAGTTGGTCATGTTTTTGTTGAATAGAAAGCGACCTCTAATTATACTACAAATTTCCCCCTTTTAGAAAAACTTCTTCGTTTAATAAGCCATTAAATTTAAGTCCACAAAATTAAATTGAGGTTTATAAAGGAAAAACTTGAGATTCAAGTTAGGTAGTAAAATTATGTGATTTTATATTATGTCACCTAAAAATACCCCTGTTTTCAGCAGAAAAATTTGTTTTTTTTTCAGTTCAGTTCAGGCCTTCATCAGGGCTAAGAAAAGAACCAGATAACAAGGTATGAGAAACATAAGTAGTGTAAGTAAAAAAAAAAAAAAATTAAAGTAAAATGCAGTTATTAGAGTAAAAACAATAGTAAGAACTAAGAGATAAATAATAATAACCGCTACGTAGTGTGGAATGATGAAGTAAACATAATAAAAAAATGTGACATAAGTATTTTTTTTTTTTTTTATTTTAAATGATATTTACAACTGTATACAAAAAAATACATCTAGTAAATTTGCACATTGGTATAAAGACATGGAACACATGTTGAGAAACTACCCATTGGTAGCACTCTAATAATATGTCTATATTAGAAGATCACGTGGCCATCTTCTTTTCAGACGCCTCGGAGGGTTATCAGGAATCGAATAGGAAGCAAGGTTAGAGACAAGAGGGTTGGGATGGTTATGAAGTTTATTATGGAAGGACAGATATCTGGATTGGGCCAAATCTGATACATAAGGAACATTTAGGTCATTATGGATAATTTTATTTGTAACAAAGTAAGGAGCATTGAGGACTTTACGAAGGATTTTGGATTGCAAGGACTGTATGAGAGAGGAATTTGAAGGCTTGGTGGAGCCCCATAGCTCAACCCCGTAGACATAAGTATTAAAATGGTAATCTTAGAATAAAATATAAAACAGAGAAATATGAAGTTATATAAGAAATGGAAATAAATAGTAAAAGTAAGATATTGCGAATAGAATAGTCAGATAGAAAATTGAGATATTGTAAAATCTATCAAGATGTACAGACAACGTATAATATAATAAAGAGTTAAAACAGAGAAAAGTAATGAAAGGAAGGAGGAAAGATATTCGTAATATCTTAATTTTACTATTTATTTTCATTTCTTATATAACTTCATATTCCTTTTTTTCTGTTTTACATTTTATTCTAAGATTACCATTTTAATACTTATGTCACCATTTTTGATCATGTTTACTTCACCATTCCACACTATGTACCGGTTATTATTATTTATCTCTTAGTTCTTACTATTGTCTTTTTTCTAACAACTGCATTTTACTTTAATTTTTTTTTTACCTACACTACTTATGTTTGTCATACCTTGTTATCTGGTTCTTTTCTTAGCCCTGATGAAGGCCTGAACTTCGGAAAATGTCAAAATACCTTCTTATTTCTGACTGATCACTCCAACTATTCTTCTCTCCATTATTCACGACAGTCAACCATTTACCCAGAAACATTTAATTTAATTTTATTATTGCCTTTATCCGCGACTATTTCGAACTGAAGAGAACCCTGCCAAGATCCGCTCCGGAACATTAAGCGTACCGTTTTGGGCACCGCCTTTAGGATGTTGCATAACCAAGGAGAGAGGAAAACTCCTTATCCAGCCTTCCTAGTCCTGGCCACGGGCTATTTTGGTACCCCGAATTCGGCGAGAGGAAGATACTTTTTTTTTAGCAATGTTTAGGAAAGAGCAGCAGATTTAGGGCTAGGGGCTCCGATTTAGAACGAATTTTGTACCGCTAGGCCTGCGCGATTGTTTAATAATCAGACTTTAACATTGGTAAGATTGGTCGCACTGTTCTATTGGGTTGGCAAATAATTCATTCGGTTTTTCTATTTATTTTTATGTCACTATGATACACTTCATATCTGATATATTAATCTGTAAGGTAGATTGTTTATCCTGTTTATAATATGTCAACAAATACATCTGTTAACTCTTGATGAAACTAGCTGTGTATTGTATATATTGCACTATGAATTTAGAAGAAAATATCTTTCATTATCGGCATATTTTGTGGTATTATTTTAAAAAACGTAAGCGTGCTGCAGAAGCTCGTAGAAAAGTTTGCAGTGCTTATGGGAATAATAAAGATTGCTATGGCCCTAAATGTGTCGCACACAAGGGTAGACAACCATTTGAACAAGCTCGGCTACGTTTCCAGACTTAATGTTTGGTTCTCTCACTCTCTAGCTGACGTCAAACGACCCATTTTTTAAAAGGATGATGATAGGATACGAAAAATGGATATTTTACCATGATACAGTCCGTAGAAAATCTTCGAAAGAAAATAATGCTTTCCATAAGGTGGGATTTCAAGGAGGTTATTTTCTATGAGCTATTACCATCAGGACAAACAATTGATTCAACTCTATATTGCTCACAATTAACAAAATTGGATCAATTAATTAAAAATAAACGCCCAGAACTGGCAAATCACCTTTTGTCCCACCCTCTTTATTCACCAAACCTAGCTCCAAGTGACTACCACTTATTCGGGTCTCTGCAGAACTCCATGGATGGAAAGAAATGCCAAAAGGAAGAGCACATCAAAAACTACTTGGATCAGCTTTTTAACAATAAACCACTGGCATACTATGAAGTAGAAAGATGGGAAAAAAACATATTAAATAACTGTCAATATATTGTAGATTAAAATAAACTTTATATTTATAATATATTGAGTTTTACTTCACCCTGAAAAACCGAAAGGAATTATTTGCCAACCCAATATTTGAAGTTGTACGCACTGTACACTAAGGCATAATACATACCAACGCAAGGAGATTTTACCTGCATTCAATTTCATGATTTTGTATTAATTGTCTTTAGTTTGCAAGTATAATTAAACTAATATTCTTAAAATGTGTGATAAATATTCAGGACGCAGTCTTTTTAAATTTTTTATTTATGCCAACGTTTCAATCCAAACATGTGGGTTTCAATCCAAACTTCAGGGCTGAAAATTGTTAAAATACAATCAGAGATATAATAGTATGATAAAGTATGATAAATAATAAACTATTATGATTGATGGTACATGAATCTTAACTAATATTGCAATACATATATTAAAAATGAAATATGTAAATAGTTATATAAACTAAAAATAAATAAATAATGTATATAATCCATTCATACAAATTTGTAATATTTTTTCTTACTAACCGTAATATGTGTATTGCAATATTAGTTAAGATTCATGTACCATCAATCACTATAGTTTGATTTTCTTCAGATTTCAGAATTTCTATTCTTGCATATTTTGTTACATATTTGTAATATATATTTAGTTTTTTATTTTTCTTGGAAATTCGGTCCCTACCGATAACACTTTGATTTATTTTCATCTAAATTTAAAATTTTCAAAAAGACTAATTAATATCTTAAAAGATATTTAAGTAAAGTGTTTAAGAAAACAACAAAGGTTTAATAAGAAACCTGCAAACACCGACCAGTAGACTGGCCATATCGCACCAGCTCTGTGACAGCAAAACCACATCGAGGACAAGCAGCTGGCAGCAATGCTGAAGAAGAAGCATTAGCACTGCTTAATTGATCGGGGCTGGATCTAGCAGGCAGTGGTCCCTGCCAAGTCTATTGTGGGGACGGCCGTTCGTTCACCTCCGCTTTTGGGGGCAGTTCTATGTCTATCTGGATCTTGGGGGTATCGAGGAATATCTCCTGGGTATATAGCTAACAAATATACTAAAGGGTACGCACTTACTAGATTTTACAAACTTTAAAAGTTTTACTTACCTATTTTTCCTTTTATCCTTTGCCTGTCCAATTCTGACATAGAATAGAATAGAAGAATCAACTTTATTCCCTTAAGAATAACAATTGTGTACATAAAAATTAACATTACATCTGGCCAAAATACATATTACAATAAAAAATAACTAAAAACTAAGTGATAACAGAAGTATTCACATAACTATACAGATATGTTAAAGAAATGATATGAGCAATATGGTACAATACTGCAAACTAGTTGCTACAAACAATAAACCATGGAATACAAAATGAAATTTGAAATGAACGATAAATTGCTTGTGTTGTCATAACATTGAATTGATGAAAAAAATGATAATAAAAGAGCAGATAAATATTTACTATAAATGATTTCCAATGATACAATGATGATTGTTCAAATGAATACAATAATAATATTGTAAACATTATAAAAGTGTTATGTAATCTATATTCTAAGCTGTAGATTGATCTGAGAAAATAAAAGATGATACACATATAGAGGAGTGCATTCAATATTAGTAATGAATTAAATACTGCTCAAAGACTTAAAATCTTATATATTGAAAAACTGACCAAAAAAACAATTTTTTGCGAACGTGACTAGACATCTTTTCCATAGTCAAAAAATAATATATATTTGTATACAAATGGTACTTAGAGAAAAATGCAATTTTCTTACATTATAAATGATCCAGCGTCTGATTGAATTGTAAGGAGGAATTGGAATAGGAGGATTTTAAATATGAGTAGGGATGGTGCATGGCGGAATACGATGCAGTAAGGGAAAAGATATATGAAAATAAATCAAAGGATTATCAGTACCAACCGAATCTTCATGAAAAATAAAAAGCTAAATATGTAATTATATATCACAAATAAATGAAAAAATATGGAAGAATAGGAATTCTGAAATCTGAAGAAAATTCACAAAAAATCTAACTCTAATTTCAATTTGATTTTTTTGGTTTATTATTTTTAATAATAATAATAATAAATCATTGTAATCGAACAAAAAAAATCAAAAACTTAACCCTCTCTCATAATTTGAAGTTTTACGTTTCAGAATAGGTACAATTCGAAAAACGTATAAAAAAAAAATTTTGTCCGTCCGCCGTCCTCGCATTTTCTCTGAAACTACTGGGCCAGTAGGTCACTCGAGGATGATCCTCCTTTATCGAAATTATTATTCGCCTTTTCTTTTCAAGATGACAGCCGAAAAACCTGCGTTGCTATAGACTGTTGCCCCTAAACGAATGTAACGATTTTAATGAAATTCGACCCTCCTATATTTTTCACAGCTTATATTTTAAATACTACATCCAATCCCGTCGCACTAGATCTCGTACTTCCGACCTCTATCCTCCTCACCGAACTGCGTTTGACAAATCCTTTGCAATTGAAGCCCCCTGGAATTCCATCCCTGTTGATATTCGATATGCACAATCAGTTTTCTCTTTCAAACCTCTCCTCTTTAAACACCTACCCCTTTCTCAATCTGACTGATTACGAAATATACCTAAGAGAACTATCTAAGTACCCACAGAGATTATTTCTGTTATTTTAGTTTCCTTTGTTCGTTTTATATATATATATATATATATATATATATATATATATATATATATATATATATATATATATATATATGTGATGATATATGCATGTCTGTGTGATCATAAATAAATTGAAAGCACCCATATATATATATATATATATATATATATATATATATATATATATATATATATATATATATATATGGGTGCTTTCAAATTTATTTATGATCACACAGACATGCATTCTGTACTTATCATTTGTTCTAAAGGGACAACAGTTCATGAATAATAAAATATATTTTCATTTCATTTCAGCTTCTAATTAGATGTTTATAATCGACTGAATTTTGTTCATATAAAAGATTAAAAGATCATATATTTTCTACCACCGTCGGAACCCCGGTTAGAAGTTAGACGCCTAACCCATAGATCTGCTTCTAATCATGATCACAATATTATAAAAAATAAATAAGTAAAGAATAGAGAGCTTTAGTAAATTATTAGTTCTGGCTAGCGTTCACGGCTCGAGCGGAAATATAAAGCTGTAAATTATAGACATTGAATAAAACAAAAGGTCCCTTTGCACTCGGAATAAACAACTGCAAAAATTATAGCACTTGTTGACATAAACACTCTCTTCATGACCCACTTCATTCAAGGAAAATTATACACAATTTGTATAAAGTAGCAGAAACTATTTATTTATGAAATATATCGATGGCCGTGACAAAAATAGATCGGCATTACCCTCCTTTAGCGAGAGATTGATCAGGCGTTGACAGTAGTTATTTTACAAAGGAAGCCATTTCTAAAGTACAATGACTAGTTTAAAATTAAATATAAAATATATTAACACTCGCATGACATTCCTATCCAATTTCAGACTAATTTCAATCTAAAATATTTTATATATTAGCAGAATTTATTACACTAGAGGGTTATAGTGGTAGATGATTGCACTCACAAGGAAAAAAACAAATAAATATTTTATTTTTTTTATTCACTAATAATATATACAGATATGAACATATTCACACCATATATACAGAATAAAACAATGAAAAGCATAATAAAAACTAAATAATAATCGAAAAGTATAAAAAATAAAATAAATTAATGATTATTTATTTTATTTATTTATTGAGTATTACAACAATTAGTTATAGTGAGGTAAGATAACATTCACACTATATGTACAAAAAATATCAAATAAATAGAAGCAAAATAACAATAAATAATAATCAAAAAGTACAATAAATAAAATAACCTAAAAATAAGAAAATTAAAATTAAGCAAAAAACACATGCATACCTATATACAATCAGGCGAGGGAACTCCAAGAGAACCCTGCGCTACTCTCTTCATTACATCACTGGTAGTAAAGCCAGCGGAGATTGATCGAGAGCAAAATAAACTAAAAACGTAAAAACATAGTCACACCTATATACAATCAGCCAGGTAACCCCAAGCCAGATTCTAAGAAATCAGCGCTACTCTCTCTACCGCGCCACTAGCCCTAAAGCCAAGGAAGATTGGCCGAGTGCGTTTTAGCCACAAATTATTTTATTTTGTGCCTACGTTTCGGCCTAAGTTTCAGACCTCGGCTGCAAAATAATGAATAGCCAACGGTCATAACATGCACGAACAGAGCTTTCTTCTCTCTTTTAAAAATCTCTAGAAATCTCAAATTAAAGATTTAAATTAAGCTTTCCCGAAAGACTCCATCAGGTAACTTTTACACAAATTTTTTTAAAAATATTTCTTTTACTTATTTTTTATCTACGATCATCTCGTAATCAAAATGATACAGGTTTTTGAGGTATTTATGACATCAAAGTTTATATTTCTTATTATCCATGCATTACCGGTTTCACCCATTTTTAATTTCGATTGAACGAGTTCCTAAACTCAATTGAGAGCACATCATTGGGATAGAAAATCAATCAGAACCGTTCATAAACCTATCAATCGAAACTATCGATAAAATTCAGCGACTTCCTTTATTCATTAATTGATTGAATCACCAATGGCTCAGTGGTTTCATCAACTTTTGGATTCGATGGATTTGCTGCATACAACCTCATTAAAACTTCACTCTCATTTCTCAATTAACTTTCTATCTATATTTCTGTTTTGGGAGTCAACAATTCAAAAGCTTACTATTTATTATTTTTTATGTCATCTGTAACCTCGCAGAAGTGGTAATCTTTATCAATGTTATAAAATTCTTAAGGTGTGTTTAGACATTTCACAAATCATGAGAAACACGACTATCTGACTTAACTATCAACGACTTGTTACCGACAGCATATATGAAACAACAAAAACAATTAACAAAAACACTATCATAGAAAAACAACCATTTTGATAGTTATATTTCCCATAGTTTTTAAAGTACCTTAAGACACATTAAAAAAAAAAAAAAAAAAAAAAACGTAATGATTCTTAGCATATTCGGTCTCCTAGTTATTAATTCATATATATATTTTTCTATTCTGTTGTTACCACAATCCTCTTCTGATATCATGACGCCTTCAGTAATCAGCGCTGCAGTCAGTTTTACTTCTTCCAACTTCTTTGGAAATCAATCGTCTAGGCTCGATACAAAATATCGATTGAATTGTTACTAAAAAAAAACAGATGATAAAAAAAGACAGTTTTTTACTCTGATAGAAATAATAACAGTTTTTGTCGCTAACGTGAAAAGTGTATAATTTTACATAACATTTGTCTGGGTCCATCGCGGTATTATATTATCTGTTCTGGAGTTGCAACTCTTTTAAGTATTTGTTAATTTGGCAAGCATAATTTTATATTTATATTTTTTTTTCCTCTCTTCGTTTTGTCATTAATTTCTTATTTTTGTATAACGTTATTTTTCTTTTGTATTTTTGTTCGAACTTTACTACTCATAGCTTTTGTATTGTTTTCCAAAAAACTAAATTGTATATATCAATTGTTTATGGTGTACTTATTGAGCGAACTTACGAGAATCTCTTAAACTGTTAAAGAAAAACTTTATTTTTTTATTTATATGATATTTACAACTGTATACAAAAAATACGTCTGGTAAATTCGCACGTGGATATAATGACATGAAACACATGTTGAGAAACTACCCATTGGTATCAGGAATTGAATAGGAAGCAAGGTTAGAAACAAGAGGGTTGGGATGGTTATGAAGTTTATTATGGAAGGACAGATATCTGGATTGGGCCAAATCTGATACATAAGGAACATTTAGGTCATTATGGATGATTTTATTTGTAACAAAGAAAGGAGCATTGAGGATTTTACTAAGGATTTTGAATTGTAAGGATTGGATGCGAAAGGAATTTGCAGGTTTGGTGGAGCCCCATAGCTCAACTCCGTAAGTCCAAATAGGCCTTATTATTCTTATTATTATTCGCTGTAAATTAGTCTTTTATAGTTAATTGGAAGGTTAGAGCGTTTGTCTAGTAAGTGTTGAACTGGTCGGAAACGTCGAGCTGTTTCTTGTCGTTTCAGTCTGGTATGAGGAGTTCAAGTTAGACGTTTGTCCAGATGGAGTCCTAAGTAATAAAGAAAAACAATTTTTTTTTTTATGTCATTATATATTTATGTGCGAAATAAATAAATTACTTACAGGTACTACAAAAAATAACAATCTACTTAAATATTGAAAGTATTATGTAATTATATCAAGTGAAGTATAAATAATAAAAAATATAAACAACAATAATAACGTGAACTAGATTGCAATGTTATCAGCTGTCCTTTACTCCAGATGGCATTGGTTAAATAAACTTGACCTGACTGGATATTGACCCGGATCATGCTGGTGGCATTGGACACTCCGGAGCGGTTTCACTATTGAACTCTCAGCGTTTCGAAAATTTCATTGTCGAATCGAAGCCAGATCACATACGAGAAAGTGAAGCCATTGGCGGTCAAGATCGGTCGGCGCCCGGGGAGTCAATTGGTGAGCTGATTTCGGCGAAAGCTAACTCTATTGAGTGCAGATGTGAAATGTGAAACTGCTTCACGGACCTGTTTCGAATGTAGTCTGTATTCCTTCGATGCTTTGCCAAAGTTCGATATATAACTATCTATCGATTGTTGTTTGATTTTGTGAAAATAAAAAACTAATGCCGGAGTACCTGACCTAAATTATTTTTTTTTTAATTACATTGATACAACTACTATACCCACTAACGGATACAGGATTTGATTTTGGGGGCTACAGCCCGAATTTAAAATAAATATATATATATATATATATATATATATATATATATATATATATATATATATATATATATAAAACGATAATTACGTTGAGAGAAAAAAAAATAAACTATATGAAATGATGGTGTATTAGTGATTATTGAAGTCCTATTAAATGTAATTATATTAGTAATAATACTTTTGAAGATAATTTTTTTCATAAGATATGATTATATTTTACAATTTTTTTTTTGTGGGGGGGGCTTCAGCCCAATAATCCTCCCCTCTTTTAGATCCGCCTTTGAGTATCTCCAGTAAGAACTCTCACATTCAGTGTTGCCCGAAATCGGTCTTGGTCTTGCAAGGTGTTGCAAGACCACGACCAGAACTAATAATAGCAAAAGTAATAGGTTTTTTGAATAAAAAATAGTTACTAATTAGACAAAATAGTTACAAATACTTGACAATCTTAGTTACGATATGTAAATAATTGGTATAACCAATTTTTTTTTTTTTTTTTTTACTTTTGCATTTAACTCTTCTAATTTTTCGAGCTTAGTTAGGTTTCTCCTATCTAAAAAAATACAGTAAAACCTCTATAGTGAGAAGCTAATGATTAACTTTAAGACTGTTGCGAGACTCTTGTGCAAGACCAAGACTCATCTTGGTCTCGCATTTGGGCAACACTACTCACATTAGATAGCTATTTCTCTTCCTTATGAATTCGACACTTCTACAAAGCGACATCAGATGTTTATATTATATTATATATCAGATATTTAGATTTCTATATATAATTTACCTAAATATATAATATAGTACTTTACACTATAAATAATCCTTCTCCGGCTCCCATGAGCAATAGATTTTGATAAATAAGTTATCAAATGAAATCGAGCAATAACATTATACAAGAATTATAGCCATATACTCCCAAATATCAGATAAAAAAGTTATAAATGGAAAGAAATTTTATTTGCGAATAACTAAAAATAATACATTTTGTTTAGATTGTTTAGACGAAAAAAAAAAATTTCTAATTCGGACCATTATTAGCAAAGACACAATCTATAGTAATGCACATTATTTTGGTTTATTATTATGTATGAACTAATGTGATTCGACTGAAATAGAAAATTATTTATTCTATCTGATAATACATAGAACTAACATTTCAATATTATATTGTCAATTTTTCACTGAACAATACAATATGCGAATTATTCACACGGCTTACTAGTATGATATTATTCAGAGTGTATGTTCGACACATATAATTTTTTTTTTCGTTTTTCTTCCCTAAATCGCCTTTTAATATATACTGGGGTTTTCTCGGGCCAAGGGGTGAGAGCAGGGGATCAATGCCAGAGTTAAGAGTTAAAGTCGAATACTATAATAAATAGCAATATTTTAATTTTAAAACCTAAACATGTGATAAATATTCCATGGCAACCAAACAACCTGAGAGGCTTTCGGTACGAATTGAAATATATCTCGAAAACGTAGTATTTTTGGCGTTTTAAAAGACAGTTCTTGATGTCAAAGTCAAAATCTTTAAAACAAACTTTAATCCATCGAAACAAACTGAGTTTTGAAATCTCCGCATTCTTTCAAGGACTCTTGCAGTTAGTCCGTAGTACAGACCCCCTTTTATCCAATCATTAACATCCGCCTGAAACTTCGTAAATAGTTTCATCTCATCGTAACCTACAACTATTTTATTTACGAAAACTCTTGGAATTGTGGTGTTTTCAATATGGAGAGGGCCAAACTTTGTCAATTTAATTTGGTACTAAAAACTCATAAATACATATTTGCTTTCTTCTTGGATCGTAAAATGATATGATCACAAAATAGATTTAAAAAACAAAGGTGAGTTACAAAAATATTAGGCCGTTTGTCCTATACAAGATCGTTATTTTGAAATTTTGGTTGTAGGTCACGCCAAATCGCTCGATATTTTTGAACCCCACCTTTTTTCTCGATTTTGTGATAAAATTATCTAACGATCCAAGTAGAAAGAAAATGTGTATTTACGAGTTTTTAGTACCTAATTAAATTTTGCTTGCCAAATTAAATCAATGCTTGCCTCCCTCCAGATTGAAAACGCCTCAATTCCAAGAGTTTTCGAAAATAAAATAGTTGTAGGTTACGATGGGATGAAACTATTTATGAAGTTTCAGACGGATGTTAATAATTCGATAAAAAAAAAGGGTCTGTACCACGGACCAATACTAGTTGTAGAATGATTTTATATTTTTAAATTCATCACTTCTTTAAATTCTTTTGTTTGATACCTGATTCATTAAAAAACTCGTTCATTTCGACTCACCACGTATATGAGCCTATGAATTGACAGAATGACTAGCTCTAATTTAAATATTTTTGAATAAAATCATTTTAGTGATATTTTTATTTGGAAAATTTATAATATTTGAAGTAAATTGAATCCACAGTAGGTGAATGCAGTGTTGAAATATAGAACTGTAAATAAAGGTATAAATTTTCCCACTAGAAATATTACTAAAATTAATAATACAAAAGTTAAAATTGGTCATTACACCACTTTTCACTAGTCATTCTGGCAAGTGAAAGGCTCATATATCAGAAATTCTCGAAACCGACATAAAACGCACCTGGATACCTCTCTGAATGGAGACATAGACGAATACATGAATACATTTGATGCAGTGCTATATTATATTATATATGCAGTGATATATTGTATTATTTTCGGTAAATATGTGTCTAAAGAAGGAAGAAATTAATTTATTTATTTAGAGCAGTGGGGAGGATACGACAGCGACACTTTGACCCATTTCCCTTTTACGATTCTCACTTCCTCGTTTTCCATTCCATTACTATTTATGTATATGGTATGACATATT